>BSBM01000765.1:6782500-7982500 GCA_027924585.1 Larix kaempferi | reverse complement strand
AAGTGATGGATGTTCAACAAGAAGATTTACAAATCAAACATACTATAGAAGGCTCGTGGCTAGAAGATTCTCTTAGAAAGAGGAAGAGGATCATGACGAGATGTTTGCTCCAAGTGGCTAGATGAGACCATTCTCTTAATGGTGCAATTGAAGAAGAAGCGTGAATTGAGAAAACTCCCAGAATTCAATTGAAGAAAGCTTTGTATGGGTACCTAGGATCGATAATCATTTGATGAGATTAATGATCAGCATGGGTGATGCGGATTTCAACCTTTGCTACAAGGTTGAAGATGGTTTCTATATACAGATGACATGGATGCAAGAAGGAACTCACCAAAGAGTTCGAATGATATTGAGGGTCATATCAGTAGATCCACTTGACAAGAGATGGCACATATAGATATGCAGAAGATCACTCAGAGTGGGAATGATGTTCAGTCACATAGGGAGAATTGATAGTTTCTTGACAAGCTTGGGCTTTACCGGAAGTAAAGCTGATCCTAACCTTTACCTTAAGGTTATGGATGATACTATTATTATATGTGGATGATCTCTTTCTGATAGGGAATGAGAAACAAATCATGGAAAGCAAGAAGAAGCTAGCTACAGAGTTTGAGATGAAAGATCTTGGATTGATGAATTACTTCCTAGGACTGGAAGTATGGCAAGGCTCAGAAGGAATCTTTCTCAACCAAGGAAAGTATGCTGTGGAAATATTGATAAGATTTGATATGTTGGAATTGACAACCATGGACACTCTCATGGGTTCCGACTTGAAGCTGTTAGCTGATGACTCATCAGAGTTAGTGGATGTGACTTTGTGCAGACAGATTATTGGGTCATTGATGTATCTAATGAATACCAGGCCAGATATATGCTTTGCTGTGAACACCTTGAGTTGGTATCTAGTGGAACCTAGGCATGTTCACTTGATAGCTGTAAAGCATGTGATGAGGTACCTAAAGGGTACGATAGACTTTGGTCTATGTTATTGCAGAGATCATGACTTCAGATTGTATGGCTACACAGATGCTGATTGGGAAAGAAGTGCATTAGAAAGAAAAGCACATCAGGTGGATGTTATTGTCTGGGATCTGCTATGATCTCATGTTTTAGCAGGAAGTAGTCTAGTGTGGTTCTCAGCACAGCTGAAGTGGAATATATAGCTGCTTTCTCTACTAGTTGTGAAGCGGTATGGCTTCAGAAGTTGTTATCGGGATTGTTTGACTTAGAGATGGAACCCACTGTGATCCTGTGTGACAACTAGAGTTTTATCAAGATGATAGAGAATCCAGTGTTCCATGATAAGTCAAAGCACATAGAGATCCAATATTTCTATATACGGGATATGGTGCAGAAAGGAGCTATCAAGCTCGAGTATGTGAGCACTAATGAACAAGTTGCTGATGTATTGACGAAACCTATGTCTCGAGAAACGTTTGAGTATTTCCGAGACAAGCTTGGTGTAGTTCAGAAGGACCCTCCTCGAAAGGGGGAGTTATGTGGTCAATGATGATATTTGGATACTGGTATCGATGTGGATACCTATATCGATGATGAGATTTCCTATATTGACAATAAGGTCAATGATGAGGATACTTGTATCGATGATGAGGATACTTGTGTCGATGATATGGATACTTGTATTGATGCTGAGGATACTTGTGTCGATGATATGGATACTGTAATGATGTGGATACCTGTATCGATGATGAGGCTACCTGTTCTGACGATGAGGTCATTGTATGGTCCCTAGTGGATGTGATAGGACTGCATCATCCCTGAATGCTTGGTTCAAAATGTATGTGATGGGGATTGCATCATCCCGGAACCACTAGTTCAAAATGTACGTGATGGGGATTGCATCATCCCTGAACCACTAGTTCAAAATGTACGTCGAAGCATTGTATCATCCCTAGACTTCAGTCCTAAAATGATGCACAGACAGATGTCTCCGAGAGTGAGAGGATTTTATCATCCCTGGAATTCAATCCTAAACTGATCCATAGATAGATGTCTCCAAGAGTGAGAGGATTGTCTCATCCTTGGAATTCAGTCCTAAATTGATCCATAGACAGATGTCTCTGAGAGTGAGAGGATTGTATCATCCCTGGACTTCAGTCCTAAACTGATCCGCATACAGATGTCTCCGAGAGTGAGGGGATTATATCATCCCTAGAATTCAGTCCTAAACTGATCCGCAGACATATGTCTCCGAGAGTGAGGGGATTGTATCATCCTTGGACTTCAGTCCTAAACTGATCCACGGACAGATGTCTCCGAGGGTGAGAGGATTGTATCATCCCTGGACTTCAGTCCTAAACTGATCCACAGACAGATGTCTCCGAGAGTGAGAGGATTGTATCATCCCTGGACTTTAGTCCTAAAATAGATCCACAGATAGATGTCTCCGAGAGTGGTCCTTAGACTTTTTCTAAGTTGACGAGTGGACTGCATTGTCCCTAGACATGATATGGTGTCTTAAATAGATCATGTGTGTTGCAGGGTATGCTGCCATTGTGTTGTTGATCGAGAGTATCCAATTGATGCTCATGTGATGACGATGATGCTTATTGTGTGATGATGATGGTGCTGATCATGATGGTCTAGATGACGATGTTATTGATCGTGATGATCTAGATGACGATGCTATTGATCGTGATGATCTAGATGACGATGTTGTTGATCATGATGATCTAGATGGCGATGTTGATGATCATGTGATGACGATGCTGATGATCTAGATGACGATGCTATTGATCATGATGATCTAGATGATGATGCTGATTATCGTGTGATGACGATGCCGATGATCATGTGGTGACGATGCTGATGATTGTGAGGATCCACATGTTGATGTTGATGTTGATATAGATGTTCAAGTGTTTTTGAAGATGAAGAATCAATACTAAAGATGTTGATGTTCCAGTATTGAAGATGTTCCAGTAACGACTTCAGTTACTGATGATGTTGAGAAAGCTTCCAATGATTTATAGATGTATCATGTATGATGTTGATGACTCCTTGCTCCTGTAGATGTTGTTATAATATCCTTCTCATTAAGGGGGAGTGTTGAAATATTGTAACTTCTAAGAATATTATATTTGTATTTTATTATTCCGTAGATGTTTCATTCCTCCGATGGGACTTTGTCATGTATCCAAAGATGTTTATTCCTCCGTGGTAACTTGGGTTATTAGAATTCCCTAGTGGGGATCGGCCCTGTATGAGTCATGTGGGTTAAAGGGGTTATTAGACCACCCTAGTGGGGTCTACCCCACCACATTATGTTAAGAGATTAAGTTGGTGCCAACCTAGTCAGTGTAAAAGACAATTCGGAGTTGTGTATAAATAGAGGAGGTGTGTTCCTCATTTAACACACATTGCACTCACTTGTGAATAGCACATAGGTGAATGAGAGATCTACTATGGAGGAGAAGGAGCTCATGTCTAGGGTTTACATCTTTGTATTTGCTAGTCATCTATATTGAGGAAGCTTTGCTAGGTTTTCTACCCCATGAGGGCTTCCCAGGATAAATATGTGTCTCTTGTGTTTATGCTATGCTTGTTGTTCTTTTAGTGATCTTGTATATGCTATTGTTGTGAAATAGAATGTAATGCTAATATTTTCTGTCTTAGCATATTAAATCTTAACAAATACAAGGCAAGGTTTGTGACTCGTGGCTTCTCCCAGAAAGAAGGGATATATTATGAAGAGACTTTTGCATCTGTATCCAGATACACTTCCATCAGAACAGTACTTGCTCTGGTTGCAGTGATGAAGTGGAAGATACACCTGATGGATGTCAAGACAACTTTCTTGAATGGTGTAGTCGAAGAGGAAGTGTATGTGGAGTAGCCACTCAGTTTTGAGACACATGATAGGGAGTCATATGTGTGCAAGTTAAAGAAATCCTTGTATGGCTTAAAGCAAGCACCCAGGACATGGTATGGTAGGATAGACAACTTCCTGTCCAGTTTGGACTTTACCAAGAGTAAAGCAGATTCCAACCTTTACTACAAGGTTGAGGAAGGTAATCTAGTGATACTCCTATTGTATGTGGATGATCTGTTTATTGCCGACACAAAGAGGAATATTGCTGCCGAGTTCGAGATGAAGGACTTGGGTATGATGCATTACTTTCTAGGTATGGAGGTGTGGCAGAGTACAGATGGAATCTTCCTTGGACAAGGGAAGTACGCAGTAGAGATCCTGAAGCAGTTTGGGATGATGGACTGCAAGGCCATGGCCACACCTATGGAATCGAACCTGAAGCTATTGAGTGATGCTTCATTAGATTCGGTTGATGCCACGATGTATCGTCAGATGATTAGGTCCTTGATGTACCTGATGAACACGAGACCAGACATTTGCTTTGCGGTGAACACCTTGAGCCAGTTCCTGATGGATCCTAGACATGTTCACCTGATTATTGTAAAGCATATTCTGAGGTACTTGAAGGGTACTGTTGATTATGGGCTCAAGTATGATGTGAATCAAAAGGTTAACCTAGAGGGTTATGTTGATTCAGATTGGGCAGGAAGTACTGCAGATAGGAAGAGCACTTCAAGGTGTTGCTTTAGTATGGGATCAAGTGTGATATCTTGGTTTAGCAGGAAGCAGTCCTGCGTAGCACTGAGTATAGCCGAAGCAGAGTATGTCATAGCCTGTTCGGCTAGTTTTGAGGAAGTATGGCTAAGGAAGCTACTGTCTGATTTATTTGATCTCCAGTTGGATGCTACTTGTATCTATTGTGACAACCAGAGTTGTGTGAAGTCAGAGAACCCAGTGTTCCATGACAAGTCGAAGCATGTTGAGATCAAATATCACTATATCAGGGATATGGTGCAGAGAGGAGTAGTGAAGCTCTTGTATGTTGCAACGGATGAGCAGATTGCAGACGTGTTGACTAAACCACTAGCTAGAGTGAAGTTCGAGTACTTCAGAAAGAGGCTTGGTGTACTTCAGATCAAGGTTCCTTCCAAGGGGAAGTGATGAGTCTGGAAGACACAGATGCACATGGGATTTTCTAACATGGTTATAGATGTGTTCTCCCATGGTCGTGATGTAATTGCTGAGCCATTCCCACGTGGTGGTAGATGTGTTCTCCCATGGTGTAGATGTAAGGGCTGAAGCCATTTTTCACATGGTGGTAGATGTGTTCTCCCATGGTGAAAAAGTAAGGGTTGGAGCCTTCCCTAAATGGTGGTAGATGTGTTCTCCCATGTCGATGGTGTAAGTGTTGTATGATGTGCATATAGGTTGTGCTTCGTGGATGATGAGATGATCTGAAGAGGACGATCATGTGTGATGAGCATCAAGATGATGCTCTGATTACTACTATGATGATATATGATCAGGATGATCATGTGTGATGAGCATCAGGATGATGCTCTAGATGATAGGCATCCGGATGATGATATATGATCAGGATGATCATGTGTGATGAGCATCAGGATGATGCTTTAGATGATATGCATCAGGATGATGCTATATGATCAGGATGATCATGTGTGATGAGCATCAGGATGATGCTCCAGATGATAGGAATCAGGATGATGCTACGATGATGATCAGGATGATCATGTGTGATGAACATTGGGATGATGCTCCAGATGATATGCAGTAGGATGATGTTGTGTACATGATCAGGGTAATCATGTGATGATGATGTGCATCAGGATGATGTACTATATGATGATGATCAGTATGATCATGAGTATCAAGATGATACTCCGCGATCATGGACAGACTGTGCAGATAGAATAAAAAAGATCCTGGGAGATCTGATAGTCTAAGCTCGGATACTCTTTTGAGATTTTGGTACAGGTTGGCCATGGGCAGATTGTATTGGTAGCATAGAAAAGATCTTGGGAGATCCGATAGTCTGATCTCGGATACTCTTTCGAGTTCCAATCATTAATGCATGTGTGAGGATGGTGGGAAAAGTCACCTCATGCAGTTATTGTAGCATGGGGCTGACTGCACTTTTGTGACAGTTCTATCATAATAGAAGTCAGTCTGCAGCCGCTGGGAGTCGTTTCTTCTACTGTAGGAAGTTATGTCAGTTGTCTTTTCACCATTTTATCATATCCCTTGGATTCAACCCTCATTTTCTCATTCTTGCATGCTGATTTACACTAGGAAGAGCTCTCCATTGCTGTCCATGAACATAACAGACTATTTTTAACCTAGAAATTTGAATTTGGAGACTATGTTGTGGATTTGGAAGTGAAAACCAATGGTTTTAGGTGAGCAAATAGGTTGGGCAAGCTAGGAATCCTTACCCATTGAGTTTTGTTTCTCATAGGTACTTGAGAAGCCACGAATTGAAGCTACATGTGGTTCTATAGAAGCATATATTATATTGGACTTCTTCTATGCGCACACTAGAAGCACCAGGAAATATGGATAACCCAAGAGAACCGTGGATCGGTGAAGGGGATTCCTAAGCCAAGAAGGGTGTTGTGTGTGGTAGGTATTGTGGAATCCAAGGCTATTGTGGCTACGTTAGACCACTGTAGAGCTCTGTATGAGCATTTGGCTAAGCATAGAGAGCACAATGGGTTGCGGGCTAAGAGATAGAAGCTTGTTGGTGTTTCCTTCTCCCTAGTGGCCTCAGAGCCCAACTTGGGGGTGGCCTCTCAGCAGAAAGAGTATATATTGGATAGAGTGCCTATGGTTGGGTGGAAAATTGCTCTTACACAACCAGTTGCTTGGATCTACATTGGATAAAGACATTCTATATGTTAGAATTTGTATTATGGATTTGGGGAAAAATTTGAGAGCCCGAATTTAGCTAATGTCCCTTCTCGATGGTCGGATTGGGTGAGGGGGATGTTACAAAAAGGAAGATGCTTAGACATGAACCTATGTTATGATTATATGGAGTAAATCATTACATGTTGGGATATTATTTATATGTCAAACTAAAAAAGAGTAAATACAGTAATGTTGGACATAGTTAGTTCAATGAATGTGTTTGTTGTGTTGATCACTAGCTCATGGGATGTTGGAGTCAGAGCGGCTTGGTATAGGTCAATATTTGTGCAATGGATGTGGTGAAGTCATGGTACATGGGATATGGGTAGGATAGAGAGTCACATGGTTGTTTTATGTAATGAGTGAATAGAGGGAAATCTTGGTTGGAGGGAATATGTTCTACTAAGGTTTACATATGTTAGGAAGAAAAAAAATATTAATTAATTTTCCTTTTCTGCATTTACTCTAGTTTGAAAATTTATCTAGTGAATTATGTTTCTTCTCACATTACACAAGTTATGAGGGGGCCTCATACTAATTCTTTCTTTGCTTAAAATTTAATTTTTCAACCAATAAATGTTGGAGCATTGGTAAACATCAATGATAGTAGCAATGACCATGGATCTTAAATCCCCTTACAAATTCAACCTAAAAATTTACTATGAGGTAATTGCAACCTTGAGAATAAAATTCCGATTAATATTGGTTTTGATTAAAATTCTATTATTTGTGATAAACTTCATCATTTTACTTTGTTGGAAATTTGTGGCTTTGATCCTACCCAATACTAGCATAAATGTATGGGTTAATCAGGTTTGGGATCCTTATGGATGGAATTTCTTAGCCACATACATACCGAGAAAGAGTTATTTTTGTTATCCAAGTTTAAGGAGGAATCTTGTTGTGTCAAAATAATTGCACAAGGCCCTTGTCTATGTTGAAACACCTTATAGTGTTGTCGCCACGGGAGTTATATTTCCCATGTTAACAATCAAATTAACACCCCTAGTCATGTGACAGAAGAAGCACATTTTTACTATGCGCCCGCAACATGAAGACAAAACACAAGTACATTCAGATACAAGTCCTCTCTGATCTAATCACTTCTCCAATAAATGGAAGGATTAGGTGAAGATAGTAAAAACCTAAGGAGACCAAGTTCAATCATCGAACTACTCATAAACGGTCCAAAACTAAGCTACACCAATCAATAAGTGAAGAGAAATGCATTAAATGTGCTTAAAGTATGCTAAGTTGTGTAAAAAAGCCTAAAAACTATGGAAAAAGGGATTTTTGAGTGAAAATGATCTAAAATCATGAAAGGAGATTATCCCACACTCAAAAGAGAAGCCTAAGGCTAATTTCCCAATTATATATAAGAAAGGCTTTGGGGCATGGTAAAGGACACATAAAGGAAGAGCAAAGGCACGCTGAGGATATTCTGAAGGAGGAAGACGAGCTCAAATTCTTCAAAAACAAGGGTGAAGGAAGGGAAGCTCATGGAAATGGAGGAGGGATTCACACTAAGATCCTTGGTAAGAATGTACTTCTTCCTTGTTTTAATATGAATGGATTCAAGTTTCTACCATCTAAGAGTTTGAATTTTTCTTACCATGTGTGAATTTAATTCTTAATTGGCTTTAGATCTTAATGAATTTTGATTAATGAATATAGATCTTTGAATACTTGTGATAATATTTTTATGTTGCTGATATAGAAACTTGCCATTTCTTAGTAAACTAGTTAAAATAGTGTAGACACAACCTTGCACTAAATGATGTTATAAAATGGCGACCACACTACTTGTTGAAATTTCTTGATTTTTCATGTTTTTTGGTGTTCTTCCTTCATATCTACTCATTTATGCTTTAAAGATCCCTTAAAGACTCTAATATCTAGCTTGATAAGCTTAATATCAGCCTAACTACACCTTTAATTCATCAAACTATCTCAATTTGCATCCAGATCTAAGTTTCTTGAATGATGAGTTTTAGGAATTTTGAATTTCTGGAGTTTTTGAGATGGTAGCTCTGCATAAATTGTTAATCTCAGTGTTGATATTAAATATTTCAGCGATTGATATTAAAGATCTCATCATTTCATAGCTCTGTCACGATTTTAAAACATTGCCAAAAACTCTGTTTTGCGTAAAGACTAAATCTTTGCGTGCTCAACGTGTATGCATAAGCTTTTACCTCTGCATTGAAGTGTTAATATCTGCATAAGTGTTTTGTTTAAATGAATATTTAAAGCTATGAGTGAACGCAAGCCCTACAATCTGAACACCCTGCACATCTCAGCATTAAACTATTAAATCCCTGCATTGAGGTGTTAATACCTACGTGAAACCTTTAAACTTTGAATCAGCGTGATACTCAAATACCTTAGCCTGAATGCAAGCTCTGCGTAGACAATATTGTTTGGAATCTCTGCGTGTGGGATTTTGAAACAATCCCTTACCCATCACATAGAAACTTAGAATCAAACTATTAAAACTCAGTCTACATTTTCAAATCTAGAAATGCATGATGAAGGCATTTCCTTAAAAACCATAGCACAGTTCCCAAATGGAATAGCGTTGAAGTTTTTCTAACTCTACGTTTTTAATTTTAGAATCTCTGTGTTTGATCAAGCTGTTGAAAGCTCTGCCCTCAGTCCTCAGCTTTGAAAAACTTCAGTCCTCAGATTTGAAAGCGTTTGTCATTTCCAGAATTGGAACGCTGTATTGGTTGAATGCCATATCAAACATGCTGTATTGGCTGATTGAAATTTGAGTGCCCACAAGAACATAACTCTAAACAATGACAAACATAAAATAAATTGATTTTCCCATTTCAAACTCGCTTAAGATTTCTTTTTCTTAGGATTAGATTTTGGGTCCCTTTGAAAAATTTGAAAGAGTCTGGCATAGTGGGGTTTGAAATCTTTTTCATCTTGGTTTAAAAAATTAGTTTGTTATGCCTTTTTGAAAAAGATTAAGAAAATTTTATAAAGTTTAGAAGGCATTGTTTAAGTTCGAATTAAAACTCTCTTTTCAAAAGAATACAAGCACCATACTACTCTTTTTAATAAAGATTACACAATTTTAATTAAATTGAGATATGTTGGAGTTGTATTCATTTGAATAGATTAAAACATTTTTTATTAAGTTGACAATGTGTTTTGAGCAACTTTGACCAAGTCTGAGAGGTTTTACTTAAGAAGGGAGATGTGTAGAATTACATACCTTTGAACAAAGTCTAAAAAGCTTTGTTTGTACTTGAATTCAATTCTTTGGTTTTGGAACAAAAAGGAAAAAAAATTGTAAATTCATTTTTACATAGTTTAAAGTTTTGATGCAAACCTTAAATTTTGGATTACCAAAAAATTGTTTGCAAATTTTTTTGAAGTTTGGCATACTTGCATTCAATTCTTTAGTTTTGGATTAAAAAGGAAAAACAATTTTTTTACAAAGCTTGAAAAGTTTGGATTAAAATTGAGATATGTTTGGAGTTGTATGACATTGAAGGCGCCATTCACACACATTTGCACTGATAAACAAACCTTGAACGTCACATTGTGAGACAAATTGAAGATAGTTTCTTCCTAAAAAACATAAATAAACTTTCATTTAGTTACATTTTGTTTCGGAGTCAGAATTTTCTTCATAATTCGCATACACGATTAGAGAGACTTGCACCCTTAGAGTCCAGTTTTCTTGATATATATCGTGTATGAGGCACCGTATCCTCTTCACTCGCATGTTACGATGATCTTGTGAATGAGAAAGTGTATCTCACTTGTAATAGTTTAGGAGTTGATTTGTTCAAAGCATCTTATATCGATCCACCGTATCCTCTTCACTCACACCTTATGGTGATCTTGTGAATGAGAAAGTGGATCTCACTTGTAATAAAGTAGATTTAATTTTTGCATATAGTTGTTTGAGCCATCGTATCCTCTTCACTAGGGCCTTATGGTGATCTTGTGAATGAGAAAGTGGATATCACGTTTAATAGTTTATATTTTAATTCATAAGCATTCCAATGGGCTCTGCATATCCTCTTCACTTGGGCCTTATGGCGATCTTGTGAATGAGAAACAACGGTCCGCCATGTAATAGAATTAGATTCATGTTTACTTGAGATATCTGTTTGGGTGACATTGGTCTTTACGCATCAATTATTATCCATATTTCTAAAAAACTATGCATGAACATACGAAATATACCATAAACTTTGCATGTCTGAAAGAAACTCATGAACCTCTAACTCTTCCTTAATTTAGCATATTCATCGAATTGAAAGGTAGAGTAGTGATCATCTCGCATTGTATAGTTCATTTTGTTTTCGAGTCAAAACACCACCAGTTTCACTTCCACTCCTGAAACTAAGCAAACTACCCTTAAAATTTGCGCTTAATATAAAAATTGACAAAATTTTGATTTTCATATCACCAACAAGTTTAGGTTAGTGCCCTGGATTAGGTTTGGAGAGTTAACACTCCTGGGCTGCAACACTTTGAAAATAGGATTGATTAAAGAGAGTAAATCCATTAGTAGCAAAAAATGATTGTGGGGAAAGCACTTCTAAAACATGCGTCAAGAACGAGGTCAATTTGGATAAGTAAAGGGTGGCTCCCCCCTTTTGATTATTTAGTGGGACATGAGCTTATCGAGGGGATTCTGTGTTCAGTGACAAGTCCTCGGGGTGACATCACTGTTTCTAGAGTTCCTGGTTATGAGAGTTGTCCTCAACTTACAACTATTCCACCCAACCGTTGATTGTAAAGTGGTAACTTTAGTGGCTATTCTTAGGATATCACATAGGCTATTGTTAGTGGGAAACACTTGCAATACCTGAGACAAACTTTGGAAATTTTACTCCTTGGGAGGGTGATTGGTTAGGAACCAACGCTTGCACCCCTGGAGATTAAAGTTTATTGTAAATGTTTCTGATACCTTCGCTTCTAGCAATTGTTTGAGGCTTGAGATCCCTCAACAGCTACTAGTTTCGGAAGGCCTTCTAATCCATATTTTCACTGAGCTTTGGTTCTTTGGAAGAGTAGGTTTGCTTGCTTGAAATATCTAGGGAATTTTTATTGGGTGGACACTTTTCATTTTTTGAGTCTAGATTGCCTTAGGATTGTTTGATTCAAACTATCATTTTAAAACACATCCTTTTATCAAATTCTTAGAAGTGGCTACTCTCCCGATCCACCAGTCATGGCGGCAGCGAGTTGAGTCACCAGAAATTGAAGGCCCTTCTACATTGCAGAGACATATACAAAAACCACATCCTAATGACTTGGAAATAGAGCTAATTATAAATTCAATTAATATTACTCAAGAAGAACAACATCAAACAAACCCTGAACATTCATTATCACATCAAGAATTGAATACAGACATAGTTGATGATCTTACTCTAGTTGAAATTGAAACATTGAACAATCACACACATGCTCATGTAATTCCTCCTTTCACGAGTCTTTTAGAACCAGTTGTACTTAATATCCATGAGTCACTAGGTGATATCAAACCTTTTTCTGAAAGTTTGAATGACATGCACAATTCAACAAGTGACCCTATGGCTTCATCAGGAGCACAAGGGACTCCATCATGGAAACATCAAACAGTTGTTGGAAGTAGCAATACTTCCAATTTGGCCTCCACATCAATCCCAACAGTTAGTATACCTATTAGTAGCACAAGTTCAACAAGCACTTCAATGCTAGTTGGTACAGTTTCGGGTTCCAATCCCGGAAGTACATCCACTTTGTCTATAGGAATCCCTACTGAAGGGTGTGCCTTACCAAACATTGGTTTTCCATATGGTTCGGCTAATCAAGGTCAACACACATAAGGAGTAAACCAAAATCCTCTTGGTATTCCTAACACTTGTCGATATTCTACTTCTAGGGGCAACCCTTCACCATGGAATGGTCATATTCATGGAGGAAGCAATGAACCATGGAACACTTATGCCAATTGGGGTTATGCTCCTCATATTAGTGGAAATTCCCCAGGGGGTTATCCTCTGGCTTATCCTAGCACAATGTCTAGCGGCAATCCACCTATCAACCCCATTCCGCCATGGAGTGGAGAGGTTTCAGGAAGTATCCAATCTTCTTGGGGCCCACCCCCACAAGGGGGAAATCAACCTTGGAACGCTTATCAAAACCAAGGAAACATGCAATGGAGTGGTAATGTTCCACCAAGTAACCAATATCAATGGAACATAACCCCGCAAGGGGGAAATCCACCCTTTAATCCTATCTCACACTGGAGTGGTAACATTCCACCAAGTAACCAATCTCAATGGAACATACCTCCGCAAGGGGGCAATCCATACATGCAACCTAGTTCACAATGGACTGTGAAATATTCAAGAAGTAACCAACCTTTTTGGATTCCACCTCCATAAGGAGGCAGTCAACCTTGGAACGATTTTCAATACCAAGTTCAACCACCATGGAATGGTTGGGATCTAGGAAATAACCAATCTTCTTGGACCCCACTTTCGCAAGGAGGCAATCTACCCAATGTTCATGTTTCAGGAAGTAGCCAAACTTCTTGGGGTCAACCTCCACAAAAGGGAAACCCACCTTGGAATTCTTATCACACCCAAGGACCACATTAATGGAGTGGTCAGGTGCTAGAAAGTAACCAATCTTTTTCGGGCCTAACCCCGCAAGGGGCCAATCCAACCATTAATCCCATTCCGCCATGGAGTGGTCAGGTTCTAGAAAATAACCAATCCATTTTGGAACCAACCTGCAAGACCTGTGTTTGATCCAGCTAGGCTGCCGCATGAACCTCATGTCAATGGTATGATGGATTCCGTCAACCATCTTGAACAGATTACCCCACATCCGGGACAAGTTTCTATTCAGAATTTGCAACCCACAGCTGGCCAGGAAATGCAGGAACCTGCTAATCCTTCCAACAATTCTAACATCCTCACAGTCTCATCCATAGACCTAAGGGGAAAGAAGAAGAAGTACAAGGGTAAGCAAAATGCTAATCCTTCCAGAATTTTGAAATCCTTATAGTCGAGTCCAAAGACCTTAAGGAAAAGAAGAAGAAATACAAGAGTAAGCAAAATGCTAACTCTGGAAAAAGAGATACACCAACTATGCTTCAATGCGGTGGGAAACAACAACCCACTATTTTGACACCAGTACCCCCGCCAGGGGGCAAGTAGCCAACCCCCCCATAAGGGGGCAATGATCCCAATGCCAATGTCTTCATGTGTGATCTTGAGATGAACATTCAAATGAGATTCGATTCTTATGATGTCTCTTGTAGTACATCGGATCAATGTGAATCACAGCCAAGTGGTTATCTCTACATTGAGAAAATAGCCATAGACTTAGTACCACACCCCCGTAAAGGTGTTCTACATAGAATAATGCATGATCCTAACACGCGAGCTACTCAGAACGATAATGTTCTTGAGGACCTAGCTCAAGTACCATGTGCCATGTCAGCCTTGGAGGTATTGCAATATCATTCTGCGCAAAGAAAGGAACTATTGTCTACCGTTGGTGCGTTTGATCCATCCGATGAGACTTTGATCACATTAGACATAGACCATTCAATATGTAGGATCGTTCCTGAAGTTGCTTTTCAGATTAAATTAATGACTCATGGTAAGACCATCTATCTAACCATAGTGGATGAAAAGACCTCAGCTTGTGTAATGTCATTTCCATGTTGGCAAGCATTTGGATCACCTCTATTTGTCGTAGAAGTTTCAAACCCAGCTACTCAAATAACTTCAGGAGATTCAGATCAAAATCTTCCCTTGGTGGAGGAATATGATCCGGTTACTTGGCCTATTCGGGCTGTGAGATATCCCATCTCACATGAATTCTTGGATTACATTTTATCATCAAATGAAGATATCCCTGAAGTTGTAAACATTTGGTTGCACCCACCTAGGGATATTGTTTGTGGGGCCACTGGGAGCATACTTGATATAAATCTACCCCAGTATAGGAGCATGATCTGCATGTTCCTCGATCTTATCTAGTATATTTGGAAACTTTCATATAGGTTTAGGCCAACCCTTTGTGAAGATGCATTTGAACCTTTTGCAACCCAAACTTGTCATAGGGTCGAACCTATTGTAAACTGGTGGGTCAACTCTTAACATCTATATTTTCCACCATTCTGACAATAGAGCCTACCAAACATGGGACACCCTAGTCAACACCCCATTTCCATTTTGGTGCCCATGCTAAGTTATTCTTATAGGCCCATGAGCCCTATTAGTCCCATCATGACTTGGAGTTTGAGACCACATATCTCTCTTTCATACATTTCTGATCATATCCTGATGGGCTCCCAATTTTTTGTCATTTCGCATAAGCATGTGTTAACATATCCACTTGAACATCCGTGCAAACTGCTTCATTGCTTATTTCTTATGTTGTGTATTTTCCTTTGCAATCACTTTTTGTTTCAATATGCCTATCAACTATTGCTTCTGTATATTTGACCCATACCCATGGAAGAAACATCTGTAAGAGTGTACATAAATAGCTCAACCCTTGTTTGCAATATGGATCTTTTCCTTGGCCTGACCCATGCCCTTGACATTTAGGTGCATGCCCTTGAGACACTCGTTTCCTCTAATGTATCATAGCATGCTTTATTCTTTTTTTAAGCTAATAAATGAAAAAGGTTAAGAAAAAAAAAATTAAAACACAAAAATCCAAAAATGGAGAGACTTGAATCACTTCATATTATAAACTTTGAAGAAAACGACAACAATCAGTCCTTATCGCCCTTGAACATGGCACATAATATTGTATCCGCTGTCAGTACACAATCTACATTTTCCTTAGGAAACTGTACCAGTATTTTGAACAGATCTCCAGCGATGGGTTATCCTTCTCATCACCAATGGAGCTTTCATTAATGCATCTGGAATTAGCGTATTTCATTAAGGTCAGTTACTCAAAGTCCTATGTTTCCAAGTGTCCATTCTGTGTCATGTTATGTGTTCAAGGGAAGTCCAAACCGTCTCGACCATTCCTCAAATATTCCTGACCAATCATGTTGGCCTTCCTTGTGTCAGTATACAGTGTTGGATCTTGTAGTTATACCAAATTATATCAGACTATTGATCTTTGTTTCGTATTGGTTGATGTGGGATGCATCAATGCCCTCCTTCCGATGGATCTATTCCTATCGATATCAAATCATCATCTAGGACATGGATCTAGAAACCCAAGAGTACCTTGGATCTTCCAGTCATTAGTGGCAGGTTTCCTCGCAAATGACAGTGGGTATACATCAATGACCCCTGATTGTTTGATTCTACAATTGTTTGACTTCAGAACATATATTCACACTTGTTAATTTGTACTCAGTACATCAATGACCGGTAATCAGATGGTGTTTTATTATGCTTGACATCAGATCACTTATTCGCATGATATAAACTCGTACTATCACCAGTTTGTATTGAATACCTTGGGAAAAACAGTTATATCACTCATCGATGCATTGCCTGAGCTATGCAAGATTAGACTGCCATGTCAGAAGTTCAATAAAGACTTTGTTCTCGCACTCATCAAAGTGCATATTTACATTTCAGAAATTTTTTCTTTTGACATGGATCCACTGTGTATTGTTCGTGGCCATGCTTGTTTACTGCTGAGCATGGGTATGCCCTCCTCAGGAAGATATTATATATTTGAGAAATTTCTATGTTTTGCAGGTGTGATCCTCAATCTTGCGCCCATGAGTTTTCCTTCCCTTATCCTTGCTTTGAACAATAAAGAGTATCAGTATACAGAGTATAAATTTCAGTAATGTATTTCAGCCCTTAGCTCTGCTTCGGATCTCACACATTAGGGGATATCTGTTAACAATCAAATTAACACCCCTAGTCATGTGACAAAAGAAGCACATTTTTACTATGCTCCTGCAACATGAAGACAGAACACAAGTACATTAAGAGACAAGTCCTCTCTGATCTAATCACTTCTCCCATAAATGGAAGGATTAGGTGAAGATACTAAGAACCTAAGGAGACCAAGTTTGGTCATCGAACTGCTCATAAAAGGTCCAAAACTAAGCTACACCAATCAATAGGTGAAGAGAAATGCATTAAAGCACATTAAATGTGCTTAAAGTATGCTAAGTTGTGTAAAAAAGCCTAAAAACTATGGAAAAAGGGATTTTTGAGTGAAAATGATCTAAAATCATTAAAGGGGATTATCCCACACTCAAAACAGAAGCCTAAGGCTCATTTCCCAATGCTATATAAGAAAGGATTTGGGGCATGGTAAAGGACACACAAAGGAAGAGCAAAGGCATGCTGAGGAGATTCTGAAGGAGGAAGACGAGCTCAAATTCTTCAAAAACAAGGGTGAAGGAAGGGAATCTCATGGCAATGGAGGAGGGATTCACACCAAGATCCTTGGTAAGGATGTAATTCTTCCTTGTTTTAATATGAATGGATTCAAGTTTCTATCATTTAAGAGTTTGAATTTTGCTTATCATGTGTGAATTTAATTCTTAATTGGCTTTAGATATTAATGAACTTTGATTAATGAATATAGATCTTTGGAAACTTGTGATAATCTTTTCATGTTGCTGACATAGAAACTCACCATTTCTTAGTAAAATAGTTAAAATAGTGTAGACACAACCCTGCACTAAATGTTGTTATCATCCCAGCATAACAAATTTCCCAACTATTCTTCCATGTATGGATCAAGTTTCTTGGGATTCAAATGCATTTTTTGGAGTTTATGCCACAAATTTTAAATATTATATAGGGTTTTATAAGTCACAATACAACTAGGTTTTTAACCCATAGGCCACAACACCGGGTCAACCTTTAAAGGTTTAACCTAAAAAATGATATTAAGAAAGTTGTATACATGTAGGTTGGGGGCATGGTGTAGCATTAATCTCTGAAGTATATGAATCTTCAAAGTAGTATTTTTAGATGTCAAATTCCCAACAATCACAAAAGGGAGTGTCCCCTTATAATCAAAGTTTATACCCCACCTACTAAGGATAGCTCAATAATTTAGACTAAGGTTGGCAATGCCTTGATTCCGATGGATGGGTCCTTGTGGTCAATTTTTTTTTGTAGAAACCTAATACAAAACAACCCCTAAGGTGTAGAAGTCCAAATGCAATAGTGATTCTAGGATGTATGCATAAAATACTATTAGTTCTTAGCTTGTAACTTCTAAGATGAAAAAAATTCAAGAACATGTGAATTCATTCCAAGTTGCTCCTAAGTCCTCCTTAGAGTGGTGTTCAAAAGGATAGGTTCCCTCCTCCACTATTGCATTCATAATCCATCATAGATGTTGATGAGTATCTCAAGCATCCTAGATGTCAAGGAGTATCTCAAGCATCCTTGACAACAAAAAGTGAAGGACTATGTACTCCCTGAAGTGAAAACTACTTTTGATATATTGAACTAGGTACATGGTTAATAAGACATAGATATCCACACCTTCAATGAAGTATGAAATTTGTGTGTTGGGAAGTAATAGGTCTAATAGAACCACCCATGAAGGCCTCAATTTGATAATTCCATAGTGTGATTGATTTTCTTACTATTTTGTGTTTGCAAGAAGTTAAAATAACTACATTTTTATCACCATTCATTTTATTTTGTTGGGACCCAATCCTTATGTTACTGATCATGAGGTGGGATGTGGTGGTGTTAAATTTTTGGTGGTTTCAACTCTTTTATATGTGGTCATTACATCATGCATCGATATTACTTATAGAATGGTTTGGTATTGTTGAGCTTGGATGACCACATTCTAGGGGAAGCCAACTTCTATGCATTAAATGATGCAAGAGAGAGGGTTTTCTTATGGACATGGATAGCCAATCAATTTCTTGAATCCCATTGGATCATTTGTAGGAATTTGGACATGGATAGCCAATCAATTTGGACTTGCTTCATGTTGAACACATTTTGGATTTCAATAGGTAAACTTGATTATGGTTTATTTTGTTATTTATTTGCTTGATATTTGTTGGACTCAACTAGATGGACAAAAACTATTTCTATGAGAACATTTGGACCTACCTATGTGTGGATAATATATGAGTTTTACTATTTTATGTTCTTAATGGTAACATTTATATGATTTACTTTAAACATGTAAAGTGAAATATGAAGTTTCGGTATGTGGATACCAATTCAATACATAGTTGTCAATGTATAAATGTTGTGATGGGTATGGTAAATATGCATACTTTACTTACATCAATGTCAATATATAACATAGTTTATAGCATAATTTTTTTATATGGTTATGCATGAGATGTGTCTTTGGTAAGCTAACCTATAGGTTGACAAGATAGCTGATAACCAAATAACTATAGCATTGAGGTAACATTGATGTTGTAGACTCAAAAGCGTAATTTCATGCTATAATAATCATTTTATGAGTTAATTATTTTTTCCAATTTGTTATGATTTGTGGGTAAGTGTTATGCACCTTAATAGTAGAATTGGAAATTAAAAGCATAAATAAAAAAATAGATCAAGATTTCAATATGAAAAGATAGAATTACCACAACAATAGACAATTGTAGATACAAGAATTGGAAATTAAAAGCATAAATAACAAAATAGAGCAAGATTTCAATATGAAAAGATAGAATTACCACAACAATAGACAATTGTAGATAACAAATTTCACAATAGAAATATCTTTATTGATGAAAGACATGTTCAATTTCCTATTCAAAGGGGAAACCTCCAAATGAATCCAAGATCCAATTACAAAATACTTCACAACACATCTTGTTTTATTGCTTCTAATCCTATACATAGTTTTCATTGAAGGAACTCTCTAGTAGGAAGAACATTCTATAAGACTTCTTAGTGAAGGAACTTTGTAGTAGGTGGAACCTTCTAGTAAGTATTCTTACAAATATTGATTTCACAATATAGAGAATTTATAATAGGTGGAACCTTCTATTAAGTCTTTTTACAAATATTGATTTCACACTATATCTACTTTATTAGCCTTATTTAATATAGATTTCCTCAATACATAACAACCTATCTATTAAGGGGTTAGGATAGGACCCTAACATGCCCTCCCCATTAAGAAACAACATTGTCCTCAAGGGTGAAGATATGGATATTGGTGAATAATATGTGTTGGTTCCCATGTAACTCCTCAAGATGGGTATCTTTTCATTGGATGAAGTCTTGGATGGTGTGATGGTGGAGACGACATTCCATTCTATTGAGGATGGCTTGAGGCTGCAACCAAATGGAACCTTATTCATCCAATTCTAGAAGGTTAGTTTGAATATGAAAGTGATGGCCAATCACTTTATTTAGGTAGGAGACATGAAATATAGGATGAATCTTGGAGTGGCTAGAGAGATCTAGTTCGTAATCCACATGGCATACATATTTGGGGATTTTATAGGGCACATAAAATTTGGGGAAAGTTTTTGGTGGTAGTTGTATTTAAGATAGGTCTTCTTATAGGGTTGTAGGAAAACAAATACCTCCTTCGGTTCTAAAAAATGAAATTTGGAATGATTCTAATCAGCTATTGCTTCATCCTATTTTGAGCCATTACCAGTATCCTTGAGAGTGTGGAGAATGTTGGCCCAATATGTGAATTGTTTTTCAACCTCTTATACCTTAGAGATGCATGGTAAGTAGGATAGTAGTGATGGTGTATTTTTTCCATAGAAAAATTACAAGGGAGTCATTCGAGAAACAATAGGATAAGTTGTATTATACCACAATTATGCGAAAGGTAATGACTGATCCCATTGGGATTGTCACTTTGAAGTAAATCATTGCAAATATGATTCCAAAAACTTATTGATAGCTTCATTTTGACCATTCGTTTGGGGTGATAGGAAGTGTTGAGATTCAATTGAGTTCCCTGGAGTTGAAACAATTCTTGCCAAAAATTGCTAGTGAAGGTGGGGTCATGGTATGCGATAATAATTTGGGACATACCATTGAGTCTGAAGATATTATATATGAATAATTGAGCTACCATAGAGGCCTTCGAAGGGTGCTTTAAGGCACACAAATGAGCATATCTGGAAAGGTGATCAACCACAACTATGATTACAGACTTATTTCCGTATTTTGACAACCCCACAATGAAATCTATTGAAATGCTAGGCCATATTTCAATTGGAATGGGAATTGGTTGAAGTTCATATGGATGTTTCATGGTCTCCCCTTTATGTATTTGAAAAGTTCCACATTAAGACATATATGTGCAAATGTCCTTCTTCATTCCTTCCCCCAAAAATAATCATTCGATCCTTTCCTATGTTTTATGAAGTCTTGAGTGGGCTATGAATGAATCTTATATAACACCTGTGGTTTCAATGATGATTTATTGTGAAAATGTAGGCATCCTTTATAATGAGGATCATCATTCTACCAAGTCTAGATCGGATATGCATGGGGTTCTTGTTGAAGTTGTTGGATCATGGTAGCAAGCATGGAATATGTCAACTATTCATTATGAACAACATCCAAATAGTCTACAATGATGATGGAGAGGGAAACGAGGGAAACTTCTTCTTCAAAGTGCCAAGGGAGAGAAATTTCTACCACATTCTCCTTTCCATTCCAGTAAATTATCTCATAATCATATCCCAAATTTTGGTGACCCATTTTTGTTGCTCAAGGGAGGAAGTTCTTTGTTCAAGAAATTATTTTAGGATTCGATGATTGGTTTTTATCTAGAAAGGTTACTATTGGTGTCCAATTTTGTCACCATTTTTTATCATTCAATTTACTTGAACTGGCATTATTTCTATCATTTTTGCAATAGTAAGTTGTTTTCTTAGCCATTCATCTCATCAAACAATCCAGGTATGCACAAATTCAATTACCATGCAAATGTCATTATGTTTCATATATTATGGTTTATTTATGATTAAAATGATGTTTTTGGGCATAATTAACACTTATGGTTTTAATTGACCTGCTATGATTTGCAAATGACCCATCATTCAGACCATGCGCTACGTGCTCAGCCTAAAACACGTTCAGCTCATTGTTCAGCCCTCCGTTCAACCCACGAAATCCGTGGTTGACACATCTTAGACCATTCAATGAAGAGAAGGACACATGGGTTCTGTTCGACATGCAATGGGCCTGGTTAATGAGCTATTGCTCTAGAAGATCTGTCCTTATGCTCGCCAAGCTTGACAACACATCTCACATCCACATGAACACTTTAACCTCCGGTTTGTCTGCACATTTAACCTGGAATCATGCTCAGTATGCTGACGTAAATCCTATTCCCATGTCAACGCTCCAGTGCACCTGCTCTCTTATTCATTTGGTGGGATTTACACACACCTATTCACACCTGCTCACGTTCATTCATGCTGTCGTTTTGGAAGGAGTCCTCCTGCCCATGGTTTAGTCCGCTAGCACACCGCTCGTCCACATCTGAGTTAAATCGACGTTGTAGCTGCTTTGTGAAGGAACCAACCCCGTCAAATTCTGAAGGACGCTCCTTGCGTTGGAAATAATCAATTAAATCAACAGTTACAGTCATTTAAAAACTTCTATTATTAGAGAGGTCGACTTTTTCGACCCTCTCACCCATTGTAACTCATAAATAGTCATCTTTGTGATTAAGACGAGTTAGTCAGAGTCTAAGTCTAAATTTTGGAATCTAGCTAGTTCGCAAGTCGTAGATAGTGGAAGACAGAGTTTTGTAATTATTCTCAAGTTAATGGAAGTAGAAGCTTGTTGATGTTTTGCTGGTAGTCATTTAAGTTGATCTAGTTCACCCTCCGATTACTGGGAAGGGCCCCTCATCAACTGGAGGTTTTATTTACATTTTCTGCATTTCCTTTCTTGCAATTAACTAGTTTATTTCCTATGTGTGTAATCTAATTCATTTTCCTGTGTGTATTATCTTCATTCCTCTATAATTAATATTCTACTATTAATACAACCTTCCTTCTTCTGAGTTAAAATGGTCGACCAATAGTTCAATAGTTTAATAATTTGTACAGTTTGTTTTCAGTCCTTCTTCCATTATCATAGTTAGATATTGCTTCCAAATTCTTCCATAGATAGCATTCCTTTCTTTCTTTTCTCCTATGTTAGTTCTTCTTCTTATTTGCTGTAGGTTAATTCTTCCTTCTTTCTATTCCAACCTCCTTTCTTCTTCTATTCCAACCTCCTTTCTTCTTCTATTCCAACCTTCTTCCTACTTCTTATAAAATCATTCTTCCTCTTAGGTAATGATTCGCATAGATAATTTCTTAGTCTCTAATAATCTCTCTACTGCTTCCTGTGCACAGTAGGATCATTTGCATAAGCCAACTGGTAATTAAATCATCCAAAAACTCTTCTTTCCCTCACTTCAAAATTTTTTCCTCCATTCGGATCGTCATTCGGACTGCGATTCAGACCGACGTTCGGATCGTCATTTGGACCTATGTGTTTTCTGTATTATTTTAGGCCTTTTTCCGAATCTAATTTCTTCTGCCTCTTAATTATCATTCTTCCCGTTCCTCCTTAATATTTTGAGATGTAATTTAATCTTTTTTTATGTTATTTGGAGTTTTTAATTCAATTTTCATCATTATTTCCTCCTTTCTTACTTCCTCCTTATCATCTTCTTATCTTTCTTCCAAACTTTAGTTCTTTAACCTGTTTTGTTACTTAGTTACTGTTCAGAATGTATGAATGTTGTTCCTAAATAGTTTATTTCCAAGTTATAGTTGATAATTCTATTCATTGAGTTGTTTTAGTTTTTTAATCTTAAGACTAGTTTCTATTTAACGAAGATGTTCATGTTGCAAGATCTGGAATAATAATAAAATATCTTTATCAAGTTTTCTACTTGCTTCCAAATCTAATATAGTTCAGTTTAACATCTTTGTTAAGTTCTTCTATTTGCTTCTAACTTATGTTAGTTTCATGTTGTTCGCATATGGATAGAAAGTAGTTCAGAATGTTTAAAGTTAGTGGTAGTTTGTTGACTTTTAGTTTACATTTGTTCGTAGAATTTAAGTTAGATTTACTTCCATTTAGCTTCCTTATTACATTTGAAAGTCATTACGATACATTTAATCTAGTTCCTATTACATTTGATGTATGGAATCAAGAAGAATGGAATTAGATGGTTTAGTCTAGAATAATTTACATTTACAAGTTCTCCCTATTAAACATCTAATATTTGTAGCTCTGATTCTGTTCATAGTTGTTATCTAGAAGTTGAATTTAGTAGTTTCTTACTTTTCTAGAAGTAATTTGTGTTTGAGTATTTGTTTCCATCTTTCTTATTAACCATAGAAGTAGAGTAGTATGATCTAGTAGTATTCTCATCTGTGATTTAATTGTATTCTTAAATATTTAACTCGGTTTTTCATTTTGAAAGATCTTTCGATCTTTTTCCTTACTAAACATTTTTTAGCTCTGACAAACCTGAAACTTTAGAACCTTTTCTACCTTAGCATATATTTTTGTTCAACTCTAATTTTACTGATCCTGGTTGATAATTAATATTAGGTGTTTTTATTTGAGATATCTCACACACCCAACAGTTACCCAAGTATGTATGGATGTGAAATGTCCACAACATGTAACATGTCCATCTTCACTTTCTCATAAGTTGATTTTCCCAAGTTCCACACATTGAGTTGTTTGCTAGTCAAAGTTAATGGTTTAGTTTTTTACATGAGGAGTGATATGAGGCATTTACCTAAGGCATCACCTTTGAGGAAATTTTTTTAGTGAAGTCAGGTAATGAAAATACCGGAGTGGTACACAAAGCCTCCTTTAAGTCTTGGAAGGACTTTTTTGTCGCATCATTCCAATTGAAAGAATGTTTTTATAGATAATTTTTGAGTGGGGTTGCAAACTTACCATGGTTTTGAATAAACCTTATGTAATATCCCACAACACCCAAAAAATGTTGAATTTTCAGAATTTACTTCAATCTGATCTAGGATCTTAACTGAGAGAACAACATGTACAGCATATCTACAGCATATCAATCATGGAGACAATAATGCAAGCACACAAGAGACACAAAGATTTACTTGGGGAAAACCATAAAGGTGAAAAACCCCAATAACTTCCTCAGAGATAGATAGAGCAATGATACAACCATGAGAGATAGACATAACCTAGCAGCAGATCCTCCTCCTCCATAAGTGCGCCACTCCTCCTTGAGTGCATGTGTGAGAAGTGAGTGAGCAAATAGAGTGCCTCCTGCACTCTATTTATACTTGACTTGACTTGCCTTTTTACCTAACTCATGTAGGCTCGAACTTAACCACATAACATAATGCTGACTGGGCCAACCCCCAATAGGGTGGTCTAATAACCCTTTGACCCACATGGCCGACCCCCAATAGGGTGGTCTAATAACCCTTTGAACCACATGACTTATACAGGGCCGACCCCAAACAAGGTGGTCTAATAACCCATCAAGTATAAGTTATGACACTTCCCTATAGAGGAATAATAACATCTATATAGGAATACAATATACATATATGTGAAATACATTCCAAAGTTACATATACATCAACACTCCCTCTTAAATAGGAAGGTATTTCTCAGCACAGTTCTTCTAGCACAAGTCATCTTCTCTGGATCATCGTCACTGGATAATCGTCATCGAGTCATCATCATCATCACTGCTGCTGCTATCTCAATCAATCTATGAATCTACTCGTCATAGGAAGTTCTACAGAGCCAGTCCTTTTTCATACTGAATGTAGGCCCACCACCTGCAGGTCTTCATCATCACTGGCCATACTGTGGAATCCTCAGGACTTATTACGTGCGTCACAAAACCTCGAAAGAGCATCCCAGGCTGTTACGAGCACACAGCTCTACCTATAGGATCTCCCAGGGCACCGAATTACATGTGACCCCACCACAAAACCTCGAAAGAGCATCCCAGGATGTTACGGGTACACAACTCCAACCTGAAGGATCTCCCAGGGCACAAATTACATGTGGTCACCACAAAACCTAGCAAGAGCATCTCAGGATGTTACGGGTACACAACTCCGACCTGAAATATCCCAGGGCACAAATTACATGTGGTCATGGAAAAACCTCGAAAGAGCATCTCAGGATGTTACGGGTACACAAATCCGACCTGAAATCTCCCAGGGCCCAAATTACATGCCATAGGACAAAACCTCGCAAGAGCATCTCAGGATGTTACGGGTACACAACTCCGACCTGAAATCTCCCAGGGCACAAATTACATGTCCTCCCAGAGCAATGTCTCGAAAGAGCATCCCGGGCTGTTACGGGTACACAACTCCTACCTATAGGATCTCCCAGACATGCTCATCTGCACAACCTGATTCACGGCCACAGAGTATCAACCTGATACTCACCATACATCATCCTGATGTACTCATGATCATCCTGATCATCATCACTGCAACGTCCTGATGCATGTCATCTGGAGCAACATCCTGAAGCTCATCATCCATGATCATCCTGATCATCATCACTACAACGTCCTGCTGCATGTCATCTGGAGCAACATCCTGAAGCTCATCATCCATGATCATCCTGATCATCACTGCAACATCCTGCTACATGATCCACCTGATCATCAATGCATCCACCTGATGCATACCAAGTATCTACCTGATACATATCATCATACATGATCCTCCTGATCATACAATGTATCCACCTGATACATGATACATATCACCATACATGATCCAGCTGATACATATACAGATACATGGTCCAAGCATCCAACATGATGCATATACAAAATACATACACATGATCCAACTGATCATATCCAACATCCAACATGATGCATACATACATAAATGATCCAACTGATCATATCCAACATCCAACATGATGCATATATACATAAATGATCCAACTGATCATATCCAAGCAGAAACCAGAACATCATCCTGATGCCCATTATCCAGCGCTTACATCCACAGCCATGTGAAGGATCCTCCTTCCAACATGCTTGGAATGGCTTCAGCAAATGTGTCCATCACTTCTTCCTCGAAGTGTCCTCGATCTGAAGAACGCCAAGCCTCTCTCTGAAGTACTCGAACTTCACTCTGGCTAGTGGCTTCTTCAGCATATCTGCAATCTGCTCGTCCGTCGCAACATACAGAAGCTTCACAGCTCCTCTTTGCACCATATCCCTGATATAGTGATATTTGATCTCTATGTGTTTCGACCTGTCATGAAACACTGGGTTCTCGGACAGCTTCACACAACTCTGGTTATCACAGAAGATACCAGTAGCCTCCAACGGGAGATCAAATAACTCAGACAGTAGCTTCCGTAGCCATACTGCCTCACAACTAGCTGAACAGGCTGCAACATACTTTGCCTCAGCTGTACTCAGTGCTACGCAGGACTACTTCCTGCTAAACCAAGAGATCACACCTGATCCCATACTGAAGCAGCACCCAGATGTGCTCTTTCTATCTGCAGCACTGCCAGCCCAATCTGAATCAACATAACCCTGTAGGTTAAACTTTTGATCCGCCTCATACCTGAGCCCATAATCCACTGTACCCTTCAGGTACCTCAGAACATGCTTTACAACAACCAGGTGAACACTCCTCGGATCCGTCAAGAACTGGCTCAATGTGTTCACATCAAAGCAAATGTCTGGTCTCGTGTTCGTCAGGTACATCAATGACCCAATCATCTGACGATACATAGAGACATCAACCAGCTCAGTTGAAGCATCACATAGAAGCTTCAGATTCGATGCCATAGGTGTGGCCATAGCCTTGCAATCCAACATCCCGAACCTCTTCAGGATCTCTACTGCATACTTCCCTTGTCCAAGGCAGATTCCTTTTACACTCTGCCACACCTCCATGCCAAAAAAAAATAGTGCATCATCCCAAGTTCTTCATCTCGAACACGGTAGTAAGCTTCCGCTGCGTGTCGGCAATCAATCTATATTCACCATACCAAGTTATGCACATATATGATTTCCTATCTGATGCATCTTCTATTTCATCACTTTTGTATTTCTCAATGTTTCCATCTGCAACATGCTTGATCTGATAGTTCCATTTGGAAGTCACAACAGAATTCCCTTTAGCTCTTGGGATCGCATCCCAAACATCGTTCTTCATGATCGACGGATCATGGCATTCCATTTCTTCATCCCAGATCCTGGGAACTTCAATATCTTCAATAGATATCTTTGTTGCTGGAACAAATGTTGTAGTCCTTTTGTAGGTGAAGATATACAGTGTTTCCTACAAAACAGGTTAAATTACATGATTAGAAACATCTCATAATTTTCAGAACAAATTCTTACACATAAAGAAATATGTCATATAGTCATGCAATTATCTTAGCCAATGCTTCAATACAACATTTATCCATATCCCGTAACTTTCTAGATGCCTTCCAATCTCTACCAGAACATTGTTAAGAGTGTGCACAACTCCCAACATGTCAGCAAAGAGGTTTCATTCTAGATAAGTAGCAATGGAATGTTGTACAGTGCCATAGGCCACTTACCCATGTATATTAGTAGTATATTGTTCATCAATGCAACTATTCTAATATGCACAATACATATCCTAAGTCTAGGAACATAAGCATATACATCATTGAACAATTTTATTTAAACAAACATATATGCAAGAAATGATAATTAAAATACTTATATTTGTTTGTTTGTTGGGTGGACTCCCTCTGAGTATTCGCTTTCTTGCAGGAGCTGCTGGAGTCCTAATCTGCAGTAGCTTCTTCTACAACTTTCTGTTGTGGAATGTAGAGAGATGGTCAACTCCCTCTGAATATCTGCATCCTTTCATAAACCACTGGAGTGTACTCCCTCTTGATCTTTGCTTCCTAGATTACATGTTCTTGAACTCATATTCATCCTTGGTCCCTATGCATGCTTATTAGTATCATGATTGTGTTATCCTTGTGATCTCATATAAAATCATACATTCATTAGCATACTATTAAAACACAATAATCTCAAGCATGTATAGTCATGATCATTTCAAACAGAAATATTAAGCATTATCATTCAAGGTTTATGTAGGATTCTTATGGTTAGTCAAATCATAAGAAGCATAACATGTCTAAACCTATAACTACTCAAACCTATGAATCTTTAGTTGAATCATCAATCAAGATAAGAGATATAATATGCATAAAACCTGTGATTATTCAAACCTATACCTTCATGGTTCTTCTAGTTAGTCATATCATCAATTATGGTAAGAAACATAATATGCATACAACCATGATTATTCAAACCTATGACTTCATGAATAATCATTATCAACAACAGTATAAGATCCTAACACAAGGTAGGATTCTAGCTTGATATAGGAAAAACATACCTGGATTAGCATGCTAGCTAGTTATGTCTAACATACTCACATGATGTCTTCTTGTTCTTCTTCAATGACTTGTGCTAGTAACTTGTATATCTCATAGGTTAGCCATTATAAAACCAAGTTATACATACCTCGTAAATGGATCTTCTATGAGATCCATGACAATGGATGAGTCTTTTTCCTCATGTCATCATGATCATATGTTCTTGAACTGGAACATGATTTGTTTTTCTTGGTGTACCTTTCATGTTAGTAGACAACATAAACCTCATACAACACCATAATGCATTAGTACAATCATAAGTGTCAACACCCTAACCAATGAATATCTTCTATCATGCATTCATAATTTTGTTAAGGTGATACGACAAATCTAAAATCAAGATTGTACTAACCGTAATAACATGAAGACAAACATACCATAAACTTAATCATGAAAAAATCTCAAAACATACCTCGATGAGTCATACCTGTCGAGATCGCTTGTAATCTCCTTATGTAAAGCCTTAGCCTTATCTCCCTCTGAAACAGGAACTCCTTCACTTATGCAGGCGACCAATCCATCTTCTTCTAGGATTAACCCTATCCACTTGATTTGCAAGAACTGGACCTGGAGCTGGATATGGGTTTGTTAGAGAAACCCCAAAAATTCAAACTTTGAATTTCAAACTTCCGAAAGGATAGAAATATGCGCCTTGATGAGCTGATCAAACTGGTATATTCAGAATTTGAAAACTGCAAAGTTTCACTCCTCAATTTTGCCTTTGAAACTTCCGGATTCATTGGACGTGACCCTGAAATGGGGTTTGATGAAGCCCACTCTTCTTCCCAATCAAAATGTTTGATCCAAAGCTCTAAGCTTCTATTTTTCTGAGGAGCTTCCAGCCGTGGTCACAGATTTCAAAAATTCCCATTTTTACAGAAGCCCTAATTTTCCACTTTTCTGATCAAAGTCCCGAACTAGGGTCTAATCAAGCCCGGCTTTCTGCCCAACCAAAAATTCTGATCTTGGTCTCTAAATTTATATTTTGATGAGTAGCATCCAGCCGTGGTCTCCGATTACAAAAATTCCAAATTTCTCCGAAGCCCTAAATTCCGGAAGCCATGAATGAAGGTACTTAAAAATAATTCTGTTTTGACAGAAATATGTACCTGATTGTTTCTGGTGTAACTCCAAAATTTTTGATCCACAGGGTCTGAAAACATTTCCTGAGATAGCCTGACCCGTTATCTTTCCATCCTGACAGGTCTGACCTCAATTGGATTTTCTGAGAGAGAGTTATGCCAAATGTCGCAACGTGACCTGTTTTGGGATAAAACAGAAGAGCGAACTTGTACGGCGTGCCACGTGTCACTGTATGAACTTCGGCCTCTGAAAAAATTTCTTGATATATCTAGGCCTGTTATATTTCCATCCTGACAGGTCTGACCTCAATTGGACTCTCTTAGAGATAGTTATGCCAAGTGTCGCAACATGACCTGTTTATGGGATAATACAGGAGAGTGAACTTGTACGGCGTGCCACGTGTCACTGGTTCAACTTCGGCCTTTGAAAAAGTTTTCTGAGATAGTAAAGACTGTGTAATACCTGTCACTTTTTACGAAATTTCATTTGGATCTTCCTAGCCCAAGATATGACCTTTTTCCCAAGGTCACCTGATTTTGACTCAGACCTGGAAGAGGCAGAAACCCTATATTGTACAGATCATAAATCACAAAGTACAACGAATTAGAGGTTGTCCTTTGGAAACAAGGTACTTGGAGATTTAATATTCGTCCTGTAACAATTTCAGATCCGAAAACTTCACCAAAACGGATTTATAGCGAAAGTTCTACGATGACTGGTTTTTGCTATATCAAGCCCTAGCATCGTAAGTGCAACAAGTGTAATACATGCCATATCATGCCTTCTTTCAGGCTAGCTCTGATACCATGTTGAATTTTCAGAATTTACTTCAATCTGATCTAGGATCTTAACTGAGAGAACAAAATGTACAGCATATCTACAGCATATCAATCATGGAGACAATAATGCAAGCACACAAGAGACACAAAGATTTACTTGGGGAAAACCATAAAGGTGAAAAATCCCAATAACTTCCTCAGAGATAGTTAGAGCAATGATACAACCATGAGAGATAGACATAACCTAGCAGCAGATCCTCCTCCTCCATAAGTGCGCCACTCCTCCTTGAGTGCATGTGTGAGAAGTGAGTGAGCAAATAGAGTGCCTCCCGCACTCTATTTATACTTGACTTGACTTGCCTTTTTACCTAACTCATGTAGGCTTGAACTTAACCACATAACATAATGCTGACTAGGCCGACCCCCAATAGGGTGGTCTAATAACCCTTTGACCCACATGGCCGACCCCCAATAGGGTGGTCTAATAACCCTTTGACCCACATGACTTATACAGGGCCGACCCCAAACAAGGTGGTCTAATAACCCATCAAGTATAAGTTACGACACTTCCCTATAGAGGAATAATAACATCTCTATAGGAATACAATATACATATATGTGAAATACATTCCAAAGTTACATATATATCAACAAAAAACATCTCGGGATTTTAAGACTTTTAGGGAGAGGCCAATCCTTCAATGTTGCAATTTTCTTTGGATCCACACACTCCCTCCTAACTAAAAATACGGTCAAAATATTCCACTTTAGAGGCACCTTTTTTCCTTTTAATAAATATTTGATGATTTTGAAGGAGTTGTAGGGCCTAATCCATATGGGCTAAATGGCCTTTCCAAGATTTACTATAAACCAAGATGCCATAAATAAATTTGAGGACAAATTTACACAGAAGGGGTTTAAATATTATGTTCATGAGACTTTGGAAGGTAGAGGGTGAATTCCAAAGGCTAGAGGTAATCACCAAGAAATCATAATGACCTTCATGAGTGAAAGAAATGTTTTTGGAATATTCACCTCCTTCATGTGAATTTGATAATAACACGAGCAAAGATCAAGTATGGTGAAGATGTGAGCACCCTTGAGCTCATCCAAAAGGTCATCATTGATAGGAATGGGAAACTTATCCTTGACTATCAACTTTTTCAAAGCATGGAATTAATGACACATGCATCAAGTTTTCTCTTTATTGAGGAGAATAACAAGTAGGGAAGAATAGGGACTGGTACTAGGTGGATAAAACCAACAACTAGCAACTACTGAATGATATTTTCAATTTAATTTTTTTGGGAAAATGGATGGAGGTATGTGCATACATTTGGTGGGAGGATACCATGTAATAGTGGAATTGAATTATCATGTTCACCACAGGAAGGGGGGAATCCTTTTAGAGTGTCAAAGATGAACTAGTAATTGTCTAAAACTAACTACATATTAGAAAGAATGGGATGAGAAGGGGTGTCAAAAGATTGAATGGCATGGAATTCTACAACAATGCCCAATTTTTCCTTTTTAAGAATCTTTTCCATATGTTGTGTATTGATAATATCTAGATGTTTTATTTTATGTCCTTTGAAAGTGTAATGATGCCTTACCTATTGAAAATTTATGTATAAGGAATTAAAATCCATGTTGATAGGGCCTAATGTTCTTCATGATTTAGAATAAAATATGATATCACAACCAACCATGTGAATAGAAAACATGTGGTTTTTTAGGGAATAATCACCCATTTGAAGCCACACGTTTTCACAACAACCCCCACATGTCATAGCTTCTCCATTTTCAATCAAGATTTGGAAGTTGTGCACAACATGGATATAGTAGTGTGTTTCCTAGGAAAATCGACGATGAATAAAGTTATGTGTGCTACCAATGTCAATTAGAGAAATTACCTTGCAATGTTTGAGGTGTCCAATTAATTTGAGGGTTTGGTGGGTATAAAGACCAGTCAAAGATTGGAAAGAGATTTGGGGTTCATTCGTTGATAGATCAGAATAATGTATGTCTACTATAGGAGTTGTTGAATATTGTAACTTCTAAGAATATTATATTTATACATTATTTATTCCGGAGATGTTCCATCCCTCCGAGGTGATTTTATTATGTATATGGAGATGTTTATTCCTCCGAGAAGTTGTGATAACTAGGGTTATTAGACCCACCATGTGGGGGTCGGCCTAGTCAGTTATAATAGGGTATTTAACCTAATGGTTAAATACGAGCCTACATGTACTTGTGTAAAATATATGTCAGAGTAGTGTATAAATAGAGGAGGTGTGTTCCTCATTTGATACACTCACTCACTTATGAAAAGAGGCGCACTTGTCTGGGAGATTTACTAAGGAGGATTAGAAGGAGGGAGCACATCTTGTATTTTGGTTTATCATCTTATTGAGGAAAGCTTTGTTGGGTTTTCTACCCCATGAGGGTTTCCCAGGATAAATCTGTGTCTCTTGTGTTTATGCTATGCTTGTTGTTTCTTCAGTGATCCTGTATATGCTATTATTGTGAAATGGAATGTAATGCTGCTATTTTCTGTCTTAGCATATTGAATTTTAACATGGTATCAGAGCTAACCTGAAGGAAGGCAATGTATGGCACTTACGACACTTGCTTCTCTTGCGACAATGTGAAGGTTAGGGTTTTATATAGCAAAACCCAGTCATCGTGGAACTTTCGATATAAATCCATTTATGCGAAGTTTTAGGATCTGAAAAGTTTACAGGTCGTAGATAACATCCCCAGGTACCTTGTCTCCAAAGGGCACCCTTAGATTCATTGTACTTTGTGAGTTATGATCAGTACAAGTTAGGGTTTCTGCCTCTTCTAGATCTCAGTCAAAATCAGGTGACCTAGGAAAAAAGGTCATAACTTGGGCTAGGAAGATCCAAATGAAATTTTGTAAAAAATTACAGGTAGTACACAAACTGCAATATCTTAGGAAACTTTTGCAGAGGCCGAAACGGAACCAGTGACACATGGCACGCCGTACAAGTTTTCTCTCCTGTTTTATTCCATAAACAGGTCACGTTGCGACACTTGGCATAACTCTCTCTCAGAGAGTCCAATTGACGTCAGACCTATCAGGATGGAAATACAACAGGGTGAGCTATCTCAGGAAAAGGTTTCAGAGGCCGAAGTTTAAACAGTGACACGTGGCACACCGTACAAGTTCGCTCTCCTGTTTTATCCCATAAACAGGTCACGTTGCGACACTTGGCATAACTCTCTCTCAGAGAGTCCAATTGAGGTGGGACCTATCAGGATGGAAAGAAAACAGGCCAGACTATCTCAAGAAACTTTTTCAGACCCCGTGGATTGAAAAATTCTGAGTTACAACAGAAACAATCAGGTACATATTTCTGTCAAAACAGAATTATTTTTTTGAGCACATTCATTCATGGCTTCCGGAATTTAGGGTTTCAGAGAAAGTTGGAATTTTTGGAATCGAAGTCCACGGTTGAATGCTACTCAGGAAAATCAAAATTTAGAGACCAAGATCAAATTTTTTGGTTGAGTAGAAGACCGGGCTTGATCAAACCCTAGTTCGGGATTTTGATCAGAAAGATGGAAAATTAGGGCTTCAGCAAAAGTTGGAATTTTTTAAGTCTGTAACCATGGCTGGAAGCTCCTCAGAAAAATAAGAGTTTAGAGCTTTGGATCGAACCTTTTGATTGGATAGAAGGGTGGGCTTCATCAAGCCCTAGTTCGGGTTTCTGTCCAGAAGATCCAGAAATTTTGAAGGCAATTTTGAGGGGTCAAATTTTGGAAATTTCAAAATTGAAGTATGCTAGTTTGATCAGCTCAGCAAGACACATCCTTCCATCCATTCAGAAGTATGAAAGTCAAAGATTGAATTTTTAGGGTTTCTCTAGCAAACCCTAATCCAGCTCCAAATCAAGTTTCAGGGGGAGTTGAGGCTAAGGCCTTACATAAGAAGACTACAAGAAGTCTTGATAGGTATGACTTAAGGAGGTTCAGGTATGTCTTGAAATCTGATTCTTGATTAAGTTCATAATGTGTTTGTCTTCATGTTATTTAGTACAATCTTGATTAATGTTAGAATTATCTTATCACCCTATCAACAGTATGAATATGATCGAAGACATTCATTGATTAGGGCTATATGATTGTACTTATGCATTATGGTGTTGTGTGAGGTTGATGTTGTCTGCTAACAAGATACAGGTACATAACAAAAGACAAATCAAGTTCCATGACCATGACAACATGAAGACAAAGACTCATCCACTTACGATTGGTACAGAATGAATAGAAGTTCAGAAGACATACAAAAGATCAAGCGGGAGGCAACCACACAAACATAAAAGATAAGTATTTGAGTTGTTATTAGAAATAGTAAATGATATTGCTTGTATGCATATTTGTATTCCTAGAATATATCATGCTACTAATATTCATATGATTGGTAAGTTGGACAAGCATTCCATTGTTGCTTTTCTAGAATGAAACCTCTTTGCTGACATGCTGAGAGCTGTGCACACTCTCGATAGTATGTTCTGGTAGAGATGGAAGGCATCTAGATAGCCACTGTATGCATACAGGATATGGGAAAGTGTTGTGCCAAAGTATTGGTCAAAATAGTTGCATAACTATGTAAATGATATCTGTATGCATAATAGGTTATCATGTCAATATGATTTGATGATTATGAAGTATTACTAATCATGTACTTAATTTTGATTTGTAGGAAAGATCATGATGAATGATGAACACTGAACAAGCGATGGATGTTCAACAAAAGTTTTACAAATCAAACACACTATAGAAGGCTTGTGGCTAGAAGATTCTCTTAGAACGAGGAAGAGAATCATGATGAGATGTTTTTCTCCAAGTGGCTAGATAAGACCATTCTCTTAATGGTGTAATTAAAGAAGAAGTGTGAATCAGGTTCTGTATGGGTACCCAGGATTGGTAGTCAATTGATGAGCTTAATGATCATCATGGGTAATGTGGATCTCAACCTTTGCTACAAGGTTGAATATGGCTTCTATACACATATGACATGGATGCAAGAAGGAACTCACCGCAGAGTTCGAATTATTTTGAGGCTCATATTAGTAGACCCATCTGACGAGAGATGCCACAGATAGATATGCAGAAGATCACTCAATGCAGAGTGTGAATAATGGACAATTGACAGCTTCATGACAAAGCTTGGGCTTTACCAGAAGTAAAGCTGATCCTAACCTTTACCTTAAGGTTGTGGATGATGAACCTATCATACCATTATTGTATGACGATGATCTCTTTCTGACAAGGAATGAGAAACAGATCATGAAAATGGCTGCAGAAATGAAAATGAAAGATCTCGGATTAATGCACTACTTCTTAGGTCTAGAAGTATGGCAACATCCAAAAGGAATCTTTTAAATCAAGGTAAGTATGCTGTGAAGTTTCTAAAAAGATTTGATATGTTGGAGTATAAAGCCATGGCCACTCCCATGGACTCCAACTTGAAGTTATCGGATTTAGTGGACCTAACCCTATATAGACAAATCATTGGGTCATTGATGTATTTAACAAATACTAGGCCAGATATATGCTTTGCTGCAAATACCCTAAGTCAGTATCTAGTAGAACCTAGAAAGGCTCACTTAATAGCTACAAAGCATGTAGTGAGGTACCTAAAAGGTACATTAGATTTTGGTCTATATTATCTTGGAGGTCATGAACTCCGTTTACATGGTTACTCAGATTCTGATTGGGCAGGAAGTGCCTCATACAGAAAGAGTACATCAGGTGGATGTTATAGTCTTGAATCTGCCATGATCTCATGGTTCAGCAAGAAACAATCTAGTGTGGCTCTCAGTACTGCTAAAGTAGAATATATATAGCTGTCTGCTCTGCCAGTTGTGAAGCAGTGTGGCTTCAGAAGCTATTATATGGAGTGTTTGACTTAGAAATGGATTCCACTATGATTATGTGTGACATTCAAAACTGCATCAAGATAGAAAATCTTGTATTCCACGATAAGTCAAAAACACATAGAGATCCGATACTTCTATATACGAGATATGGTGCAGAGAGGAGCTATCAAGCTCGAGTATATAAGCACTGAGGATCAGATTGCTGATATCTTGACTAAACCTCTGTCTCAAGTAAAGTTTGAATACTTCCGAGACAAGATTGGTATAGTCCAGAAGGACCCTCCTCGAAAGGGGGAGTAGCATAGTATCTGATAACAAGTCTGTCTCATCAATGATGAGGTTACCTATTTACTGCACCTAGTTACTTAGAATTATTTAGATTTAGGAATCTTATATTTTTTCTTTTCATGATAGATGTATACATGCTTTTGATGATAGATGTATACATGCTTTTGATGTTAGATATACATTCTTTTGATGATAGATGTATACATGCTTTTGATGATAGATGTATACATGCTTTTGATGATAGATGTTATGCATGTTTTGATGATGAGGATACATGTTTTGTTATACATGTTTTGATGATGAGGATACATGTTTTGTTATACATGTTTTGATGATGAGGATACATGTTTTGAAGATGAGGATACATGATTGACACATGTTTTGATGAAGTTCTTGGTGAACATGTGAGGGGATTGGATCATCCCTGGACTTCAGTTCGAAAGAAGAGTCGTATACGTATGTCTTCGTGAATGAAGTTCTTGGTGAACATGTGAGGGGATTGGATCATCCCTGGACTTCAGTCCGAAAGAAGAGTCGTATACGTATGTCTTCATGAATGAAGTTCTTGGTGAACATGTGAGGGGATTGGATCATCCCTGGACTTCAGTCCGAAAGAAGAGCCATAGACGTATGTCTTCGAGAATGAAGTTCTTGGTGAACATGTGAGGGGATTGGATCATCCCTAGACTTCAGTCCGAAAGAAGAGCCGTAGACGTATGTCTTCGAGAATGAAGTTCTTGGTGAACATGTGAGGGGATTGGATCATCCCTAGATTTCAGTCCGAAAGAAGAGTCGTAGACGTATGTCTTCGAGAATGAAGTTCTTGGTGAACATGTGAGGGGATTGGATCATCCCTGGACTTCAGTCCGAAAGAAGAGCCGTAGACGTATGTCTTCGAGAATGAAGTCCTTGGTGGACAGTTGAGGATTAAGTCATCCTTGGACGTAGTCCTAAATGTACAGTTGAGGATTAAGTCATCCTTGGACGTGGTCCTAAATGTACAGTGGAGGATTAAGTCATCCTTGGACGTGGTCCTAAATGTAAGGTTGAGGATTAAGTCATCCTTGGACGTGGTCCTAAATGTACGGTTGAGGATTAAGTCATCCTTGGACGTGGTCCTAAATGTACGGTTGAGGATTAAGTCATCCTTGGACGTGGTCCTAAATGTACGGTGGAGGATTAAGTCATCCTTGGACGTGGTCCTAAATGTACGGTGGAGGATTAAGTCATCCTTGGACGTGGTCCTAAATGTACGGTGGAGGATTAAGTCATCCTTGGACGTGGTCCTAAATGTACGGTGGAGGATTAAGTCATCCTTGGACGTGGTCCTAAATGTACGGTGGAGGATTAAGTCATCCTTGGACGTGGTCCTAAATGTACGGTGGAGGATTAAGTCATCCTTGGACGTGGTCCTAAATGTACGGTGGAGGATTAAGTCATCCTTGGACGTGGTCCTAAATGTACGGTGGAGGATTAAGTCATCCTTGGACGTGGTCCTAAATGTACGGTGGAGGATTAAGTCATCCTTGGACGTGGTCCTAAATGTACGGTGGAGGATTAAGTCATCCTTGGACGTGGTCCTAAATGTACGGTGGAGGATTAAGTCATCCTTGGACGTGGTCCTAAATGTACGGTGGAGGATTAAGTCATCCTTGTACGTAGTCCTAAATGTACGGTTGAGGATTAAGTCATCCTTGGACTTTGGTCCTGTGAACTGAGCCATAGACATGAGGTCTCCAAAAATTGATAGGAGTGGATCATCCCTGGACTTCAGTTCAAAAGGTACATGACTGGATTGCATCATCCTTGGACATGGGTCCTAAAGAGAACTGGATTGATCGTGTGATGACGATGCTGCTGATCGTGTGATAACGATGCTGTTGATCGTATGATGACGATGCTGATGATCGTGTGATGACGATGCTGCTGATCGTATGATGATGATGCTGATGATTGTGTGATGACGATGCTGATAACGATGCTGATGATCGTATGATGACGATGATGTTGATCGTGTGATGACGATGCTGATGATTGAGTACTATCAACTCTGATGATGTTGATGTTCTAGTAACTAGTCAAGTTACCGATGATGATGAAATGAAGAAAGCTTCCGATGATATATAGATGATGTAATGAATGACTCCTTGCTCCTGCAGATGTTGTTATAATATCCTTCTCGTTAAGGGGGAGTGTTGAATATTGTAACTTCTAAGAATATTATATTTATACATTATTTATTCCAGAGATGTTCCATCCCTCCGAGGTGATTTTATTATGTATCCGGAGATGTTTATTCCTCTGAGAAGTTGTGGTAACTAGGGTTATTAGACCCACCATGTGGGGGTCGTCCTAGTCAGTTATAATAGGGTATTTAAACTAATGGTTAAATACGAGCCTACATGTACTTGTGTAAAATATATGTCAGAGTAGTGTATAAATAGAGGAGGTGTGTTCCTCATTTGATACACTCACTCACTTATGAAAAGAGGTGCACTTGTCTGGGAGATTTGCTAAGGAGGATTAGAAGGAGGGAGCACATCTTGTATTTTGGTTTATCATCTTATTGAGGAAAGCTTTGCTGGGTTTTCTACCCCATGAGGGTTTCCCAGGATAAATCTGTGTCTCTTGTGTTTATGCTATGCTTGTTGTTTCTTCAGTGATCCTGTATATGCTATTATTGTGAAATGGAATGTAATGCTGCTCTTTTTTGTCTTAGCATATTGAATTTTAACAGGAGTATGAGGGGCTTCATGGGTTCTAGCCTCAAGTCTTTATTAGAATGTTCTCTAAAATGGCGATAAATATTTTTTCCTCTCCTTACATTTATTTCTAGGGGAATATTTCTCATCACAATTATAGAAAAGAATTTTTTTGGGCACTTGGCCATTTCATCTCAGGTTAACATTTGGATCTTTCCATGTAGAGAAGATGAGGAAGGATTAGTGGAAGGGAAGGTAGGTGTATGAGAGTGGGTAATAATGGATCCTTTCATATTTGAGCATTCATCTCCTTTTTTGGATTCTCTAGGTATTTGAGTGGATACAACCAACCATTAGAACAACACATTAAGACTTTTTCATGTATATCTGATTTCAAATCACTAATGAAACATTCCTTGCAAAATTTATTAGACGTTCCATCTATTCAATGTAGATGGATAGCTTCTCGAAATATGAGATGAAATATTTTACTGTAGCATATTGTTTGAGCCTATTCAATTTCCCCAAATAATGTATGTCTGTTTCAAAACTTTCACAAAGATCGAAAAAGAATTGGGTCCAAGAAATTTAACACTTGTAGGATTTCTTATCCCATTGACACCATTGCCAATTCTTTGGACCTAAATATAGGACACCAAATCTACTTTTCATCATATCATCTATGATTCCATGCAAAGAAAATTAATATTCCATTTGAGTGATGCATTATATGTGGTTTTACCCATCAAATTTGGTGAGATCAACTTTAGGAACTCTATTCCACATGTGAGTCCTCAAATCACAATCAAGTGGAGTTGGATGAGGCCCATGGGGATTGGATGAATCAACTCCTTCCTTGTGGTAAGGTTCTTATGTCTGTAGGTATGATGATGATTATGAAGGAAAGAGTGTCGATAATTGGGTTAGATGGTCAAAAATTCACTTCAATTTGGTAAGCTTTCCATGGATATAATCAATAATTTATTGAGTAGAGGAGTGTTTAACCTATATTGCAACTTCAGTGTTCATATTTTACACAGGTATATAATGATTAGAAAGGAGGAAATCGACCTTATGGATTTGGTATCTCAACAAGTTTCAAACCCAAAATAAGGTTCATTATCATGAGAGGATCAATGAGATCACGATCTACCTTGATGAATGGATATGAGATATAAATAATAATTTATCCACTTAATAATATTTTCAATGACAAGGGTCGGTTCGATCATTGAAATTAGATTAATACAAGGATGGGTTGTGGTTATTATTTTTCACTATATGTATAACAGTTCTTCAACCTTATTTAAGCTTTAAACCATCATCATGGTTAATGTTGTTAACACATTTTCAATCTTTAGGGCTTCATGAATTTTACTTTTGTAATAGTGTGGGACTGTTGTTAAAGCATTTGAATCCCCAAGGCATATTTGATGATTGGTGGTGTGAGAGTGCTCCGAAATGGTATAGTTTTTAATTCTTCCATTTTGTATATCTACACTATGTTCTTTTAACCTAATTGCAATTAATCGACCAATTTCTATGATGTTTGTTTTTCCACAAGAACATGGTATTGCATAGACACCTTTTTGTTGTTTTGGATCAATGGGTATTTTGCTAAGTCCAAGTTATTTTGATGGAGTTTGGAGGAGAGAAGGAAAACTTTATGTTCCACTTTCTTAATATTTTGGCTATCTTGTGTTGCAACTTATCAAATAGTGTTTCCATATGTGGAATTTTTTGGGAGATATCACTTCCTTGATTGTTATCCATCGGAGGAAATGGGTCCACAAAAATGGGGGTGGAAAGGTGGTACCAAGGTGATTATCAATGTGTAAGGATTGTGGTGAAATAAGGGTGTAAGAAGAACTCAGACTCCCATCTCTCTCTCTCTCTGCTATTTTTAACTGGGATTCTAGGGTCCTAAGGGTAAGGTAGTTTCAAGTACTATATAACTTTGATATACTTGCAAGGTCCAATAGTAGTACTTGGCCCAATCTCTCAGGGCACTAACTAGGAGGCCTGATTGTTCCCTTAGTGGTGCTACCAAACTAGCTAGATACTAGATAGTAATATTCCTAAGTGTTGTGCTTAGTGTCATATAGAATCAATATGGCCAATCAAATTATCTAAATATGGTTTCAGGTTTCCCATGGGACTTCTAATTTACTCAAGGATACTTGGAAGTGAAATTCCATATATAGGTGTTTTCTGACATGGTACTATCCAAAGGGGTATGAACATAGGTTACGGTGGTGTCCAACAACTGTGAGTAAGTACCAATTGTATTATATGCATGTATGCTTCACCAACCACATGTTTACCCATTGAACAACAAATCATTATGTTATTTATCGAAATCAAAACTTGTCTCTATCTTAAAAATAAATCTAAGTTTTTTTATTTAAGGAAAGTGATATGATATCAGATGTTATGTACATTAATAGTATAATTGGAAATTAAGAGAATAAATAACAAAATAAATCAATATTTTAGTATGAAAAAATATAATTACCATAACAATATATAGTTGTAGACAACCAAATATCCCAATAGGAATATTTTTATTGATGAAAGCAATGTTCACTTGCCCCTTTGAAGGGAGAACCTCCAAATGAAGCCAAGATCCAATTGCAAAATACTTCACAAGAAATATTGTTTCAATACTTGTAACTTTATATATAGTTTCTAGTGAAGGAAATTTCTATTGGGTAGAACGTTTTAGTAATCCTTCTTAGTGAAGGAAATTTCTAGTACGTAGAACCTTCTAGTAATTCTTCTTACAAAGATTGCTTTCACACTATAGCGAATTTCTATAAAGTGGAACCTTTTATTAAGTATTTTTACAAATATCTCCTTCACACTATATCTACTTTATTGGAGATATTTAATATAGATGGCCACAATACATAATTACATATCTATTAAGGGGGTTAGGGTAGGACCCTAACAATAAATGCATTTTTTGTTGAAATTTGGATCCAAATGAAGGATGGATTCACTATTGGCTCAGTTTGATTGTTAAATGGTTTCTCATGATTAAGGAAAGGAAAACAAATTAATGGAGGTGTGAAGGGACCCATGTCACCACTAGCATAGTGTGACCTCCATCATGAATTACTCCATCACTAATATTAATGTAAAATATGAACTATTTATTTCATTCATTTCTTATGTAATTCATGTGAATATATCTCATAGATAAATGAAAAAGTAAGAAAGAACTCAAATGCTTGGGGGAAGATGAATGGCTAGTGATGATTTCCCTTCCATCTATCCCCTAAGCCAACCATCCATCTATTTACCTTTCTCCACCAAGATAAGGGGTCCTTTAGATGAAGTTGATGGAATGCTACACAAAATTTTCCATGGGAAGTTGATGCTACTCGAGAGAGCCTATAACTGCACTATTTCCAACAATAAAAAGAGTTGAGTGAATCTTTGAATGACGACTTTCCCATTTGGGTTTCCAAGGTAAACATTGTGTCTAGGTGTAATACTTTATTGTTGTGTGTTCATTTTTCTGTTTTACTTTGTTTGTTGTGTAGATTAAGAGATTCTTTGTGTTATTAAATGGTTTTCATTGAGCTACAAAAACTATTATGTGAGCTACATGTAGGTTAAACCGTGTTATGGATATATATATTTTAGGTTTCTTGAACTAAGGGAGTTTCAACAACTATAAGATCTCATTCGTTGGATGCCCAATAGATCTCAAAACTCAAGGGACTAAATTTAATAGATGTTGAATTTGTGCAAGAGTTTCTAAATTTATTTATTTATGAGTTATTGACTGCTTGGACATTTTTCTCTTTTCCTGGGAGAGTTCATCCCTTACTTGTGCATTGTTTTTGTGCCTACGCAAATTTGATAGTTCCTAGGGTGAACTTGACAGTGCCAAGATGAATTCAATAGTTCCATGGTGAATTCGATAGTGCCAAGGATAATTTAAACTCTCTATAGAGAATTCAACCATGCTAAGATGAATTAATATTGTTAGGGGTGAATTTAAACTCATCGGAGTGAATTTAAACATGTTGGGAGGAATCTAGAAGTTTGTTGGGAGAAATTGCATGTCGCTAGGCTAATTTAAACACGTTGTATCAAATTTAAATGTGTTGGGGTGAATTTAGGCTATTTGAAGATGGATAAAACATTTTTATGGCTATATTAATATACTGAAGATAAACAAAAACATTTTTAAGGTAAGATAGTTAAATGGTGTTTCAATTGAATTGTTTACTGAGATACAACCCCACACAAACAATGTTTCTTCAGGAAGAATGAAGAGAGGGAGAATAAATGTTTTAAATTATGCAAAGGTCCATGTTAGTGATACTGGAAAGCTATAATCCTATAGTATATGGATCACATGGTATCAGATCCCATGTTCGAGTACATCTAGTGAGACTTATATGGTTAATACCTATAGTGATTATAAAATAAATGGAGAGGAATTATTGGTAGGCTTGGAAAGAAGTAGAGCATCAACAATGAGAGGAGATCATCATGAAGGAGAAGAAACAGAAGACCATAGGGGTAGATTGGACTGAATAGAATAAACCTTAAGAACACTCACAAATATGGTAGCACAACTACTAATAGAAAAGGGCATACAGTCCACCTCAGAGCATGATATTAGCACAAAGAATCCAAATAAATAAGAAGAATATCCAGAGTTATAGGGGAAAGTGAAGATGGAGGAAGGAGAATGTAGCTATAACAAGCCACATGTAACTTTTTGTGTGGAGGCCAAAGTAGACATCAAACCCTGTGCAGGTGAAGTGGATGCCATCAAGGTGAATCGATATATATATAACTAATGGAAGTGTACTTCAGTGTACATGAGGTCACTAGAAGACAAATTATTGCAATTTATCACTTAAATATTGAAGCCCATGCTTTGTCCTAGTGTGAGAGTGATGCATCAAGTAGGGAATTGGAGAATGAGCCCCCAATTATTGATTAGGAAGTGTCCAAAGACATGATCAAGGAATGTTTCTATCCAATTGGGTATGAAGAGAAGCAAAAAATTGTGTTGCACTACTTTAGGAAAAGACAAGGAAAATTCATTCAAGAGTTCACTACTGAGTTCATGAAGAGAGAAATTCAACTTGGAGTATCCATGAAGCATCTAAAAAGGTTGATTAAATACCTAGGTGAATTGCTACCTCAAATTCGACATTCGGTAATGTTATTCTGACCTAAGAAAATTGATGAAGTTAGTCTCCAAGCATGATATCTTAAGGTACACACAAGAATGTAAAACCCCAAGATCAAAAGAAAGGAACAAGCAAGAATAAATGGAATGGGAAGAATATTATAGAAGTGACATACGATACCAAACCCTCTTCCAAAAAATGTAAGGCTTTTGAAAAGACTATGCATACAGAAGAAAATTGTTGGAAATTACATTCCGAAAAGTGCCCCAAAAACTTTCAAGGAAAGAATCGAAGAAGAAGGCCTTAATTACTGTGGATGCCAATGAAAAGGAAGAAAACACCTCAAACTTGGAAGGAAAGGTGAGTTTCAATACTATATAAAGGGAACTATCCATGGTTGGTTGTAGTCAGAAGGAGGACAAGGGGATGATAGAGTTAATCAATATCAAAACCACATGAAATAGAGTACGGTGGATTGCTGGTTTGATCCAGGTTCCCATTCCAACTTGATATATGCATAGTTGGTTGAGAATATTGTCTTAGAAGCTCAATACCATCCATGAACATATCCCCTAGGTTGGGTGAGACAAGATGTGGAGATGAAGGTAAACAAACAATGCAGGTTTAAATTTTCCATTAACAAGAAATTTGTGGATGAGGTAGTTGTAGATGTGGTTCCTTTGGACATTTTTGGGGTCATCTTAGGAATCCCATACTTATATGTGAGAGATGCCATCGTGAGAAGGAGAGAAAACCCAACATAGGATTGTTAAGGATGGGAAATCATACACTATCGAAGCACACAAGGACAAGAAAAAACTCTCTAATGAGTGCTCATTAGGCTAGGAGGATCATAGGTAACACAAAGAATTTTTTTCTATTGTTCCTTATAGAAGGGAAGAAACAAGGAGAAGGAAATTAAGTGGATATGGAAGCATATTTGAAAGGATGCAATTAAAAACAACGTCAAAAACTACAACAATTGATTGAATCCTACAAGGAGGTGTTTTAGGAGTTTAAGGGAATTCCACCCAAACGAGATGTGGAACATGAAATCCAATTGTTGCTAGAATCACCAATACCGAATATTGGATTGTATAGGTAGTCGATCATTGAAGAAAATGAAGTGAAGAATTAGTTACAACAATTATTAGAGAAGGGAGTAATCAGACATAATACATCACCATGTGGATCATGCATCATCATAGTGCTAAAGAAAGATGGGAACTAGAGAATATGCATTGACTATCATGCCTTAACAAGATTACCATCAAGAATATATACCCCTTGCCAAGGATTGATGACTTGTTGGATCAATTGTAGAAATTCAAGCTCTTCACCAAGATGGACCTAAATTATGGATATCATCAAGTAAGGATCAAAGATGAAGATGTATGGAAGATGAAATTTAAAACAAGGAAAGGTTTCTACAAATGGTTAGTTGTCCCTTTCAGTTTATGCAATGCACCTACAAATTTCATGAGATTAATGAATGATGTGCTATGCCCCTTTATTGTCTCACTTGTAATAGTATATGTAGATGACATACTAATATTCAACAACATTTGAAAAGAGCACATTTCACATGTGACACGGGTATTGGATACCTTGAAGAAGAACCAATTAATTGCTAATGTCAAGAAATGTGTGTTTGGAAATGAGTCATTTATTTACATAGGGAATATGATCGATGGAGGAAAGTTGAGAGTAGACTCAGAGAATATTGAAACCATTAATAAATGGCCTACACAAACCAAATTGAATGAGGTTAGAAGCTTCATGGGAGAATTGCAGTACTTGAGGAAATTCATTGCCAATTTCTCCATGATTGAAACACCTTTGTATTCCATGACTACCAAAGGGAAGAGCTTCCATTGGGGACATCCACGACATAATGAATTTGAATACACAAAGACAAGGATAAGTAATGCTTTAGTGTTGTCCATTCCCAAATTGCAAGGACTATTCGAATTGGAGATTTAAGCCAATGGTTATGGATTGGGAGCAATGCTTATGCAAGGGGGGAGATGCCTATGCTACCATGCTAGGTTATTTCATTGAGCAGTGTTAAATTAAACCACCTATGATAATTAACTATTCAAAATTTTTAAAACAATAAAGAAATGGAAGCAATACCCCTTGGGAAAGGAGACCATAATCCACATAGATCACCAACCATTATAATACCTGCAAATCCAAAACAAGATGAAACAAGTAAGGCATTACAAGTGGTTAAGATTCTTACAAAAAATTAACCTATTGATGAATTATAAGAAAGGAAGCAAAAATAAACTTGTAGACATGCTCTCATGACCCCCAATGACAAACATTGCGGTGTTAAGTGTGATTATGCAACTTCAACCATTCACACATGATCCTTTCAATCATGATTATGAAGAATATGAATATTTTGGAGGCATATACAGGTAGTTGAATGAGAAAATAGTCACAAACAATGAAGGTAATGAATTCCATCTCTAGGAACAATTGTTATATAAGTTATATAAGTTGTGCATTCCCCTAGGAAGAAGGATTTTGTTGATAAGGGAAGATCACACCTCAAATATTTCTAGGAATTTTGGAGTGACAAAGACAATAGAGAATTTGTAGAGGTATGTGTACTGGCCAAATATGCAGGAGAAAGTGGGAAAATGTGTTTTTTGCAGCACCAACAAGCCAAGCAATCAAAATATTGGGCTATATATGCCTCTTCCAGTACCAATTACTGCTTGGGGAATCATCTCCATGGACTTTGTTGGAGGATTTCCCATGTCACGAAGAGGCCAACTATCTATTTGTATTGACTGATTCAGCAAGATGTTTGTATTGATACCATGCAAGAAAAAAATATTTGGATGAGAGGAAACTAAGGTATTTTTTAGTCATGTTTAGATTCATTTTGGCTTTCCTAGCTTCATTATCTCAAATCGAGACAGTAGGTTCATGGGAAAGTTATGGAAAACCATTTGGGAGAGAATGGGTACCAAGTTAAAGAATTCCACAACATTCCATCAAAAGACTAATGGACAAACTGAGATTTTCAACCAAACATTAGTACAACTACTAAGAGGATATAATTGCAGGCATCCTAAGACATGGGATGAATAGTTGGTCTGTATTCAACATTTATATAACTAGGAAATACATTCTTCCACCAACAAATCTCCTTTTGAGACCTGATTTGGATACCTACCTCCACCGTTTGATATGGCATATGGGTAGAAGAAGGATGAGGATGAACCACAAGGACATGAGAAGAGGGAAAGCATATTCATGGACAATGTTAGGTAGATACATTTAAAGGTTAAGGAGTGGCTTGAAAGAATCCAATTGCGGTAAAAATAAAGGCATGACCAACAGAGAGAAGATCATCAATTATGTGTTAAAGACAAGGTGTTGCTTCACCTACACAAGGAAAGGCTACAAGGACCAACAAAAAATCTCAATCCCCTTAGGTATGGACCATTCGGCATTGTTGAACATGTGAATAAGAATGCCTTTAGATTGAGGCTTCCACAGTATATGCAAATGTGTTCGGTGGTCAATGTAGAATATTTGAAGTTGTTCAATCCATCCATGTTGGATGGACATGAGGAAGAACATATTTTTGCCATTGTTGAATACCTAGCACCACATGCATTATAAGAATTAAAAGAGGACACAATATTGTAGCATAAGGAGCAGATAAACTGAAAAGGATGACAAGAACTATAGTGAATTTTCCTAAAAGGACAAACTCAAAGGAAGGAAAAATGGTATGAGAGGAACCGGATTGAAAGCATGTTCTCTCATCTTTCCTTGGAAGGTTTTGGGGAGAAAAATACTCCCAATGTAGAGGTGAATGTGATTTGAATTTGGATTCAAATGAAAAATGGATTCACTATTGTCTCAGTATGATTGTAAAATGGTTTCTCGTGATTAAGGAAAGGTATGAGAACATAGTGGAGGTGTGAAGGGCCTCATGTCACCACTAGCATAGTATTCCCCACAACAAGCAATTAATCCATCAATATTATTAATGTAAAAGATGAAATGTTTATTTCATTCATTTTTTATGTAATTAACATGAACATATCTTATAGATAAAAGAAAAAAAAGGAAATTGAACACTTGGTAGAATATTAAGGGTCAAAGATGCTTGACCTTCAAGCTATCCCATAAGCCAACTATACATATATTTATCCTTTCTCCAGCAAGAGAAGGGGGCCTTCGAATGAGATTGATGGAATGCTGCCCAAAATTTTCCATAGGAAGTAGATGCTACTCCAGAGATCCTGTAGTTGCACCAACAATAACAAGTGTTGAGTGAAGCTTTGAATGTTGGTTTTCCCATTTGGGTTTCTAGGGTAAGAATTGTCTCAATGTACAATACTTTATTGGTGTGTGTTCATTTTTTTTGTTTTACTTTATTTATTCTATGGATTAAGAGATTTTCCATGTTATTAAATGGTTGTCATTAAGCTCTATGAAAACTATTATGTGAGCTACATGTAGATTAAATGGTTTTATGGTTATATATCTCTTAGGTTTCATTCAATAAGGGAGTTCCAATAGCTATAACATGTCATATGTTTGATGCCCAATAGATCTAAAATATAAAGGGACTAGATTTAATAGTTGTTGCATTTGTGTAAGAGTTTATAAATTGAGTTTTATGAGTTATTGAATACTTGGACATTTTTCTCTTTGGTTGGGAGAATTACTCCCTTGCTTGTGATTTTCTCTCTGTGCTTAGATGGATTTGATATTTCTTGGGGCGAACTTAATAGTGCCAAGGCGAATTCAATAGTGCCAAGGCAGCTTTAAAATCTATGGGGGAATTCAATGGTGCCAAGATGAATTTAATATTGTTGGGGGTGAATTTAAATTCGTTGGGGGTGAATTAAAATTTTTTGGGATTAATCTAGAAGTTTGTTGGGTGAAATGGCATGTTGCTAGGTGAATTTAAACATGTTGGAGCAAATTTAAAGTGTTGGGTTGAATTTATACTATTTGCAAATGGATCAAACATTTTTATGGTCATATTCAACTATTGAAGATAAATAAAAACGCTTTTAAGGTAGGCTAGTTAAATGGTGTTTCAATTGAATGGTTTATTGAGATACAACCCGAAACAAGTAATGTGCCTTTGGGAAGAATGAATGAAGGGAGAATAAATATTTTAAATTCCACAAAGATTCGTGTTGTTGAGACCGACATGGTATAATCCTATAGTGTACGGATCAATTTTTGGGAGGATGCAAGACACATAGTTTTCCAGAATGGCTATTTGGTTATGTCCTCTAATAGCTACAAATTTGCGCAATATGCTTGACGCTAGGGTGTTTCCCTCCATATATCCTCTAAAACTTGGAATCATGCAAGGGTTGTGTTAGATACACTGCCCTAGACATGTGATGATGATTGCTAGTTTCTTGCTGGATAACTTAGGTTTATATATTTCATGCTTTTTCCTTAGAGTTATATCTAGAGTTAGGTCAATTTAGTCATCACTCCATCATATGGTAGTGGAGGAAGGAAGAGAAGATGGAAGATAGAAGTAGATGCTTATGAGGTGGTATGATTTTGAGTTAGCCTAAGGTCTTTATAGAGCCTAGTATCATGCTATTCTTTACTTCTTTACCTAATTATTTCCATGTTTAAAACCCTTGTTTAATTCAATTATGATAAATTAAGCATAATGATAAATGAGTTTTGAATTATTATGATTTTTTTTATTGAATATTGTTTGATGATGTGTTTACTTGATTTATAGTTATGAACGATTAGTTTTGAACATTCAAGATTATGCATTACAAGCACACCTTGTTTATTTTAGTAAATGCATGGAATATGTGTGTGCTAGATATGTACATACCTAGTGCATGCAGACTAGTATTGTTTCATAAATTCATTAAGTGTTAAACTAGATTTTAGATAAGTAATTTCTAATTTAATGATTTTTTGGAAAATTGATTACATAAATTATAAATATTTGGCATTTAAATTAATATTCCTTAAAATCTTGGTTTGTTAGTGTGAAGAATTAAATGAAATATTTTTTTTGCGAAAGTAAGATATGCAAATTTTCAGGATTTGATTTGGGGTCTATCACTTCATTTTATTAATTCCTTGAGTTTACCCTAGGATACAATTTCCAACTCATATGATAGGAATGGTAAAAAAACCTTCACGAGGAGCTTTGAAATGTGGGGGATGATCAATTTTAGGAGTAAAGGATGTGAGAATTTTGGTCGATAGAAAATAGGGATGAATAAGGTGAGGAAATAAAAAGGAGGGGTTGGAAAATTTTGGAAGGTAACACACATATTAAAGGGAGGAGACTATATTTCATTGAGACTATTTTATACTGGATTGACATTTTCCATTGCAGTATACCACTAGCATTGTTTTGTTCTTGCACCCTAAAACACAGAGGGATATGAAATCTAAGAGTTTTCTAGACTAGGAAGTCAGCTATGCTACCAATTTATTGTGAGGTTAATTCTATTCTAGAAAATATGAGATGATTTTGGATAGTTACAAATCTATTCAACTTGAAAATCCACATTAAGGATGTTATTTTACTTGTCATTTTTATATGTTTTAAGTCTAACTACTGAGATGGAATTTCTACAAAAATATTTACTTGAAATTTTATATAATTATAGTTTAACACCTTAAATCTATTGGTTGATACTCTAGGATAAATGTTGTTTTTCTTTCAAATTTCATTTTTTTTAAACATCTTTAATTTATAGTTAAACGATGCATTATTATGGCCAATAGAAACAAAAATACATATATTGCAGTTGATAGAGACATAAATACAAGAAATTGGTGGTTTAGTTAGTGAGACGATAGCACTCTATTATACATGTATATCTAGGAAGGTGCTGGAGGTGGTATCAAAGCTTATGTTTAAAATATGGATACTTAACGACCATCATATGATTTATGATTTGTTTGTAGGGTCTTAATACTGATTACAACATGTTTGTAAACTGATTTATATAGTTAAAATACAATTTAAATATAAGACAATGAACTACAACACATTGAACACTTTATACAAAAATTACCATGGAAACCTCTCTCTTGAGAAAAACCAACAAACTAGTGAGATCTCTTTCATCTATTGATCAAACACTCAAACTAGGTGTTTACAACCATGACTTTCTAGACCACAAATCACACTTCATTATATGATCATGCTACACATTACTTTGTTACATCATGCATAGCCATTACATCTAATTTATAGATGCAATGAAACCAACTACTCATTAATGACAATAAAAAAAATATTCTGGTTGGTCGTCTAACTAGAATTCCATCGTATGTTGCTTTTGAATTCAGTTAACTTATACTAGTCGGCTATCAACTTTTCCAAAAAAATTACATGAAAAAAACATAACATTTCCAACATTCTCCCACTTGTTGTCTTCTTTGCATAAATAGGATATTCAAAATTTCAGTTCACTTCAACAGGGATAAGAAGCCCATTGTTTCCCTGCACCAGGAAAAATTCTTTGTGCTTATCAACTTGGTTAATGAATTTGCAACATTATTCACCATGTCCACCTTTTATAGTAACACCTTTTGGTTCTCCACCATCTCCCTTACAAAATGGTATTGAACATCAATGTGTTTCATCTATGAATGATATGGTGGATCCTTTACTAGGAATATTGCACACTAACTATCACAATCCAATCTAACATTATGTTGTTCAAACCCAACATTTGAACAAAACTTATGAAAAAAAAAATCGTACATGCAGGAGTAGTTTCCAGGTATTCTACCTCAGTAGTCGATGGTGCAGTGACCAACTTCCTTCTACTCATCCAACTGAATCCTCCACCGAATATCTTGAACACATATCCATTGGTCAAGAATTTATAGTCGATATCTCCATCCTAGTTGAAATCGACAATGCGTGTACATTGATTTCCTTTTTTTTCTCAAGCTCTCCTCCATAATAGATTACATAATCCATTTTTCTACACAAATACCTGAATACTCTCTTGATTATGGTATAGTGCTCTTTTTTGAGTGTCGACATGTTCCTACTAAATAATCCCACTGCATGGGAAATATCCAATTGTGTACATACCATAGCATACATCAGATTACCTACAATCCTAACATAGGGAACATGTAACATTTACTCTATTTATTTTTTGTGTCTTAAAAAATGGTTCAACAGATAGCTTGAATCCCACAGGAATAGAGACCTTGACCAGTCAATTGTATTACATGCTGAAACATTTTAGGACTGTCTCAACATAATTTTCTTTGACTTAACCAGAGTCTTCTACTTGCTCGATCTCTTATTATTTCCATTCCAAGAATTAAATTTGCTTCTCAAAGATCCTTCGCGTCAAAATCAGAGGATAACTACAGTTTCACCTCCTTTATTAGATCCTTGTTTATTCTCGACCAACAACATGTCATCGATGTTACATGGAATTTTCATTAGTATCATGAATCCTGTGACTTGGCATTGTCACAATCCATGAACATATTATAATGAAGGATGCACCATGGCTTCCTTGCCCTATATATTAAATTTGTTTTCAACATCGACGTGCTTTTCTCACCCAACAACCTTTGTCGTAACTCTCTAGATGCATTGTATCTCAATACACCATGTGTCGATGCCGCACCTTTCCTTTATAGCAGACCAAACCGACTAATACCGACGCATGTTTCTCCACTGTAGATCGCGTCGACCTCTGTACGGACATAAAATTAGGTCTTTGAGAGGTTTCTAGAGCGAAATCTGTTTGGATTAGCTTTCCCTCCTATTTACTTGGATCTTGCTTGAGTTCCAAAGCTATGTGGATCGTCTCTCATCCCCTCCTTATCATATTTTCCCTATAAATAAATCTCTTAGCCATGGGTGAAGGGAGGAGGAATCAATAGTAAGTAGATGCTAGATAAATTGTACCATACTGCTAGAATCTTGATGTCCATTTCTTCTAAGACAAGTGTGACAAGTTGGAGCAAGAGGAATCCATCGGAAGGGATCTACGACACCAAGTTCATGGTTGTAATTCTTTCTTCTTTTTATTATACAATGATGCATTTCCTTTCCCATATTTGATTGTTAATATCATTTATAGTGAATCTCCTTGGTCATTTACTTAGATTAGTCCAGTTGTTTGTAGTACAATCCACTTTGTCTTTGCTTGTGTTGAATCTCTTATAGGTTCTTTGTTTGAGGGGTTGGATTGCAATAGTTCAAGGATAGCGAGGACAAAATTCGTTGAAGAGGTAATTTTTTCCTTCATTGTTTCTCATCAAAACTTGATTAATTTAGGAAAAGGTGTGTAGGAATTGTCTTATTTTGTTCTAGATTCGCCTCATTCGAACTAGGGAGGTCCACTTGTTTCCACACTCATAGACTTATCTGCTAACAAAATTGGCGACTTTGCTAGGGTCAATCTCCCTAGATCCTCCTTGATTTGTCTTGGGGTTCTCTTCGACTTTGTCACTTTTTTTTGTCTTGCTTGTTCATATTTGGTCTTCCCGAGTCAATGGGTGATCCAGATAAACTCTGACACCTTAATTCCATTCAGATCCTTTGAAGTTCAAGGCTCCTTTGTCTTTTGTTTTTGAAAAAAAACTTCTTTGTTGTCGTCGACACACTCTGCATTCATCATTCAACACATTATCGACGCACATGGGCTTCACTTTCACTCATGTCGACCCTAATAGACGCACTGTGTTACACAATAGCCTGCGACACCCTACCAAAATTTTCACTAGGGTAAGGATCCTTGCTTGAGGTTGGGCTAGGTGGTTTTTTTATATTTGTACCTTACTTATATCAGTCATACTCTTCTCTAGATTTGGTTTTTTCCTCTTTTTTGGTTTTTCTTGATATTTGGAACTTAGCTTGGTTTCTTGGTGAGTCCTAGGTATTCAAGTGGTTTCCTATCTTGTATTGGGAAATTTCAATCCCTCAAAAGGGAATCTAGTCTTGTGGCTCTTGGGAAGCCACCGATTTGACTTGCTTCGAGTTTTAAGCTTTTGAAGTGTGTTATTGTGCAAGTTTTGATTGTTGTGGGCTTGGTTTGAGTTATCTGAAGCTTGAGTTTTTGAGTATTTTGGGTGATTAGATTTCTTGAGAACTTCTTTTTTTTTAAATATTGCAGGACTGATTGATCTCTTAGATTTTGAACCAAAACAAAGCGAGCAAAATCATTCTTGGAATTCCTTGATTGTATTGTTAAAATAAATCAAAATCTGTTGAATTGCTCTTTAACTCCTTTGATTCTTTTCTCAAAATTAAGAGGTTGTGCAATCATTTGAAAGTATCCCATTTTTCATTTTAGCTTGTAGCTTTAAGCTTCTTCGAAAAAAATAATAAGAACAAAAATTTGCTTTGGTGTTTTATTTTTGGTTTTTGGGTTGATTGAAAGATAGTTGTTTGTCTTTTGGTCTTTGCTTGAGAAGGAAAGTGAAAAGAGTAGTATTCTAATTTGGGAAAAATTCACTTGTGTTAGGAAGAAAAAATCTCTCTCTCTCTCTCTCTCTCTCTCTCTCTCTCTCTCTCTCTCTCTCTCTCTCATAGATAGACTTCATCGAAAGGAAAGGAATTGCATCTCATTTAGTTCATGCATGATATTGGGATGATTGCACACCTCATTGGTCCACTTAACCATGCAAGATAAAATAAAGCGCTAGTTAAGTTAAATATTTAGAAACTTGAGTGATAGGTTAGAGATGTGTTCTAGGGTCTTTAAGCATAGGAGTTGTTGTTATTTTCCTGCACTGCATCTCGCAGAGTTGACACTCCCGTGAGGATTTGGATTTTTTATTCCACCTATTACACAAGTTTGCTTGTGACCTTTAGTTTGAGTAGGACTTGCATAGTGTCTTTTATTTAGAATAACTTTAGGGATATATTTAGCTAAGCAACCCTTGAGGAGATCTCATAGAATGAAAATTTTTCCACTCGAATATCCCCCCGTATGGGAGGGAAGTGTAGGGGAAAACACAGACCAACCTACTACAAATGGCCCAAATGAAGAAGGGATATCAATTACTGAATCGGGAGGAGATTATTCTTCCCCTGTAAGTCCACCTATCACCAATCCTATGGGACCACTGGTGGTAGAAAAACCTTCTTCGCGTGATACCTCTTTTCACCATTCACTCGAAGGGTATTCTGGAACCATAGATTGGATATTTACTCGACCTCCAAATGAACCAGTAGCAACCACTTTTGACCCATATGCTCCATTTTGGGGTACTTCCTTAGGAGAATCTATTTCCAACTTCGGTACACCTTCAACTGTGGAGGAAAATCCACCTCCACATGCTACTAGATACATCTCAAATGATGAATTTTTGGCACCACTTCAAGATACTATATCCCGCATGTGGGAACTTGGAAAAAATGTAAGACATCGGAGTTTTAATCCTCCCTTACCATCCACCTCAGAAACAGTCAATCCCGAATACCATACCCCTGTTCATTCTTACACTTTTTCTGCATAAGGAATACCCGGGCCCAATGTGGTCTCTTATGAACCAGGACAACCATCCTTTCTTTCTGCATGGACTCAAAATAAAATGGTTGGTTCTATACCTATTTCGACCTCAATGACTGGGGGAAATCCTCAACCAATGTTAATTTTGCATTTAAAAGGACAATATTCAACCATGAGGAAAAGTGTGACAATGGGGAAACCTTTGGTTAGTGGTCAAAATGTGACTACGGGGAAACCTTTGGTTAGTGGTCAAAATGTGACTATGGGGAAACCTTTGGTTAGTGGTCAAACTGTGACTGGGGGGGAAACCTTGGTTAGTGAACATAACGTAACTATAGGGAAACCTCCAACTACTGCGTATAATATGACTGGAGGTCCACCTCCACCCATGGGACAACCTTCATGGGGGCATCCCATGTGGGGGATATATACACGGGGTCAACTCGCATGGGGTTACAAATATACAAACAATCAAAATTTGGATATGAGTCAAATCTACCAACCCAACACTTCAGGTAGCATTCATCCCAGAGTCCCTTAGCCTAGAAACAAAAATACCCCATGGGGCCAATGGAATTAAATGAACACTCCTTTGAATGGAACTATTGCTGGAGGACCACACCCACCCTCACCTCCACAACATATCCCACCTCCACACCCACCACTTGGAAAACCCCCCCATTCGGGAGGACCACCTCATTTAGGGTGAAACCCACCACTGGGTCAACCTCCTGACATGGGAGGACCTCCACCATATGGCCAACCCCCTATGGGAGGAACATCACCATATATGGGAACACCTTATGACCAATAAATTTATGGTCCTATTGGTACTAAAATTCCATAGCAATAGAACCAGTATCCTTATCCAAACCGACTGTTACCAATTTTGGCTACATTAGATCTGTTAGATCTATCACGTTTGATGAATGATCCCATTCGACATAGCACTAATTGGACACCTATTCCTATTAATATTCCATCATACATACCTAATTTTGATGTTAAACCTGGTGAAGATCCAAAAAACCACATGATGACATATCACTTGTAGTGTTCCTCAAACTCCTTAATAAATGATTCTATTTGTTTGAGGCTCTTTCAGAGAACTCTCACCAACACTACTGCCAAATGGTATATTGAACTACCAAAAAATTATTTCACAGATTTTTTATCCTTGGCTATGGCCTTCCTGACACATTTCCAGTTACCATTCCACTATGAAACCGGTATGAACCTCTTAATATCGCTCCGACAATCTACCTCCACCGATATCTTTGATCATATTCATGAATGGAGGAGAAGACGTAAGTTAATTAAGGCTCCTATTCTGGACCAATTACTAGTTGATTGGTTTACTAAATCATTACTTCTTGTTATAACCAAAGAGGTATCTATGGGTGGGGTTGTTACCGAGGAACAAGCCATTGCATGTGCCTAGTATTTAGACGTATTCTATGCTCAATTCGACACATTATATGACATAATTACCAACACTCCTTGCCTGACCACCAACCCATCCAAACCAACCATGGGATCATATGCCGATGGCATAGTTAGTTCCGTCCAAACCCAGCCTACAACACAATCAACTATATCACAAATCCAACCAACCACAAATATAGCTCTGACAAAAGTTGGTAACAACACCACAAATTCACCCAATCTTGCTGCAACTGCAAAGGTGAATTCAGTTCAATCTAGTTCATCTCAGAAATTCGGTGGTAAGAAGAAGAATACGGGTAAATCCAAAAATATTCAAACCATCAAGAAAACAAAATCAATCAAGACAGAAATGACGCCAAACCAAAACATAAGGCTAAGTTTCCATGTTTAATATGCGGTGACGACCACTTCACGAAGGATTGTCCCCATTGTGAAGAGATCCAAAAATTACTTAAAGGAAATACTCAACCCATAGTCTTAACTGACCCCTTCCCACCACAATAGTACCAAATTGTTGCACAGCAATAGACCCCCTCATAAGGAGAAATGTCCACGACCGCTCATGTTCTCATGATGCATCGTGAGATGGTTAATTTATCCACCAGGGCACATATGTACGACCTCGTTATAGAAAAATAATTCAGTGGAGGTAATACTAAAAAATACTCCACTTCCACATCCACTACTCCTCCCCCACAAGTTCCTCTTTCAATAGAAAAACCCATATCGGATGCAATGTTGCACCCACCCAAAAGCATAATTTGAAAAGCGACTTTAAATCTTAATGCCCAGGCCACCCAAAACTACAACATTGTTTAAAATTTGTCCCAAGCACCTTATGCCATGTCAACTCTTGAATTCTTACAAAACTTTCCTAATCAACATAAGACCCATCTATCTACGATTGGAGCAGTGGATATAGAAACTTCCAAAATTATCATGTTTAAACTGGAATACTTTAAGGCGAGGATTTCCCATCAACTAGCATTCCAAATCCTTACCAACGTTACCAGGAAAAACATCCATAGTATTGTTCTAGATGAAGGAACCTCCACTTCAGTTATGTCTTTTTCCTATTGGAGAGCCAATGGCTCTCCTGAACTTAACTGATCCCATACCACCTTAAAATCATTTGATGGATGCATATTTCAACCGCATGGAATTTTACAATCCTTATCTATTGATTTGGGAGGAAATACCATTTCCATTCACGTGGAAGTAGTCAATGCTCCCTTAGACTATAATTTATTACTTGGTAGAAACTGGTTTTACGTTATGACTGCAGTTGCATCCTTAGTTTTTCGCATTGTGTAGTTTCCCCACCAAGGGAAAATTGTCACCATTGACTAGCTCGTTTTCTGTACACCTGACACAAACTCTCATGTTGTGAATAATGTCCCTCTTCTAGGGAATTCCTCACCTAGTTATGAGATTGTGGGGGTAGGAATACTCAAGGACTCATCACTGATGGGAGACTTTCCAACATCCGACCACCCATCACAAATTTCCACGGTGAACATGATCTCGTCCATGGCCCAACATTCCTCAAACTCAACTGATCCTTGGATTGTTCCTATTTCTACTGAATATGACCCACTTGATGACCATCACCTAGTGGAATCAACCCCATATTATCTGTCGTCTTGGCTAAAATCATCCTCTCCATCGCTAGATTATCTCCTCTAGACCTTCACCTCTGATGAATCTATCATGGAGATTATGAGCTTGGATGATCTTCCCTAGGAGGACCATCACAATCGATCGTCCTTCCTCCCACCCCTGGATATGGTAGTGAATGACATTAAATCCATTGTTTCACCAGATATCGTTCAAAATCCTCAACCTTTATTCTCAAACGAGATACAGTAATTGAAGGGAATTTGTCAAATATCAAACCTACCATCTCCATCGACATATTGGTGAAACCAAGTGTCGTGAAACATATTCTTATTGGCCAAGCCTTCTCTCCTGAATAAACCAAAGCCTACACAACCTTATTTAAACAGTTCTGCGACGTATTTGCATGGAGCTATGAATAAATACTCGGAATTGATCCCGCCATCATTGTTCATGAGATCAAAACTTATCCTGGGGCAAAATTCGTCCAGCGAAAACTCTATCCCATGCACCCCTAAAAGACTACAACTATAAAGGCAGAAGTTGAAAATCTCTTGAAAGATGGATATATTTATTCTGTCCCCTTGACAGACTAGGTCTCTAATATCCTTCCTGTCACGAAAAAATAAGGAACTATCAAAGTATGTGTCGATTATAGGGATTTAAACAAGGCTTGTCCCAAAGAAAATTATCCTACCCCTTTGATCGACTATATCATTGATAACTGTGTTGGTAGAGTCATATTTTCATTCATGGATGGCTTCTCCGTCTATAATCAATTCGAAATCCACCCAACTGACTAGCACAATATTGCCTTCATCTTCCCATGGGGTACATTTTCATATCGCAAGTTACCCTTTGGCCTTAAAAATGTTTGTGCCACATTCTAGTGGGCCATGTCATATTCCTTTCATGATATCAAGGATATAGTGGATCACTATCTCGATGATTTCCCAACCCATTCAAATTGTCATGAATTCCACATCGACCATCTATTTGCGATTTTCCTCAGATGTTGACGTTATAATATCTGCTTAAATCCTCATAAGTGCATTTTCCATGTTGAATCTGGAAGCCTTCTTGGATTCATTGTGTCTAAATATGGAATTCACATTGATCCCTCGAAAGTAGAGGCTATTCTAGCCCTACCTCCACCAACAATATTACCGAACTTCAAAGTTTGCAGGGGGAAGAAAACTACTTGCGCCATTTTGTGTGTAATTATGTAGAGAAAACAAGATTTTATGCGGTTGTTAAAAAATGGATTTCCTTTTGTTTGGGATGACTGCGCTCAACACACATTTGAAAATCTTAACACGCTATAACACATGCACCTATGTTGCATCCTCTTGATTATACAAAATATTATCTCCTTTATCTTACTGCCTCTACATCTACTGTTGGTATGGTGCTAGTGTAGGAAGATAATAATGACCAAGAACATGTGATCTATTACCTTAGCAAGAGTCTTTCTAAATCTGAAACACGTTACTCACATGTTGAGAAGTTGGCTCTAGAAGCTGTCATAGCTATCCAAATATTTTATCAATAAATTTTACTCCGCACAACCACCATCATCGCATATTCGAACCCCATTTACCACGTTATGACTTGTTGAGTGCTGGAGGGAAAGTACTCGCACTGGATCGTAATTCTCCAAGAATTCAACCTACAATTCGAGAAATCAAAATCGAAGAAATCATTGGTATTTGCAGAGCTTATCTATGATCTTCCCCGTGATGATCAAGAATATGAGCCCATCGAATCTTTTTCTAACGAGTCATTGTTCCTGATTAGTATGTCTAACCCATGGTATGGAGACATCACTTAATATATCCAAACCCAAGTATTTTGTCCCCAATTACCTTGTGACGACCGTGCTCATATTTTCCATCACACAAAATATTATTTTATAGTTGGTGACACTCTATACTGTCGAGGTATTGACTCGATTCTATGACGTTGTTTAACCCATGATGAGGCTGAGAGTGTTTTGAATGATTGCTGCTCTGGGGCATGTGGCGGTCACCTCTCTAGGATAGATACAACCCATAATATTTTATGCGCTTGATACTTCTGGCCATCAATTTTCAAAGATTGAATGGAAGAAGTCATGAAGTGTCCTCCCTTCCAACTCTTCCATTCCAAAAAGCATGCCCATCCTGCCCCGTTACAACCAATTATTGTCGTCATCCCTTTTGTCAAATGGGGCATTGATTTTATGCACTGTAATCCTACCTCTGCTGGGGGCCATGGCTATGTCATTGTTTCTATAGAATACTTTACAAAATGGGCCGAGGCTATGTATACATACAAAGAATATAGAAAAACGACCGCACTCTTTATGTTCAATCACGTCATTGCCAAATTCAAAGTTCCACAAGCCATTGTCACTTACCATGGCTCACATTTTCAAAATCAAATGGTAACTGAATTAAGTGCCAAGTTCAGTTTTCACCATGATAAATAAACCCCTTACTACCCCCAATCGAATTGACAAGTAGAGGCCATAAATAAGGTCTTGAAAACCATGATACAGCGCATGGTAGGAGCTCACAACTCAAATTAGCATCTAATTTTATTTTAAGCTCTTTGGGCATATAGGACCTCCATGAAAACTGCTATCGGATTCACACCCTTACAATTGGTGTATGGTATGGAGGTAGTATTACCTATTGAGTGAAGGATCCCGTCTCTCAAACTAGCCATTGAACTCTTGCCAAACACTATGACTAAGGAAGAAATATTTATGTATTTATCCAAACTTGACAAGACTCGTTGTGATGCTGCCCTTGCCAATGAATCACATAAAAACCGCATCAAATCCCAATATGAAAAATTAGTCAAACCCCGTATTTTTAATGAGGGTGATTTGGTGCTGACATATGATCAAATGCATGATAAAATGGGGGAAGTCAAGTTTGAGTCCATGTGGCATGGTCTCTACATTGTGAAGCATGTCTTAGAGAAGGGAGATTATGAGTTACTTGATTACGATGAGATACCTTTGGGGGAACTTAGAAATGTCTCTACCTTAAAAAGGTACTATGATTAGGACAATCTTGCATAAGTGCGTTTTACATTTTGTATATAATGTGTGTTTGATATGGTGTGCATTTTTTTCCTTTCATGTGTTAGGGTCTCATCTCAACTATGGCTGCTTATACCATGTTTTGCTTGAATGCGTAGATGACAACCTATTCCGGATTCGCAGACGGTGCTAGCCGGCACACCTGAAACCTTGCTTTGGAAACTTGGGTACTTTATTTCCCTACCGATGAACTTCTAAGCTCAAGGGGAGTCTGCCTAGGTTTTTAAACTAATAATACCTTCAAGTATCATGCGGTGATTGGACTTTTAACTGATGCTTCCTCCCATGGTGTAGACCACACTATCATCCATTTGGATTTTCAGCTTTTGGTCTCTCATTTGAACCGAGTCTACACCATTCGTGACCCTATGATACTTCGTATTTTCCAAAGAGTATGCCTCGTGGAGAGATCATTTGAATTTATTCAATACCAACATATCCCAAGGCGCATGAATATGGTTGTTGATTCATTACCTAATTTATCTTAGATTGGTATATGGCACATTCTTAAGCATTTTATTAATAAAATGTGCATAGTAAGCATAACATGTAAGTTATTTTTATGTAAATAAGCAACCTACATGAGATCCACATCTACCATAGGCACATTGTATATAAAATTGGTAGATATTGAGCATGATAAAAGTTTTACAAAATTAATAGGACAAAATACTGAAGCTCATAGCTTTCATATATCACTCGAAAAAACTATGAAGCTCATGTATTTTAGTAATCAATATATATAGATGACAATGCTAATCATGACGCTCATGATAACACATCACAACTCGAGCTACTCGACAAATCAAACGTCCAATCCTGTCTAGAACCCCCACTGTATGGAACTGATAACGCCGCGATAGATAATCCAATGATATATCTGGTATGTCAAGTCAACCTCTCCAAGTTCTACTCAGCCTCCATGAAATCATCACTTGCCTCTTGATCATGTGCAACAATGGCCCTACCTTTCCCTCGCCGCTGAATAGGGGAAGCCCAGGTGGCCTCTCTGTCCCGACATCCTCATTAGTGAAATTTAAAAAGTCTTATTACACAAAACAAAATATCCAAAAAATGCATTTAAACTGGAAAAGCATGGAAATTCCTTTTTACCTATTTCGCACCAGACATACCTCTCTCGGAGTGCCAAGTCGGGATCTCCTCGGAAATATGTACCCGTGTATGCATAGTCCTCTAGCATGAGCAACTGCCTATACACCCACCAGAATAAAGTTGGCTGATAACTAGGGATTGGACCACCATGATGGTCAAACAAATCAACCCATCTCCTCATGCGTGGTTCCCATGGATCTAAGCTAGTTATCTGCATATGCTGTGAACAGAAATGAGGAACCTGCTCTAAAAAAAAGGATACTAAAATGGACCCATAACCAAACTATCTTGTTTTTCCCAACCGACACTTGGTCAACTGCTCTTTCATTATACCTAGCAGGCACTCACACCAATTGAACATAATGGGATGCATACACTCTATAGCACAAAACATCTATGATCTGGTCACTTGATGGTGAGACTTGGTTCTCGCCACTCGTACTATAGTGAAGGGAACAATCCTCAATGGAAAATTATGGACAATTTTAATCAGGATCTTCTCAGTGGCCTTTCTAGTCCCAAGTGAACAATACTCATGAATGAGTGCATCACTGTTTTCATCACCCCCACTCTGACCAGATAAGGGTGCACGAGCTCCTCTTCTCGAGATCCCAGTCAGAAAGTAGATATCATCTATCTCTAAAGTGAGGATATGGTCCCCCACATGGAAATGAAGTTCAACAGGGTCCCACATCCCCACCAAGTACTCCAATAAAGGAACTTGGGCCCTCATGCTTGGAGTGAGAAAGTATTTTTTGAGCCCAGATTCTTGGAGGGCCAACATAGTGTTTTCATCATTCAACCCTTCCAAATCCTCCAACTCCTGATCCCTCTCTCTCCACTCTTACATTTTCTTTGTTGAAACCCGCAAAACCATAAAATGGAGCATTAGAAGCTATCTGTTTGAAGAAAAAACAACACAAAATTGTTGTATTTATTTTTTGGGTTGTGTTTTACAGTCGTTGAGATCCGAATTTACTTATAGTGTGCCATCGACGCGGTTCACCCTTCGGGATCCACGTCGACCCTGTTCGATGTGTTTCCCGAAAGAGGTGGCCACATCGACCCGAGCACATATATGCACCTAAAATCGGCCCCAAAATCTATCTAAAATAGCAAAGGGAAGCAGGATTTCAACCAAATAAATGAAATGGAGGATGAGAATGGTTACCTGGAGCTGAAAAAATTAAAATCCTCCATCTGGAGTGCCTGGAATCTCCAATACAAGTTTATATCACAAATGGGTGCTTAACCTATTTGGTGAAAAGAGTAAGAATGCAATGGTAAAATAAGTCCCTTTCACCTCTTTTTATTGAGTTGAAGGATAATATTATATTATTTTTACCTTATAATTTTTTATTACTTTTTACCATTTGTTATTAAAAAGCCCTTTATTTATTAATTTGTATGGTTTCACACACGCGTTTTTGAGATTACAGGTCAAATGCAATAATGAAGTTATGGTATGAACTATTTTCACCTTAGTAAAATGGTATTGAAATTAGTTACCGAGTACTCTTTGATCACTTTTTTGGGCTCGTAAAACCCCTATGAAAAAGGAACCCCATTGGAGTTGTCATTAAGATATTTTCAGACTCCCAAAATAAGAAAAGATCACCAAGTGAACTTGATTATTTCATGCTTGTAAAAGTATTACAAAGGTCATCTTTCCGGTGATAGTTTACCCCTTTTTCGAACCGATTGGACTATTTACGAAAAATGAATACTCTAGTCAACATTTGACTAGAAGAGTTCTTCCAGGTATTATTTTATACTTTTTCGGACCTTGGGGACTTAGTTTACAAAAAAAATTCACCCTGGATTTCTCTTTTGACTATTTAGACTCTCTAAATGTGAAATGTCGTCATGTTTTCCTTCTTTAGGATCATAAAATTATGCATGGAAGGACCCTTTCAGGACTGAACCCTTCCTTTCTCAAGTTCATAAAACATGTGATATTGGACTCGTTCGAAGGACAAGCTACACCAAGCATTTGTTATCCTCCTCAATGTAGTTAATAAACAAAGAGGTACTCGTCAATCATGATGGGGAATAAGGGAAGACAAATGCTTCTAAATATGTATTTATTGCATCTTATCATCACCCTTGAAAATGGAACCTATTTGTATTTCATCCAAACAATGGGGAATCATCTTGTCTTTGAGTTCTAACAAGTCTATGAGTCTCTTTACTCCTTTGGGTCATCCAAATAATGATTCGTTCATGTCACATTATGTCTTGGCCTCTGTCTCACCTAGTCAATGCTACCAAGTCAATTGTCGTATCGTAAAATGTTCAAGGGAAGTCCTCCATTTGATTCAAACTTTGAAGTTGTTGAGCCCTCTCTCATTTTCGCCAACTTTGAGGCAATCTGTCAACATCATTTATCCATACACCTTGTGTCAGTCCATACTCATTTGATCTACTGTCCAAAATCATCCTCCTATATTGGTTTCATGTTGATGACGTGGGACACATCATAGCCCTCCTTTGACGAATCTATCCCTATCGATGCCAACATATCTGTAGCTAGGGTTTTCACCCTAGCTTGTGCAAATGAGCACCTACTAAGGAGAAGGGACTCCTTAGTAGCAGTTCAGAAAAATGGTGAAATATGACAGTACAGTAAAATAAAATTAAACTAACATGAGCATAAGCATAAATAACAAAACATGAAAATATGGTGAAGATCTCTCTTTTTGTATTAAAAATTACCTCAGATGTAGAGGTTGGTGGAGCCTTTGTAGTAGTCCAAGAGGGTTGCTTCCAAGCTCCAGTGTTGTTCCTTCTCCTTCTTCCAAAGATGTTTTGGAAATGGGGCCAAAAGGGTTCTCAAGAATTAGCTCCAAGTGGAGAGCTAGGGTTTCAAGGGAATTTTTAGCAGCGTAAGGATAGGGATGATTGTGTATATGAAATGGGGGGCCTTCATCACCTATTTATAGGTTTTCTAGTGGTGGAGTGCTAGCCCATGGTTTTGGGCACCATATGGTTTAGGTCAGCTGTATAGGGTTTTTGCTCCCTTTTTTCCCTCTTTTTTCTCTTTTTTGTATTTTTTATTCCCTTTTTAGAGGGGTTTTTCTATTTTGGAGGAATTTTGGATTATTTTGGGGGAAAAATGGGTTTTTTGGCCTTTTGGAGGCTTTTTAATGGTATTTTAAGGTTTTGGAGGCAAATATGGCAGGAAATATGGACAAATGAGTCATGTAATAGGGTAGATGAGGTAGTGAGCACTTTTTGGGTGTTAACAAAATGGTGAAATATGACAGTACAGTAAAATAAAATTAAGCTAACATGAGCATAAGCATAAATAACAAAACATGAAAATATGGTGAAGATCTTTCTTTTTGTATTAAAAATTACATTAGTTGTAGAGGTTGGTGGATCCTTTGTAGCAGTCCAAGAGGGTTGCTTCCAAGATCGAGTGTTGTTCCTTCTCCTTCTTCCAAAGATGTTTTGGAAATGGGGCCAAAAGGGTTCTCAAGAATTAGCTCCAAGTGGAGAGATAGGGTTTCAAGGGAATTTTTAGCAGTGTAAGGATAGGGATGATTGTGGATATGAAATGGGGGGCCTCCATCACCTATTTATAGGTTTTCTAGTGGTGGAGTGCTAGGCCATGGTTTTGGGCACCATATGGTTTAGGTCAGCTGTATAGGGTTTTCACTTTCTTTTTTCCCTCTTTTTCCTCTTTTTTGTATTTTTTATTCCCTTTTTAAAGGGTTTTTGCTAGTTTGGAGGAATTTTGGATTATTTTGGGGTAAAAAGAGGTGTTTTGGCCTTTTGGAGGCTTTTTAGTGGTATTTTAAGGTTTTGGAGGAAAATATGGCAGGAAATATGGACAAATGAGTCATGTAATAGGGTAAATGAGGTAGTGAGCACTTTTTGGGTGTTAACAGATTGCCCCCTGATGTGTGAGGGCAGGAGCTCATCGTATGGCCGATAGACATCATAGGTATTTTATGGTTTTCTAGTGATGTGGAGAGGAGAAGAAACAAACTAGAGCCCGGAACAACGGTCCCGAACCAATTGTAAAAACTAAAAGTACATGACCTCAATAGTGAATGAGGAATAATCTCAACATATGGACGAGGTGGGCATTCCCATGCTCATATCAAGATCTATAATAATAACAAGGGGGTCCAAAAAATGGGGACCTGAAATATACATGGCCTCAAATAATGAATGAGGAAGAATCTCAATATATGGACAAGGCGGGCATTCCCATGCTCATATCAAGATATATATAAACAATAACAATGAGGCTCGAAAATGGGGACCTGAAAGATACATGGGGAACCACTGTGTACATCATAAGGGTCCAGAGGGGACACATAATCTGGGACGTACTGCTAGGATGACCATGTATGAGCTAAAGAATTGATACACCGGAATAACAATAGTGCTGCTGAGTGTGGTACCAGAGGAAATGATGAACTACTGGATCATAGTGACGGGGAGTTATACCCTCAATGGTACACTGAACTGGAACTAAAATGGGTACTTAAGGAAGCATATAACTAGATGGAATCCGAATACAATTGCCAACGCAACCCGAACATCCACGGGAACATATAACTGGGCGTTCCGAAGTGACTCACCAATGTGCTAGAGTCGAGGGAAATTCAGGGTTTTCAACCAATAACTGAAGCGATATATACCCTGCACGATTCTCAACGATGCGATCAAGATGTTGAGAGCATGTGAGAAACAACCACTCAGAGAGGCACTGATGACTCCTCTCAAAATGGTCCGTAGGCACTCACCACAAATGTTGATGAGTCCAAGGCGCAAGGACATCTGGGTCTATCCTCTGGAATAGATGGGCTGTCGTCAAGAGAGGGAGACCTACAACTAGCAAGGCAATGATGTTTCCTTGATAGGAGCACGAGGTGGAGAACTGAAGTGTGAGAGTACTGATGGTAGGACTGACATACTATGGGGGTGGAGGGTAACTGGGCAAGTAGAGTGGGTGGACTCAAACTTCATTTGTTTAGAGTATGACATGGGGGATGATCAGGAAGCATATGAAACTTACTGGTGGGAAAGGGATCATAGCTGTAATGCATCAAGGATAATGACTGGGATGAGTGATACTCAAGTTGGTGTAAAATGGCAGGAGACTGCAGAATACTCTGAACAAAGGCGACCTAATTAGGGGTGCTGCCGAGATGATCAATCATAGTGCCAAGAGGCATGGGGGGAACTTCTTCATGGGTTAAGGAACTAGAAGAAGTGTGTTAACAATGGTACTATCGTGTGGATTTATACGAGCCCAGGACAGTTCATGCTCGGGATTGATTTCAATTTTAAGGAGTCTGAAAGCGATAAGAAGACTCTGAAATAAGGGAATGGTACTGTCGTGTGGATTTGTACGAGCCTAGGACAGTGCGTGCTCGTGGTTGCTTTCAATTTTAGAGAGTCTGAAAGCAATAAGAAGACTCCAGGGGGTGTTTTTTCGTGTGTTAGTCTCCAAGGCCTGAAGAAGCATAAAAGGATGCAATGAAGAACTCTTCTAGACAGTGTGACTAGAGTATTCCTTTTTCATAATTAGTCTACCAGGTCCGGAAAATGGTTAAACTTATACAAGATAGATGCCCTTTTAGGTACTTTAACAAGCATGAAAGGAAGCAAGATTGCTCGGCAATCTTTTCATTGTTTTAGGAGTCAAAAAAGAGCTTAACAGAAACTCCCTAAGTGCCTTTTTCGTAAAGGACTTGTCCGGACCGAAAAAAGGGATACAATTATACCAAACAAAAGGAATGAAATTATACCAAACAAAAGGAATGGTCAAGCAAGGAGGAAGTGCTCAATCAAGGAATCATCGATGAGAACCAAGAACTAGGGTGGGGGAGAACACTGGTGGGACTCCTTGCGGGATGATGAATAGTGGCAAAATAATGAAATAATTGTAGTATGAGTGGAGTGACTAGCTCATGTAAAAATGTGTAACAATCCGATGGTGGCCGATGTGGCGTGCAAACTGAGGTAGCAATGTGTCGGGACACAATGTTGAAATTATACCAGGTGAGAGTGAGAAATGATCTCAAGCATCATCACGAGCTAGGAAAATTGAATCCGACGACATAAAAAGAGTAAAAAACGGAGAACGACCGAGGTGGCACGCAAACCGAGGAGATGGGGGGCGTTTTGGAAAAAAATACCCCAAAAATATGGGGGTGAGAGCGAGAAATGATCTAAAGCATCATCACGGGCTCGAAAAAATGAATCTGATGATATAAAATATATCAAAAACGGGCTACGACCGATGTGGCACGCAAACCTTAGGCGACGAGGGGTGTCTACAAAAAATGCTCAAAAAATGGTTTGGAAAAAATAAGTAGACGAGTTGACCATCATGACGGTCTCATCGTGCTGAGTCCAGTGGTCGAAATTGTTTGTAGAATGGACTCCGTAATGGCAAAGGAAAAATGAGGTTAAAAATGACTATAAATAAAGTTGAGTCTACCAAGCCAAGGATGCAGTGGTGGGGAGAAATGATGACCCGCGGGGACAGAATACTAAATGTATCGAATCAAATCATATAGACAAGTGACATGTGACCTCATAGTAAAATGGTTGAGATCATGCATGTGAAAATGTGAGTAGGGTTAGTGACCTTCCCCCATGCTATGTGCATGGGGTTTATGATTGTGGATCACATATATGTTGGTTTGAACAAGGGGGTCATGGATGTGCTGAGATAGATGTGATGGGGTAGGGTCAAAATGATTGATCATGCCCCCTATCCCAGGTTCAAGGTAATCTATTATGCCCCCTAACTCAGAGGTGTCAATGTGGGGATCTATGATAGTGGAGTCAAGACCAGGAATTTCAGTATAGGACCAGGAAAAGACATCGCAGAACTCTTGGAAAATTTTTTTGTACTCTTCGATCTCATACTTAGTGCAGGAGGCTCCTAATGTAATGATTTCAGGAGCACCAGCTGGGGCAGAGATATCAATGTGGATTGTGGGTGAGATATTTTCCATGTTACCTTCCTCAAAGGCACCCCGAGCGAGAATCGGATCCTTAAACCAGTCGACTTTGGTGGGGAGGAAATCTTTGGATGCAACCGAAAATTGGGTCGCTGTGGTGGGGGAGTACTCTTCCGAGAGGAAATAGGAACGATGGTGCATATCTTCCCAGGGGTAATCAGGTGCAGTAAGAGCCTTGAGAATCTCCTCATCATTGTAGAAAATTTGGGTTGTCAAATCAGTTGATGAGGGAGTGCTAGTAGAAGAGATCATATAAATGGTATTAATCTCTCCGGTTGGCGGGGATGTTGGGGGGTGGATCTCCTCAATGGTGGGGGGAGCCGTCTCAAGGTCCAAATTATTCATCTCGTAGAGATATGCTCTGTAATCTAGGAGATCAGGACAATGATGTGAGTAATGGCCGTAAATACCGCATATTTCACAAGGGTGGTTGGTACGCAGTGATTTATCACGAGGCTTAGGGGTTGGGTCGAGTTGAACAACCGGGATGTTGGGGTCGTTGTCAAGCATTTGCATGTGCTCTTGTAATGCATGTAATTGTGGACATTGATGGATAGGATGGCCTAACTCATCACACAACGAGCATTTAGGAGGAGCACAAAACATGAGGGGGTTTTTAACTGTTTTGGGTGAGGGTATAGCAGTGTATGGTTGTGGGCCTCTGCCCGCAGTGTGCTTGAGAAGAAGGGATGGATTGGCCGATGAGGAAGGGGTAGTGACACCAAGAGGTGGTTGAATAGTAGTGGTGATGGGTTGCACCAGTTGTAGGATGATAGTTGGTGTCGGAGGGGTAACAGGAGGCGTAATGTACCATACGGGTAATTCTAAGGTTAAACTGGGGAGGCTAAGGGTAGCCATAACCAGGGCGTTCACTACTCCCAAAGGGGGGAATAGGAAAGGGATTGTATGGATGGGTGTAACACCAACATGAATAGGTACCAATGGTGGTTGAGGTAGCAAGGGCAGTTGATGGTTGGGTGTTGGTGTATTGTGGGAAAGGGTACATAAGTCAGATACTTTGGTCGCGGGTGATAGGGGTGGAATGTCTTGGAATGTTTAAGTCATTAGCGTATCTGAGTAGACTCTGGGTCCCGCTGAGGAAACCAACGAAGTAGCTACACTGCAAGCAGGTTGTTCAACCATGGGGAGAACATTTTCGGGTGCAGCAGAGGCATTGGGATCGTAATAAGTGAGTTGATCGACCTTGAACACGTGTTTGTCATGGGGGAACATCATGGTACGAAAAATGGATGATGCAACTGTTTGCATGGCATACATGTAATTGCGGTCAAGTAAGAGGTTATAATCGAGTTGGGCGTTGATGACCTTTATGTCAATGAGCACTGTTTTACCATCCAACTGGACGGGGACATTAGCTAAGAGACCTTGGAGTTGAGCCAAATGACCATCGTAGGCTCGCAACACAGTGGTGGACTGCTGAAGAGTAGGGGATCCCAACTTCTTCTAAACAAATGTGGACATAATGCATGTAGAGGCACCTTCATCGATAATGCACCAATGGATGACAAGATTCCGAACAGATACAGAAACTTGGAACGCTAATGTGGAAGGCAGGCGTGGTTCGGATTGGTCCAAATCGAAGGCCATCATTCGTGAATCATTTGGGTCAATATCACCAATGGCTGAAAGAAAAGTCTTGCGCTGTGAAGGAAATTTTTTTAAGACCTCTAACGCAGACATGGCTGCAGGGGACTGGGCTAAGTCATTGACAATGTTGTAATTAGACGCAGCGTGAGCATTGGGGTTATTGTTGATGTGGCGAAGTGGGAAGCGAGGGGCTTTGGAGGCACTATCTAGTGGAGTCGGAGGTATACGTAACGACTGATCAGTGGGACAAGTGTTAGTGCTTTTGTCAGCGGGAGGGGCTTTGGGGGTGGAGCCATATTGGTTTCAACGGGTTTCAAGGTTGACATCAGTGGGTGAAATCATTAACAAGTGATGGGTACCTGAGTCTATCATGGGTTGATCAGGAGCGGCATAAGTGATTTGTTATTGTGGTGGTGCATTTCCTTGATGGGGAGCCAACGGTTGAGTGTTCACTACGCCTTGGGTTGGTAAAGGGTTTTGTAACACCAAGGGTGGATTCTGAGGTGGTGGGGGGTTGGACAGCGCCTGAGGAGCCCCGTGCCCTTGGCGGTGGGCATCATCGGTCCAGAGTTGCCAAGCTCGCTCTAAATGTGGGAAAGCGTGTGTGTAGTGGCCATAGACCCCGCAAATAGAACATGGATGGTTTGTTCGCAAATTAGTATTTTTGGCTTGTTTGGGCGGTCGATCAGGATTCTGGTTGGTAGGTGCCGCGTTATTATTGTTTGGGGGATTGGGAGGTTGACCACCTTGGTCTGGAGGGGGGTTGTTCCCATGGTTACGGCCTTTGTCGCGGTTTTGATGGCCCTGTTGGCACTAGTTATTTTGGTTCTGCTGTGAATCCTATTAGGCATACACTTGCCCTTGGGCAGCAGGTGGGTTCTGGGGTTTTGCAGGTGTGGGAGCAGGCTGCGGTGGATAATAAGTAGGTGGGGCCGGTGTAGGTGCTGAACCTTGTGGGGGTTGCTGATACGTCTGTGTGATAGGTTGTGAGGTTGCCGCAGGGGATGCCTGTGCCAGGTAATAAGTAGGTGGGGCTTGAGAGGATACAGGAGCTGGTGCAGCCTGTGGGTGGTAATATGGTTGAGGTACGATCGGGGGGGCGTAAGTGGGGGATGCATGAACAAATCATTGAGGTGGACATGAGGGTCCATGGGAATGGTGATGATGTGCCATGTGAGCATACAAATTGGTTTCTCCGAAATGGGATGTAGCTCGCGAAAGGTCGGGGCTAGCGCTAGGACATGCTATGGAAAAGGGCTGGTTATGTGAGGCTATACGGCCAATGATTCCATCTGCGGCATGGGGTGCCCCCGACGCATCGTGTCGAGAGGAATCACCGCGGTGGGCGTAAAGGATGATGGAATATAGGTAACCAGACTGGGCGTAAATAAGGTCAAATTGATGGGATTTGAGGATGGCCTCTTCTTCGGACTGGGGTCGCTCGGATGCCACATCCTTGTCAATGACAGGAAGGAGAGATTTTAGAAACCAATCTAAGAAGATACGGTCATCTAACTTGATTTTGTAGAGGCTGGGGCGTTGACGCCAGTCATGAATGTGGTCAGTGATGTGGGTAGCTGTGTTCTGTTTGCAAGACAATAGGATCTCAACTCCCGCGTCATAGCGGACAGGTAACTGAAAGAACTACAGGAAATTCGAGGCAAGGGAAGTAAAGGTGGCATGGGTCCCATGGGGATGCTCGATGTACCACTGAGCTGCAGAGCAAGTGAGGGTGCGTTGTAACAGACGGAGGCGGACAGAGTCATCCACTATGGAGTTGGAGGAACACCATAGATGGAAGGACATAATATGGTTCTGGAGGTCTTCACCTGCCATGCCCTCAAACTTAGGGATGTCAGAGGGGAGCTTGGTGGGCATGTGAGGCCACATAGTGTCGTGTCTTATAGGATCGTTAGTTAGTCTAGCTAGGTCAAGAAGGTTGAGACTAGCCATGAATGGAAAACTAGTAGAAGGATGTGACATATTAGTGGTTGTGACCATGTTGGGGCCAATGCCTCCGAGTAGAGGGGCTGGGTTTGGGATGTTGCCCCCATGTGGAGGAACGAAAGTGGTATGGGACGGTCCTGCACCGCCAAGGGTAGTGTGAGTCACTGATGGAGTTGGGACGGGTATGCTAGCTACTGGAATGGGTACAGTGATCGGAATGGTAGATGTGGGCCCCATCGAGGGCATACCCAAAGAGGGTGTGGTAGCTGGTGTGGTGGTTGATGCTCCACCAATGGTCCCTACAAAGAAAGGGTTGGATGTCATGCTATCCATGGGGATGGTTGGTGCAATGTAAGTGGGGTTCTCGGACTCTGCCTCTGAATCAGAGGTAAAATAAGGGGCATCTAGATCGGGTGACGGAGTTCTATGCCATTGACGAGTGGAGTCAAGTGACAAAGCTTGAGATCTATGATGAGTGGTATCAAGTGATGAGGATCTGTGTCTATGACGGGTGATGTCAAGTGAATCGTGTTGCAGGGGCTCACCCCGAAGGCACCAAAAATGTCTCGGGGACTTAATGGTGACAGATGGTGTCAAGTATCTGGGGGTTGTGTTGAGTGAAAAACAGCTCAAAAACCCTAATGCAACTGAGTGTGCAGAAGGAGAGTGAAAAAAATATGGCACTCAGGCCAACAACCAACTCAAAACACGTATTGTAATAGTTGTGCTACAATAAGCGGAGTATCAACAAAATTGGTCAGAATACCAACAAGCAATAGGTTTCCTAAAAAATAAGAAATGGTGGACTCTCTAGACCGAAGGGAGGTAAGGGAGCATGCAAACACTTAGCTAAATAGTATTCTGACTCAACCAGACATATCCTCTGCAAGGTGATGAAATCCAAGTCAGAAAATATGGATAGTAGAGCCAAGTGGCTAAAGATATCTGTAATGTCCCTTGTTAGGAATTTTATTAAAATTGCAATTTTCCACTTTTTTCCTTGGTTCGACCTTGGACTAGTTTCGATCTCTAGGTCCCAAATTTGCCCCAAATGATCCCAAATATTCTGAGAAGGTATATGAATGATATTAGAACATAAATATGTGTTTCAGGGATGCCTTTGTACCTTTAAAATGCTTCTGCAAATACTCTTTCAATTCTGGTCAATGTAGGTAACTTTACTAGTGATTTCCCTTTGACTAGTATTGGTCTCTAGGTCTCAAATTGAATCCAAATGCCTTCAAATCTTCAAGGAAGGTTTATGAATGATATTAGGAATTGAATATGATGTTCAGGGATAACATATGGCCACCAAAATACCTCTGCAAACTCTCTTAAGATTCTGGACCAAGTATGCAATTTTACTAGTAATTTGGGGTTCAAATCCCCCGGAGGTAAGTACTAAAAATGGCTTCCCAAATGCCTCCAAACCCACTCAAATTTATGAACAGAGGTATGTAATGTGTTAAGTATGTTATTAAGGTCTCATATGCACCATTAATGGTTTATTAAAACTGTTCTCACCCTCTCCCATTCAACTGCAAAAATCCCCAATTCGACCCTTGGGGAAATGGCACTATTTCACCTCCCAATACAACTAAACTGAGTAAAAATGCTTCAAATGCTCAAGTACAGTACATGAAAGTTGTAGAAGACATCCATAGAAGTATATTGATCACAAATATATCATAGAATCATCCATTAATTCGAAATCATCATCAATACATTGGTTCACAACAAGGTAGTGGGGAAATGGCATTGTTCTTCCATTAAAAATGAGATTTATACATTTCTACTTGGAATTTCGACCTGAAACTTTCTGGAGATGAAGAACAGAGTATTTAATTCATATTACAAAAGAAATGGGGCATTAGAAGCTCCCCCAAAGAGTACAATAGCTCACCAAAAATGCCCTCCCTCAAGGATCAAGAATATGCCATCAAAACTGGAAATGGTTGAAGGAGCGAGCTGCAATAGAAGAAACCATGAGCTGCCCTGTAGCTTACACCTGCAAATAAAGACTCCATTTAAGCTCCAAATGAAAGGTCTGAATGGCCTTTCCAATTGCCAACTTGGATGGGAATCTTTCACCCTCGAAATTGGCTAAGGCAAGAAACTAGTCATCCACTAGCTCTCCCTCTTCACAAATGCAATTGCAAATTCTACAAATGACCAAAAGCCATTCTCATACTTCATTTCTACATTTTATAACCAACATTAGCCTTCTAAGGGTCGAAATCCTCTCAATAGATTTTCATTTAGGAAATATTCCACATTTGCCACTTGTCTCCTAGTTCCAACTTTCCATCTTCTCCCAAATTCGATTTTGAGTCTCTTTGGATTCTCCAACTCCCAAATTTGCCTTCTTTGAGCCTATTTTTGGGGCTGACATGTCATAGTGGTCAGATGTCAGAGGTCAGGTCTGCAATTTGTCATAGTTGTCATAGATTCTCCATCATTGGTGTCATAGGGGCTAGGGAATCTAGCCCAAGTGTCCACAAACTTCCACTTTGACTCTTTATCTTCCATGGAGGTTACCAATCCTTCCAAATTCGACCTAATATGCTCAATGACATGTGTTATGACTTACCAACTCACCCAAGAGTGTTCACAATCCCATTAATTCGAATTTGCAAAAGAGAGATACCATGTATTATGAAAAATCAAGCTAGTGTGGGTCCCATATCCTCCATATGTCTCCAAAACCATTTGTCACTTAGGATTTCTCTTGAATTTCTTTATTCACTCTATTTATTAAATACTTGAACCCTTATAATGTCTAAACATCATTTATTATCCCCCTTATTCCAAATCCCAAAGCTTCCACCCCAAACCTAGGAAACTAGTAATTTTCCTCCTTGGCAATTATTTGACCCTTAACATCAATTTTACAAACTCTAATGAATATGGCTAATGTGATTAGGCCATTGTGACCCAATTCCAAATTTGGGACATGACAAATCCTCCCTTCCCAATATTGCTTGTCCTCAAGCAATTTCAAACATGGGTGTTGAAGAACCTGCTTTCTGTATAATTCTTTGAAGTTGCCATTGAATTGCCAAACCTTGAGTCTTTGAGTTTCCATGAATATTTTAGAGAGGAACCACCATGCTTGCTGCTGCACTACTCTTATTAAAATCACTTTATTAAGTGGGGAATCCATCTCCCATGCTGCTTGCTTCCCCAAAAAAAATGAAACCAATGAGACAAAAATTATTCCAGGGTCCCATTGCTTGTATTGCACCCCAACAATTAAGAGTGCTCTCCAACCTACACCATTAGATAAGAGGATTCCTGGATCCCATTTTCTTGTATGCATTCTTCCAAACATCATGAGTACCAAATATATATCATCAAAGTACATAACAACATAATGAAAATGTACATCAAGGATATGCTTCATCAAAGAGTCATGAAAGTGCTTATACCTCCAAGCAAGTAGACCACCATTTTCCAAGTGCATACAAGCTTCAAGTGACCCATCAAATCTGCTCCAATGACATAGGTGAGGATCCCATGTCCTATAATGCTGCTCCAAAAGGATGTGATATGCATCAAAAGATTCAGCCATGTATTCTTTCATCCAAGAAGTGAATGAAGAATCTCCACTAGAATCTGAACCAAATAATGAGCAGAAAAAACAAGGAGACTTCAAATGACTCAAAGAAGTCTCACCCATACATCCATGAATGTGAGAATCATAAAGATGTAACAAAGTATGTGGTTGCCAACAAAAATGTTCTCCCATCATAAATCTATTCATCCAAGTGTTGGATGAAGTTCCTCTAACATCAAATGAACCCAGTGTTGAGCAAGAAAAACCATGAGTATTCAAGTGACTCAAATCCATATCATAGGTGCATCCATGTAGATGTGAATCATCATAAAGTGACAAATTATGCTGCTGCAAATGTGAATAAGAATGTGCTCCAACCATGTCATCATAAAAGTTAAATCTAGGAGTTCCATACTCCTCATGTGGCACCATCAAAAAGAACCCTTTCACCCATACTTCATTGAGACTAATACTGCAAAACATGGAATTGTAGGATGTAGGAGAATGTACTAACTCACCCAAATGATCAAAAAGTTCAGGAGTTTCATCATGGGAAGGATCCATGTGGGTAGTATCATGCAGCTCCTTCAAAAGTGTGAACTCTTTGTCATAGTTTGGTTCCAATGTAGAGGAATCATGCTCTTCTTTAAAAATTGCATAACCTTCATCAAGAGGCAATTCAAATTCCTCTTCCACCACATCAAGTGTTTGGATCTCTTCAAGTTCATCTTCAAACACATCAAGAACATTCAAATTTTCACATTTCTCATGATCCACCATGTCATGAGAATCCTCCAAACAATCTACCATTTGGAAATCTGAAACATAGGAGGAAAAACAAGTATCTTGCAACTTTTCAAGAAGTTGCTCATTTTGAATTGTGAGCTTATGAATATCCTCATTATTCTTCAAGTATGCATCATGTAACAATTCATTAAGCTCAAACAAATGGTTTCTATCAAAAAGCAAAGACATGAAATTACCTTTGATGTGGCACATTGCTCTTTGAATCTTCTCCATGTCTTCAAGGAAGGATGTTTCCTCCAATGAAGTAGCTCTCCAACAAGAATTTGACACCAATGCTTGAGTGTCATGGAGAATGCTGAGGGACTCTTGGATATTATTTTCATTCATCTTTAAGGACCCTTCAAGAAAATGAGGCTCTTGCAAATGAACCTCCTCATCTTCTTCAATTTTGCTCGGACCAACTTCATGAAGCTCAAGTGGTGATGGGGAAGTTGATCTTGGTTCTTCTTCAACCGCTACAAGGTCTTCATTATCATGCTTAATGAAACTTGTACTTGTAGAAACAATTTCAAAAGTGATCTCTATGTCACCAACATAGAGGTGTGAGCACCCATCAGTAGGTACTCCTTCATAGTTTAAGCATCCATCAGTAGATGCTCTTTGGTTCATGTCTAAGCTAGAAGGTGTCTCGAAATGATCTTCCATATTTTCAATAGAATCTTCTTCATGCTCTTGTGATGTCTCTTCCTTTTGCTCATTAAAGCAAGCTGATGCATTTTGCCCATTGTTTTCCTTAGGATCAATATATTTGGAATCTCTTCTTGAATAAATCTCAAAAGCTCTCCTCAAGGAGGACATCATTTCATGCACACATATATGATACTCGCTCCTAGGGTTTTTACAAGAAGGGCATAAACCTTTCTTCACTAACTCCACATCTTCATTTTTGGGCCTATTTTCAAAAACATGTTCAGCATAGTACTCAAAAGACATGGCATTTTGTGTATTTTTGTTAAAAGCAAGATATTCTTGATATTTTTGATATTGTTGGGGCAAGGTTTTATATTTTGCTCTCCATCTTTGGAACTCACTCATAGAATTATCCTTGGTTGGTGTGACACACTCATATTTATCAGATTTAAAGTCATAAGAATAATCTTCATTTCTCTTGAAATTGTAAGAAGTGTTGCATGATGGCACCTCTTCCTCATACCATTCACATTCTGCTTCATATTGCTCATAAGCATCTGCATATTCCTCATAAGAATTGTACTCATAGGATTCATCATAATAGTAAGACATGGATGCCAATTATTCTTGAATGTATGTACCTAATACACAGGTGCAAGGACCATGCTCTGATACCACTGTAATGTCCCTTGTTAGGAATTTTATTAAAATTGCAATTTTCCACTTTTTTCCTTGGTTCGACCTTGGACTAGTTTCGATCTCTAGGTCCCAAATTTGCCCCAAATGATCCCAAATATTCTGAGAAGGTATATGAATGATATTAGAACATAAATATGTGTTTCAGGGATGCCTTTGTACCTTTAAAATGCTTCTGCAAATACTCTTTCAATTCTGGTCAATGTAGGTAACTTTACTAGTGATTTCCCTTTGACTAGTATTGGTCTCTAGGTCTCAAATTGAATCCAAATGCCTTCAAATCTTCAAGGAAGGTTTATGAATGATATTAGGAATTGAATATGATGTTCAGGGATAACATATGGCCACCAAAATACCTCTGCAAACTCTCTTAAGATTCTGCACCAAGTATGCAATTTTACTAGTAATTTGGGGTTCAAATCCCCCGGAGGTAAGTACTGAAAATGGCTTCCCAAATGCCTCCAAACCCACTCAAATTTATGAACAGAGGTATGTAATATGTTAAGTATGTTATTAAGGTCTCATATGCACCATTAATGGTTTATTACAACTGTTCTCACCCTCTCCCATTCAACTGCAAAAATCCCCAATTCGACCCTTGGGGAAATGGCACTATTTCACCTCCCAATACAACTAAACTGAGTAAAAATGCTTCAAATGCTCAAGTACAGTACATGAAACTTGTAGAAGACATCCATAGAAGTATATTGATCACAAATATATCAGAGAATCATCCATTAATTCGAAATCATCATCAATACATTGGTTCACAACAAGGTAGTGGGGAAATGGCATTGTTCTTCCATTAAAAATGAGATTTATACATTTCTACTTGGAATTTCGACCTGCAACTTTCTGGAGATGAAGAACAGAGTATTTAATTCATATTACAAAAGAAATGGGGCATTAGAAGCTCCCCCAAAGAGTACAATAGCTCACCAAAAACGCCCTCCCTCAAGGATCAAGAATATGCCATCAAAACTAGAAATGGTTGAAGGAGCGAGCTGCAATAGAAGAAACCATGAGCTGCCCTGTAGCTTACACTTGCAAATAAAGACTCCATTAAAGATCCAAATGAAAGGTCTGAATGGCCTTTCCAATTGCCAACTTGGATGGGAATCTTTCACCCTCGAAATTGGCTAAGGCAAGAAACTAGTCATCCACTAGCTCTCCCTCTTCACAAATGCAATTGCAAATTCTACAAATGATCAAAAGCCATTCTCATACTTCATTTCTACATTTTATAACCAACATTAGCCTTCTAAGGGTCGAAATCCTCTCAATAGATTCAATAGATTTTCATTTAGGAAATATTCCACATTTGCCACTTGTCTCCTAGTTCCAACTTTCCATCTTCTCCCAAATTCGATTTTGAGTCTCTTTGGATTCTCCAACTCCCAAATTTGCCTTCTTTGAGCCTATTTTTGGGGCTGACATGTCATAGTGGTCAGATGTCAGAGGTCAGGTCTGCAATTTGTCATAGTTGTCATAGATTCTCCATCATTGGTGTCATAGGGGCTAGGGAATCTAGCCCAAGTGTCCACAAACTTCCACTTTGACTCTTTATCTTCCATGGAGGTTACCAATCCTTCCAAATTCGACCTAATATGCTCAATGACATGTGTTATGACTTACCAACTCACCCAAGAGTGTTCACATTCCCATTAATTCGAATTTGCAAAAGAGAGATACCATGTATTATGAAAAATCAAGCTAGTGTGGGTCCCATATCCTCCATATGTCTCCAAAACCATTTGTCACTTAGGATTTCTCTTGAATTTCTTTATTCACTCTATTTATTAAATACTTGAACCCTTATAATGTCTAAACATAATTTATTATCCCCCTTATTCCAAATCCCAAAGCTTCCACCCCAAACCTATGAAACTAGTAATTTTTCTCCTTGGCAATTATTTGACCCTTAACATCAATTTTACAAACTCTAATGAATATGGCTAATGTGATTAGGCCATTGTGACCCAATTCCAAATTTGGGACATGACAATATCCCCCTACCGGGAGGGACACCGGGTAGCCAATCCTAGAAGAAAGGCAACTAAGATACCCCGTACATGACACATACAAAAAAGGTGAATCTACAATTTGGTTCTATTGCCGCTGTACCCCCATACGGGTGGTAGACCGAGAAATACGAAAGGTATTCTTCGGTTACTGAATGGAGTGCGGTATTCCACTCAGGCCTCCGAAATCATTCTGGCTACTTCAACCCTCCTAAGGGAGAGGCCCTCTGATAAACTGGTTGTGACCGTGACAAAAAGTACTAGGGTATTTTGGTTCCCTAATGGACAACAACTATGTCTCAAGTGTAAGCAACCGAGGGGTGTTATTTGGATGCCTATCCCCCTGATCGTACCTAACTACAAGATTCTTATGTGTTCCCCAAGTGGGGTTAAAATGTTGGATGTGTTAAGTGGTATTTTAGGGCTCACTTGAATTAGGTGACAGAGTGTGTGCGCGTGAGATGATGAACCCAAGTAAAAGTGCCACGGGGTGGGCAACTTTCTAACTAAAAATAACAATGTAGAAATTAAACTTTGAAATGCAAAATTTTCTCTTTTCAATTAAAATGCTGAAATTTAAAAAATTCTGTAAATGGAACAAAAATAATACTACAAAAAAAGGTTGTAGGGAAGTATGGCTGCAGATAGGACAGGCGGCTGTGCAGGTGCAGAAAATATTGCAGCAAAGCACTGGGTTCAAATAGGGAAAATGTGCAGAAAAATAGATCGTGGGTCAGTGGCAAAACTGCGCGATCGGACCATGGGAAATAGTTCAACAGTCGCGGGTAGATCGCGGGAAAATGGCTGAAAGCTGTAGGTGGACTGTGGGAAAAAGGCCGAAAGTCACAACGGATAGTAGGAAAATGGCTGAAAGCCACAGGTGGACCGCGGGAAAAAGGCCGAAAGTCACAGGCAGATAGTAGGAAAATGGCTAAAAGCTGTAGGCGGACCGCGGGAAAAAGGCCGAAAGTTGCAGGCAGATAGCAGGAAAATGGCTGAAAGCCGCAGGGAGATCACGGGAAAAAGGCCGAAAGTCATAGGCAGATAGCAGGAAAATGGTGAACAGCCGCGGTCAGATCACAGGAAACAGGTTGAAAGTCGCAGTTAGATCGCAGGTAACAGACTAGAAACTGCGGGGAGATTGTAGGTAATAGTCGGAGAGCCGCGGTCGGATCGTAGGTAACATTTTGAAAGCCACGGTCGAATTGCAACTGTGGGGAAAAAATTCACAATTTACGGCAGCTGAAAGGGACAAGCGAAAGGAAAAAACAGAAAAATATTGCAGAAAATAAAAAATGTTTAAAGCTATAACCAGAAATTCAAAGGAACACTATTGGAGTCGCCAAAACTGTAGCTAGGGTTTTCACCCTAGCTTGTGCAAATGAGCACCTACTAAGGAGAAGGGACTCCTTAGTAGCAGTTCAGAAAAATGGTGAAATATGATAGTACAGTAAAATAAAATTAAACTAACATGAGCATAAGCATAAATAACAAAACATGAAAATATGGTGAAGATCTCTCTTTTTGTATTAAAAATTACCTCAAGTGTAGAGGTCGGTAGAGCCTTTGCAGCAGTCCAAGAGGGTTGCTTCCAAGCTCCATGTTGTTCCTTCTCCTTCTTCCAAAGATGTTTTGGAAATGGGGCCAAAAGGGTTCTCAAGAATTAGCTCCAAGTGGAGAGCTAGGGTTTCAAGGGAATTTTCAGCAGCGTAAGGATAGGGATGATTGTGGATATGAAATGGGGGGCCTCCATCACCTATTTATAGGTTTTTTAGTGGTGGAGTGCTGGCCCATGGTTTTGGGCACCATATGGTTTAGGTCAGTTGTATAGGGTTTTTGCTTCCTTTTTTCCCTCTTTTTCCTCTTTTTTGTATTTTTTATTCCCTTTTTAGAGGGTTTTTGCTATTTTGGAGGAATTTTGGATTATTTTGGGGGAAAAGGGGGTTTTTTGGCCTTTTGGAGGCTTTTTAATGATATTTTAAGGTTTTGGGGACAAATATGGCAGGAAATATAGACAAATGAGTCATGTAATAGAGTAGATGAGGTAGTGAGCACTTTTTGGGTGTTAACAATATCATCCAAGGATTAGATTTAGAGACCACTTAGTACCTTGAATCCTACATGCCTGAATGACATGTTTTCTCACCTTCAACAGTAGTCTTACATCATTTACCTATGATCAAATGATTCCGTGGATGCTTGAATCCAACTCATCCATTCACATTCGTTGGAATGTACTGAGATACCTTGGGAATCATTGTCATCACTGGTTATTTCCCTCGCGCTTGTTAACGGTTTACATCACTAACTGGTAATCAAGTGGTTCCTATCATGTTCGACTTCAAATCCTTTATTCACATGGACATGATCGTATCAATTTCAGGATTGGTTTGAAGACCCTGGGATATCTTTCTTACATATATTTCCCAGTTTGTGATGGATATTGTTTTAGTAGGTTCCCACATGGAGATCATGTTGGTTACCCTTTTTGAATACCATCACACATATCCACTCTTGTATTGGTCGTGGCTGTGTCATTATTTCATCATGAATCTACGATTGTATTTTAGTAGCCGTGATTTTGTTCAATCATTCAGGTATGGATCCATGTTGTAGGTCGGTGGCCATATTCTCAATCAGTATCAACATGGATCTGCAATGTATTGGTTGGTAGCCATGCTTGAGTCATTGAGATGTCTAGTTCAGAGATGTTAGAGTTTGTATTGCAAATTCCTTGGTTGTTGTTGACAATTCTTCGATCGATGGTTCCTCACTTTGGTAGTCACATCAAAGTACATCACCTATAATTTTTCTCTAGCTTCATACTTTGGGGGGAATTTTGTTACAAAGAATTTTCATCAGTATCATGAATCCTGTGACTTGGCATTGTCACAATCCCTGAAGAGATTATAATCAAGGATGAACCTTGGTTTTCTTTCCATGTAGATTAACTTATTTTTAAACCTTGATGCACTTTTCTCTCCCAGCAACCTACGTCTCAACTCTTTAGATGCATTTTGTGTAACTGCAACATGCATCGATGCCGCACCTTGCCTTTACAATAGACCACATCGACTCATATCGACACATGTTGCTCCATTGTAGATTGCGTCAACCTCTGTACATACATAAAATTAGGTCTTCGATAGGTTTCTAGAGTGAAATCTATTTGGATTATCTTTCCCTCCTATTTACTTGGATCTTGCTCGAGTTCCTCAACTATGGGGATCCTCTCTCATCCTTTTCCCCTTATCCTCTCATCCCCTCCTTATCATCACTGACCTATAAATAAATATCTTATCCATGGGTGAAGGGAGGAGTAATCAATAGTATGTAGATGCTGGATAAATTGTACTAGAGTGCTGGAGTCTTGGTGTTTATTTCTTCCAAGACAAGTGTGACAAGTTGGAGCAAGAGGAATCCACCGGAAGGGATCTATGACACCAAAGCTATGGTTGTAATTCTTTCTTCTTTTTATAATACAATGATGCATTTCCTTTCCCATATTTGATTGTTAATATCATTTATAGTGAATTTCCTTGGTCATTTACCTAGATTAGTCAAGTTGTTTGTATTATAATCCACTTGGTCTTTGGTTGTGGTGAATCTCTTATAGGTTCTTCATTCAAGGGGTTGGATTGTAGTAGTTCAAGGATAGCGAGGAAAAATTTCATTCAAGAGGTAAGCTTTTCCTTCTTTGTTTCTCATCAAAACTTGATTAATTTAGGAAAAGGTGTGTATGCAGTGTCTTATTTTGTTCTAGATTCGACTCATTCGAACTAGGGAGGTCCACTTGTGTCTGCACTCGTAGACTTATCTGCTAACAATCAACATATAAAACTACATATATGAATTACCACTAACATTATTTCCATAAACATAGTGACCAAATTGACTTCTCAAAAACCCCAACTACTATATATACATGTCAAACTTCTAATACCACATCCTTAATGATTGTTTAAACCTTATATAGAATTCATGAGCTTGCAGAAAAGCTCCTTTTCTCCTTGCACTATAAAACCTTCAGGCATATTCATATAAATATATTCTTCAAATTCACCATGAAGAAATGTTGTCTTGACATCCATATTTTCTATCTCAATATCAAATGTTGTAGCTAAAGACATTAGTACCCTTATAGAAGGGAATATTTCAGTAAAGTCAACTCCTTCAACTCAAAAATATCCTTTCTCTATTGATTGAGCCTTGCACTTCTTGATTTGACTTGTTGCATTCAACTTTTTACTGAACACCCACTTACTACCGATGGGTTTCCTTCCATTAGGTAATGCAACTGGATCCCATGTTTCATTCTTCTTTAAGGACTCCATTTCCTATTCCATCTCCCTTTTCCATATTTTACCCTCTGTCGAGTCAACCACTTCTTGTACTGACGTAGGATCGTCTTCTATGGTATATAATAGAAAAGAAAAATTAAAGTAAGGTGAATTGTACATTTTGGTTTGTTTCCTTGCTCTACTAAGTTGCCTAAAATCTGGAGTCTGTTGCTCCACCTCTTCATTAGATTCAATCAGCTCTCCTAAATCTATACTTTCTTCGTTGATTTCAAACTCATACTTTTATGGTTTCTCTCTTTTATCCTCTTCATTCCTAGAAGTTCCTCTGAATTCTCTAAAGATCACATCTTGACAATAAACTACTTTCCTCATCACTAGGTTCCACACCTTATATCCTTTCACTCCATACTAGTACCTGATGAACATGCACTTCCCCGACTTGCTATCAAGTTTGGTTCTTTTCTCTTTTGGGATATGCACAAAGGGATGACACCCATGCCTCATATGGATTCTTGTCAACCAATGTTTTCAACAATGACCTATTCATTAGGTAGCATGTTGTCTCGACTACCTCTACTTAGAATGCTTGTGAGACTCCTAAAACACTGAGCATTCTCCTTTATTTCTCAATCAATATTTTGTTCATCCTTTCAACAATTATGTTTTGTTGAGGCATGTAAGGAGTTGTGTTTTTTCAATCTATACTGTGCTATCTACAGAACTAATCGAATTCCTTTCCACAAAATTCTCCTATATTATCAGTTCTCAGCACCTTGATCTTTTTACTAGTCTAATTCTCCACAAGATCTTTGAACTCTTAAAACTTCTAAAAAACCTTTGATTTCTTCCTAAAAAATACAACCATGTCATTTTGAATAAATCATCCATGAAAGAGGCATAATACTGAGATCCTCCTAGTGAAGGGATCGACATAGGTCCAAACACATCACTATGTATTAACTCTAGTATTTCCTTATCCCTAGTGGAAACATATGATAACCTTACATGACTATGCTTACAATAAAGACAATGTTCATAGAAGTTGAATTCTTCAGAAAAACCAGGGTGACCTTCAAACATACATTTACTTTGAAAATCATGAATACCTTTCTCACCTATATATCCCATTCACTGATTCCAAAACATAGTCAAGTCGACTAGACACGAAGATATCTTGTTAGACCATGGACATATCACATTAGCACTTCCGTCGGTGTTTGTTCTTCCCAATAGATTATACAAGTTTCTAGTATGGACACCTTTCATCAATACCATTATTCCTCACACCATCTTGCTGGTATCTTTATCAAATATATACTATACACTTTCATTCCTCGTCTTACTTACCAAGATCACGTTTCAAGCCAAATCTGGTATATGCAATACTCTTGGAAGTGTTCATATTCTTTCATCTTTCATTTTTAGTCAAAATTTGCCTCATATGTCTATCTTGGTTGGTGAGTCATCTCCCAATAGGAAATCACCACCATTAATTTTCTCATACTCATAGATCCACTCTCTGTGATTTTTCATATGATATGATGCAACAGAGTAGATCAACCAAGAGTCACGGTCCAATTGTGTACTTGTGGAGTCCAAATACACATCGCAGTTTCTTCTTGTGAATAATAACCATTATCCAACTAACCTTCTTCATACCCTTTTCCCTTCTTGAATTCCATCAACTTGCATTTTTTTCTATAGTTCCCAACTTTATTGCACCTCCAACAGGTTTTGGTTGTTGGAATAGGGGATTTTGTCTTAGATCTACCCCTTGACTTCGATCTTCTACCAGAGGTTTTTTTTTACTCTGTCTATTGATCAACCTCATACCATCAAGGTATCATTGTTCATACCTTCCGAGTTCTTTCATCTAATATATTTGGAAAAAGAGATGCGACCACGTCGTCAATCGTCAATGTGGTACTATTGATCCAATAGCCATGGCTAGGATATCCTAGGAATCTAATAAAGAACACAACAGACTATTGTATTTCTCCTCCTTGGTTATTTTAATACCCACCAACAAAAACTGACTACTAACAATTTTGAATGCATTCAGATGATCTGTAACCAAGTCACCTTCACCCATCCTCAAAAGATAAAACTGCTTTTGAAGAAACAACTTGTTAACTAGATATTTCAAATAGTACAAGTTCCCCAACTTTTCCCATAGGCTTCTTTGCAATTTCTTCTCTTGAAACATTCAAAAATACACAATCCACTAAAAAAATTCGGATTTAACTCCTTGCATTTCTATCTATATTCTACTAGTCTTCCTTTGACACACTAATCAAAGTCATTCTTGGGTCGACTACAATCCATTGTTCTTGATCTATGAGGATATCTTCCATCTTAATCTTCCAATGCTCAAAAGTGATCCATTAGAATTATAAATTTATATCCTTGCTGTGTTATCCATCTAACTATAAATCGATTATTTTAGAAGACTCCCACTTAATATGTATTCCCCCAGATCCACGATCGAGCCAAACCCTCAGCAACAATGGCATCCCCGTACAGCCAAATACAACTTTGATACCAACTTTTGGGTCTTAATACTGATTAAACTAAGTTTGCAAATTGATTTATAGAGATAAATACAATTTAAACATAAGACAATGGCACACAACACATTCAACACATTACACAAAAATTACCCTAGAAAACTCTCCCTTGAGGAAAACTAGCAAACCAATGAGCTTTCGTTCATCTATTATCAAACACTCAAAACAAGTGTTTACAACTGTGAATTGCTATACCACAAATCACACTTTGTTACATGATCATGACACACACTACTTTGTTACATCATGCATAGCCATTACTATGAAATTCTATATCACAATAGATCTAAGAGCTGATGATACCTCACACAGAAAGAATGAGCAGAAAATTTGAATAAGAGTGAAAACTGTAGTAAAAAAGAGAAGAATAATAATTATGCAGCAGAACTTAGGTAGGAGCAAAATAATGTTGCATGATCCAATAATTAGTATAATGAACAATGATGAAACAATGGAGAGAATTCAAATCACATAGGATAATTCGAACCTCATTTGGTATAGCATAGGGTTTATCACCACTGGAGTGCTCCGAAAGACTCAAACTCAATTGAACTGAACCTAAACTCAACTAACTAAAGACATAATCAATTAACGAACTAAGGAGGTCGCAATAATGAGTTTTCCATGCATGCCAGTCAGAAAAGGTTGCATGAGGCCACAATCAGTGGCATCTAGAGCTCTAACCCCACAAGAGTCAGATAACTCAGGTGTACTGCAATGGAACACGCAGTAGGTTCCTATAAAATAGGGAACTGACTGAAGTGGTCCTAAAATGATGCATGAAGGGCTCAGAATGTGGTAGATGGATCCTAGATGATATCTGTAAACCTCTAGGGGGGAAATGACATCATCAACAACTATAATGCCAGGTAGGACAAGGATGGAGTATTGAAATACCCTAACACACCCCCTTAATCCATACTTTTTCATCCTAGGCCTTGGTTACTAAGACCAAATGTCACCCATACAATCGAATAAATGATAAAAAGAACTATCCATGAACCAAGGAAATGGGGAAAAACCTCATGGGAAAAATACCCCCCCTAAAAAAAAATAGTAGTAGGGAACTCAAAGAACCTTCATACTAAGCAAAGAAGGCAAAAACTTTCCTCAGTGAAATCCTTTGCAAAAATACTGGCAAGCTGCTCCTCTGGAGGATAGCAATGCAGGTGCTAGATTTGGATCTGGATTTGGATCTACTCCTTTGTTGTACCTCCCACTGTGTAGAAGTTGTATTTGACAAAACAAGTCTTTCATGAAGCCTTCTTTCTACTAGAGTGAATGGATCATTGTGGTACAAATAATTAAAGTTTGAGTACCTTTTGTCATACAACTGATACTTGTACTTGGTTGTAGATCCCCCATGGCAAGTCTCCTCAAGAGATTGTGGATCAAACCCCACCATCATGTAGAACCTATCTGAGAGAAATGGCTCTGCATGACATAGTGCAAGTTTTGCATTATACTAAGATCTGGTGGTTATATGGTAAGATGGATCATCAACTGTGTGCCCAATAGCTACAAGGACTTTATGATCCCATATTGTCCTTGGCCATGGATTGGGAGCATTTGTTGGATTTGGATTTGAATTTGAATCTCCTTGAACATTATTATCAACATCAACATCTTGATCCTCATCTTCATTAGAAGAGATATCACTCTGATATTCATCATATTTCGATGGGGTAGGCAGAGAGTATGGAAAAAAATGTGAGAATTCATATGCCTTGAAGGCATGGTTTGCAAACCCTTTGACTATAATATTTCTAGTAGAGATCTCTACAATATTAACTATGTCAGGACCAAATACCACTTTCTTTGGTGAACCTGTGTGAGTCATCTGATATACAGACAACAAATTTGCTAACAAAGAAGGCACAAATAGAATATTTTTTAACTTCCCATGCTTCATATTTACTGTTCCCTTCCCTTTAGCAGAGATCTAAGAGTTGTCTCCCATGTGAATAATTGGACCATCTTTGAGATCTAAAGAATAAAATGATTGTCTGGAGGCAACCATGTGTTTGTGGGCTCCTAAATCTATGAGGAGGGCTTGTGATTTTGAAAATCTAGCCTTCAGTGCATGGAATCTCTCATGACCATCAGACTCACTTCCAAAATGATTCTCTCTTGCACCTTTTGGGAGGGAAATGTTGTTTTGTTCAAGAAGCTTGGTCATATGTTCTATGTTCTTCTGCATGCAAGATCTCTCTGGGTGGTTTCCTTTGTTGCAATAGGAACACTTGGATCTCTCAAATCTTTTATGTTTGTCCTTCTTAGAGATGGAGGTTCCTTCTGATGGACTTGAATTGGAATTTTGCTTTGGTTCAGATGGACTCTTATCCTTTCCCTTGTGCTTCCCCTTCCCATTCACCCTTTTTGCTTCTCCAACCATAAGAGATTGATATTTTGAGGCCTTCAAGGCACCCATCTGGATCAACTTATCTTGTTCTTGGATGAGAGATTCAGTGAAAACATCTAAGGAGGGAATCTTCCAACCAGGGATTGACATTCACCCATAATGGAAGGTAAAGACAAATATAGAGACCTCAAGACCTATATTGCTTAGAATAGATAGCACCATGTTCTCATCCTTCTTCTCAATGCCACACTGTTTGCATTGCATAACTAGATAATTGAATTTTGAAAATAATTGTTGAATGGTATCACAACTGCTCGGTTGAAGAGCAATCAACCCATTCTCCAAAATATAGCCTCTTATCTCATCTTGTTTGTTGAAGAGGGTCTCTAACTTCAACCATAATTATCTTGGAGTCTTCAATCCGTCGAGGTGGAAGAGTAGATATCTGGAAATATGAAACACATGAAACCAAATGCTTCATCCAATATATTCAGATACTTGGTTTTCTCCACAGTTGATGTTGGTTTAGGATCCTTCCCCATTGTCACCCTGTACAGTGATTTGTTGTGCAATACCATCTGCATATCAACCATCCAATCAAGGTAATTGAAGGGTGTTAGGATCCTAGTACAGAGAGGAGAGTTTGAATTTTCCATTATAACTGTTGGAGCGAATACAAGGTGAAAATTGTTGATTCTGTAGAAAAATTGTTGCAACTGCAGAAAATTGCTGCAACTTCTACAACTGCTACTGCACCCAAAAAATTTGAATAACCTGCAAAAAAATATCAATAATGGAGCTAGAATACTACTGAGCACTTCTTTAGGACGGTAGGCACTTTTATACGAATCCTTCACTCCTGGATATAACTCATTGGATTTCTCCAATGAATTCAATGCAATGGCACCAAGATTTGCTGTGGGAGTCCAGAGGCTTCTGGTGCACTACCGAAAGCAGTTGATCAACCTATTCGCTCAATGGCTCTCATACCATGTGAAATTCTATGTCACAACATATCTAAGAACTGAGGAGACATTAAAAAAAAAGAATGAGCAGAAAAGTTGAATAAGAGTGAAAAATGTAGTAAAAAAAGAAGAAGAATAATTATGTAGCAGAACTTAGATAGGAGCAGAATAATGTCACAAGATCGAATAATCAGTATAATGAAAAATGATGATACAATGGAGAGAATTCAAATCACATAGGATAATTCAAACCTCAGTTGGTCTAGCATAGGGATTATCACCATTGGAGTGCTCCAGAAGACTCAAACTCAACTGAACCAAACCTAAACTCAACTAACTGAAGACATAATCAGTTAACTAACTAAGGAGTGTGCAAAAGTACCTTTTTCATGCATTCCAGTAAAAACAGGGTGCATGAGGCCACAATAAGTGGCATCCGGAGCTCTAAGCCCCCAAAAGAGTCAGTTAACTCAGGTGGACTACACTGGAACACTTAGTAGGTTCCTATAAAATAGGGAATTGATTGAAGTGGTCCTAAAATGATGCATTCAGGGCTCAGAAGGTGGTAGATGGATCCTGGATGACATCTGCACACCACTAAGGGGAAAATGGCATCATCAACAACTAGGAAAAATAAATAATGCTAGGTAGGACACAGATGGAGTATTGAAATATCCTAACATCCCACATTAATCCATACTTTTGAATCTTGGTCCCTGGTTAATAAGAACAAAGGTCACCCATACAATCAAATAAATGATAAAAAGAACTGTCCATGAACAAAGAAAATGGGGAAAAACCTCATGGGAAAAATACCCCCCTCAAAAAGAACAGTAGTAGGGAACTCAAAGAACCTTCATACTAAGCAGAGAAGGAAAAAACTTTCCTCAGTGAAAGCCTTTGCAAAAATATTGGCAAGATGATCCTCTATAGGATAGCAAGCAGGTGCTAGATATGGATCTGGAACTGCTCCTTTGATGTACCTCCCACGATGTAGAAGTTGTATTTTCCAAACCAAGTCTTTCAGGAACCCTTCTTTCTACTAGAGCGAATGGATCATTGTGGTCCAAATAATGAACCTTTGAGTACCTTTTGTGAGACAGCTAAGATTTGTACTTGGTTGTAGATCCCCCATGGCAAGTCTCCTCAAGTCTTCTCATTAGTGCAAGTCTTGCATGATACTGATATCTGGTGGTTTTATGGTAATATGGAACCCCAACTACATTCCCAACAGCTACAAGGACTCTCTAAGCCCATATTGGTCTTGGCCATGGATTGGGAGCATGTGTTGGATCTGGATATGAATATGAATCTTCTTGAACTTTATTCTCAACATCAAGATCTTGATCCTCATCTTCACTATGAGAGATATCACTATGATCTTCATCAGATTCCGATGGGGTAGGCAGAGAGTATGGAAAAAATGTGAGAATTCACTAGTACAAAATGAGAGATAAGTGACAAAAAAAATGATGAAAATCCGCATATAAATGACCACTTTTGAGTTGGTGATCACTGGTAGCAAATTAGTGGCCATATATCACGCGACCAAAAATGTGGTCATATTTAGCTTGGTCATTTATAGCTTATCTTGTGGTCATATAATTGGTCATTAATTTGGTCATATATTTGGTCATTAATTGTCACAATTAATGACCACTTTTTTTTTCATGTGATAAATGACCACTAATTTGCTACCAGTGGTCACCAACTCAAAAGTGGCCATTTATACGCAGATTTTGGTCATTTATCTCTCATTTTGTACTGGTGGTCATTTATATGCAAATTTTGGTAAATTTTTAGTCATTTACCTCTATTTTGTAGTGGTCATTTATCTCTTTTTAATGGTTTCAATACAGGGCACAGAGGAATCGAACCACCAACCTCTTGCCTATAAGGCAGGTGCTCTTCCATTGAGCTAGCACCCTTAAATAAAATATATTTCATAATTGTACATCAATGATTTAAGATACAAGCATGGTATCTTTCAAAAGTAGGTTCTAAGTTGACCTTTTCTATGGAAAACATTGAATAATAACACAACAAATTCTCACCATTTTGTTCAGAACAATTTTTGCTTTAGTCGGGTCAGTTCCTATGCATTCAATGAAGACATTCTTTGTTTCCAAAGTGATTGCAGAATGCGCACCATTGATAATGGGAGGCAAAGATACTACTGTTATGCACCATGTAACCACATTTACAAAGGAAAATGTTAGCACAACAAAGAAAAAAGTGAAATTGATCCAAAAAATTATGCAGTAATAGAATGTGTTGTCATGAACCAAATATTTAATAAGCTTTAACACCAAGGCTCACATTTATTGACCGACTTTAGCTGCATTAGTCTTAGAACCACACATAGTGATTCTTCAACAACCAAATAGTTTCTTACAATTCAATCAATCACACTACTTAAAGGTGGCCATATGATATGTTGCGGAAGTGTTACACCAATCATCTTCCTAACAATCTAATCATAATTTGAGATGAACTAATACATAATGGGATTTGACCTAAGATATATTAAGAATGGTACCAACAAAATTTCATTCAATTAAGGTCAAAGTCAATGAATTTTTCTAGTGCTTTGTTGATAGAATGAGGGTGAAGATACTTCAGAAGGTGATCCAAGAAAATATAGCAGCTATGTTGACTTAATTTTTCAAAAACTTGTTAGCTAGCCTTAATATGAATATCATATTAATGAAAAAAATACATATTTGTGGCATAGGATTTTCAAAGCAATTACCATAGCAGAAGGGTCATCTCGCTGACCAAGTTACAATGCCTTAAGGGGTGTGTGTCCATCTAGCCATCCGAAACTTTGGAGCCAAATTAGACCAGATGTTTTGCATGTTTCAAGCAAGTTCTCATGCAATGTTGATTCCTCTGAGTTACTTTTGAGATTTTCATCACTACTTTTTAGTCTTTCTTGCTTCTCAACGGACTAGAAATGGTATAGTCCTCAAAGATTCTGCTTTCCACAAATTTTAAATTAGTCAATCCTGAGTGGAATGTTTTTAATGGAAGAATGATTAATATTATCAAATACTCTGTCTCTTAAGAAAAGTTCTACACAAGTATTATTAATGGAAGAGGATAAAGATCATTCAACACATAGAAAAGGTGCCTCATGTATTCATTATTCATTACTATAGTGTCACTTGTCCATATAAACCAAAGGCAACTAGCACCACCTATCCACCTAGGACAGCTAATTATGATCCTTATCCCCATCACTAGTGAAACTAAGATAAATATAGAACATGATAAATCACTTAATGCACAGTTCAAGATTTCAATTCATAATATTTTCTTATTCTTTACTATTTAGATATATTCATTTAGATGTTTTCTCCAGTACTGATCGTTGTGCTACACCCTAGAGAAGTGCTCGTCCTACTCCTACATAATATTTTGATACTTTATTCACACATTGGTAGATTGACACTACAAGTATTACCTACCATATTGCTTTCATTTTGGACATACAAGCATCACTAGTTGAATTCCAATAACTTCCATTACAAGCTTCTTTTAGTGCCTACACTAATACCCAAAATGTGACATCATATATATTTAGGATTTCAATTTAAATTACATTTCTAAATGCTTGAAATATAACAGTAAATATCAATTCAACCAAATTATAGTATAGAGAACCTGGAAAAAGATATTCGTAAATGAATTCCGACTAAATGGAGATTGAACAGCTAAGAAATATTCAGACTTGGCATATTGACACTACAAGTATCAGATTCCAAAAACTTCCATTACAAGCTTATTTCACTGCCTACATTGATACCCAAAATATGACATAATATGCATTTAGGTTTTCACTTTAAATTTCATTTCCGAATGCTTGAAATATAGCAGTAAATCTCAATTCAACCAAATTATAGTATAGAGAACTTGAAAAAAGATATTCGTAAATGAATTCTGACTAAATGGAGATTGAAAAGCTAAGAAAGATCAATTCTTTGATACTCATTCTTGCAATTAAAAAACAACATATTTTGTGTAGTTGTCATAAGATTTCCACCCTTCTTGTATGAAAGAGCCATATCCCTGAGAAAAAAAAAAAGAAAAATGATAGAGTTTGTTTGTTTATGTTTATGTTTTTCTTAACATTTTTTTTAGAGATTCTGGTTTGTAGGATTTTTTCTCGGAAAAAAAGAGTTTCAATCATCTTAGTGTTTTTCTTAGAGGAATTACTATGAAGAGCCATATTCCTGAGAAAAAAGGAAAAATGACAAAGTTTGTCAATTTATTGTTTATGTTTTATTGTCTGGAATGTCGTGACAAAAATCATGAAAAATGACAAATGACAAAGTTTGTCAATTTATTGTTTATGTTTTATTGTCTGGAATGTCCTGAGAAAAATCATGAAAAATGATAAAGTCCCATTGACCTTTTTATCCTTTGTTGGACATTAATAAAACTAAATCATCTTGCATTTTATCAATAGCATAACAATTTAGGTAGAGTTAGCATGCTCACTATTGTGTTTAATTAAGGAAAGGCCAAGTTTATGGGGAAAAGTCAAGACTACGTTCAACACTTCGTATTTATTTTTTAAATACAAGATTGCTAATGGGGGCTTCCCCATGCATTGAAATCAGGGTGTTGTTAATGCCCCTACCAAGGTTCAAATTCCTCCAGTGACATGTTTTCCACTTGAGGGCCACTTGTGCTAGTGCATTTACTCATGTTTTCATTTGGGTTCAGGTGCAATGCTTGGGCAACTTTAGCAGATTAGACACCCCTTCTCTCACAATTTCTTAGCCAAAAGGTTTCAATTTGAATGTCACAAACTGGCTACGTTAATTGTAACACTCCTAGCTTGGGGAAGAGTGAACTTGCTGCATCGGGATACAAGGAAACTTCTCCAAATTAAAAATTAAATATAAGATTAGATTTTCCCTAAGCAGAAAACTGTAAACCTTAAATAAGTACAACCATGCCAATTATAGAAAATTGTAAACCTTAAATAAGTACAACCATGCCAATTATAGATTTCCAGTGACAAAAAGCAGGCTCAAAATTCATTTTCCTAATAATATGAACTAGAGTGCAGAAAAAAAGTGCAAAGCTCACATCTCTTGATTACTTTCATTAAATTATTTCCTACAAATAAAAGTGCTCACTTTTCTGAAAATGCATTTGTTTTCTGCTCTAAAATAGCATTAATTCCCTTCCATGGCAATAAGCGTTAGAATGAATATGATTTAAAAGATGGTTGTGTTTTATATCCATTAGAAAAAAATTCAAAAAGTACACATATAACAATATAGTGTAATATTTATACGCTCAACAATTTCCAAAAGATATATAGATAGAAAATATGGAAAGAATTAGACACTGCCAGAATTAATCCATTCTCACCATTTATAAATAGCACTATTGTTGTTTTCTTGGCACTGTAATTTGCACTTGAAATAAACCCTTCCATCTTAAATACAGAGTGGGAGGGCTCATTGTTTGAAGCTGTTATTTCAACAAGCTCTCGAGCAACAGCTAGACCATAAACTAATCTGATTGCATCTCTTCTTGAACCCAAAACTATGGTGTGAATATCTGCTTTGCTATCACCGTGCTGCAAATATAATATAAAATAAAAGTTCCTACCGAGTGTAACTAAAAATTCAAGCACCCTAAAAATATGGTTGCTACAAAAAAAAATAGTTGGAGCAAAACATTTAAGCTAATGCATAAAATCACCTTTTTACAAGAAAAACTCACGTTGATTTTATGAATTGCATACCGACTGATAACATCTAAAATACGTGCATATTCCTCGTTTAAATTCTTGAATTATTTTCTATGAGCAGCCACGTTATAGAAAATATTCTCAACCTGAAGTTCAGCCTCCAAGATCTAAAGTAAGCAAGCAACAAATAGAAAAATACAATTGTTTTCAGGAAAGATGCATATAAGGACATGTCAAGGAAAAAAATAAAATGTAACAGCATCAGACCATCCACTTAAGTATGACTACAGTTACCATTATCTGAATCCCTTTCACTGCTGCACAAGGGCGAGGCTCTTGCTCCATCACTCCCTCCTTGTAAGATGCTCTGACATACAATAATGCAGAAGGAAGATGAAGAACAATTGAAATACTATGATTGTCCCCAACGAAAAAATGGATGGTTCTCCTCATTAAATCCCCAATGACAGAAAATGACCTTCATTGGACCTAGAACACTGATTGTTCACTAACATATTTTCAGTTAACACTGATAATAGGGCCCAAGTACACAACCCCTTATGAGTTGAATTTCCCAGGATCCATGCTGAGATCCAACCATTTGCGGACTTGTTTTACCAATGATCTGGCAAAGTATTGATATCCAAATAGTCATTGTAAATCTTTCAGAGCCAATATGTGGGTTTGAATAGAGGTATATTTGAAGTAGAATCCAATCCGTGGGTTTGCACATAGGTATATTTTCAGAGCCAATCCATAATAGTTGTTACATTAAGTCTAGAAGGATACTATACTCCCTCTCACCATACATTTTCTCAGAGATGTGCTTAACTATTCTCATGATTAAATATTTATCCATTCATATTAAATCCCTGTTGATGTCGGCTTTTTATACTCTCTTTTCATATAGCTTGCTTTAATTGATTCCATGCATACCTATAAATTTTCCATGTTGATGTTGTCGGTCTGAAATTGTATGCTATTATGTTACTATCCTACTTTTGATTGTATCTATCAATGCTATTCGAATAGGACAGGCTTTGCCAAAACTGGTTGGTTTGATTGGTTTATAGGCCTAACTGATTGAAATCATGACATTGAACTAAAAATGGTTTATTTCATATGTAGCCGGCCTTATGCCTAAACTGGTCAGTTCGACACAAAATGAAATGGTTTTGTACAGCTCTATATGTTGGGTGTGGGGCTAGGTTTTCAATCATGAAAAATAAATATATATAAAAAACTTAAAACAAAAACCCTAAAAATTTTAGTAATTATTTATAATATCATTTTTTAAAGTAAATTGAGAGAAAACGAAAAACAAGGAGAATGTCTAACTTTTACTTAAATTTTTAAGATTACAATTAATTGTTTCAAAATGTTTGAGAATGCTTACAACCTCATCAGAGTTCATATGCAAAATGTAGAAGTTTAGATCTTGTTATCCTAAATATTGCAGGGGTAAAGAGGGGAGTTTTTCCCTGAAATTTATGAATGCTTAATTACAGTTTGCTTGAAGGATGGTGCATGGATGACCTTGTTTGATGATTCCTAGACATTGGCCGATCAAGAGTTTGGATTTTTGTCTCTCTTTCAAGATTCTTTTCTTGCACAGCTGCAGACAACAGGATACTTTGTTTTTAGCGACGGTCTCTGTCGTCACTCAGAAGCATTGTTTCAAACATGTTCAACACATTAAAAACTACCAAAATTTAATCAAAAAGCAATCTATTCAATCAAGCAAAATAAATCTTGGCACTGAGGGACATAGTTATTTGGTGTGTCTAGCACTAATACAAGTTCAACTATTTGGGTAAAATTTCTGCAATTCATGAACAATATAGGTCTGTTCCCTATCAAACTAGGCAGTCTTTTCAAGTCCATCCCACTATGTGTTGGCATAGTTCCGAAGAAGATCTAGAAGTAAGCTTCGAGGACACTTTTAAGTTATTTTTTATCCACAACCCATTTTATAAAGGGAAGAAGTCTTCTTAGATTATCAATGGTTGTAAGTGCAGAGATAAAAGTGATGGGAATCATGTAGAAAACAATAGTTAGGAACACAATACTGTACACAATGTTTTGTTAAATCATCCTCTCATAGAAGGGAATCACAAGGTTTTTCCACACTAGTTCGCAAGGCTTAGGAGCAGCCATTATAGCCCATGTATCCATAAGCTATGAAAGCACAACCTATGCTGCAGCTGCAGCAGCAGGCCTACTATTGAAAATTATAAAGGCTGCTACAACCTGCTTCTCTGTCAGTGTAATCTTCTGTTTTGTTTCCATCTTGAGTGATAAATCCTCAATTTTCTGTGTGTAGAAATATAAAAATTCCACTTTTTTTCCCACGAGTCCCAAAATTCCTGTCCTGTGCAATGGTTGCGTCCCCTCTGGTTTTTTCACTGTCATAGACTTTTCAAATGTAGCTGAACAGTGCGAATTAGATTCTTTCTGTAGCCTTCTAGTTCTATCCACACCTTATCATCTTGCTCAAGAATATCATAAAAGTTCAATATAAAACAAAAAACCAGAATTTAATCAGTCCCTTAATGCTTGACTAGACATTGAACACAAAAGACTTCCATGTAAACTACAAACAGGGAAAAAATTCAAATGAAAGATGGATTGGTGAAAAGGAATGTTTTGAGCAACTCATTAACCCAAGCTTTTGTCCCAGAGACTACATACAACATCTTTACATTTTAATGCTTGGCCATGATGAGCCATTTAGGAGTAGGATAAAGGGTACTAAGGAATTTTTTTTCAGTATTCTTCTGATATCTTGCAAAGAAAATTTGGCACAATCCAATGGATCCAGAAAGAAATTTACCCTTTTCCAAGTTATAGAAGCACCAAAAACCTTCAGGGTAATTCGGTAATCGTATTTTAAAGGTGAAATGCATATAACAGTCAGATTTCATCAAGAAAAACTTCGGAAAACATGCTCTTTTGATTCCTACATGAATATAGCATAATTACATTCCAGATCAATGAAGGCAACATGAGTTTGTTTATTTAACTCGCAGGAATAATAAAAACTTTGTCACCAAAGAATTTTCTTTTGTCTGTAATGACACTAATCTCATAACAAAATTCGATTCCCAAGAGATTGAATCTATCTCTATAAACCCTTTCATCATGTAAAGTAAAGCCTGGAATTTCAATTTACTTAATTTGTAAATAAAAGTGCTTACCACTCGACCGGATTTCTCCAAGAGCATATGGTCCTTTCCTCACCTTTTTCCTACATGGTTTCTCAACCTGATGCTGCAACAGAATATTAAAATATCTCTTTCCCCAATCTTCACCGCAACATTCAACAAGTTGCCATGATTTCCACAGCTTGGCACATTCCTAAATCTGGAAGAAACTCCAGCAATGTCGGAGATTTGATCAAAATCTTTACAGCTAGAAAATCACAAGCAATCTTCAAAATGAATTATGAAAAATTTCTAGCTTACTAGAAGTCTGAGTATAATGTCCATGTTCCCTGCTTGGGAAGTTAAAAAAGAGCTCTAACATCAATTTAAACTCTTCATACTCAATTTAAACTTCGTTTGATTCTAGTTATTCTACAAGGGTCAAACCTCCAAATTTGTTTTCATTTTCTAGCATATTTTACCACGGATGGAAAATCACAATATTCAAACCTTCTTCAAATGTTTAAAGCTGAGTACAAGCTGCCACTGTCCAACTGGATATAATCATTATCAATTGTTGTTAAAAAGGATTCCAATATAAGTATGTTTTGGTCTTGTCACAACATTAGTTTGAATCCTAACTTCCTTGCTGCCTGCCATAGGCACTTCTGCTCACTAATTCGTGAAGATTATGGTATAATTTATTCAGAACGTGCCCTAACTTTGTTATATGGAACTCAGATCTGAGGTTTGGTAATATATTCTATTGTAAACCTGCTTTTTTCTATAAGTTCTAGGATGGATGGATTTACTTGTTGATATGATTGGTGGAATGGGGCTCTGCTTACTAGTGGAAGTGAGCGGGTATGATCGTAAGTAACAAACATGTTTCAATCTCAATCTTGCTCATCTGTAAAGGAACATGGAGCAATCAACAAAAGTCAGTTTGGTGTACGGTTAGTTCACTGGGAGGGGAAAAACCCTTTCCCTCCTATTGTCGAGCTTCCTTGCATTGAATGACATCTTAACACTTCACTCGCAAGATAACAATACTAATATAGTTGACATCCACAAGAGGATTAGCCCAATAGTCAATCACACCTTGAAATATCCTCTATCGTTGCTTCTATAAGCCTCTGGAGGCATAATCCACTAGAACCACCTGTCTTACCATTTTGCATGGCAGAAAAAATCCTATGTTTGAATTATAACCATATCTGGATAGGTAATCAGACAAATCAAGACAGTTTCTGAATTGTTCGAAGTGTGTGTAGCTTTTTGTGCTGCCAGAGGAAAACAAATGTACACCTGTTTTATTTTCTCTCATAGAGCCCACAGGATATGCTGAGATCGAGCAGATAATTTAATTTTCTTAACCTTATCCCTAGTTCCTCATTACGAAAATTCACTTGATCTATGTTATGAATATAATGCGTGACAGACCAATCAAACATTTTGTGCAGCAAGCTAGATAATGAGAAATAAAAACGTGATAAATTCTGTAAATTCATTGCCAATTTTGGACATTGTCACTAACCTAATTGATGAGAAGATTCTTTTCTTGGGGTTATTCTTCTTGGAATGGACCAAGAGTTGCAGGGGAATTAGATCAGCTCGCAGTGGAATCCTTCCACAACAATGGATTCCAAAAATATTTCTTTGCAATGATGATTATTAACTAAAATAGCTCTTGCAACCAAAGTTGGAATTTACAATAAAATTCATGGTTCATTCCATCATGTTGTCTCCACGAGCAGTCTGTAGCAACCAACCCTTCAAATAAGATTGTTTTCTTATCTTACTACAACCTATGGCCCTTCTTTCCTAAGACTACAATCTATGGCCCTACGCTTAATTATTCCTTCATTTTTCCACTTTCACAAAGATTTTAACCAATTCCTCCACGGATGAAACACAATACAAAGGCAGAGTCGATTCCTAAAGGAGCCTCCAAAATTTGTCAAAAATCCCCAAATTTATTTCTCTTTTCCCCAATTTTCTTTCCCTCCATCTGTGTTTTTAAAATTGGTTAATATTAAAATAGACTATACTATAAATATATTAAGAACATATTATATATTATATATAATCCTACAATATTATATTATATAAAAAGTAATAATATGTTCTTAATATATTTATAGTATATTATATTATAATATTAACCAATTTTATATGTGTTTCTAGGATTATATATAATATATAATATGTTTTTATTATATTATATTATAATAATAACCAATTTTAAAAGCTCAAATTAAGATGGAGGGAAAGAAAATTGGGGAAAAGAATTAATACCTCTATAAACCTAGGTAGAAACCTCTTCATTTGCTAATGATAAGGATATAGAGGGTTGACATTGTGGGTTAACGATTATATTTATAAGGACATAGGGGCTACATTATATTGAGATGGATAAGGATATAGAGGGTTGACATTGTGGGTTAACGATTATATTTATAAGGACATAGGGGTTACATCATATTGAGATGGTTGGTCAATCAAGTAATCATTTTTTCATGAGGAGAATAGTTTCAATGGTAGAATATGAGTCTAAAAAGACATAGGTTAAGGGTTCAAATCCATTTTTCTCTTTATCAACATTTCATATGGTTGGTAGAGGTAGCAATCAAAGTTCTCAATATTTAAAAGGATTAGAAAGGTTCTTGTAGGTTTTCCCCAAGTAGTACCTTAACCACTGTATTGACTTGTCAAACTTAGGGAGAGCATATAGAGAAAATGGAACACCATAGATCATTTCTCGTTATGCTAATATCCTTGGTTACCTAATTGTGATTTCAATTAAGTAAATAACTTCGTAAGACATACAACCATAAAAAATTTAGCTCATATGATTTCAATAAGAAGAGAGATAATAAATCCAACCAAGAAAATAGCAAGAAATAATTGTTTTAATACATATGATAGATCTCTTTGTAAGGAAGGAAACAATAATGAGTTCATGTCATGCTAGTAGCTAGAAGTAGCATAAAGAGAAAATATCTCTTGTAGAATCATTAGAGAGTCTATGTAAATATACTTTTGTGGAGTTATTTTCTCCTTATGGCACTATCCTTATTGACATGCAACCTTGAATGATATGATCACCAATGCATTCCTAATAAAGAACCTTATTAGTGATTCTTATCATCCAATAAACAACAACACAATGGATGCCACAATAAGATTTCGAAGCATGGGTTTATTAAGATTTGTGTTTTCGACAAGGAAGAATTGGATGAGCACATACCATCACTGCTATGGGAATACCAAACTAACATTAAGAATCTCACCAAGCATACTTATTTAAATTTGGTGTATGACAAATAGGTAGTAGTACCTACAAAATTCCAAGTCTTGAGCTTTCTCATAGCGGATGAAACCTATGTGTCAAATGATGAATCTCTACTAGAATGACTATAGGAAATACTAGAATTAGAAAAAAAAAATCCTTGGCTCAAATGCAGCAAAACATGAAGATGAACATAATGATACCTAGGGTTGTTGACTTTAAAGCGGTGATTGCCCATTTTGTTGAAGATGGAGATCATCATATGGGGCACTCAAGTTCATGCTCATTGTCACAACAGAAAACCCAACAGGGTGAAATGTGACATTTCTGGAAGATGAATACTCAACAAACTTCCTCCCATTTAGGGTAGTGTTGGAACTCCCCCACAACCAATCAAATAATTGTCTAAAATCATTGTTGAAACTAGGCATATAAAGGATGAAAAATAACATGTAAAAAGAAATACCTCAAAGTTGCTCATTTTGAATATGTCAAAATAGACTAATGGATTCAGGCCTTTTAAAAAAATTTAAAACATATCTCAAAGATACCCCAGATACCCCACTTCATATGAAACCCATGAAATCAAAACCCCCACATCTTTCATTTTTATCTAGTTGTCATCAGTTCAAACCCCATAGAAATTTTCTTGTGCCCATTCCTAGGCTCCACGACTTAATACCACTGGATTTCAGATCTCAAGAGACTTATAAGGCGACAACACTCAAAGATCCAAAATCCAAAATAGTTTTCTCCGAGGTTTAAAAAATATAACCTTTAACCAATGACTATACAATAATTTTCTTCGTTTCCAATCCTTGTACAAAATATTTTGGGGGAGAAGGGGGAAACATAGCTTAAAACCCTAAATTGAAGATTCAAATATCAAAACCATGCATTTAGTTTCAATAAAATTTTAATTTTTCATGCCATAACCCACGAAATCTTCTCCATAACCTATGCAATTATTTTTATGTTTCATCTCATGCGTCATACAATTTGCACATACTCAAACCCCAAAATCCCAAATTACACTTGTTCAAAGCCTCCCTACCAAATCCCTACCCGAACTGTTAGAGAGATGCATATGGAACTCAACAACTCTAGTAGCTGACAATAGTGGGTAGTCTTTTTAGGATTTATAACTACCAAAAGCAAAACTAAGACATTATAAAGCGCACTGATTTTCACACTTACCATAGCTCAATAAGTCATAAGACAATTTCCTCTAATTTTGGCCGAATTCGATAGCTCAAACTCTTGATGTTGATAGAAATTTGGTTAAGGATGAGATTTTAAATCTGTTACCAATGCTTAGCATTCAAAAGGAAATTTGGTTTATCATTTAGAAGGAAGCTCAAAGCCGAGGGTAAGATTAAGCCAGGAAATGACTAGTACCTGTATGGAAGTTGCTAATTCAGTATTTGCATCTGGTGTTGGAATTGCTCTCGACTCTCATGATGTGCATATGGATGCTTCACACCCTTTGCATGCCCTCTGCATCACTCCCTCTTTTCCCGAATAAATATGAAATTGAGCAATTTATGATGTGGAACGTCAAGAACATAAGAAAATCCTAGAGAAAATTTAGACTTTTCATTGGTGAGCAAGATGAGCCATGGGCAAGAATTTGGCGCCACTCGAGCCAAATCTCTATGTAGTGAAGTCAATCGAGCCATATTGTTAGGGGTTTCACGGCCATCATCAAAAAACTTTGGCATCAATGGAGCCAAATCTTTGTGTAGTGGAGTAGATCAAGCCATATTGTTATAGGTTTCATGGCCGTCATCAAACCATCACATGGTCACATACTCTAGAATTGTGGTGGGAAACCAAATTACAGGGGTTTCCAATACAACTTGAACACATGTGTCTTAACATTTTTTAATGATTTTTCTTTTTATTTACAATATTATATCATAAATGTGTTTTAATAACATACACTTTGGTTTGAATTTATATATTAATGTTTTGTTTAATATGAATTTTTATATTTATATATTAATGTTTTTGTTTTTTTATTTACACTATTATATCATAAATGTGTTTTAATAACATAGACTTTGGTTTTTATATTTGTGAATTTATATATTAATGTTGTCTTTATATATGATTTTTTATATTTATATATTAATGTTTCATATGTTAATGATGATAGTTTATTTTCTTAAGAAATTAGAAAAAAAAATCATTAGTACTCCTTTTCAAGCCCAGAGCGACCATTTGGATGTTGTCTAGAATTTTTGGAAGGAATTATAACGATAAATTGTTGATGCTTTTATGAGGGAAGTGATGGATGGAATCTATCCAAAGTCTACAAACCCTTGTGTCATATTCAAATATGTTGAATTCATTGTAATTCAATCCATATATAATAAGTTGTACGCCTTTGCCAAAAAATGGTTAGATTGCAATCCTACTTGGTGTATCTATAATTAATTAATTAGTGATGTCTCAACACATCAATAATTTCAAACACATAGGATTGAAAAATGCAAATGAGAATGGTAAGAGTGATCATGCGATAGAATGGACTTAGTCAATAAGGTTACATGTTGATAATATCGGGTTCAAGCATTATATTGATAAATTTGTGACGTATATGGTTTTCTACATCCAATATATATTAAAGACATGAACAACCTCCTTGGATGCCAATGGAATGTGTGAAGATCCCACAATTAATGGATGAGGAATTGGAAGTGTATAGTTGATTAATATTCAACTTAGGGGTCTCTAAATCCATCTCATGCAGTTCTAAAATTTAGTAAAATATTTCTCATGAAATTCATTATCAAAATTACGTCAATTTTCCATATTTGTCAAGTGACTGCACAATTTACATGCATAGAATTTATAAGCTAATTTGGTGTCAACTGTTCAGTTATGACACATGAGGGGGTCTACAATTTACTAAATTTTAACACTGCAGGTGGATTCATAGCACCCTTGTAGGGGGTCTTTGAATCCACCTACATTGTTAAAATTTAGTAAATTGTACAAATTCATTGTCAAAATTGTAATTTTCCATTGTCGGAGTGACACAACTAAAAATGACCAAATAAATGACCAATTGTTATGTGGTCATTTTTAGTTTAGTCTTATCCCATGATCAAATTGGTCATTTATCTTGGTCACTTATCTCTCATTTTGTACTAGTGATTCATATGCTTTGGAGCCATGGTTTGCAAACCCTTTTGCTATAATATTCCCATTAGAGATATTTGCAATCTCAACTATGTCAGGACCAAATACCACTTTCTTTGGTGAACCTGTGTGAGTCATCTGATATACAAACAAAAAAATTACTGACAAAGAAGACACAACTAGAACATTTTTGAACTTCCCATGCTCCATATTAACTATGCCCTTCCCTTCAGCAGAGATCTGAGAGTTGTCTTCCATGTGAATAATCGGACCATATTTGAGGTCTAAAGAAAAAAATGATTGTCTGGAGGAAACCATTTGGTTGGAGGCTCCTGAATTTATGAGGAGGGCTTGTGATTTTGAAAATCCAGCCTTTAGTGCATGGCATCTCTCATGACCATTAGACTCACTTCCAGAATCAGTCTCTCTTGCACCTTTTGGGAGGGAATTGTTGTGTTGTTCAAGAAGCTTAGTCATTTGATCTATCTTCTTATCCATGCAAGATCTCTCTAGGTGGTTTCCTTTCTTTCAATAAGAACAATTGGATCTCTCAAATCCCTTATGTTTGTCCTTGTTAGAGTTGGAGGCTCCTTCTGATGGACTTGACTTGGCATTATTCTTGGGTTCCCCTTCCCATTCACACATTTTTCTTCTCCAACCATAAGAGCTTGATCTTTGGAGGCCTTCAAGGCGCTCATCTGGATCAACTTATCTTGTTCTTGGAAGAGAGATTCAGTGAAAACATATACGGAGGGATTTTTCCAACCAAGGATTGACATTCGCCTAGAATTGAAGGTAGACCAGAAGATAGATAAATCAGGACCTAGCTTGCTCAAAATGGATAGCACCAACTGCGCATCCTTCTTCTCAATGCCACACTGCTTGCATTGTATAACCAAATATTTGAATTTTGAAAAGAACTTTTTGAATGGTCTCAAAACTGCTTAGTTGAAGAGCAATCAACTCATTCTCTAGAATATGGCCTCTTAGCTCATCTTGTTTTCCGAAGAGGGTCTCTAACTTCAACCATAATTCTCTTGGAGTCTTCAATTCGTCGAGGTGGAAGAGTATATCTCTGGAAATATGAATACACATGAAACCAAATGCTTCATGCAATCTATTTAGATACTCGGTTTTCTCCACAGTTGATATTGGTTCAGGATCCTTCCCCATTGTCACCCTGTACAATGATTTGTTGCGTAATACCATATGCATATCATCCCTCCAATCAAGTTAATTGAAGGGTGTCATTATCCTGGGAGAGAGAGGATAGTTTGAATTGTCCATTACAACTATTGGAGCGAATACAAGGTGAAAACTACTGCTTCTGCAACAAAATTGTTGATGCACTAAAAAAAATTGAATAACCTGCAAAAAACTCTCAATAATGGAGGTAGAATACTACTAATCACATCTTTAGGACAGTAGGAACTTTTATTCGGATCCTTCATACCTGGATAGACCTCATTGGATTTCTCCAATGAATTCAATGCAACGGCACCAGGATTTGCTGTGGAAATCCATAGGATTCTTGTGCACTATCGAAATCATCTTCTCAACCTACTCGCTCAATGGCTCTGATACCATGTCAAATTCTATGTCACAACAGATCTAAGAGCTGAGGATACCTCACAAAGAAAGAATGAGCAGAAAAGTTGAATAAGAGTGAAAACTGCAGTAAAATAGAGCAGAAGAATAATTATGTAGCAGAACTAAGATAGGAGCATAATAATGTCACATGATACAATAATCACTATAATGAAAAATGATGATACAATGGAGAGAATTCGAATCATATAGGAGAATTTGAACCTTAGTTGGTCTAGCATAGGGATTATCACCATTGGAGTGCTCCGGAAGACTCAAACTCAACTAAACTAAACATAAACTCAGTTAACTAAAGACATAATCAGTTAACTGACTAAGTAGGGTGCAGTAGCGAGTTTGTCATGCATGCTAGTCAGAAAAGGGTGCATGAGGCTACAAATAGTGGCATCTAGATCTCTAAGCCCCCACAAGTGTCAGCTAACTTAGGTGGACTGCACTGGAACACTTAGTAGGTTCCTATAAAATAAGGAGTTGACTGAAGTGGTCGTAAAATGATGCATGCATGGATTAGAAGGTGGAATATGGATCCTAGATGACATATGCACACCACTAGGGGGAAAATGACATCATCAACAACTAGGAAAAATAAATAATGATAGGTAGGACAAGGATGGAGTATTGAAATATCCTAACAATTACATCTAATTTATAGATGCAATACAACTAACTACTCATTAATGAGAATCTATAACTTCCTAACCACTTTCAATTATTTTGTTATAGTTGACTTGAATGGGTCAACCTTGGTCAATTTCCCATTGATCTTTGGTTGTTTCATTGACTTTCCATTGACAAGTCATTTGCTTTCGCCCAAACAACTATTTCGGTCGGTTGGACAACTAGACTTCCACCATCTATCTCCTCTGACTCTAGTCAACTTTTACCAGTCAACATTCCCAACATTGTTGAAATAGAAGTAGGAAATTCTCAACATAAATTTAGCAAGAAGTAAGTAAATGGACAACCTAGACTATTGTAATAACCAAGAAATTTTAGTGCTCAATAACACAATTTATAGTTGAAAAAGAGAAATGAAGTTTTAATGTAACATAAGCATGATTGATAAACTTCCTTGAAAATAATTACAAGTGTTAGGTAGATGTTGAAAATTTATATTTGTACACAAAGACAAAGTCATTATTTGGAACTAAGTTCCATAATGCATGGCCAAGTTTTATCAAAGCTCGATACAAGAATTAAATATTAAATAAAATTAAAAACTATATAAAATAAAATTATGAAAAAAGAGAATATTGAAAAAAAATTAAATATTTTGTATGGGACATGGCACCATTTCCATGGCCATATGGATACTAGCCATGGTTTCCAATGCCAATCCCCAAAGGGGCCAACCATGGTGGTCATGGTCATGCCCTTGAGTGGCCAACAATGGTGGCCATTGTCATAACTTGTAATATACCCTATTTTAACTCGGAATGTATTTAATCAAAATTATGTAAATGATATAGATATGCTAGTATGGATTCCTAGTGCTTAGCTCAAGGCTAAGGTCTGACTAGTGAATAAATAGGAAGATGTGATGTAAATATATTTATTTGGAATGTGTGGTTGGATTGTCATATTAGCTCAAAATATACGCAAATATTATGTTGCATAAATAATAAAATGTTCCAAGATGGTTGTGTAAAAAGATCTAGAGGGGCTATGATTCCACTAGACGAGAAGAGGGAAGGGGGCCTGCAGGAGACTAAATCCTTTGCTACCAAGTCCCAACCTTAGAACTCATGCAAATTTTTCCATGTGATTTGAATGAGCCAATTTACTTCTTTTAACTATTTCAAATAATTGAATGCATGTGTGAGGTTGGTGGGAAAAGTCACCTCATGTAGTTATTGAAGCATGGGGCTAAATGCACTTTTGTGACAATTCTATCAAATGTTATTAGTTAGTTCTATAGTTGTTAGAAGCCCTCTCTTTTATGGTCAGAATCTATGTCAGGTTTCTTTTCACCATCATCTCATATCCCTTGGATTCAACACTCATTCTATCATTCTCTCATGGAGATCTACGCTATGTAGAGCTCCCTATTGTTGTTCATAGCCAATTAACAGACTTTGTATAACCCATAAATTCAAATTTAGAGACATGACTGTAGATTTGAAGGGAAAATAAATGGTTCTGGGTGATCACAGAGATTGGGAAAGCTAGGAACCCTTACCCATTGATTTTTTCTACTCACAGATACTTGAGAAGCCATGATTTATGCTATAGGAGGTTCTCCATCAACACATATCGAATTGGACTGCCTCCATGCACATGCATGAAGAACCTAGAAATATGGATCATCGAAGAAAATCGTGGATTGGTGAAGGGGATTCCTCATACCATAAGGGTGTTCTGTGGGGAAGGTATTGCTGGATCCAAGGATGTGATGGCTTAGTGAGATCCTTGTAGAGCTCTCTCTATGAATGTGGCTAAGAATAAAGAGTAGAACTAGTTGTGGGCTGAGAGAGAGAGAGAATATTGCAGGTGTTTCCTTTTCACTAGTGGCCTCGTATCCTAGCTTGGGGGTGGCCTCATACTAGAAAGAGTATATGCTATATAGAGTTCCTACGGTTTGGTGGAAAATCACTTCTACACTGCTAGTTGATTGGATCTTCACTGTTTAAAGATAATTGTTCTCTTTTATTTGAATTTGCAATGTTTTTGTTAATTGCATGTGATGATTATGCTGGTATATGCATGCTAGATGTGTGTGGACATAATTGATTTACGCTATTATTTGCATTTATGCATATACACACATATTAATAATGTTATGAATTTGTAATATGGCTATGGGATGAAATTTAAAAGCCCGTAATTCGTTCATGTCCCTCTCTATTGTTCGAATTGATGGGGACATGACAATCATGTACATGTTCACGAAAACCATCACCACATACTCAAGAGGGCCATAAAAAAACTACCATGGTCCATGCCACAAAACTCTAAACCTGCAAAAAAATGGATTGTGCTTAGAACCTAATTCAATAAGAAAGAAAGAGTGGGGTAGGCTCGATCCTTAAAAATCTCTCCCAAAAATGATATATATTTCGAGGAAAGAGAGTTTTTCCCATTAATCCCATGAGTTATAATATTGAAGGAAGAGATGATAAGACCTACACGATAAAATTAATAAAGTAAGAGGGATGGCTATGATTCTTCCTCATACTTCCCACAAAATAGCACAGAAAAATAAATTAACAAGCACAAGAGAGATTGATAAAACCAACAAGAATAGGAAGAAAATCCATAAAAAACAAGTTGTAAATCAATGTAGAATTTCTTAACCGAGAAACAAAATCACAAAAAATATATAGAACCCCTATACTTCAGAAATAACCAAAATACATTCACCATAAGAACAAAATTGAGATATATAGACATACCCTTAAGGTAGGGTAACACCTTCAATTACTCCTTAGGGAAGGAATCACTCCACAATCCATTCTTGCTACATTACAACTCATTCAACGTATCTCATACAATGATACTCATGTATATTGATATTTTTTCATCAATATTCCTAAGCAACCTATTCCAACTACTCATTATTATATTATTTCCTCTAACTACCCAGTGGTCCTATTTATTACCCATGAAGTACCACCAAGTGGGTGTATTCCATGATTATGGCCACATTTCATACATTATACCATTAGGTACCCCATAATATCCTCCCTAGGTACATAACAACCAAGAAGAAGAGAGGCTTGAAATGAAATTGAAGACGAGAGGAGGAGGGGAGAAATTTGGCAGGTTTCCCTATTTTTGTTTTTAAAGACTAATTAAAATAAATTATTAGGAGAGATGGGGAAATGAGGACAAATGGTCATCATGCCATTTAGGATAAAACTTAAATTGAAATTTTAACTATTTTTCTTAAGTAAATCTAAGACGTTTAGGTGACAAAATTACATAAAGGATATACATAATCAATTATTTCCTAAATATATTATAATAATAATAACTTATTACAAGAATACAATAGTTTTTATGGCGACCCCACTCTTATTTTCATTCATTGCATTATAGATAGGTTGGTTTTTTCTAGATAAATTATTTTTTGGTGCTATGCAGATGTAGGAGCTTGTTGTCCAACCCCTTAATAGACATAATTTGGAATTTCATAGCTAGAGTTCATCAATTTATTAGTAGTGCAGTTCCCTACATCTTGGGTGTACATCATAGCATGGGTTTCTCTTCGACATTCACGCTACTCGTGTGGTCCCTATTAACAATCAAATTAACACCCTTAACAAGTGAGGGTTAGAAGCACATTTTACCATTCACCTGCAACATGAATATCATAAATTTGGAACAATTGAGAGCTCTTATCTCTTATCTGACCACTACTTCTACAAAGGAAGAAGTATGTGAAGACATAGGTTGCTCTAAAGAGGCCAATTTCAGGACCACTTAAGGGCCAAAACCCAATTTCCACAACTCTTAGAGTGGAAAGAATACATGTCATGTGCATCAATTGTCCTAAAATTCTGGAAAATCAAGTCAAATGCCTAAGAAACTATGTAAAGTGGGATTTTTTATGAAAATAATCAAAATTCATGAAAAAATTTAGTCCCACATTCATGTTTGGCAATTGAGTGCACAAATCCCCATCCTATATAAGAAAGTAATTTGGGGCAATGTAAAATATAGAGAAAGTGAGAGCAAAGGCATAATCAAGGATTAAAGGCAAGAAATCTCCTACTTCAAAGGAATTTGGGCATCATCAAAGGAATGGATGGAAGAGGAGAGTATAAAATAAAGGGACAAGGATGGCATCTTCAAGTCAATGTTGTAAGTATTCATTTTCTTTGATTCAATATGATGCAATTCCAGTTTCCCCCCAAATTTGAGTTTGAATTTGTCTTCCAAATCTAGTTTTGAATTCAAAGTTTGGTAGATAGATTTCAAGTTTTTCGAGTTAGTAGAAGTATATATAGAGGTAAGGAAATAGAATGCAAGATGATAATGGAGGCCTAAAGTCCATGGTTCTCAAGCAAGGGGATCTCCTACAAATAGGTAGATTCAAGAGGTATTCTACTTTCTTCCTCCCTTCTCAATTCTTGGAAAATGCTTAGAAATCTGAAGGAAATTTTGGTTATTGCATCTATTTATGTCAAATAAGATTCACCAACTTATAATAAGGATATATAATTCTATATACAAGTCCCTACACTAATATCTACCAATATATTGGTGACCATACTGGGGAATTGGGGTTTGAATTTTATTAATTGTTTCTCAATTTTGGTGTTCTAGTCATTAGATATTTCTAATTCATGCTTAAATTATGTCCCAAGACCTCTAAATCAAGTTTAAGAACCTTTGTTGGTCTAAAAACGGCCTAAATAAACCCTTAAACACCTAAAGAAATTTAAAATTTGGAAGATTTTGGCTCAGATCTTGGGTTTCTCAAGGTTTGAAGGCTATCACAACCCCACTATTAAACACAGTGCGACATACCATTAATGTCTCACTTGGATCTATTCTGGGAGTGTGGCACTGTCCCATCTATCTCACTTGGTTTTGTTCTATGGATGAGACACTCCCCTAACTGTCTCATTGTATTTTGTTTTAAGGCTGTGACACTCTGAGATCTTGATTTTTTGGACTTAGTTTTCTCATTTTTTCACCATTTTGAGTGTTTTTTTTTGTTATGGTTTGATTAGGAACTCTATATCAGAGCTATTAGACCCTATATATGTTAAATTTTGAGAATTAATTCACAATACTCTAGAATATTCACTGAGAGAATAACATATACAGTATATCAATGCATGACAATCACAATAAGCATGACAAGTATCACAAGAACCAAAAGCATTAGAGACAAGAGACACAGAGTTTCTGTGAGGAAAACCCTAAGGTGAAAAACGCCACAACTTCCTCAGAGAAAGAGAGAGCAATGGCTCAACCAAAGTACAACCAAAATACACTGAGATAGTCTCCTAGTAGCAGATGATCCTCCTACTCACTAGTGCGCCACTTTCTGAGTGAGAGAGATATGACTTTCCGAATGATCTAAATAGAGATCACCTGATCTCTATTTATACTAATATGTTTTCCCAGTGACCTTATGGGGCCAACTTGTCTAGCTAGGTACATCCACATTATAATATATATATTTCAGGTCCGACCCCACACATGGTGGTCTAATAACCCATCGGCAAGTACACACACTTGCAACACTTGTCAATCCACATGATGACACTTCCTTATAGAGGAATAACACATCTCTAATAAGGGTACAATAAATATATATGAAATACATTCCGAAGTTACATATACATCAACACTCCCTCTTAACTAGGAAGGTATTTCTTGACACAGATCTGCTAGACAAGTCTTCTTCTCAGGATCATCGTCATCGATGCATCATCATCGTCATCGTCACTGCTGCTACTATCTCAACCAATATCTGACTCTACTTGTCATAGAAAGTTCTACAGAGCCAGTCCTTTTTCATACTGGATGTAGGCCCACCACCTACAGGTCTTTTTCATCACTGGCCATACTGTGGAATCCTCAGGATTTATTACGTGCATCACAAAACCTCGAAAGAGCATCCCAGGCTGTTATGAGCACACGGCTCTACCTATAGGATCTCCCAGGGCCATATTATATGTGACCTCACCATAAAACCTCGCAAGAGCATCCCAAGATGTTACGAGCACATAGCTCTACCTATAGGATCTCCCAGGGACAGATTATATGTGGTCACCACAAAACCTCGCAAGAGCATCCCAGGCTGTTACGAGCACACAGCTCTACCTATAGGATCTCCTAGGGATAGATTATATGTGGTCATGGAAAAACCTCGCAAGAGCATCCCAGGACTTAGTATGGGCACACAACCCAACCTATCGGATCTCCCAGGGACATATTATATGCCATAGGACAAAACCTCGAAAGAGCATCTGCCAGATATCCCAGGGCCAGATTATATGCCATAGGAAAAACCTCGAAAGACTATCGGTAGATCTCCCAGGGCCAAATTATATGTCCTCCCAGAGCAAAACCTCGAAAGAGCATTTGCCAAATATCCTAGGGCCAAATTATATGCCATAGGAAAAAACTTGAAATACTATCTGCAAATCTCCTAGGGCCAAATTATATGCTCATCTGCACAACCTGATCCATGGCCATAGAGTGTCAACCTGATAATCACCATACATCATCCTGATGTACACATGATCATCCTGATCATCATCACTGCAACATCCTGCTGCATGTCATCTGGAGCAACATTCTGAAGCTCATCATCCATGATCATCCTGATCATACAATGCATCTACCTGATGCATACCAAGTATCTACCTGATACATATCATCATACATGATCCACCTGATCATACAGTTTATCCACTTGATACAAATACAAATACATGATACATATCACCATACATGATCCACCTGATCATACAATGTATCCACCTGATACATATACAGATACATGGTCCACGCATCCAACATGATGCTTATACAAAATACATACACATGATCCAACCGATCATATCTAGCATCCAACATGATGTGTACATAAATATAAATGATCCAACTGATCATATCCAGCTTCCAACATGATGTGTACGTACATATACATATAAATGATCCAACTAATCATATCCAGCATCCAAGATGATGCGTACATACATACATATAAAAATGATCCAACTGATCATACAAAGCAGAAACCAGAACATCATCCTGATGCTCATCATCCAGCGCTTACATCCACAGCCATGTGAAGGATCCTCCTTCCAACATGCTTGGAATGGCTTCAGCAAATGTGTCCATCACTTCTTCCTCGAAGTGTCATCAATCCGAATAACACCAAGCCTCTCTCTGAAGTACTCAAACTTCACCCTGGCTAGTGGCTTCGTCAGCACATCTGCAATCTGCTTGTCCGTCGCAACATACAGTAGCTTCACAGCTCCTCTCTGCACCATATCCTTGATATAGTGATATTTGAACTCTATGTGTTTCGACCTATCATGAAACACTGGGTTCTCAGATAGCTTCACACAACTCTGGTTATCACAGAAGATACCAGTAGCATCCAATGGGAGATCAAATAACTCAGACAGTAGCTTCCGTAGCCATACTACCTCACAACTAGCTGAACAGGCTGCAACATACTCTACCTCAGCTGTACTCAGTGCTACACAAGACTACTTCCTGCTGAACCAAGAGATCACACCTAATCCCATACTGAAGCAGCACCCAGATGTGCTCTTCCTATCTGTAGCACTGCCAGCCCAATCTGAATCAACATAACCCTGCAGGTTAAACTTTTGATTCTCTTCATACTTGAGCCCATAATCCACTTTACCCTTCAGGTACCTCAGAACATGCTTTACAGTAACCAGATGAACACTCCTCGGATCTATCAGGAACTGACTCAATGCATTTATCGTAAAGCAAATATCTGGTCTCGTGTTCGTCAGGTACATCAAGGACCCAATCATCTGACGATACATAGAGACATCAACTGGCTCGGATGAAGCATCACATATAAGCTTCAGATTCGATGCCATAGGTGTGGCCATGGCCTTTCAATCCATCATCTCGAATCTCTTTAGGATATCTACTGTGTACTTCCCTTGACCAAGGAAGATCCCACCTGCATTCTACCACACCTCCATACCTAGGAAATAATGCATCATTCCCAAATATTTCATATCGAACTCAGCAGCAAGCTTCCTCTTTGTATCACACCAAGTTCTGGGAACTTGCTACAAGCCATATAATGATTTCTTCAATCTGCACACATGTGACTCCCTGTCAGGTCTTGGGACTACATCCCAAACATCATCTTCATGATCGATGGATCATGGCATTCCATTTCTTCATCCCATATCCTGGGAACTTCACTATCTTCAATAGATATCTTTGTTGCGGGAACAAATGTTGTAGTCCTTTTGTAGGTGAAGATATACGGTCATTCCTACAAAACAAGTTAAATTGCATAATTAGAAACATCTCATAATTTTCAGAACAAATTCTTTACACATAAAGAAATATGTCATGCAGTCACGCAATTATCTTAACCAATGCTTCAATACAACATTTATCCATTTTCCACAACTTTCTATATTCCTTCCAGTCTCTACCAGAACATTGTTAAGAGTTTGCACTACTCCCAACATGTCAGCAAAGACGTTTCATTCTAGATAAGTAGCACTGGAATGTTGTACAGTGCCATAGGCCACTTACCCATCACATGCATATTAGTAGTATACTGTTCATTAATGCAATCATTCTAATATGGACAATACATCTCCTAAGTCTAGGAACATAAGCATAAAATTATTTAAACAAACAAAATAGGCAAGAAATGATAATTGAAATACTTATCTTTGTTTGTTTGTTGGGTGGACTCCCTCTGAGTCTTTGCTTCCTGGAAGGAGCTGCTGAAGTAGCTTCTTATACACCTTTCTGTTGTGGAATGTAGGAAGATGGTCAACTCCCTCTAAAAATCTGCATCCTTGCAGGAGCTGCTGGAGTGTGCTCCCTCTTGATCTTTGCTTCCTGGATTACCTGTCCTTGAACTTATATTCATCCTTGCTGACATCAATATTCTTGAACCCTGGAAAGTATATTATGTAAGCCTTCGAGCTTTCACTGTAACCCAAAAAGATACCCTTCTTTCCTGAAGGATCTAGTTTGGTCCTCTTTTTCTTTGGGGCATGAGTGAATACTAGACAACCAAATATTCTGAGATGGCTGACTTCAGGTTTCTTACCAGAAAAGACCTCTTCTAGTGTCTTTTTGTCCAATATCTTGTGGGGTGTTATGTTCTGCACATATACAGTTGTTCTAGCTGCTTCTACCCATAGATGCATAGGCAGATCCTGGTCATGCAGCATTGCCCTTGCTGCTTCCATGATAGTTCTATTTTTCCTTTCTGCAACTCCATTTTGTTGAGGATTATAAGGAGCAGTCAACTCCCTCTTAATCCCTGAATCACTACAAAGCTTCTTGAAGTCACCTGAGGTGAATTCTCCACCATTGTTGGATTTGAATATTTTGATCTTCTTGTCAGTTTGATTCTCCATCAAGGTTTTGAACTCCTTGAACTTATCAAACACCTCATCTTTGTTCTTCAAGAAGTATACCCAAGTCTTCCTAGAGAAGTCATCAATAAATGAGACATAGTAAACATACCCACTAAGAGAACTGGATGACATAGGACCACATACATCTGAGTGGATGATTTCCAGGATATCTTTGGCCTTGCTTTCACTAGTTGGGAAATCCTTCTTAATGTTCTTACCTTTTGCACATCCTTTGCAAACACCTTCATGTTTGGTCTTGATTTCAGGAAGACCTTCTACAGCCTTTCTTGCAATTGGAAGTGCCCTATAGTGCATATGAGCAAGTCTTCTATGCCAAAGTTCACTTGGTTCCATGGATTCATGCACCATGGCATGTTCAGGTTGTCCATTCAATTTATACAATCCTCCCTCTTGCTCTCCAATCACTACTGCATCATCTATGGTCTTTCCCTTTGGCCACATTAGGAGAGTAAGTTCTTCTTGAGCCCATTTACATAAAGGACTTCTTTCATCTTCAAAGATTTTCCAGAATCTAGGTTGTAGGAGGCTTCACCACTTCCTTTGATTGGGTATTGATAATCATCCCCAAGTTTCACCTTATGGGGTGATTCATGTTCAGAAAGATTCACAAAAGATTCCTTAAACCCAGTCATGTGTTTGGAAGCCCCACTATCAATCAACCAATCATTACAACCATGGGAGATAGTACCTGTGAGAGTAGAGATTAGAACATACTCTTCTTCACTTGATGAGTCATCATCACTACTTTCTACCCTATCCTTCTTCTTTGGAGGTTCATCATCCTCGGTAGCATGAGCATGGAACTTTCTTTTGTTGACCTTCTTCTTCTTGCTGAAGTTGTTGTTATTATCCCTTTTTTTCTTGGGACAATCTGAAGCAAAGTGACCCTTCTCATTACATGTGAAGCATCTTAGATCCTTCTTATTCTTTTGATAGGATCTTTTGTAGCGAGAGTGCTCATTCTTGGGATTGCTTCTTTTGGTGTGAGTTGCGAGAGCTTGATATTCACCTCCCATGTTTTCCTCACGAGCTACAAGTCTAGCTTCTTTTTGAGAGCATTCCTCCCATAGTTTACTGAAAGAGATCAATTTCTTTCTTGCACAGATTCCTTGAATAAAGGAGTCCCATGACCTAGGTAGGCCATTCAGAGTGGTCATAACAACTTCACCATTTTCCGCTACTTCATCCATAGCTTCAAGTTGCTCCTTGATCTGAGAGACCTTGGAGAAGTAAGATTGAATGGTTTCTCCATTAAATATCTTGACCCCTTTCAATTGATTCTGCAGAGTCATCTTCTGATTTATGTTCTTTCCTTCAAATAGCTTGGTCAAAGAGTCAAACATCTCCTTGGGTGTCTTTAGGGAAGACACATGGGGTATGAGATGATCTTTGATAGAATTAGCAATGATTCTCTTTGCCTTGACCAAGTTTTTCTTATGCAATACCTTGTCCTCTTCATCCTCTGGGATAGGGATGTCTTCTTTTATATATGAGTCCAACTCATTCTCTTCCAGGATTAACCCAATCCTATACTTCCAAGCTCGGAAGTTATCATCCCCTTCAAGCTTATCGTCATGCTTGGTGTGGTGAGACATATTAAAGAGTACTTCAAATGGAAATAGAAGAGATTTAGGTCTTACCACTTGAAATGCTGAAAACTGGACCTGGTCCCAGATTAGGATTTGTCGAAAAAACCCTAAAAATTCAAAATGTGAATTTCAATTTTCTGAAAGGATAGAAAGATGTGATTTGATGAGCTGATCATCCTGGTGCATTCAGAATTTGAGATTAGCAAAGTTTTACCCTTCAGATTTGCCTTTTTGTCCTCCCGGGTTCACTAGGGAGAGCCCTGAATTAGGGTTTGAGTTTCCCGGAGATCTACCCAGCCACAAATCTCGATCCAAAGCTCTAAACTTCGATTTTTGCAAGGAACTTCCAGCTATGTCTTCATATTTCAGAAATTCCTATTTTTGTGAAAACCCTAATTTTTAGGGCCAAATCTGAAAATGCTCAGAATTGAATTCTAATTGGACAGATAGATGCGCCTTGATGAGTAGAGTCAATCTACTATATGGATTTTCCAAAATCTGTGGAGAGAAACCCAATAAACAAGAAACTCAAGTTTTTGTCACTGCAAAATGTCTTCTTCTCAGGTTAGCTCTGATACCATGTTAAATTTTAAGCATTAATTCACAATACTCTAGGATCTTCACTAAGAGAATAACATATACAGTATATCAATGCATGACAATCACAATAAGCATGACAAGTATCACAAGAATCAAAAGCATGAGAGACAAGAGACACAGAGTTTTCGTGGGAAAAACCCTAAGGTGAAAAACCCTACAACTTCCTCAGAGATAGAGAGAGCAATGGCTCAACCAAAGTACAACCAAAATACACTGAGATAGTCTCCTAGTAGCAGATGATCCTCCTCCTCACTAGTGCACCACTTTCTGAGTGAGAGAGATATGACTTTCCGAATGATCTAAATAGAGATCACTTGATCTCTATTTATACTAACCTGTTTTCCCAGTGACCTTATGGGGCCGACTTGTCTATCTAGGTACATCCACACTATAATATATATATTTCAGGGCCGACCCCACACATGGTGGTCTAATAACCCATCGGCAAGTACACACACTTGCGACACTTGTCAATCCACATGACGCCACTTCCTTATAGAGGAATAACACATCTCTAATAAGGGTACAATAAATATATATGAAATACATAGATGAAATACATTCCAAAGTTACATATACATCAACAATATATACCTTATTTAGCTTTTATTTGAATATTTTAAAGATTTGTGTTCTTTTTTGCTAAAAATGGTTAAAAACTAGAATTGAGATATATTTGTTTTTAGGATTCTTTTGGGATAATAATGAACTTTGTAGACCTGTATATGACATTAGGGACCTATTAGGAATTTTTAGGATCGATTTTGGAGAAATTTTGGAGCATTTGGTTTGATATTTTCATGTTTGGAAATTCCTAGAAATTTGCCCCAATTACTATATTTTGAGCTTTGATTTCAAAATTTACTTTTAAATTGGCTTAAGATATGAATGTTTTAGGACATATTTGACATTTAGACACTGAATTTAACCATTAATTGTTGAAATTTGAATTAATTTCATAAGTTTCATAACTTGATTCACTAGTTTGCAAATAAAATTGTTGAAAAATAGAACAAATTTTAATTCATGGAACCATGGGCCTTTCAATTTTGAGTTGATTTGACTTGCAGATATGAAACACAACATAAAATCATAGTCAATACTTAATTAGAATTTACTCATTTGAAAACATTGCACATGATAAATTAAAAAAAAAATCCCTCCAAAACAAGAGAAAGTGACTAAATTGTGTATTTCTTAGTTTGAATATTTAAATTTTTAATGTTTTTTAGTAAAATTAGAGATATTTTATTCAATTTCAAGTTTCTTGCAATATATTGTACATGATCCATAAGTATCCTCTTCACTTTCATCTTCGGGCGGCCTTGCAAACGAGAAAGTGGATCTCAAGTGTAAGAGTTTAGATTTTATCTATTGAGCATAACATTGAGCAACTAGTATCCTCTTTGCTTGCACTTTCGGGTGACCCTACAAATGAGAATTTGGATCTCAATTGTAACAGAGTATATATTATTTTGGATTATATTTCTCAAGCCACGATTATCCTCTTTGCTTGCGCCTTCGAGTGCGCTTGCGAATGAGAAAGTGGATCTCAAGTGTAAATGTTTAATTCATAGTATTTCAAAACTCTCTATGTATCCTCTTTGTTTGCACTTTTAGGTGTCCCTACAAATGAGAAACATAGATCCCGTGTAAAGAGTTGGATTCATTTCATTTGAGGTAATTGTTTTGTTTAAAAAGATTCATGAAATTAATAATTAAGCATAATTCAGAGAAGTACTTTTCCAAAACCTCAACAATCTACCAAAATTTTGCATTAACTTTTCAAGACATTGAAGAACTTCACTTGATTTGGAGACTTATTCAGAAATTTGGAAATAACTTTATGCATTTTATATACCAAGATAGAACCATAGTTCCAAGTTTGAAACACTAGTTTGAGAGACTTGTTGGAAACCAAAGTTAATTGAAACACTTATCATTTAAGATTTAATTTCGAATTAAGTAGGTTTGATTCAATTTTAGATACATTTGACAAACTGAAACCAAGCTCTTTAACCTTTGCTTCAAAACCTTGTTGAAAGGAGAAAAGTAGTAATTTGTGACAAACGTCATTTTTTGAAAAAAATCCTTTTCAAGTTAAAACATTGGTTTGATTTTGAAAAGTTTTCAATACTTGCATGCTTGAAAAACCTACAAAGAACCTCTTACTCTTATGTATCTTAGATAGTTAATCGAATTAAAGGATAGAGTAGTGAGCATCTGTGCATTATTTGGTTCAATATTTCGAGTATACACACCACCAGTTTCATTGCCATTCTTGAAACTAAGAAAATTACCTTTAAAATGGGTGCTTAATCTAGAACTAACCAATACTTTATTTTCATATCACCAACAAGGTTAGGCTAGGGCCTTGGATTAGTATTGGAGAGTTAACACTCATAGGCCACAAGTCTTCTGCCCTAGCATTCATTAATGAGTGATTAAATCCACTAGTAACAAAGAACGCTTGTCGGGAAAGTGCATCTAAAACATGAGCCAAGAAAGAGGTCAATCTAGATAAGTAAGGGTGTAACTCCCCCTCTTTCTTGTTTAGTGGGACATGAGCTTATCACGAAATTTCAGGCAAGTGAAAAGTGCTGAGGGTGACATCACTTTCTAGAGTTCCTAGTTCTGAGAGATGTCCTAGACTTACAACTTTTCTACCCGACCATCGATTGTGAAGTGGTAACCTTAGTTGTTTTTCTTCGGATATCTCATGGGCTATCACGAGTGGGGGACACTTGCAATACCTAAGACAGACTTTGAATCTTTTACTCCTTGGGAGGGTGATTGGTCAAAAACCAATACTTGCACCTTTGGTGATTAAAATTTATTGTTACTATTTCTCATACCTTCGCTATTAGTAATGGTTTGAGGCTTGATCTCCCTCAGGAGATACTAGTTTTGGAAGGCCCTCTAATCTATCTTTTCACTGAGCTTCGGTTCTTTAGGAAAGTAGATTGCTTACTTGGATTCATAGGACATTTTTTACTGTGTGGACACTTTGTTTTTGTTGAGTCTAGATTGCCTTTAGGATTGTTTGATTATATTTTTTTATTAAAGTATACCACTATAAACAAATCCTTATATCAAAATATTCAAAGTGGCTACTCTCTTGATCCACCAGTCATGGTAGAAGTAACTTGATTCGTTGAAATTTGAAGGCCCCGCTAAATCAAGGAGACGAACATGAAAACCACACCCTAGCAACTTGGAAACTAAACAACTTTTAGATTCAATTAACAGTAAAAGAGAAGAACAACATCAAACAAACACTGAATATTCACCGACACATAATAAAGAGAATACATAAACAGTTGATGATCTTGCTCTATTTGAAATTGAAACATTAGAGAGCGACAAAACTACTCACATAAACCCACCCTTGATAGGTCCTTTAGACCCAGTTGTACTTCACATCAGTGAGTCATTGTATTATATCAATCATCTTTCTAGTTATTTTAATAATATGCAAAATAGAACACTTAACCCTATGGCTTCTTCAGAATATTAAGGGACCACAACAACATCAGCCTCAATATTTGTGATACCCCCAAGATATTCTTATTTATTTTTAATTTAATATTTTGAAGATATTTCAAAATAATAATTATTATTTGTATGAGTTATTTAAAAACTCAAAAATAACCACATGGGATGTGAGTGATACTTTGCACAACAGTTATTATTTTTATTATTAATAAATAAAAAGGGAAAGACACTTGGATAATTCAGTTGGATGAGGGGACACCACTTTGACATAAAGAACACGTGTAAAGCAAGCAAGAGATATTTTACTAATCAAATCTAATAAAACAACTCAACTACCAGATAAGATCCTAAATCATAGGGATTGCAGGATTGATTGAGATTTGATTGGGATGGCACAAGACTTGGGAAAAACTATAAATTGGTACACTAAGATAGCATAGGACGTTGTGTTCTGCATGGATAAATTGTTGTGAGTGTTTCTATTTCTCATAAGTCTTGTAAGAAAAAGAGGATCGCAGAGCAATAATAAGAAACAAGATGAAAATATAAATCACATAAAACACATTACAAGAGAGACACCAATATAACGTGGTTCACCCAATATGGGCTATGTCCACATAGAAATTGCCAATCCTTATTATTATACCATCCAAAAAATGAAGGGATACAACCTGCAACACATCTGCTGCAACTTCCTCTTCACTCTCTCACAGTCTCTCTTACACAATAATAGAGATCTTTACAATGCTACAATACACAACCATATTACAATGCCTTCATTCTAAAGAAGTGTTACCATGGGAAAATATTATGGGACGCCCAATACCATGGGCCCATAAATAACCCATTATTTACCAAGTCATGACTATGAAATTACAACATCTTACAAGGCATTTTTTTTTCTAAAATTTTTGCTAAGGGGGCGCTTCCCTCGAACCCCCACCAGGGGGGGCTCCCAAACTAGTCTCCACCTCCCCTAGATCCACCATGGTGACTATTTTTGGGAGGAAATCCTCCCCAAAACCACCCATCATGGGCTGGGATCCAGACACGGCTGAAACATGACCTTTGAATAAGGAAGATCAGGCTCCACAACCAACAATATCCCACTTTGAGACTGATCACAAGAACTCCACTGCTGTTGCACTTGTTGTACTATGCTCTAAACCTTGGATCTGACAAATTTCTCATCTTCACCTTCATGCTTGAAGGCCAATTTAAATTGAGTAGAAACTTAGTTTCTCTCTGGTTACTATCTTTGTCAACATGTCTACATGATTCTTGCTAGTGTGTATCTTTTCCAACTTCAACATTTCATCTTCTAGAACAGGCCATATGAAATGGTACTTGAGTTGTATATGTTTAGTATTATAATGGAAGGATGAGTTCTTTGAAAATGAATGGCATTATGGTTGTCACTGTACAACCTTCTATTCTCCTTCTTCTTACCCAATTCCTCCATGAACCTGTGTAACCAAATCATCTCTTTACTAGCCTCTGCAGTAGAAAAATACTCTACTTCCATTGTTGAAAGTGCAATAACCTTTTGTAGTTTCTAAATCCAACTTACTGTTGTTCCACCTACAGTAAATACATATCCTATGGTGCTCCTCCTGCTATCTTTATCACTTTCCATATCTACATCAACATATCCATGTAGAACAATGTTTGAACCTACAAAACATAATGCATGAGTGATAGTACCTATCAAATATCTGATAATCCACTGTACTTCCTTCCAATGTTCTTTACCTGGATTGTTCATATCCCTGGTCACAACTCCCACTGCGTGTGCAATATCTGGTCTTCTGCACACCATGTCATACATCAAGCTATCAACCGTTAATGAATAAGGAACCCTGGACATGCAATCTATCTCTTCATGTGTCTTGGGACACATCTCCTTATTTAGTTTGAAATAACTAGCCAAAGGTGTACTAATTGGTTTTGCATTCTACATTCTAAACCTCTCCAACACTTTTTGTATATACTTACCCTAAGACAATGTCAATTTGCAATTTTTCCTATCTCTTGTTATTCTCATACCAAGGATTTGCTTTGCAACACCCAAATCCTTCATCACAAATGAATTAGCTAACTTCCTTTTGAGCACATTATATCATGCATGTTAGACTCTGCAACAAGCATGAAATCCACATACAATAACAAGATAATATATCTTCCATTATATAGCCTCTTGAAATAAACACAATGGTCAGAATAACATCTACTATAAGCTTGTTCTGTCATAAACCTGTCAAAGTTCAAATACCATTTCCTTGGAGCTTGCTTCAGGGCATACAAGATCTTCTTCAATCTGCATACCAAATTCTCCTTCCCTTTGACTTAATAACCCTATGGTTGTTGCATATAAATCTCTTCCTCTAAATCCCCATGGAGAAAGGCTGTTTTTACATCTAACTGTTCAAGATACAAATATTCTACTACCACTAGACTTAAAATAGTTCCAATTGAAGTCATTTTAACAAGAGGAGAAAATATTTCATCGAAATCTATACCTTTCTTTTGTGCAAACCCTTTTACAACAAGTTTGGCCTTGTACCACTTCTTTCCTCCATCTTCTTCCTTTAACTTGTAAACCCATTTATTTTGCAAAGCTCTTTTATGAGCAGGCAACTGAACCAAATCCCAAGTCTTATTTCTTACCAATGAGTCCATCTCCTCATTCATGCCTTGCTCCCACTTCTTTCTAGTTTCCACTTGTATTCCTTTTGCATAACATTCTGGTTCACCAGAATCAGTCATCAATAAATAATACAGTGAATGAGAGAATGATTTAGAGGGTCTACTTAGCTTAGTAGATCTTCTAACACTCAAGCAAGAGTTTGAGGTACCTTTTGTTGTTCTTGTTTTCCAGGCACCTTTGGAACTTCATTTTCCTTTATTTAATTAAGCATTGTGCACTCTATATTTTCTTTTTCCTATTTCTTTCCCTGCAACTGATTTTTATACATGATCTTTTCATTGAATACCACATCTCTACTCCTAATGATTTTGTTATTTTCATAATCCCATAAGCAATAACCAAAATAATCAACTCCATATGCAATAAAGGTACATTTTTTGGATTTAGACTCAAATTTTGTTCTATCTTCTTTATCAATATGGACAAATGCTTCACAATCAAAAGTTCTCATAAAAGAGTAGTTTACCTTTTTGCATGTCCATGCCTCCTCTGGAATATCACCATCCAAAGCACTTGAAGGCCCTTCTATTTATTAAGTAAATAGAAGTATCTACAACATCTTCCCAAAACTGTAAGGGAAACCCTGCATGCAATGTCATACACCTTGCATGCTTTATGATTGTTCTGTTCATTCTTTCTAACATACTATTTTCTTAAGGTGTTCTTGGGACTTTCTTCTCTCTATGAATCCCATGGTATGAACAGTAACTATCAAACTCCTTGCCGTAGTACTCACCTCCATTATCAGATCTGAGACACTTCGATGGTTTTCCTGTCTCATTATTAACCAAATCTTTCCACTTCTTTAAAGTAGGAAACACATCATATTTCTGTCTAATGCAACAAACCCAAGCTTTTCTAGTTGCATCATCAATAAATGTAACATAATAATGAGAGCCACCAAGATATTGTAACTGAGCCGGTCCCCATATATCTGTATGTACAAGCTCTAACTTTTCATTCATCTTCTATTTACCAACCCTAAGAAATCCGACTCTCTTCTATTTTCCATAAACAAAGTTCTCACAGAATTCCAAACTTACCTACTTCAGATCTGGTAGCAACTTACCTGAGTGGAGAATCTGCATCCCCTTCTCAGTCATGTGGCCAAACCTATGATGCCATAATGTTGTATATGTTCTTGTGGAAGATAAATAGATAGAACAATCACTATTATGAAGACATAAATACGACGTACCTATCTTGTCTCCTTTTGCTATCACCATTGATCATTTATTGGCATTCCACCACGTTTCTCCAAACGTAGATAAACAACACCATCTCCCAACTGCCCCATTGAGATCATATTTCTTTTCATAGAAGGAATATGCCTTACATATTTCAATAGCCATTCACCATTCTTTAAATTTATCTATACCTTACCCATTCCAACAATTTTACATGGTTCATCATTACCCAATAAAACATGTCCAAAATCACATGGAACATAATCATGAAAGAATTTCCTATGGGGTGTAGCATAACATGAGGCCAGTGAATCTACTACCCAGTAATCACTAGTATTATCTAATGCAAGAATCAAAGCATATTATAACACATCACCTGCTAAATTTGCTTCCTGAGTACTCTCCTATTATCCATTTCCTTTCTTCTTTAGAGATCTGCAGTATTTCTTCATATTTCTTTTCTTTATACAGTTCTAGCACTCTATCTTTCTCAATCTGGACTTGGATTTTCCCTTCCCAGACTTGTTGCGATTACCTAGGATCTTTCCTCTCTCCCTTTATCTTCCCCTACTCTCCATGGTCAAATAATTACCTTATCTCTCACGTGTTCTTTTCCTTCGCATTTCTTCACTAAGAATAGCACCAACAACATCATCAAATTTCAAAGTGTTTGAACCAGAGACAGAGTTACTTACAGCCATGACCAAGCCATTCTAGCTTTCTAGTAATGAGCACAAGATCATAAGAGCCCTAATCTCATCATGAAAGTTCACTTTTACAGAACTTAGTTGATTTGTAATCGTATTAAATTCATTTAAATGATTAGCAACGGATCCACCTTTTGGCATCTTCATATTAAATAAACGCTTCATTAGAAATACCTTTATGGAGGCCGAGAGTTTTTCATACAACTTACCCAATGTGTTCATCAGACCCTCCATTGTCTTTTCTTTTGAAATATTGAAAGCCACCAACGAATTCAGGCACGACCATATTTTTCACAGTGTCTTTCTGTCAAGAACCTCTCATTCTTCGTCGTTCATAGTTTCCGGTTGTTTTCATTTTCCTCCCAACGGAAGGAATAGATCCTTCTTGTATAGATAGTCCTCCATTTGCATCTTCCATAACTGGTAGTTTTGGCCATTAAATTTCTCGACCTTAAACTTTCCTTCTTCCACCATTGCTCCCACTCGAACAAAGAACCCTTCTTTCCTGCGAGTTTATCTGCCAAATAGACCATTGGCTCTTATACCAATTGTTAGAGAAATAGGATCGCAAAGCAATAACAAGAAACAAGATGCAAATATAAATCACATAAAACATATTACAAAAGAGACACCAATATGACATGGTTCACCCAATATGGGTTACGTCCACACAGAAATTGCCAGTCCTTATTATTATACAATCCAACAAATGAAGGTATACAACCTACAACACATTTGTTGCAACTTCCTCTTCACTCTCTCACAATCTCTCTTAATCAATCATAGAGATCTTTACAATGCTACAATACACAACCATATTACAATGCCTTCCTTTTATAGAGGGATTACCATGGGAAAATATTATGGGACACCCAATACAATGGGCTCGCAAATCACCCATTATTGACCAAGTCATGACTATGAAATTACAACATTTTACAAGGTATTTTTTCCGAAATTTCCGCTATGGGGGTGCTACCCTCGAACCCCTATCAGGGGAAGGGGATCCCAAACTAGTCGCCACGCCCCCCCTCCTAGACCCTCCATGGTGACTATTTTGTGGGGGAAAGCCCACCCCAAACCCCCCCGTCATGGGTTGGGATCCAAACACGGCTGAAACACGACCTCTGAATGAGGAAGACTCGGCTCCACAACCAACAAAGTCAATCACTGAGCCTGTTACAGACTCTGAGAGAAAGTGTCATGTGGAAGCGTTGCTTGTTGTTCTAGTGTGCATGGTGGTGATCCAGCTTGGGGTGGAGTTAGGAAAACTGTGGCATTGCTCTCTCCTATGGTTGGGAGGAATTGATTCTTGAAGTGTGATTTTCCTCATTGATTCAAGTAAGTATAGATTGTTGTTGCATGTGTTGTAATTTATTAATAGTGTATTAAGGTTGTGTTGTTTTTCTTTCTTTGGATGTATATGGCGCAACATGCTAAGTATTATTTATGTGGAAGCTAAGTCATAAATTAGATTGAAACTCTGCACATTGAGATTTATAAAAGACTCTTATTAGTATGGAGAACCTGTGCAGTTAGATTGAAAATCCTGTACGTTTACTTCATAATCTTAAATCGAAATCCTATGCTTTTAATTTATAAACGATTCCTTTTTTTTATATGGATCGATTTCTTTTGTGAACCTTGCATACAGTGAAATGGTATATGAATAGATTAAATCCTCTTTTTATGGTTCCACGCTGTCGCTATGATAAGTACTGAAGGAATGGAAAAGTAGATCTATGATAAAACTATAAGTAGACTTTCTTATATGTGTTTATAGTGGTGTTGATAATGTCAAAAACATTGGCGTTCCTTCGATTCTTAAATACACATACAATTATTCATTCTGGTTAAACGAATGCGATATAATCCAAAAGTTTTTATATTTGAACTAGGAAGTGATAGTTATTTTATGATTTCGTTAAAGATCTATGTCAAAGATTTCATTTATCCCATTCTTTGTAAATCATGTTATGACGATATTGAAATAGTCGTATATGCTATAATCTCCATACATATGTTTACTTATGTTATATATATTTAAGAACTATGTTGCTTGATCTCAGAGTTTGGTCTCTATGGTAGGAAAGAAAAACAGTAATACGACTGTATTTTTGTTTCATACAAGGTTGACCCAGTTTTAATGGTCAAAGTAGCCTCTTGAAGAGAGCATGCAATTTTTTTTATCTTAAATATAAGCTGCGGCCTCTTCAAAGAGAAGGGTACATATTTGTTTTTTCATTTCAAGTTTTGTGTTTTTTTTAAATTTTTGTTGACAAACCCTGCTATTCCACCCAGGAATCAAAGGCTGCTCATAGACCTCCCCGGAATGGAACCGAACACCTGTGGGGGAATTAGTAAGCGAACTTTGTAAACAAAGATAAATCGTTACCTTATAAGTTTGAACCTCTGCAACTTTACATATATATATATTGGAAGCGTTGGGCGACCTCTATAATAAGTATTTTAACCATCGATTGAAAGTGTACACGTTAAGTCCATAGTTCACAAACTCTTTTTAGAGTATGCCTTGTCTTACATACTTCATTTCCTATGTATGCGAATTAAGGGAAAAGTTTACCCCCTTGTAATTGGTCTTTTAATAGGAATGGGATTTATTACAAAATATAAGGTGGAGAACTTAATAAAAGATTTAGTTATAACAGAATAGTAAAGAAAAGGAAATATATATATATATATATAATGAAGTAAATGTTATTTGTATATTGTTTAGGTAACTCAGAGTATTGAACAAATAGTTGAATTGGATTTGTAATGAATATAGAAAGGATTTGACTTAAATATCATAAAATAATATCGATTTGAAATCTTCCTTCACTTTATAGTTAATTGTTATTATTGAGTACTTTTGACTAAATGCAAGAGAAAAGGGATTTTAAGTTATGCATTCAAAATTATCAATGATGTGTCCTATGGTGAGTATAAAGTCATTCATATATATATACTAAGAATTTATTAAGACTAAGTATAGAGAGTGAATCATAAGTCTATAAACATATGCCTTTTGGTTATATGAGACCAACTTAGGTAGTGATATGGGAAGTTTATGCTTTCCATAACTTAGTTATTATATATCTTAGTTTATGTTTATGGATTGGAAATTACAAAATAGATTAAACAACCTTAAATTATCGTGGTATGTGGTGATTTAAAATAAATATATATGTATGGAATAAATGGACTTTAAAGTTATGGTCATGATATATTATTGGATGTTTTTGTTATGAAATATTAGACAAGATACACCGTTTTATATATGGAGAAAAAAGGTTGATAATTTGTTTTATATGAATATATCAAGTTGTAAGATTTTGATGAATTACTACATATAATAAGTATCAAGGAAATGTGATTACAATATATAAAATAATAGGATAGGTATATATCATGAACTTATACCTTTGGATATATTAAAAATATAAAAAGAGATTATCTTTTATTTTAAACTTGTAAACAAAAAGAGTGTTATGTAAGTCTAATGGTTTGTATTAGGAAGAAATATTATTAGTATGCTAAATTTATATGGGGTAGGATATGCAATACATTCCAATAATTAAATGAAATATATTAAAAGAAATGTAAATGAAGGAATGGTTTAAATTCAAATGAAAATACTAATTGGAAAGTATTCAAGAATAAAAGTTAAAATTGTGTTGTAGAAAATATATATTTTAGTTATATTGGAAATTTATCCGATAAACATGATCTCATTAAGGTTCTCAACTAAATGGTTATGTATTTGAAGGAAGAAAAATAAATATCTAAATTTAGATTAGAAAAATGTAAGTTATGAAATTTCGTATATATTAGAAAAAGCTCATGAAGTTTCATTAGCTCTGGTTAAGGTAAATTGGCAAGTTCAACCAAGTAGATTTTCAAAAGGTTATATTCAAAGGTATGAGTTGATTAACTAAGCACATTGTTGTCACATTTCCCTCCCATCATACCAAGCAAGGGAGAGAACATGACACTAAATCCGGACATCTAGCCCCATGATTATTAAGTAAACTCATTGATAATAAAAAGACACATGCATATGTGTGTATATATATATATATAAGAAACAGAACAGAATTAAAATTATCTACACATCTTACATACATTCAAGATAGTCATGATAATCATCAAATAAAGACATTTCATAATTTATATAAGAGAGAGACTTATCTTAAAACAAAGTAGTCCCGAGCAACTGGCTATGCAACTGCAACGTTCCACCCAACCATAGGCCAATTGTGCTCATCACTAGCTCAGCACAACTGCCACCCCCCGAGCTGGGCATGATTTCTATAAGGAAAAGGGAACAACAGACTCACACATAGCCAAAATACACCAAAACCAGCCAAGCCAATCCACAATTGGGGTTTATCAAGCTGCTAAGAAAAATGGGAGGGAATGAATTGCTAAGCTAGTGAGCTCGACATAGAGCCAAGGATACCTCTACAAGATCTACCTAGCTTGGCACCCACAATGCCTACACACCCCACACAAGGAAGTATTCCCTTCACTAATACACAGTCCCTCATGCCATACCTTCCATTCTAGTGTTGTTTCAAGTGTGCATAGAAGAGTAGCCAGCCCTTTTGATCTTTGTGAGAAGTTACTCTCCTCACTAGGTTTATCAAGCCAATTCTGGTCCTCTTCCACTCCCAATTTCTTGCTCACCAATTCAAACCAAAACAGGGATTCAAATAACAACAAAATCACAAATGCTGGGCATGAAGAAAAATGTGTGGGTAGTGGTATGCCCAGAATGAGTTTCCATTAGTTCCAGTAAAAAAGTGGGGAACCAAAAACGAAATGGAAAATGGGGAATCAACCCTGGAAGAGAAAAATCGTTTCCAGAAAACGTTTATGGGCATTCAAGGGACAGAAATGACCTCTATAAACCCTCAAATCATGACTCCTTTCCTCCTATCCACTGTGCAATACAAAAACAAGTTCCCAACCATGGAAAAAGCAGGAAAAAGATGGAAAACATGAAGGAGAAAGCCCCAGCTAGCTCATACTGCATGGGGGAGCAAAGTCTATGGGTGATTAATGGCTTTGGGCACAACTTCGTGGGTGTTTTGTTGCCCAAGAAGCAAAAAATATGATTTCCCAGGTTGATGGCTTTCCCATACACAAAATTGGCTGCCATACCTCTCCATTCCCAAGGCATTAACTGCCTCAACCAACTCTTGGAAGAATTAAATGATTGGGTGTATAAGCCAAAATGGGTAGTTGAGGGTTTATGGGTTTTCTCATTGACACATGGATTAACACCATTGGCTCAAGGGTTTGAATAATTCCCCCCCCCATTCCTTGTAAAATCATGCCCCCATCTCTTTGTTGCATTGCATAGCTAGTTGTGGGTATTTAAAAAAAAATCATATTTACATGATGTCTTAATTTACATTGTGCTTGTCTAGCACAAGAACCATATGCACTGATTTTTTTTAATTGCCGATACATAAAACGATAAATCGATGGTGGGGCTTTGGCCTTGAGCTCCACACTATGATTTAATAACGATATTTACATCATTCACAATTTTAATGCGATAGGGTCAAAATCGGGATATTACAATTGTATAAAGGATTAGATAAATAAATATAAATCCTTCCATACCTTATAGAAGTGTCTATACTTGACGATAAAGTAACCAAAGGTGATCTATGATTAGGAGCACGACCTCCATTGGGTTGAGGTCTTAAATCATTACATGAAAAATGCCATAAGTTAAACAGATCCATACATAGTATCTATGTGCAATATCAAAATTAATGGTTACATTCATTTTTTAGTAATCATGGTAATCTATCTTATTGTTTATCTAATGATGTTTGTAAGAAAAATTTTACACCCCATTTCCCTAAGGACGTATTGAGGATATTGGGTGTGTTACAACATCAAAACAAACTCAAATGGCTGTGGGAGGTAACAATACTTCCACTTTGACCTCTACATCAATCCCAACAGTTAGAATACATGTTATTAGAACAAGTTCAACTAGTACTTTAGTGCCAGTTGGTACAGTTTCGGGTTCCAATCCTAGAAGTACATTGACTTCATCTATAGGGATCCCTACTGGTTGGTGTTCCTTACCAAACATGGGTTTTCCATATGGTTAATCTAATAAAGGTAAAACACACAAGGATTAATCCAAAATCCTCTTCATATACCAAATACTTGTCCAAGATCTACTTTTAAGGGAAACCCTTCACCATGGAATGGTAATATTCCTAGCGAAAGAAATGGGCCATGGAATATTAATGCGAATTGGAGTTATCCTCCACCAATGAGTGAAAATTCTTTGGGGGATTATCGCCCAAATTTTCTTAGCACAATTACTGGGAGAAATCCCATACCCCCAACAAGTAGCATGCCAAGGGGAAATCCACCTATCAAATCCATTCTGCAATGGAGTGGACGAGTTTTAGGAAGTAACTAATCTTCTTGGGGACCACATCCACAAGGGGAGAATTATCCTTGCAACACTAATAAAAAAAAAGGAAACAATCAATGGAGTGGGAAGGTTCTGGAAAGTAACCAATCTTGTTGGGGCCCACCTCTACATGGGGGGAATCCACCCATTAATTCTATTCCACAATGAAATGGTTGGGTTCTGAAAAGTAACCAATCATATTGGGGCCTACTTACGCAAGGGGGAAATCCATCCACTCATCCTGTTCCACAATGGAATGGAAAACTTTTAGGAAGTAACCAATCTTTTTGGATGCAACCTCCACAAGGAGGAAATCCTCCTTGGAATGCTTTTCAAGCCTAAGGACAACAACAACGGAGCCATCAAGTTTCACCCATGTATCAATCATTTTCTACGACACTAGTTAGATAATCGTTTCTAGCCACATTGAATCTACCATATTTATCTTGGCTGAGCAATGACCCCGTTTTAAATTTGAATGGGTGGCCAACCATACCAACTAAACTACGCTCATACATACCAAAGTTTGAAGGACAACCACAGGATGATCCATCAAATCACGTAATGAGATTCCATTTGTGGTGTTCATTAAATTCCCCAGTTGATGATAGTGTTATGTCATGGTTGTTTCAGTGGAACCACTACGAAATGGTACATTGAGTTTCCTTGCAATACATTCACATATTTCTCATATTTAGCCATGGTATTTCTGACACATTTTCAATTGCCTATCCACTATGGGACAGGTGTAGAACTTTTGGCTTCACTTAGGAAGTCCACTTTCACTCACATGTCAAATCATATCCACGAATGGAGGAGGCACCGAATTCTTATAAAGTCTAGAATCTCAGATCCATTATTAGAATATTGATTCGTAAAATCATTATTTCCTACTCTTGCCAAAGATGTAGTGATGTCAAGAGATTTGACTGAATAATAACTGATTCAGAGTGCCCAAAAGATGTATTTGATATATTCACAATCAGGCACACTCTATGATTTAATACCTCATGATGTGATACCTACGTACGATCTACGTAAGCCACCACAAGAACCTCATGCCGATGGTGTTATTGGATACATCAACCAAATTGAGTAGATTACCCAACAGATGGGACAACTTTCTATTCAAACTTCTCAACGCACAACTGGACAGGAAAACTAACAATCCGCAACTCCCACCCAAACTTTTGAAATACTTATGGTCCAATCTACAGACCCAAAAGGTATAAACAATAAACATAAGAAGAATCCAAATGCTAATTCTAGTACAAGATAGGCACCTAAGGTGAATAATCCCACTGGGGGAAATCAGGAGAACAGGAAAAACTAGTAACCTTGCAATATTTGTCAAAGGGATCATCCTACTCATCAATGCCCTCACATGGATGACATTCATTGTATGTTGGAACAACAAGGAGGGAAACAACAACCTACCGTCCTAACCCAACCCTTCCCACAACAACAACAATTGGTTGCAACAGAACTGGTAACTCCCCTAGGAGGGAAGGAGGAAAACCCTCGCAAGGGGGAAATCCCCCTAATGCTAACATCTTCATGATGTTTGAACATGAGATAAACATTCAAATAAGGATCATTCTTATGATGCACTATCGAATGATGCAGAAACATCTGAATCACAACCTAATGGTTCTCTAATGATTAAGAAACTAGCCATTGACATAGTACCTCGACCTCCCAAAGGGTTAGTACGTAGAACAACCCACAATCCTAATGTGTGAACTGCTCAACACTACAATGTGGTTGAATATTTATCTCAAGCTCCTTGTTCCATGTCTTCCTTGTAAGTTTTGCAAAGTTGGCCTACTCAAAGAAAGGAAATATTATCTGCTATCGGCGCTATTGATCCGTATGACACTAACTTGATAAGTTTTTATTTAGAATAGTTAACATGTAGGCTTTCATCACAGATCGCATTTTAGATTAAATTGACTTCACATGGCAAGAATATTTTTCGAACCATTATGGATGAAGGAGCCTCTACTTGTGTCATGTTATTAGCATATTGGAAGGCTTTGGGATCACCCACCTCAGTACCTTCCCACACAATACTCAAATAATTTGATGGATATTCATTCCCTCCTCACGGACTTATCATGGGTTGTTGAGTTGAACTGGGAGGTAAAATAGTCCAAGTAGATGTTGAAGTAGTGGATGCATCTATAGACTACAATTTTCTATTGGGACGTAGTTGGATACATGCAATGATGACGATAGTGTCTACGGTATTCTGATTTATTTGGTCCCCTCACCAAGGGAAAACTATTATAGTCGATCAGTTAGACTACTGCACACCTGAAACTAGTATCCACTTGAATGTACCTTTTGTTGGGGATTCAAAAATGGTGATTCAGGATACTGGGGTATGAATGTTCAAAGACTCATCCCTCATGGGAACCTTCACGATTCCCCCATTAGTATCCACCCCTCATACTTCTCCAGTTTTCACCATTACATCTAAAGTTTATTTTCCACTAAAATTATTTTCTAAGTCCATAATAGCGGTTGGCTCCACCTCAAAGGAGGACACCTTAGTCCAAAATAGTGATGGAAATATATCAACTTCTATGCAATATGATGAAACTGAGAGTAGTGTACCCCTTTATGCCATAGATATTTCATACCAAGCTATCCAAATGGATTCAACATACTTGGATCAAAATCCTTCCCCATTGGAGGAATATGATCCATACACTTCAACCATATGGGCTATTAATACTCCTAGTACTCATGACCTCTTGGATCAGACTTTTTCATTATACGAATCCATCCTTGAAGTTATGAACATATTTGAATGACCTTGGGAGGATATGCATCAGTTTCATTTTTGATAGTGTCATATTCAGTTTCATTTTTGAAAGTCAGGGCTTTCCCAATTGTTAGCAATGGTTGAGTGTCTTCCTCTTCCTACAAATCCATCCATAATGGAGTTTCAACATCTGAGCTTGGTCGGGTTGGAGGATATAAGGTCAAGATTTTGATATCCGTTCCATCTAAAATTGTCATGGATCCTGATCTACAGTTGATACATGCATCTGATGTAGCTAACCATGGTCTTCCAAATATTAATGGGTGTTCCCCCAGCTACAATTTAGGCTACAAAACAAGGAAGTATGCAGGGTATTCCCATGAGTCAATGGAGACTACCAAGTCATCCAAGATTAGTTCAGGTATGATTGTAGATCTATCAGCTAGTTCTAGTACACTAGGGGTAGGCCTGAGATTAGTGATTCCTAACTTATTTACAGTCTCAACGGTCATAATGCTTATCGATGCACCTAAATCAACCAAAACATTGGGGATCTGGGTATGCCCAATATATACCATGATAGTCGGATTACTTGGTTCATCATATTTGGCTAGTGGATCCCTTCCCAACATTAGTTCAGACAACTTTTCCACTACATGAAATCTAGGAGGATCCTTAGGCCTCCTTCATGGATGTTTCACACACAGATCCCTAACAGTTTTGGCATAGATAGGTACATCGTGCAACGCTTGTAATAGTGGAATCTTAACATAAAGGTTCTTCAATTATCCTAGGAGATTGAAACGAGGTTGTTCCACTGTATTTTGTAAGGCTAAATGTCCAGGATACGACGTTTCTCTCGAAAATTGTGTAGGTTGAGTCTCAGTATGTGTTTCTACAAGTAATTCAACAAGTGTCTCAATAAGTGTTTCAAAATCATCAATAATGGGGATTGTTGTACTAATTGGATTCTAAAATCGTTGATTCATTCTCTCTTCAGTCACAGGGGATGGAACATCCTCAATGATGCTTGTTGGTGTTTCTTCTGATCTAGAGGTTTTCCAATGTAGACCCAGGTACTTCGCAGTGCAAGATACCAACAAAACCCCTATTCACCGGCCCTTTTGACAACAAACTACAAGTAGCCCGAGGTCTCACCCAAGGTGAAGTTGCGGGGGTGGTTGAAGAAGCAGGTTTCCACAACCTTGTGATGCGAGTGTTTCAACTGGTTAATGCGCAGCATGGTGATAGATTGTGTACTGCAGTTAATGATTGTGCAAGGTCCTCTACCCCTTGTCGAGTGCTACGACAAGCAAAGATGCTTGCGCAACCAGCGCATTCACGGACTGCGCAGTGGGATTACTTCCACTCTACGACAATAAGCTTTCAACAGCTTACCGCGTAGCACTAATGATGGATTGGCGTGTCAGCTAGACCGTGCGGCCATTTATGAGACCCAATCACTTCTACTCAATCTTATTCGATAATCCTTAATCTTAGACTGATAAACATCGTAACTTATGTAAGTGAATGAAATGCGCGATGTTCCGCGCTCTGATATAACGATTCAACCTTAACAATTAACTGTGTGTTTATCTCACAGATCCATTCATTCGAGGGATTATAGGTGCTTGACTGTTAACATTCATCCATATGCGAACTACTAACATCTTATTCCATCCCTTCCACGCTGAATACAGATAACGTAAAGATATATCAAATAACAGTAATTTCACGCATGCACTATAAGTAATTCAAGCAAAAATAATGGCAATCATACACATCAATCACATAACAAAATGTTTAACGTGGTTCACTTCCCCGGATGGGAAGCTACGTCCACAAGAACTATTGTTTATTATCTTAGGAAAGGGTACAACAGTTCTTCATTTGCGCACTCAGCTGCAGACGTGCTTCTTCCTCAAAATTAGGTCTCTGCGCACTCAGCTGCAGAGCCTTTACAATGTCTTCTTGCTCAAAGCTTCTAACAATCTTCAATATACCCAACTACAAAAAAGGTAACCCTTTCCCATACAAAAATGCCTTATATATATCATGCCCGTAGGTCATGTCTTTACATTATGAAGGAAAAACCCTCAGGTTTACAAAAACTATCACGGTTTTTCCCAAAACCGGACTGCAGGTGTCTGGTAGCGGATCTTCAGTTGCGGCTATCCTCTGTGTAGACATGTTGCTATCCACCCCCTGTCATGTGCGCCAATAGATTGCTTCCGCTGAGTTGTTCCTTCTTTCACGGCCTTAAATGACTGGTTCAAGTAGTAGTAATCCTCTGTTTGTGTGATCAGTCACCTACCTCCCGATCTGCACCTACCCACTACTTGGTAGTTATCGACAATCTTTTCCAAAAATAGGTCTTATGTGACCTAACCAAAATAACTGCCATCATCCATCCAACGCTCTGCTTAGCTGGATCTCCGTCGACGTGCCACATTGCGGCGATGTAATCATCACAACACTGACCTCGCAACTCTTCTGACAATGCACTACGCACAATCGTCGCAGCATACCAAAAATGTGTTGCACTTCTCCTCGCAGCTTCCAAAAACTGATTTTCACAAAAAGTCTCCATCCATGCTGTTCTTAGCTTCGCTATTCCCAAAAACTTAATGGGTTAAAAATTTGACGCCCTTGGGCCAGGCCCAACAGGCCCCTAACACTTACATGTGGCTCTCCCTCAAGCCACTTGCAACTTCGGCATCTTCTAGCTGTTCCTACTCCGGTGGACCAATTGATGCAGCGAAGTCATTGTATTCAACAATCAACTTCTTGACTGCTTCCTTCGTGTCCTTTTTCACTGGCCTTACTGTGTCGAGCATTTCAGGTGTTATTTCTTGTCCTTCCTACTCTTCCACCTACTGCTGACCGTCTCACATCTCTTTCAGTTTGTCCTCGATCTCCTGTGAGATGAGGGTGGCTTTCTCCAGGAAGGGCTGTGTTTTATCCCAAATTGCAGCCTCCTTCTCTCGTAAATTATGCACTTCTTTCTTCATCGTGTTGACTTCTTCTGTATCTATGGAGTTTCTCTCATGCTGGTAACGCTTTAACTTCCTCATCCAACTTTTTGAATTGTGTCTGCTTAGTCTTGAGAGCATTATTTGCTTCTAGCCACTCTGGGTCTTCCTGAAGGGTAGTGAATGCCTTAGAAGCCACCTCTAATAAACTTTCACATTTAGATACTTCCCTGGCTATGCTTTCTACTGTGGCTTTTACCTCTTTTTCCCTTATTTATGTCTTGGTCGATAGTATCTTTTGCTCAAGTTGACCCTTTAATGTAGAAATGTCAGCTTCATGGTTGATCTCCATATCATCTATGTCTTCCTTAAATTTGTTCACCATTTGGCCCATCTTGATAACAGTATTTGCGGACTCCGTTTGTACTTCAAATTTTGGTATCTCATCCACAACCGCAGTGATAGTGGATTCTATCCTTTTCTGACGATCACGTTCATCTTGAAGCTCCATAGCTCTCCACGAGCTAGTTTCCTCCAACTTACTCTTTGTAGCTTGTCTGTAGTTTTGCTTTCCCTTTCATTGCATAAGTGGTTCTCTCATGCATCTCTTAAAAAACTTGCAACTGCAAGTAATGTAGGCCTGGCAATGGGATCTTCGCAAGGTCGAGTTCCACGTGCTCTAAGTCCTTTGTATCCAACATTATTTCACCAGGTAGCGGCAACCTTACTGCTAATGGTTTTAAATGGACAATGCAGGACCTCATTAGTGCCACCAAAGTCAACTACGACACTTGTTTCTGTGGAGTGCCTCCCAATTTCACCTCGGAGTCTGAGTCTTTCTGCGCTGGCAATCTCTGCTATACCTGTTCAAATTTCTCCGCAATCACCTCCAACTTATTAATGTTCTCCTTCAAGGTTTCGTGAAGCACCTTTTCCTTCTTCTCCTTCTCGATCATCATGTATTCCATTTTTTCATTGACGACCTGAGCGATTATTTCATAATCGTCCTCTTTAAGGACTGTATCAATCTTTTCCTTATTTGCTTTGGATTTTTTCCGTGGTCCCTTCGGGTGTAGTGGACTTTCAGGTTCCTTCCTCTTCGGTGGTTCTTCGGTAATGGGGCATGGAATTGGATTGTCCTCGCCATCATCACTTAGGACATCAAATATCTTGACCCGATACTGTGCAAGACATTCTTTCATGAGAAGATCAATGTTTTCCTCTGTCATGTGATAGTGCCCCTCGAACCATTCTATGTTCTTCCTTTGTGCCTTTGCTGAGATTTCAATGCAATGCATGTTATCATAAAAATTTACAGTTTGTATGTATTTGCTTGTTACCTCTTTTGATATGTGTGACGTGATAGTGATGACATCACGTAGTTGATGGTAGTAGGTGTGGAAAACCTCATTCATTGCATGCTACCTCTGTGGATCTAGGTTTGCCCATAGGTTTTGATAGTATGTTCCTCTGCAGTCATATTTATCAATGATTACGCCAACATACTTCTTTGGTTCCTTCCAATCGATGAACGCCATTAGGACTATCATCCATGTGAAGTGGAAATAAGTTCCACTTACTTGTACTTCAAGTAGCTCATCGAGGAATTCATTTAGTATGTACTGACACCAGTTATACTTCTCTCCCTCTATGGCACTTGCACCTAGCAATACAGCACCCGCAGTTACTTCCAGCAGTCTACATTTTCTTAGAATTTTACTAGCTAATAGTTGTGTGACAAACTTTGTTGCATTGTCCTTTATATCGTTAGACTGAAAACCTCTCTTCCCCTTTGCGGAAAGTGTAGTCTGCTTCATTAATGTGGCTACTTCTTTATTCTTACTTTTTCCTTGGAAGAATTTCTTTGGATCTGTGCCTCTCTTGCTCAAACCGGTTATGTGATGGATCAAATCAATGTTCAGGTCGACATTACGGTCAAGCCACAAGTTTCCTTGGTGCATGAGAGCCATTAAGGTTCGCACCACCGCATTAACTTCTGGGGACCTGTCAAAATGCGGGAGTCGTAATAAATTTAATAGTCCTGACTCCGCAACTCCAAATAGCTAGGATTTTGTGACTAAGTTCTGGTTGCCTTTTACATCTTTCTTCCAGCACATATACCTTTCTGGAAGGAACTATGGAAACCTTGGTTGATTGTCCTCTTGTATTTGTAGTAGGTCATAGTCTTCCCATTTGCATTCTTGTATTTCGCCGAGGAGATTATCGACCAATTTCACATGCTTTGAGATCGGTGACATTGTAATATCGTATTTTGTATTCTTTGGTAGCTTTAGTGTTGGCGCACCCTGTGCCCTCGGTGAGATATAGTCAGGCGTGAATCTGAGTAGAATTTCCTTAGTAGTCTGCGGACCCTTCCGCAATATAGAGCTTATCTTTGGTAACTTCACCTTTTGCAATGGTTCTTTTCCTTTGGGCTCCATGGATACAACATGCCTTGGTGATCTTCGGGATGATTCGAGCTTATATTTGACAATATTCTTTACGGTGGTTCTCATTAACCCTTCAATACCTTCGTATTGAAATATTTTCACAGCCTCCGATAGTGTGAGTTCTTGCTCTATGAAAGACCTTTCAGACATTCACTTGGGGCTTTCCCAATAGGGTACCTTCTAGTTTGCAAAATATCTCAGAAAATAATGTCCGCAAGGAATTCTAAGTGTTTGGTAACGCCCGCGAGACAGAATACAATGGTATTTATAGGTGCATCTAGCCTTCCTCCGCTCCTCCTAATGGTTAGATAAGCCTTAAATGTTGTAACCGTTAAGCAAATTTGTCAAAGATATCGGTCCTTTCCGTCATTAACCTATTTAGAATAGTTATATTTTCTTTAAATGCCCAAGCGGTCGATAGGAAGTACTGTATAACAGTTATATTTTCGACTAACACTGTAATGGCTATTTTTTTTTAGCATTGCGCCAAACGGCGCTGTAGGTGAACATAGGTCCTGTGCAGTTTCTTCGTAGTATTTCATTTATTTTCTCTGTGCGGTTTCCTTTTGAGCATCGCAACAACGCGGTTCCTTCTTTTTTTTTTCACATGCACAGCTTCAACTGTGCTATGTGGTACAAAGACCATTCCTAATAAATTACATGTATAGAATCTCAGTAATTTATAGTGTCCAATTTCAACTGTTTTTGACACTTAGAAATTTTCCCTTCTTCTTGATTATACAGGATTCTATGAAGTAGGACTATCATGGTAAAGCTTTAGTCTACTACCATTTATCAAATTGGGTAATGTAGCGCTGGCTAAGGTAGCTAACTGGACTGCACCACCATTAGTAACATGTACAACTGTGTATGGGCCAATCCAATGCATTTTAAATTTTCTAGGAAATTTCATGAATTTACTATCGTATAGGAGGACTAGATCACCTACCTGAAAAGACTTATTCTTGATGTGGCGATCGTGCCATGCTTTTTCTCGTTCTTCTTCGAACCCAACTAAGTGTAATAATATTTCTTCTAGTGTTGCGTGATCTGCCATCCCCGTAAATGCAGCTATTCTTAAGTTGGGAATAATATATTCCATTAGCATTATTGCTTCCTTCCCATCAGCCAATCTGAAAGGTGTATGTCCAGTTAATTTTTTGCATGTCATTCGGTATGCCCATAATACAAATGGAATGCGTAGGTCCCAGTCATCCCGGTCTACATTGCATATCTTGGTTAGCACATTCTCAAGTACTTTATTGAATGCTTCAACAGTTCCATTCGCTTGTGGGTGATAAGGTGTACTACGCTGATGATGGATGTAGAACTCTTTGGTCAAAGATTCAATGGTTTTGTTAAAAAAATGAGTGCCTTGATCACTCATCAAAATCTTTGGACATCCAAACCATGTAAGGATTTTTTCAAAAATGAACTTCGCGGCTAAATCTGCCTCACAGTCTTTTACTGGTTTTTTTTCTTCTACCCATATGGTGAGGTAGTCAGTTGTAGTAATAATGTACCTTGCACCAGTTCTCTTCCCCGTTGGGTTAATAGGTCCCACAAAATCGATCGCCCATTTGTTGAATGCTTGTAAATTCAGCTGAGGGTTCAACGATATTTCATCTCTTCTTGACAGCTTCCCTGTCCTTTGACAGACATCGCAGTTCTGGCAATGTTCTTTGGAGTCCCTATGAATCACAGGCCACCATAGCCTTGCGCGCAATATATTCTGCACAGTATCCCTACTTGCATAATGACCTCCTGCGACTCTTGAATGGGCATCAACTAATTTAAATGTTTTCTCATGTTCCAATACACATATTCGCAGCACTTCATTAGGTCCTAACTTGTAGAGCTGTCCTGTGACAATGGTGAAGTCTACGGCTCGCACTACTAGCTGCTTCTTCTGCTGTGTTGTGAATTCAGTAGGTGCGAATCCGGTAGTTAGAAAGTCAATGATGTCGTGATAATAATCATCAGCAACCTATATAGAAAAAAATTACGAATTAGGAAGATTGTCTTCCAGGTTCATAGGTTCCTCTCTTTACTCAATTCTTGATAGATGGTCAAGGCCTAAATTCAATCTGCCTAGCTTAAATATTATTTCAAAATCATACTCTTGGAAGAGTAACAACCATCTACATATCCTCCCCCCTAACACTGGCTTATTCAATAGGTATTTTAATGCAGAATGGTCGGTAAACATTGAGAAGTGCGCACCAAGAAAATAGTGTCTGAATTTTTGTAAATCATATACCATTGCGAGTCCTTCTCTTTTAGTAGTGGTATAGTTCTTCTCAGCAGATGACATCTTTCCACTAAAAAATGCAATGGGATGATCTATGCCTCCTTCGCCTAGTTGAGCCAGAACAACACCCAATGATATACATGAAGCATCAACATGTATGTGAAATGGCTTTTCCTAGTCAAGAAAAACTAGGATCGGCACAACGACCATTTTCTCTTTCAATATGTCAAATCCTTTCTCACAGTCTTCATTCCAAATGAATAGTGCATCGTTTTTTAACAACTTTTCCATTGCTGCGGTTATCTGTGCATACCCTTTTATGAATTTCCTGTAGTACCTGGTATTCCCTAGTGTAGTGCGCAATTGTTTAACTGAATTTGGTGTAGGCAAGTTTACAATAATTGCGATCTTCGCAGGGTCAACCATCAATCCCTACTTACATACAATGTGTCCCAGCAGAATCCCATAAGGAACACAGAAAATACACTTCTTCAAATTCAATGAGATCTGATGCTGTCTACATTTTTCTAGCATCATTCTGAGGTTCGCGGCATGGTTCTTTAGTATCCCAAAAATGGTCCAATCATCGAAGTAAACCTCTAAAAACTTGTGGATGAGTTCTTTAAATGCCGCAATCACCACTCTAGAAAATATGTCTGGTGCGTTCTTCAAACCAAAAGGCATCACTGTATAGTGGAACGACCCCCATTCTGTGGCAAAAGTTGTCTTGTGCCTATCGGCCAGATCCATTCTTATCTGATGGTATCCAGAAAATCCATCAGTAAAATATTATGCCTCATTCCCTCCAACGTTATCAAGTACTTTGTCGGTAAAAGGTGTAGGAAATGGGTCATGCATCGAGGCATCATTCGGTTTTTTGAGATCAACACAGATCCTGATCTCACCCTTTGTTTTCTTGTCTTGGACGACCATTGGGCTTATCCATTCAGATTCTTCAACCGGCTCAATGATCGTTGCATCGAGCATCTTGTTGAGTTCTGCCTTAACTCATTCTTGGTAACGTGGATTTATTCTATATGGCCTTTGTTTTATAGGTTTCACTCTAGGCTTAAGAGGAATTCTCATCACTCCTAAGTCTCCTAGAATGCCTTTCATCTCTGTAAACTTGGTCGGGAATACTTCCTGATATTCCTGTAATATACCTGCGATCTCCACATCTATATCATCATCCAAATAGTCTCCTATTGCTGTGAATTTCAGTTCTTCGCTTGTACCGATGTTCACTTTCTTTGTTTTGACCGGTCCACTCATATCAGGAATCTCTAGTGGAGGTCCTTCTACTTCGCGCGTTCCTTCTGATTCAGGGATCTTTATTTTGCGTGGGTCCTCCTCATCGTTGTCTTCCTTATCTTCATCTTTTTTCAGGTAAGTTATAATAGTCCAAGATTTGCTCTACTTGTTCTGCCCAATCTGGTTGTAGACTCACAAGTATGTTGTTTGCTTCAAAAAAACGCTTCTAATGTTATGTTTTCCTTTGTGCAATCTAGTCTAAACATATTTTCCTTGATAAGCTGCAGTGTGTCATGGATAGTTGGATGGTCGTCTTCAAAGCTAAAGTCCTTCTGGAAGCTCACAGTGAGGTCAGGCCAATCCGCGGTTCCTCTACGCAGATCCTCCTCTTGGTACCATTTGTTTGGAATAGGATCCTCCAGCGTATGCACAAAGAGATGTACCCATTCTATCTGTGGTATTTCTTCCCAAGATTTTGCACAGGCTACGATATGATCCTTTGTATCCATCTGCCCATTATATTTCTTAAATGGTAGTGTAACCTTATCAGCGAATCTGATCTGTAGTTTGATTCTGCACTGGTCCCAAGTTGTCAATGTCTTTTTATGCGTAGCCCACCATCTGGTAGGTGTCTTGTGGAGTTCCATGTCTAATGCTGAGATGCGGTGTTCATCTGCAACTCTTGCATTGTATTCTTTGATAAATGAATAGATGTTAGTCCTACCATCATAAGTGGGGATTGGACTTACCTTCTTTCCAATCCAGCGGAGTGACTTTGTAATTATCACACATCTCCTGGCAGTTATTTCATGCATTCTGTGTTTCTAGTTTTCTAATCCTGCTTCAGAGTATGAGATGCAAGCACTATCACAGCGCCAGCTGAGCATTCCATCCATAGTAGGATGAGTATAATCCGCAGCATTTGTTGTCATTTTATAGATATGGTCAAGGTCTTGACTTCTGTATTCTTCTTGAATAGGTTCAACATATCACCCCCTGTGAAGGATCCAGTGGTGCGACGACCCTTATGTCATTTCCTTCAAATATCATTTTCATTGTCTTCATATTTATAATAGTGGAGTTCATAATTTCCCAATCGATGCCCAACAGTGTTGGATAAGGATTGCTATCATCTACAATTTCAATTACTTCGAAGTCTGCGTAACTTCGCACTCCGTCAATGTCGACAATGGTATTGGTTAACCTTCCCAGCGGTATAAATATGCCTTGATTATCCATTCTTAACTGTATAGGTGACCACTGTAACTTTGGTTTCCCCATTACCTACCATGTTTTCTTGGTCAAGACATTCACTTCAGATCTGAGATCAAGAATGATCTTATCCATCTCGTAGTCTCCTATCTGTGCGGTGAACAACATTTCCCTGCTGGTTCTTTTGGGACTCCTAATGTTATGTACTGCATCATGTATAGTCGCTTTTTTACTGCCTGATTCATACTGATTTATCAGTTTTTCAAATTCCATAACACTGTCTTTGTTTTTTAATAACTTGATGCAGTTGTGTATGAACTACGCAACAAAAATAGATGTATCTGGTGAATCGCACATCTGATCATATGCCAATGGCATATATTCTATTTGCGGTTCTTGACTATGCAATGGGATCCTTGGTGAAGTAGGTGGTGGTTGTTTAAACATGTTCTGCACTTCTTTAAATATTTCTTTATTTTTATGTAAGTTCAATGGAGGTGCTTTCCCAGGATCTTTTCTAATCCCTACTATTTCTCTGGGGTTCTTCTTAGGATCAGTTGTTCCAGAAGTCGAGGCTTCTGCACTTTGTCTCTTCCTGTATCAACACCACTTCAAGTTACTGCATTGACACTCTGACTTGTAGGTCTGCTCTCTGCTGCCAACTGGATGTTAGGGTTCGGTGTTTCTGTTCTTCTCTGCTTCTACATTTCTACCTCAAGCATGGGGAAGTCTTCAATCACATGATCAAACGATTTATAGTAGTTGCATGTGGTGCATGGATTAGTACACTCTCTAGATAGATGACCTGGCTAGCCACAATTATAGCAGATTAATTGGCCTCGTCCTCTTCCTTAATCTTGGCTAGCATTTCTTCCTCTTCCGCGGTATCCACCACCATGGCCTCTATATCCTCCCTGATCATAGTGGGTGTTCTCTTGCTTTGGATGATTTTCCTCTTGGACACGATACATTCTGACACCTCGCATTGCTTCTATATCTCACTTTCTTTCATTCATCAACTCATAAGCATAACAGTTGGACTCATCATGTCCAACTGATTTACAGAAATTACAGTATAAGGTTTTAGACGTTTTGACATATTTCTGTATGAGGTAACAATCCTAAGGGCGGTGTCCTCTGGTTCTACAAATTTCACACCATGGTGCCTGGTTTTGATTCATATTCATTGGGTTTGGTGTGCCACTATTAAGATAATCTTGAAATAAGGGGCAATGTTCTCTAGTGTGGCCCTCTCCTTTGCATCCTGTGCACCAAACTTCATGTCTTTGTTCATGTCTCTGTTATTTTCCATTCTTCATACCTTGTAATTCTAATGTCAGGGTCGCCAACTGGTTCTGGATCTATATCATCCTAGAGCTACTTTCTCCAATTGGTGAGGCTTCCAACTTCATTGCGATCTCCAAGGCCTCAGCTTGAGATACAACCTTCTGTTGCATCAATGGTTGTCTGATATGGGGCAACAGCGCAACAATGAACCATTCTTGATGTTGTTGCGGAGGTATAACAAATCTCACTTGGTCCAACAATGTTTTGAATGTTTGGTCAAATTCCCAGACCAATTCAATAGGCTTTTGCTTGATTTCTTTCAATTATGTTATGCACTGTGATTCTGATTTGGGCTTTTTAAATTCTGCTGCAATCGCGGTCTTGATGTCTGCTAAGGTTCTTGGTTGTGCTTGAGAGTACTTCATAAACCAATGCAGTGCTCTATCTCGAAAAATAGTGATGAGCTGCGTTCTTTTTATAGCATCATCCGTAACTTTCTTGACACTCCACATGGCTTCGCATAGAAACCAGTGTTGATTAGGGTCTTCCTTACTTGTTCCTTTGAATATTGAAAGTTTTATATCGTTATCTATCATTCTCCTTCCGTATTGTGTACTGTTCTGGGACTGATTCCCTGCGACAAAAGTAGACACGGGCTGCTGGATTGTGCTAGGGATAGTATTATGAGGAATGGTTTGAGTCGTAGTGCTGTGAACACTCGTTCCTGCGGTGTTACTAGTATTGCTAATCTGTGGGATGGGTTGCGCGATTCTCGCGGCAGGTGGATTTTGGACTGATGGATTATGAGGTGTAATACGCTGGATTGTGGCTGATAACTGAGTGTTGTTATTATTGAGGTCACATGGAATTTCGGTATCTATACTGTTTTTAGATTGTCTGGGATTTTTTTTTGTTAGTAAGATTATATCTCTTTCCACTTCTTAAAGTATGGTTTTCTTCGTTAGAATCAATGTGTGTATTCTCTACCATGACAGATTTAGAATTATTGCTGCATTCTTAAAACACCTTTCTCAGCTAAAAGCATTTTAATGTATAGAGTGAGGTTTTTCAGGAACTTACCTCTAAATCCTTCAAAAAAGTATGCTTCAGCTTGGCTGTAGGATTTTAGCGTGTCTACAGCAAACTCCGTCACAAATCCCTCAAGTATGATATCGACCCAGAAGTCTACTGCTCGCGACAATGGGTTGTCTATTGCTTTGAGTTGTTCAGTAAGCTCCGGAGTCCACTACGTAGGTAATCCGCCTTGAAAACAATTCTTTCTTTCTGCTAGGCGTGATATCCACTCAAGTAGCTCGTTTGGAAACGAAGCCTAGAAAATTTCGTAGATGTCTCTCCACAAGTATTTGTTCAACCACCATACATCAGATAGATGTGGGTTTTTGTTTTCTTTCTTTGCGAAATCTCTTTTGATCTTATCACACCAAGCCCAGATCTCTTTCTTTTCTAGATGCCAGTTGTCTCTCCCTAATGGGAACTCGTATTCTTCTTCGCACATTACTTTTTTGAAACACGCTATCGCATCACTAAGTCTTAGCGCGGCAACGGAACCATTTGTTGGTGTTTTTTCTAATCTATAGGTTTTCCAATGTAGACCCAGGTACTTCGCGGTGCAAGATACCAACAAAACCCCTATTCACTGGCCCTTTCGGTAACAGACTGCAAGCAGCCTGAGGTCTCACCTGAGGCAAAGTTGCAGGGATAGTTGAGGAAGCAGGTTTCCATAACCTTGTGATGTGAGTGTTTCAACTGGTTAATGCGCAGCACGGTGATAGATTGCGTACTGCATTTAATGATTGTGGGAGGTCCTCTACCCCTTGTCGAGTGCTGCGGCAAGCAAAGATGCTTGCGCAACTAGCGCATTCACGGACTGTACAGTGGGATTACTTCCACTCTACGACAATAAGTTATCAACAGCTTACCACGTAGCACTACTGATGGATCGGCGCATCAACTAGACAATGCGGTCGTTTATGAGACCGAACCACTTCTACTCAATCTTATTCAATAATCCTTAATCTTAGACTGATAAACATCATAACTTATGTAAGTGAATGAAATGCATGATGTTGCATGCTCTGATATAGTGATTCAACCTTAACAATTAACTGTGTGTTTATCTCACAGATCCATTCATTCGAGGGCTTATAGGTGCTTGACTGTTAACATTCATCCATACATGAACTACTAACATCTTATTCCATCCCTTCCATGGTGAATATAGATAAACTAAACATATATCAGATAACAGTAACTTCATGCATGCACTGTAAGTAATTCAAGCAAAAATAATGGCAATCATACACATCAATCACATAACACAAGGTTTAACATGGTTACTTCTACGGATGGGAAGCTATGTCCACAAGAATTGTTGTTTATATCTTAGGAAAGGGTACAACAGTTCTTCATCTGCGCACTCAGCTGCAGACGTGCTTCTTCCTCAAAATTAGGTCTCTACGTACTCAGCTGTAGAGCCTTTACAATGGCTTCTTGCTCAAAGCTTCTAACAATATTCAAGATACCCAACTACAAAAAATGTAACCCTCTCCCATACAAAAATTCCTTATATATATCATGCCCACAGGTCATGTCTTTACATTATGAAGGAAAAACCCTTGGGTTTACAAAAACTGTCACGGTTTTTCCCAAAATCGGACTGCAGGTGTTTGGTAGCGGAGCTTCAATTGTGGCTATCCTCTATGTAGACACATTGCTATCTGCCCCCCTTTCATGTGTGCCAACAGCTTGCTTCCACCAAGTTGTTCCTTCTTTCACGACCTTAGATGATTGGTTCAAGTAGTAGTAGTCCCCTGTTTGTGTGATCAGTCACCTACCTCCCGATCTGCACCTACCCACTGTTTGGTAGTTATCGACGATGTTTGCCAAAAATAGGTCTTCTGTGACCTAACCAAAATAACTGTTGTCATCCATCCAACGCTCTACTTAGCTGGATCTTCGTCGACGTGGCACATCACGGTGATGTAATCCTCACAGTACAGACCTCGCAGCTCTTTCGACAGTGTGCTACACACAATCGTCGCATCATACCAAAATTGTGTTGTGCTTCTCCTCGCAGCTTCCAAAAACTGATTTTCACAAAAAGTCTCAATCCATGCTACACTCAGCTTCGCAGTTCCCAAAAACTTAATGTGTTCAAAATTTGACCCCCTTGGGCCAGGCCCAACATTGATCATAAGTGTAATTCATTACAAGGGATAGGGGAAATTGAATAAGTTGTCATGTTTGAAGTTTTGAATTGTTGTACTTCCTTATTATAAGGATTAGGGCTGGGTTAAGCTTGAAGCTGAGGTCATAGTGGTGTATTCAATGGTGTGACGTTATTTTGGATTTGTAGTTGTGGTTGCTGATATTGTGGGTGAGGAGCTTGATTGTGAGGAAACTGATTTCCTGGATAAGGATTTCTCCAACCATGAGACCAAGGAGCTTGTTGGTTTGAGTGTTGTTCCCATGGCATCCAAGGAGTAGGATATTGCATTGTAGGTTGAGTAGGTGGATGCCATTGAGTATTAGGATAGGAATAGTGTGAAGGAAACTAATTATTCATATTATTCAAAGAATTGAAAGATGAGGGATCTAGATTCATACCTGGAGCACGAGGTTGCCAAGGCTTCTTTTGTGAGATGAAGTAAGCTTACTCCACATCTAAGATGGATGCTTGAAGGACTGCTTTGACTTTTGGAAGTGAAGGGCATTCTTTAGTATTGTTCTCCAAATCGCACATGCTACATACCTCCACCTTATCAAGCGGGCATTCCCTCAATGGGTGCTTCTTTCTACATTTAGCACAAAATACACCTAGTGCCAGATATTCTTCTGCTTGCCTATGTTTTTCACTCAAAATATCAAACTATGAGGAAATGGAACTCATCATGCCAGTTTTAAATTTTTCAAGAAGATTACCTATCTTTTCCCAAGAAGCCCCTCCACTAGCTGACTTCTGTGCCTTCGTGAGGACATCTCGATCTCAGGTGTTGGTTCTAGAGGATCCCCTAGAGTATCTTCAACATAGGTCGATGATATGTTCAAAAGTTTCTTTTGAGATATCCCCTTTTCCCAATAAATTAAGCATGTCCAGTCAATATTCTCTGAGTCCACGTAGTAGAATAATTTTGAGGACATCCTTCCCAATATCAGTGTGACTAGATCTCTACAAATTGTATAAAAATATTTAAACAATGTCCTCCAAACTCTCCTCTTCTTTTTGGACCATTGTAAACAATTCTTCCCTCCTATCCTTAGTTCTGCAATAGTCTTGATATTTAGCAAGGAAAATTTGTTTCATTTTCTCCCAGGTGGTAATAGTCTCACGACCCAAACTCATGAACCAACGTAGGGAATTTCCCTTTAGGGTGGAAGGAAATAGTTTCAAATTCTGTGCACTAGAGGTATAATCATAGCTCTGACAGAGGATATCAATTTCAAAAATAAATTCATTTGGATCTTTGGTGTACTTACCATGAAAATTCAGCAAAACCGAAGGTGAAATATTCTTCATGGGAGTCACCCTGAGTGTTTGTTGAATAGGAAATTCAAGTGTGAAAACAATGTCTCAATGTTGATTATCCCCTATTTCCTCTTCATGGTCATTGGGGTGTTCTTCATGCTCTCCATGATCTTCATTATCCATGTTTTCCTGGTTCTTGTGTTCTTCTCTCCTTCTTTCTTCCTCCAGTTCTTGACGATAATCTAACCACTCCTTCTCAGTTACTCTATGTTAGTTGATTCGATAAATATCTTCTGGAATCCCTACACCTGTAGCACTTCCTTTATCTTCAGGAGGTCTTTTCTCCAGAGTGGGATTTGAAGGTCCAGTTGTGTTCTCCACGGTTGATGCTGATGATTCAAGCTTAGGGAGAATGGAGCTGCCTCTTCTCGAATATGTCTGCAATAGTCTGGTAGAGGAATCATCTTTAGCAATTAGCTCATCAATAAACATCGCTCTTCCTAAACCCTAATTACTTCCACGACCTCTTCCACCCTCAGAATTAGTGTTTTTGGGGGGTTCCCGTCCTTTTCTTCTCGTATTCATGCAAGCTTCAAATATTCATAGCTAATGAAATCAAATTCTTCAGCTAACATCTATGTCTACCAATTACCTTCCCCGATAATGGCGCCAAAATGTTGGTCACTCTATGTGCTCATTAATTTCAGTTAACAAATAGAGTGCTCAATATAAATTGTCAACTCAGGGAAGTCTGGTTTTTCAAAGGTAACTAAGAAAAATATATGCATAAAAACTTCAGTAGCTGACTAAATAAATAAATATCATTCATCCTACCTAACCGCTAATTCAAACTCAACTCACTGTGAAATCCAATCTCAATTATCAATCTAAGAACTCAAAGGATTCCTATTTTCTTACAACATCAATCCTATAGCAATTGATCTAAGAATGAATTAACTAGAATTGCTTTTGGAAGAAGTTAAATCCTAAAATATCAAATTAAAAGTAATTCAAACCATGACCTATGTAATTCAGAAAAATTCCAGGAAATATAAATAACAATAAAATGCAATAGCTGAGCTTGATTGTAACAACAATACTAATTAGCACATTTGCATAGGAAGGAAAACTACTCTACAGAGTCAACTGTCACACCACACTGTTGCGGCAAACCAAAGGGAAATTATAATCATGAAATTATCCAATCACTACTATTGCAACAATCTGAAAATACTCCCTACTGTAATTCCACACCAAACCAAAATAATTAAAACTAAAACATCATTTCCATTCTCCTCTCCAAACCCCTATCCCCCTTGATCTCCAGTTGTTTCTCTTCCCCAAACCCCCTCCTTCCCCCACCCCTAATCATCTCTCTCTCTCTCTCTCTCTCTCTCTCTCTCTCTCTCTCTCTTTCTTCCTTCCTACCACTCTATCCATCTCCGCCCCCATTATGCCCCACTCTACCCCTTCACTCTCCCCCCCTCTCCCACCTTCTCTCTTCCCCCTCACTCACCCTCTCTCCCCCCTCTCACTCTCCCTCTCTTTACCCCTCTCTGCCCTCTCTTCCCCAAACCCCATAACATCCACCTCTCTCTCATCCCCGTCTACCTCACCCCCCTCTCTCTCTTGGTCCCTCTCTCTCTCTCTCTCTCTCTCTCTCTCTCTCTCTCTGTTTCCCTCCTTATATCCCTCTTCCCCCCAATCACTTCCTCTCCCTCTCCCTCCCTCTCCCCATCTCCCTTCCTATATATCCCTCACTCTCCTCTTCTCTCCCCACTCTCACCACTCGCTCTCCCCCCTCTAGTCCCCTATTCTCTCTCCCTTCTCTTCCCCCTCTCTTCTGTCTCTCTCCCACTACATCTCCCCCTCTCCCCCTCTCTCCCTATATCCCACTCTCCCCATCCCCCTCTATATCTCCCCCTCCACCTCCCTCTCTCCCACTCTTCCCCTGTCCCCCTCCCCTCCCCTTCCCTCCCTCCCCAGCCTCTCTCTCTCTCTCTCTATCCTCCCTCTCCCACTATCCCCCTCTCCCTCCATATCTATCCCTCTCTTTCCCCCACTCTCACATACTCTTCCCATTTGTTCTCCCTCATCTACCACCCCAACTCTCTCTACCCCCCCCTCTCTCTCTCTCCCCCTCTCCCCCTCTCCCCCCCCCCCCTCTCTCTATCTCTTTATATCTTCCCCCCTCCACATCCCCCCCTCCCCCTATCCATCATACCATCTCAACCTATCCCCCCTATCTCTCTCTCCATATCCCTCTCTCACTCTACATCCCTTTGTCTCCCTCACTCTCCTCTTCTCTCCCCCACTTTCTCCCCTTGCTCTATCCCCCAACACTCTCTCCATCTCCCTCTCCCACTCTCCCTCCCTATGTCTCCCTCAATCTCCTTTTCTCTCCCCCACTTTCTCCCATTTCTCTAACCCCCATCTCTCTCACCCTGTAACTCTCTCCCCCCCTCTCTCTCTATATATCTCTCCCTCTCCCCCTCTCCCTCTCCATGTCCCTCTCCCTCCTCTCTCTCTCTCTCTCTCTCTCACTCCCCCCCTCCCTCTCCATGTCTCCCTACCCCTCCTGCTCCCACTCTTCCTCTCTCCCTCCCTTTCTTTTCCTTACTCTCCTATGCTCTCCTTTGCTCTCCTTCATTGCTCTCCCCCCCTTCTATATCCTCCTTACTCTCCCCCGTTCTCCCTGTCCCTCCCTCTCCCTCGATCTGCTCCAATCTCCCATGCTCTCCCCCCTCTCCCCCCTCACTTTCTCCCATTACCTCTTCCCCACTCTCTCTCCTCCCCCATCTCTCTCTCGTTATCTCCCTCTCCCCTCTCTCTGTTCCCCCCATCTCCCCCTTTCCTTCTCCTCCCACTCCCCATCTCCCCCTCTAACTCCCTTTGTCTCTCTCCCTCCATTTTCCCCTCCCTTCGCTTCTTCCCCTCTCTTCACATCCTCCCCATTCCCTCCATATCATTCTCCATTATGTCCTCTCTCCCTCCCCCCTCTTCCCATCCCTCTCTCCCCCCATCACTATCTATCTATCTATCTATCTCTCCCTCCCCATATCCCCCTCCCCCCCCTTTCTCTCTCCCTCTCCCTCTCCCCCTCCCCATCCCCTCCTCCCTATCCCCCTATTTCTTTCCTCCCCTCTCTCTCCCACCCTCCCTCTCCCTCTCCCGCACCCCCTATCTCTCTCTCTCTCTCCCCCGCCCCCCCCCGTCTACCTCCCCCCTCTCTCTCTCTATCCATATCCCTCTCTCACTCTCCCTCCCTCTATCTCCTTCACTCTCCTCCATTCTCCCCCAATCTCCCCACTTGCTCTCCCTGCTCTACCCCCCCCTCTCTCTCCTACCATATCTCTCCCCTCCCTCTCTTTCCCCCATCTCTCTATCTCTATCTCTCCCTCTCACTCTCCCCCCTCTCCCTCTCCCTCCCCATATCTTTATCTCTCCCTCTCCCTCTCCCTCTACCTTTCACTCCCACTCCCCCCCCCTCCCTCTCCCTATCTCCCTACCCCTACCCCTCCCCCTCCCTCTCCCTCCATCTCTCTCCGTCATTCTCCTATCCTCTCCCATTCTCTCCTCCCTCACTCTTCCCCTCCCTCTCCCACTCTCCCCCTCTTTTCACCTCCTCCCCACTCCCTCCCTCTTCCCCTCCCCCTCTCTCCCCATCCATATCCCTCTCCCTTCCTTCTTCTCTCTCTCTCTCTCTTTCCCTCCCCCCTCTCTCTCTCTACCTCTCTCTCTCTACCTCTCTCTCTCTCTCTACCTCTCTCCCCCTCTCTTCCCCTCTCCCTCCCTCTATCTACATCGCTCTCCTCCACTCTCCCACTTCATTATACCTCCTCTCTCTCCCCCCCTCTATGTCTCCACCCTCACCCCCCTCTCTAACCCATCTCTCCTCCCCTCTCTGCCTCTCCCCCTCTCCCCTATCCCCCGCTCTCTTTATCCCCCTCTACTTGTCTCCCTCTCCCCCTCTCCCTTTCTCTCTCCCACTCCACAACCCCCTTTCCTTCTCTCCCCTTCTCTCTTAAACCTCTCCCTTCCCCTCTCCCCCTCCTCCCAACTCTCTCCTCTCTCTCCTGCCCCCTCCCCCCACCCTGTTCACCTCTCTCTCTCTCTCTCTCTCTCTCTCTCTCTCTCCCTCTCTCTCTCTCTCCCTCTCTCCTCTCCACTCTCTCTCTCTCCTCCCCCTCTCCCCTCTCTCTCTCCCCCTCCCCCTCTCCCCCTCTCCCCATCCCCATCACCTTCTCTCTTTCCCTCCTGCACCCGCCTTCTCTTCCCCTTATGTCCCCCCCTCTCTTCCCCTCATGTCCCCCCCTCTCCTCCCCATCCCCTTACTCTAACCCCTCCTCTCTCTCTCTCTCCCTCTCTACCCACACTTCTCTCTCTCCCCATCTCATTGTCCCCCCCCTCTCCCTCTCCCTCCCTCCCCCTCCATCCCTCCCCCTCCATCCCTCCCTCTCTCTTCAGACCTCTCCTCATCATCATCCCCACTCCCTCCCTCTTCCCCTCCCCCTCTCTCCCCATCCATATCCCTCTCCCTTCTTTCTTCTCTCTCTCTCTCTCTCTTTCCCTCCCCCCTCTCTCTCTCTACCTCTCTCCCCCTCTCTTCCCCTCTCCCTCCCTCTATCTACATCGCTCTCCTCCAGTCTCCCACTTCATTATACCTCCTCTCTCTCCCCCCTCTATGTCTCCACCCTCACCCCCCTCTCTAACCCATCTCTCCTCCCCTCTCTGCCTCTCCCCCTCTCCCCTATCCCCCACTCTCTCTATCCCCCTCTCCCTTTCTCTCTCCCACTCCACAACCCCCTTTCCTTCTCTCCCTTTCTCTCTTCCACCTCTCCCTTCCCCTCTCCCCCTGCTCCCAACTCTCTCCTCTCTCTCTCTCTCCTCCCCCTCCCCCTCCCTCTCCCTCTTCACCTCTCTCTCTCTCTCTCTCTCTCTCTCTCTCTCCCTCTCTCTCTCTCTCCCTCTCTCCTCTCCACTCTCTCTCTCTCCTCCCCCCTCTCCCTCTCTCTCTCCCCCTCCCCCTCTCCCCCTCTCCCCATCCCCATCACCTTCTCTCTCTCCATCTCTCTCTCTCTCCCTCCTGCACCCGCCCTCTCTTCCCCTTATGTCCCCCCCTCTCTTCCCCTCATGTCCCCCCTCTCCTCCCCATCCCCTTCCTCTAACCCCTCCTCTCTCTCTCTCTCCCTCTCTACCCACACTTCTCTCTCTCCCCATCTCATTGTCCCCCCCTCTCCCTCTCCCTCCCTCCCCCTCCATCCCTCCCTCTCTCTTCAGACCTCTCCTCATCATCATCCCCACTCCCTCCCTCTCCCTTCCTTTTCTTCTCTCTCTCTCTCTCTTTCCCTCCCCCCTCTCTCTCTCTACCTCTCTCTCTCTCTCTACCTCTCTCCCACTCTCTTCCCCTCTCCCTCCCTCTATCTACATCGCTCTCCTCCACTCTCCCACTTCATTATACCTCCTCTCTCTCCCCCCTCTATGTCTCCACCCTCACCCCCCTCTCTAACCCATCTCTCCTCCCCTCTCTGCCTCTCCCCCTCTCCCTTATCCCCCGCTCTCTCTATCCCCCTCTACTTGTCTCCCTCTCCCCCTCTCCCTTTCTCTCTCCCACACCACAACCCCCTTTCCTTCTCTCCCCTTCTCTCTTCCACCTCTCCCTTCCCCTCTCCCCCTAATCCCAACTCTCTCCTCTCTCTCTCTCTCTCTCTCTCTCTCTCCTCCCCCTCCCCCTCCCTCTTCACCTCTCTCTCTCTCTCTCTCTCTCTCTCTCTCTCTCTCTCTCCCCCTCTCTCCTCTCCACTCTCTCTCTCTCCTCCCCCCTCTCCCTCTCTCTCTCCCCCCTCCCCCTCTCCCCCTCTCCCCATCCCCATCACCTTCTCTCTCTCCATCTCTCTCTCTCTCCCTCCTGCACCCACCCTCTCTTCCCCTTATGTCCCCCCCTCTCTTCCCCTCATGTCCCCCCCCTCTCCTCCCCCATCCCCTTCCTCTAACCCCTCTCCTCTCTCTCTCTCCCCATCTCATTATCCCCCCCTCTCCCTCTCCCTCCCTCCCCCTCCATCCCTCCCTCTCTCTTCAGACCTCTCCTCATCATCATCCCCTCCATCCCTCTCTCCTCAACCCTCTCCTCATCATCATCCCCCCCTCTCTCTCCTTCTCTCTCTCTCTCTCTCTCTCTCTCTCTCTATGTGTGTGTCCCTTTCTCCTCCGCTCTCTAACACCCCCCTCCTTGATTCCCTCTCTCACTCTCTCTCCCTCCACCTCCCCCTCTCTCGCTCCCATTCTCCCACTCCCACTCTCTCTCCTCCTCCCCCCCCGTCTACCTCCCCCCTCTCTCTCTCTATCCATATCCCTCTCTCACTCTCCCTCCCTCTATCTCCTTCACTCTCCTCCATTCTCCCCCAATCTCCCCACTTGCTCTCCCTGCTCTACCCCACCTCTCTCTCCTACCATATCTCTCCCCTCCCTCTCTTTCCCCCATCTCTCTATCTCTATCTCTCCCTCTCTCTCTCCCCCTCTCCCTCTCCCTCCCCATATCTTCTCTCTGCCTCTCCCTCTCCCTCTACCTTTCCCTCCCACTCCCTCCCCCTCCCTCTCCCTATCTCCCTACCCCTACCCCTCCCCCTCCCTCTCCCTCCATCTCTCTCCGTCATTCTCCTATCCTCTCCCATTCTCTCCTCCCTCACTCTTCCCCTCCCTCTCCCACTCTGCCCCTCTTTTCACCTCCTCCCCACTCCCTCCCTCTTCCCCTCCCCCTCTCTCCCCATCCATATCCCTCTCCCTTCATTCTTCTCTCTCTCTCTCTCTTTCCCTCCCCCCTCTCTCTCTCTACCTCTCTCTCTCTCTCTCTCTCTACCTCTCTCCCCCTCTCTTCCCCTCTCCCTCCCTCTATCTACATCGCTCTCCTCCACTCTCCCACTTCATTATACCTGCTCTCTCTCCCCCCTCTATGTCTCCACCCTCACCCCCCTCTCTAACCCATCTCTCCTCCCCTCTCTGCCTCTCCCCCTCTCCCCTATCCCCTGCTCTCTTTATCCCCCTCTACTTGTCTCCCTCTCCGCCTCTCCCTTTATCTCTCCCACTCCACAACCCCCTTTCCTTCTCTCCCCTTCTCTCTTCCACCTCTCCCTTCCCCTCTCCCCCTCCTCCCAACTCTCTCCTCTCTCTCCTGCCCCTCCCCCCTCCCTCTTCACCTCTCTCTCTCTCTCTCTCTCTCTCTCTCTCTCTCTCTCTCTCTCCCCCTCTCTCTCTCTCTCCCTCTCTCCTCTCCACTCTCTCTCTCTCCTCCCCCCTCTCCCTCTCTCTCTCCCCCTCCCCCTCTCCCCCTCTCCCCCATCCCCATCACCTTCTCTCTCTCCCTCCTGCACCCACCCTCTCTTCCCCTTATGTCCCCCCTCTCTTCCCCTCATGTCCCCCCCTCTCCTCCCCATCCCCTTCCTCTAACCCCTCCTCTCTCTCTCTCTCCCTCTCTACCCACACTTCTCTCTCTCCCCATCTCTTTGTCCCCCCTATCCCTCTCCCTCCCTCCCCCTCCATCCCTCCCTCTCTCTTCATACCTCTCCTCATCATCATCCCCACTCCCTCCCTCTTCCCCTCCCCCTCTCTCCCCATCCATATCCCTCTCCCTTCCTTCTTCTCTCTCTCTCTCTTTCCCTCCCCCCTCTCTCTCTCTACCTCTCTCTCTCTCTCTCTCTACCTCTCTCCCCCTCTCTTCCCCTCTCCCTCCCTCTATCTACATAGCTCTCCTCCACTCTCCCACTTCATTATACCTCCTCTCTCTCCCCCCTCTATGTCTCCACCCTCACCCACCTCTCTACCCCATCTCTCCTCCCCTCTCTGCCTCTCCCCCCTCTCCCCTATCCCCCGCTCTCTCTATCCCCCTCTACTTGTCTCCCTCTCCCCCTCTCCCTTTCTCTCTCCCACTCCATAACCCCCTTTCCTTCTCTCCCCTTCTCTCTTCCACCTCTCCCTTCCCCTCTCCCCCTCCTCCCAACTCTCTCCTCTCTCTCTCTCTCTCTCCTCCCCCTCCCCCTCCCTCTTCACCTCTCTCTCTCTCTCTCTCTCTCTCTCTCTCTCTCTCTCCCTCTCTCCTCTCCACTCTCTCTCTCTCCTCCCCCCTCTCCCTCTATCTCTCCCCCTCCCCCTCTCCCCCTCTCCCCATCCCCATCACCTTCTCTCTCTCCATCTCTCTCTCTCTCCCTCCTGCACCCACCCTCTCTTCCCCTTATGTCCCCCCATCTCTTCCCCTCATGTCCCCCCCTCTCCTCCCCATCCCCTTCCTCTAACCCCTCCTCTCTCTCTCTCTCTCCCCATCTCATTGTCCCCCCCCTCTCCCTCTCCCTACCTCCCCCTCCATCCCTCCCTCTCTCTTCAAACCTCTCCTCATCATCATCCCCACTCCCTCCCTCTTCCCCTCCCCCTCTCTCCCCATCCATATCCCTCTCCCTTTCTTCTTCTCTCTCTCTCTCTCTCTTTCCCTCCCCCCTCTCTCTCTCTACCTCTCTCTCTCTCTCTACCTCTCTCCCCCTCTCTTCCCCTCTCCCTCCCTCTATCTACATCGCTCTCCTCCACTCTCCCACTTCATTATACCTCCTCTCTCCCCCCCCTCTATGTCTCCACCCTCACCCCCCTCTCTAACCCATCTCTCCTCCCCTCTCTACCTCTCCCCCCTCTCCCTTATCCCCCACTCTCTCTATCCCCCTCTACTTGTCTCCCTCTCCCCCTCTACCTTTCTCTCTCCCACTCCACAACCCCCTTTCCTTCTCTCCCCTTCTCTCTTCCACCTCTCCCTTCCCCTCTCCCCCTCCTCCCAACTCTCTCCTCTCTGTCTCTCTCTCTCTCCTCCCCCTCCCCCTCCCTCTTCACCTCTCTCTCTCTCTCTCTCTCTCTCTCTCTCTCCCTCTCTCCTCTCCACTCTCTCTCTCTCCTCCCCCCTCTCCCTCTCTCTCTCCCCCTCCCCCTCTCCCCATCCCCATCACCTTCTCTCTCTCCATCTCTCTCTCTCTCCCTCCTGCACCTGCCCTCTCTTCCCCTTATGTCCCCCCCCTCTCTTCCCCTCATGTCCCCCCCCTCTCCTCCCCATCCCCTTCCTCTAACCCCTCCTCTCTCTCTCTCTCCCCATCTCATTGTCCCCCCCTCTCCCTCTCCCTCCCTCCCCCTCCATCCCTCCCTCTCTCTTCAGACCTCTCCTCATCATCATCCCCCCCATCCCTCTCTCCTCAACCCTCTCCTCATCATCATCCCCCCCTCTCTCTCCTTCTCTCTCTCTTTCTCTGTGTGTGTGTGTCCCTTTCTCCTCCGCTCTCTAACACCCCCCTCCTTGATTCCCTCTCTCACTCTCTCTCCCTCCGCCTCCCCCTCTCTCGCTCCCATTCTCCCACTCCCACTCTCTCTCCTCCTCCCCCCCTCTCTTCCCATCCTCCCCCTCCCCTTCTAATTTATGTTAGATGATAATATTAACATACATTATAAATTCCACAAGTAATACTAAGAGTTAAGAATATCCTAAGGGTATGGTGAGATGTTGTCTTAACAATGTCTTGTTATTTTTTTAATGAATATGATTTCAAAAAGACATCAAAATGTCGAACCCTGTAAAAAACAAGAACACATTACCATAAATAAAAAATTTCTTAATAATAGATATATTTATAAAGTTCTAGATAGTCTATGGTGTATGGTTTAAGGCTTTTAAATAGACAAATTTAACAAAATACAAATGACTGTGGCCTTGGACCTTTATAGGGAATGAGAGCTTGACCATGGCATAAATATTTTAGCTTAAAAGCCTTAAAGAATTGGAAAATACAATTTAACAAATTTGTTTGAAAGATGTTGGAATTTGGTGTCTAACGATTTAGAGTTCAACAAATGTATCCTGTGAAACAAATGAAGTTAGTTTCAACCCAACTATCTTCAAAATCTCATTGGAAAATAATGCCTGTTTGTTCTCAGTGCAAGATCCTCGAGGCATTCAAGTAGGATTTGGGTTCCATGAGAAATTTACTACCTAGATTGTAACAATAAAACAATATAAAATGGGAAATGAAAAGGTAAGAAAAAGAAATTTTTGAAGAAATTTTCCCCTGCCATCGAGGTCGCATATCCGTCTTTCAAAGATATTTCCCCCTTCCATTGAGGTCACATATCCGACTCATGTTTCGTCGACTATCTGACACAAATGTAGTCCGATCATCTAACATTTATACGTCGGATGTGGCCGGATACCCGACTGAATTTAGGTCGGATATCCGACATCGCGGTGTTGGATTTACCTCAAACTTATCCTTTGTTATGGTCTAAATCATTGTTGGATAAATGACTTATTGGGGGTTAGATAACCAATGTATAATGGTTCGTCAGATATCCGGCAAAAATTTGACCGATGGATTTTTCAATTCAAGTTTGTCGAATTTGCACCATTTTTTGGTCAAATATCCAACGATATCCCGTCGGATTTTGTTCCATAGGAGTTAGTGCTGGGATTCTTCACCTTCTTTCTCTTAAACTAAAATCTACTTTCTGGTTACTTGGTTACTTGTACCTCATATGATAACAAGTATATATCATATTTAGAGCTGCATTCATTAGATTACTTGTTATTGAAAATATATAAATTTGAAGTGCTTTACTTCATCCATAATCTTAAATCTTAGATCTATGGTTTAGTACTTGAATTTGCAATTTTTCCAAGTACTAAATAGTGTTAGATTTTTATTTTTGTTTTTTTAAATCACGAACATTTTAACAAATTTAGATTATTTTTTTTTGCCATTTATAGACAGGTCAAACATAAGTGTTGTCAATAATTTCAAGATTTGATCCTTCCAAAACACTTCCTCAAAGCCCTCTCTGAAAAGGGCCCTTTTCCATATTTTTTTTTGTAATATCTTTCATCCGAACTTATAAGGATAAAGAGGCCTTCTTTAATCATTGAAAAAATCCATTAATAAAAGAAGCAAGTGGGATACACACTGCCCACACCCTTTCTCCCATTGGACGAACTTGTATCGCCTCCTTTTTGGTGTGACTTTCCCTTTTTACTTTGTTTTTCACTACTAACCCTTAGAGTAGTTTTCCTTTTTTTTGCAAGATTAATTCCACAGTTAGTTTCAATTTTGTTAGTTAGTTCACATTTCTTTTGCAAGTAAATAAATGAAGCTGACTTGTTGCCACAAAGTATGCTCTCGCCACCACCTAAAGGCTTTATCGATTAATGGTAGATGATAAAAAAAGTTGATATATAGTCAGTAGTAATTAGTACAATACTTTTTTATTCAATTTCATTTACTTTATTTTCACTTATAATATATTTTGATTTCAAAATTGGAATTAATATTTGCATTTCTCCCAAGTATGCTCTTGTATATCGACGACTAGTTGAGGCTAGTCTGATCTTTGGACCAATCAGAAAGGGGTCTTGTATTTCATAACTTTTCACATTTAATTAACAATACACTTTTAATAAAAATCAAATCCCCTAAACAGATAGAAATTCAGCATCACAATCTTTACCTTCTGTGGGAATTTTTTTAAAGAAAGCGGGAACAACTAGATAGTGACTGTGGGGTCCCATTAGGCTACACCCTCGACTGGTGTAGTGTTGTACACACCCTTACGACTCCGATATAGAAAAAATTTTCTTGTGTAGAAACACAATGGGAAAATTCGGACATATTACACTTACCTTACGAAATATCAAAAACCCTTTCCCATAATACACTCATCATAATAATTTAAAACTAACCAAGATACAATTGGAAAACATTTACTTTTTAGTAGCATTTATTTTGACTCCATTTGGCACTAATCAACTTTACAACAATACCTTTCTTTCCTTAATATCATCTTATCGTTGTTTATGTTACCTCTTTATATCCTTGTGAGGAACCTGCAACAATTAATTGATAAAATGCACAATATTTGAGATCACAAAATATTTTTATTGATCATAGGCCACTTTGAGGGGGAAACCTCCTTTGAGCAAGCTCAATACAAATAAATTCATCGTGCCTTCATTGGCCTCAACACACACTTATATACTAATTCTATGCCAAATACTATGGGTCAATACCATGGAACATGTAATACTACGGGATGACTTAAAAAGCATATGTGTCCAATACTATGGGTCAATACCATGGGATAATACAAACTATGGATCAACAAATACTATGGGATGACTTACAAAGCATATGCGTCCAACAACAATATACTAACAAAGTAAAGATTAGTGTTTACATGTGTTCTTAACATCCCCTCTCCCTTAGAAAAACATTTGTCCTCAAAGCTTTAGATGTGGAAATTGATGCAGAATCTGAAGGAGTGGTTCCCCTATAGCACCCTCGAGTTTCATCCCGTGCCACAGAATTAATACCTCTGTGATAGATTGAGAGAGAAGCTGATGCCTTTTGAGTTCTAGGGAGGATTGCTTGGAAGGTTGGATATTAAGAAGAACCATATCATCTGCTTGAAGAGTGCGCTTAGAACGGTGCTGGTTGGCTTGTTGTTTCATTCAAATTCTGGCCATCTGATCGTGGTTTCGAAGAACTGAGTCAATTTCCTGAACTAGGGAACTTCTGAGGGTGTATGGAAGAAGAAATTGCTGTACCTATCCATAGATTGCTTCATATGGTGTCATTTTAGATGTGGTATTGTACCACCGGAGTACTACAAGGAAATCCATAGAAATAGTTGTCCAAGTCTGTGTAGGGATGGAAAAGGGTTCGAGTAGTCCTGAAAGGAGTGTCGTTTCACCCTTTTTAACCTGGAAAGTATCACAGTCATCCACCATCTATTGAATCGTCATTTTTCAGTCCCTACCAAAAGAAGTTACACTCTTCTCGGTCGTAGGTTTTGAGGAACCCAGAGTGCCCTGTCGATGGAGAAGCATGGAGTTCCTAGAAGACATAGCCATGTTGAACAGATTGCAACCAATTTGGAACAAGCAGAGAAATAGATGTAAGAGAAACTGGGTCATCAAATATGCGAGAAGGAGCATCTACCACCAGATTGTCCTTACCCTTATTCTAAGTGATCGCATAGGCATAACCCATGAGTTGGATAACCCATTTCAGGTGTGCTGGGAAGGAGACCTGTTTTTCCAGGAAATTTTCCAGACTCTAGTAAGTAGTCTTGATCCATAAATAATTCCCTAATAGGTATGGCTGCCACTCCTGTAGTGCATGCAAAATAGGAATCATTTCCTTCGTAGATGTAGATGCGGCTAAATCCTTACCAGAAAGGTCTCTTGAAGGAAGCAAGCCCACTGGTTCAGCAAAGACACCTACATATCTATCCAAGGAAGTAGTGGAGACCGTTGAGTGGTGCATCTAAATGGAATGGACTTGAGCGATGACACCATGTGAATTCTTCTTAACGATCTTTTCCAGGCAATGTGAATTGATGATGCAGAGAGACATTGGTTGTAAGCCCGTAAATTTTCATTTTTTCTCATTGACTGAAAACTGCATCCAAAGTTCAGCAAAATCCCATAAGATGGGGCCAAGTGTGCGTAACCATGGAACACCCAAAAAGACATCACATATACCTAAAGACAAGGCAAACATGTCAGAGCACAGGTTATAATCCTCAAGAGAGATACACACATTGTGACACTTTCCCTTTCAAGGTAAGGTGCCCGCATTGGAAATGATGACTTCAAAATTGGAGCAAGGATGGACAAAACAATCATCTTGTTTGGCGATCCGATGGTCAGTGAAATTATGAGTGCTACCAGAATCAATGATTATTGTAAGAGGGATCTTCTTGAAGTAACCCATGACCCTCATTATTTGTGGGGTGGTGACTCCGGCTAAAGCATGGAGAGATATCTCTGGGTGGTCATCCAGAGACGGAGGGTCAACAAGTGGCTGTTGAATGTCCACTTGATCATCCATTGTATCTAGAGCTTCTACACCAAGTTCAGAGGCAGGCCGAGAATCCACATTTAAGAGATAGAGCTATTTCTCAACACATCTATGTCCCCGAGTGAATTTATCATCACAATTATGACAAATCCATTTTTCTCTACATGCATGCATCTCTGCTTCAGACAAATGCTTGATAGGAATGGTGCAAGAAGCTGGCATGATGTGAGGTCGTTGGGAAACCATATTTCTGAATAGAACAAAAGTGGATTGGGAGAGATGTTGGGTTGTGATCTTGTCCCTCCGCCAACTTAGCCAACCCTAGGACTTCCATCATTGTGTTGGGATGGAACATTGTAACCTCTTAGAAGATTTCATCCTTAAGACCACTGATAAAACAACTCCTATAGAATTCATCAGACAATCGTTCTGTGTGATTGGCTAGTTTCTCAAATTATGTTTGATACTCTCTCACAGTGCCAAATTGGTCAAGTTTAGTGAGTTCTCCTGTGAATTCATCAAAATCATTAGGACCAAATCGTTGCAAAAGGAGTTGGCAAAAGTATGTCCATTTTGGCTCATCATGAGCCTTGATAAACCAACGGTACCATTGAAGGGCTTCCTGTTCCAAATGAAAGGATGCAAGTGGAACTTTTCAGACATCAAAAGTACTATGCAAACTGAAATATTGTTCTACCTGGTATATCCATCCAGTCAGATCATTACCATTAAAGCAAGGAAAATCAAGCTTTGGACCAGGAAAATTGCTGGAAGAAGAGAACCCAGTGTTCATGGCTGAATGATAAAGATGGAGGTTGAGAAAATTTTCATCCAAATCTTGGAGTTCAATTTTGAGAGCTACAAGTTCTTCCGCCATGATTTAAGCTCCTCCATGGGCAACAACCATAACCAGGAGTTTTTTTTTTTGTGAATGGGTAGAAAAGCACAAATAAAATCTTATTTAGTAACAGGGAAATTTGGATTTGAGAAAAAATCGGATGGGTAATTGGGGTTTGACTAGGTTTTGGACACTTTCGAATGGACAAGGAAGCAAAAATGCGAATTTCAGAAGCGGGGTGAAAGAATGGGAAAAATTTTCAGAGAGGGACAAAGAAGCATAAATAGGGAATGAACACGATGGAAAAATTTGAAGGTGATTGGGTGAAAATCGAAGAAGTTATGGAAAACCCTAAAAATAGACAAATGTGAGATTTGAGGTTTTGGAAAGTGGAATTTGGGATAGGGTCCTCAGGAATGAAATATGCAAAATGGGATTGCAGGGGTGTCAGTGAAGTTTTAGGGGAAACAAAATTGAAACAAAGGAGATATGGATTTGAAACGATGGGATCTGAAACAACTTTCAGAATGGATCTAAAATGGATGGATCTGCAATGACATGGAAGTGATCGACAATAGATGGATCTGCAATGACGTGGAAGTGATCGATAATAGATGGATCTGCAACAGTGCGAAAATGATCGGCAACAGTTTAGCTGAAAACAGATATGGACCCCAAGTATGCTTGACTTGCTAACATTTCTGGGGTTTCACTCGGCCACCAATGTTGTCTGACGGCTTGTGTATAGGGGCAGTAACCCTCACTCCATGGCTCAGGTAAAACTAATAACCACTTTGCCACAAACAACAACTCTTGGTTTACCTCACAGGTGGTAACTAGTTAATCAGGTAGGGGTCGTTTCCCTTTTCACTGGAAGGTCCTCTCAATGGGCCTGCTACTTTGGGGTTCTTGTGGTACTCCTCACAATGATTTTTAGGGATTATTCCCAAGTACTTCCCATAGATAAGAGGATAGGGATTATTCCCAGATCCGAACGTGCAATAGATGCGAAAAAAAATTGGCAGAAATTCCACCCAACGAGCCCAAAAAAGTGCTCTAATACAAGTTGTGAGGAACCTGCAACAATTAATTGATAAAATGCACAATATATGAGACCACAAAATATTTTTAATGATCGCAGGCCACTTCGAGGGGGCAACCTCCTTTGAGCAAGCTCAATACAAATAACTTCATGGTGCCTTCATTGGCCTCAACACACACTTATATACTAAGTCTATGCCCAATACTATGGGTCAATACCATGGAACATATACTACTATGGGGAAAACTTACAAAGCATATGCATCCAATACTATGGGTCAATACCATGAGCTAATACAAACTATCAATCAACAAATACTACAAGACGACTTACAAAGCATATGCATCCAACAACAGTATACTAACAAAGTAAAAAGAAGTGGCTTACATGGGTTCCTCACAATGGTATGCTATTGATCTAACTCATTATTTTGCAATAATCTTGTTTCCGTATTTTATCTTCAAAACCCCTAAAAAAATTATTTTCATTTTAACATCTAAGAACTAAAATCCTTAGTAACATTTCTTAGGGTCTACCCCCTTGTTTTGTTAGGAGTTAACATAAACAGAGGAGTCAAGATCAAGTGACAATACTTGACTCGAGACTTTCCCCCAAGGACACACCAAGTGGCTTGAATATTTTTTCTGTGTTACGAGGTGTGTATAAGAAGAAACACACCCTCCCTTTTTCTCTACCCCTAACCCTCCTCCCTCTCTTTCGTATTCCTAACCCCCCTCTTCCCTCTCGTCCCCACTATCAACACCCTATATTAGCCTCATCCCGCCATGCCTCTCTTTCTTCCCCAACCCCCTAATCCCCCCACCCCTCTCTTTCTTCCCCAACCCCCTAATCCCTCCTCTCTCTCTCCCTCTCACTATCCCTAACCACCCCTACATGTCCCTAAACCCCCATCCTACTCTCGCTATCCCTAACCAACCCTATCTCTCCCTAAACCCCCTCCTAATCTCACTACCCATAACCTCCCCCTTCACTCCTCTCTCTCTCTCTCTCTCTCTCTCCTACTCAACCTACCCCTAATCCATTCTCTCTATATCTCTATATCTCCTAATCCCCCTTCCACTACCATAAAAAAACCCATCTCTCTCTCTCTCTCTCTCTCTCTCTCTCTCTCTCCTTGAACCCCCTCTCTTCCCCTCCCCTAATAACCCACATCCTCACCCTCCTTGCCCTCGTCTCTCTCTCTCTCTCTCTCTCTCTCTCTCTCTCCTCAACCAACCCCTAACCCACACCCCTTTCTCTCTCACAAAACATCATAACACAACCCCACCCCCGTTCCATCCACCTCATTGCTCCCCCACTCCCATTATCTCTCCTTCTTCTCACAAAAAACCCCCCTCCTCCACCTCTACCCCCTAACCCCCTCTCTTTCTCTCTCTCTCTCTCTCTCTCTCTCTCTCTCTCAACTAATTCTCCCTAACACACCAACTCTCCCCACCCCCCCCCCCCCACTATTATTATTTATCCCTCTCTCATAGAAAAAACACCTTACTCCTCTCCCTAACACTAATTAATTCTCTCTCCCCCAAAACCCTAATACCCCCTCTCTCTCCCCCTTCCTCCCCACCTTTCCCCCACTCTCTCTCTATCCCTCTCTCTCTCCATCTCCCTCCCTCTCCCTCTCCCTCCCTCTCTCTTCCTCTCTCCCTCTCCCTCTCTCTCTCCCACTCTCTCTCCCCCCTCTCTCTATCCCCCCCCTCTCTCTCTACCAATATCCTAACACTCCCCCTCTCTCTCACCCTCCTCTTCCCCCCATCTCTCCCTCTCTCTCTCCCTCTCCTCCCCATCCCTCAATCTACCCCTCTCTCCTATTGATTTTTCCTGAGCAACATCGAGTGGCATTCTCTGAAAGAATGGAGGCACCTGGTCAGTTACCAGGATATTGATCCAGTCTAGGACTAGAAGCTCAGCCTGGGGTTGAGATCCATTCTCTAGGAGAATGGAGGCACCTGGTCAGTTACCAAGATATTAATCCAGTCTGGGACTGGAAGCTCAGCCTGGGGATGAGAGCCATTCTCTGGGAGAATGGCGGCACCTGGTCAGTTACCAGGATTTCACTATAAGCCCTATACCGGGTCTAGGAAAGTGGTGTACTCCTCCCCTTGATCTATGGGCTATGGGACCTTCTCAGGGGACTGATCAACCCTTGTTGAAAAACCTAGCACTTGGTCTTGGTCGCAACAGGAGGGTGAAGTAAAGCAATTAATTTATCTCCTTATGATGATGTACTTGGAGTGGACATGAAGACCTTGAAGAACACCTGGATGACTTGTTGAAGATAAATGAAACCCAAGGATAGCTTGGCTTGGTCCATGAACCCATCATTTAAAGAAAAAATAAATATATATTTTTTGTTGTGGGTCGGCTCATTATTGGAGGACAAAAATAAATAAATAAATTTAATTTATATATAAGGACAGGTTAGCCTCAATTAGTGAAATTATTTCACTATAAATGAGAAAGCAAACTCAACATTTTAAGAGACAATTTCATGGTGTTTTAAGGACAGTTCGTGGTCTTCTTTTTTTGTCTGCTCCAAAAAGGATAGTTTGTGGACTTTTCTGTTTGATCAGCTCGTGGTTGGGTTTGAGATTTTGCTAGGTTTTACTTCTACTGAGTTTTACTTTCTGTTGAGGAGTGAAAGCCCTAACATTATTTAAAGATTATCCTAACGCAGCTAGGGTATTGTTGATCCCACTTGGAAGTTTCTACAGTGTATTTCAGCCCAGGGCATTTCCTTGTGTACTTGAATTAAGTTAGGGGTCTGTCCTAACTTTTGGCAGCCCTATTGAGGGCACCCACAAGCTACAACAATCACAGTAGCCCCTGGAAAAGACTAGAATAGGTCACGGCACCCTCAGCAGGGTATACACCAGTGAACAGTGACATCTACAGGTGGATTGTACAAGATTGAAGCTGCTTCAAACATCTAGCATCAACTACATTCAGTGACAGATCAGGATCAGCAGAACAGGGTTCTTCTTGGTCAGTAGAACAAATTCTAATTGTTGAATAGGCTTGTTCTTAGCCTACTGTTGTAAAACTCAGTCATCTCATTTTTGGAGATAAATCATTATTAAATTGCTTTCAGGTTTTTGTCCTTAAAAGGTTTCCCCATGAAAATATTGTGTTCAATTTTTTATGTGTATTTATTGTTATCTATCTCTGCACTATTTATATTTACAGTCTATTACTGCTATAAAATTTCATAATTTTAACATGGTATCGGAGCTTTGCTTGTAAAGCACACAACTTTTGAGCAGGTGACTATGTCTCACATAGACCTTGGGACAGTACAAACAAACTAGAGATGGCTTCTTCTGTCTCCTTCAGACCAGAGGACAGACTTGAGGGTTCAACAAATTTTAATTCATGGAAAGCAAGGCTTATGGCCACCTTGGAAGAGAATGACCTTGATGACTTGGTCATTAATGTTGTAGAAGAACCCACGTCAAATACGGGAAGGGAAACGTTCAAAAAGAAGCAACCAAAGGCTAGGGGGATTATCTATGACTCAGTCGAAGAAAATATAATGCCTGCCATAACACCACTGAAGACAGCCAAGGAGTGTTTTTACACCTTGACAAATCTGTACGAGAAGAAAGCACCTAGTCAAAAGAGAGTCTTGAAAAACAGACTTTGTACATTGAAGATGGAAAAAGATGAAGGAGTGGCCTCCTTATTCACAAACATTTCTCAGGTAAGAGATCAACTTTTTGCTATTGTAGTTATAGTAGATGATGATGACCTTGTACAAACTGTTTTGATGGTCTTCCAAGTTCTTGGGAAACCTTCTTGGCTTTTGTGAGTGGACGTGAGACTCGGCTAGATTTTGAGAGACTTTGGCATGACTGTCTGGAAGAAGAAGGCAGAGTTTAGAGCAGAACTAAGGGTCCTAAGGAAGGGAATCTGGCACTAACAACTAAAACTAAGAAATAGTTCAAGAAACCTTTCCCTCCCAAGAAGAAAGAGAACAAGCCACAAGGTAAGTAAATTGATATGTCACAAATTAAATGTTTTAACTATTTCAAGATGGGACATTATGCTAGGGACTGTGGGAAGCCACAAAGAAGATTCAAAAGAAAGTTCCAAGCATCTACAGCTGAGGAAGAACAACCTAAGAAGAAGAAGAATGCCAAGTCTTCCAAGGAGGAAGAACCAAGAAGAGAATACTACTTAATTTCTGCCCTAGCAGGGTCCATCACCAACAACACAAATTCTTGGTTGGTGGACAGTGGAGCCTCAAAACATATGATAGGTTCCCGTGAAGCCCTTTCAAGCTACAGAAAGAAGAAGTTTTCCACCCAAGTAGAACTTGGAGATGACACCACCTACAAAATTGAAGGAGTCGGTTCAGTTTCATTTCAACTTGATTCAGGGACCATGTTACACATTGAAGACATAATGTATGTTGTAGGCTTGAAGAAAAATCTCCTTTCTGTTGTTGGCTTAGAAGATAAAGGCTGCAGGGTTATATTCATGGACAAAAAGGTTCTGTTGGGGTCAAAGAATGAAAGGTTGAGTGCAGCAGAATTGATTGGGGTTTTGAGAGGGAGGCCTTTACAAGGCATTTGGGCATTCTACTCAAGCATTGGCTCACAGTACAATCAACCCTTGTGAGTTATGGCACCGAAGGTTTGGGAACCTTCATTATGCAGCTCTCCCTGGTCTTCAAAAGATGGTTATAGGTATGCCTGAGTTTTCTAATGAACATAGTGGTATTTGCAAAGGTTGTACCCTTGGTAAAAATATCAAGAAGTTTTTTTCAAAAAGCAACAGCAGATCAAAAGGGATTTTGGATTTGATTCACTCTAACATTTGTGGACCCATGTCTTCACCTTCTTTAAGTGGTTGTTTATACTATGTACTGTTCATTGATGATTACTCTCGTAAATCTTGGATTTACTTTCTAAAGGCTAAAAGTGAAACTTTTGATAAGTTCAAGGAGTTCAAGGCGCTGATTGAAAATCATATAGGAAGACACATCCATATCTTGAGGTCAGACAATGGAGGTGAGTTTGAATCGAATGATTTTGATGACTTTTGCCAAGAAGCATGGATCAAGAAGGAGTTGACTGTACCTTACAACCCCCAACAGAACGACGTTACAGAAAGGAAGAACAGAATAGTCTGTGAGGCTGCTAAAGCCATGTTGTGTGATCTAGATCTTCCTTTGTCTCTATGGGCTGAGACTGCTGGTATAGCTGTCTATATTCAAAATAGAAGTCCTCATGCCATTTTGGGAGAAAATACTCTAGAAGAAGTCTTTACAGGTAAGAAACCTGTAGTTGACCACATGAGGATCTTTGGCACTCTATTCTACATCCATGTTCCAAAAGAAAACAGATTAAAGCTGGAGCCTTCCAGAAAGAAAGGCACATTTGTTGGGTGCAGTGAAAAAGCCTACCGTATCTATGTTTCTGGTCAAAGATACATTGAAATCAGCAGAGATGTGATATTTCATGAGGAAGTTGTTTTCCGCCACTCTAAAGAGCTCCCAAAAGATATAGAAGAATCTATTTCCAACATTCCAGACTTTCCTCATTCAGAGAATTAGAGGGAGGAAGAAGATGAACCTCATGCTTACTCAGAACTAGAAAGACCAACTGAAGAATTACTTGAAGCTCCTCCTTCAAGAGAAGACCTGCTTGGGATAGAGAAATATTGCAAGAAGCAAAGAAGCATAAAGCTCCTTCTAGGACATTCAGAGAAAGCAAGAAGCCCCAGAAATACTCAGGTCTTATGAGTAAGCTCATTGATGCAGAACCCTGTACATTCAAAGAAGCAGAATCTCATCAGGTATGGATTAATGCCATGACAGAAGAATATAATTCCATTATGAAAAATGATGTGTGGGAAATTGTTCCTAGACCGAAAGGGAAGTCTGTGGTGACTTCCAAATGGTTCTACAAAATCAAGCATGTTGCTGATGGTAGTATTGAGAAATATAAGGAAAGATTTGTGGCATGTGGTTTCTCACAAAAGGAAGGCATAGACTATGATGAAACATTTGCTCTTGTTGCCAGGTATACCACCATTAGGACCTTTATCTCCCTCACTGCTGTCTTTGGATGGAAGCTCCATCAAATGGATGTAAAGACAGCTTTTCTTAATGGAGAAGTTGAAGAAGAGGTCTACATTGAGCAACCTGAAGGCTTTGCGACTCATGAAATGCAGTCTCATGTGTGCAAGATAAAGAAATATTTGTATGGACTCAAATAGGCCCCAAGGGTTTGGTATGCTAGGATTGATGGTTACCTTCATAGTTTGGGATTCTCCAAGAGCACTGCTGATTCCAACCTTTACTTTAAGGTTGTTCAGAACCATGTCTTGATTCTAGTCCTATATGTGGATGACATGTTCCTCATTGGAGAGGAGCAACTGATAGCTCAGTGCAAGAGCGAGCTTACTTTAGAATTTGAAATGAAGGATCTGGGACTCATGCATTATTTTCTTGGTTTAGAGGTCTGGCAGAAGCCAGATGAGATCTTCCTGTCTCAAGGGAAGTATACAGTTGATATCTTGCAGAGGTTTGGGATGCATGACTGCAAACCCATGACTGTACCCATGACATCAAATATGAAGAAGTTACATGACTCAGCTACTTCTTCATAGGCAGTGGATCCTACTCAGTATTGCCAACATCTTGGATCTTTGATGTATCTAGTGCATACGAGACCAGATATCTGTTATGCAGTGAATGCATTGAATCAGTTCACGTCCAAGCCGAAGCACATACACTGGATAGCTGCCCAAACATGTGCTAAGATATTTGCGAGGGTACTATTACTTATGGGCTCAAATATACCTCCAACAATGGGAGTAATGTTACTTGGATATGCTGACACCAATTGGGCTGGCAGTGCAATGGACCGAAAAAGCACATCAAGGTAACGTTTCAGTTTGGGATCAGCCATGATCTCGTGGTCCAGCAGAAAACAGGGTTCCATAGCTCAGAGCATAGCTGAAGCTGAGTATATTGCTGCCAGTGATTCCTGCAGAGAAGCAGCTTGGCTTAGAAAGCTTCTCCTTGACCTATTTGGTGGAAAACTTGAGCCAACCATTATCCATTGTGATAATTAGAGTTTCATTAAGCTTTCAGAGAACCCTGTGTTTCACGACAGGTCAAAGCACATTGAGATGAAGTATCACTTCATCAGAGATATGGTACAGCGAGGTGCCATGAAGCTCCAGTACATCCGTATAGATGAGTATATTGCTGACATATTGACAAAGCCTCTATCGTTGACAAAGCTTGTGCACTTTCGAGACAAGCTTGGTATTGCAGAGAATGACGCTCTCGCTGAGAGGGAGTGTTGATTTTTCCTGAGCAGCATCGAGTGCCATTCTCTGAGAGAATGGAGGCACCTGGTTAGTTACTAGGATATTGATCTAGTATAGGATTGGAAGCTCATCCTGGGGCTGAGAGCCATTCTCTAGGAGAATGGAGGCACCTGGTTAGTTACCAGAATATTGATCCAGTGGGGGACTGGAAGCTCAGCCTGGGGCTGAGAGCCATTCTCTGGGAGAATGGAGGCATCTGGTCAGTTACCAAGATTTCACTGTAAGCCCTAGACTAGGTCTAGGCAAGTGGTGTACTCCTCCCCTTGATCTATGGGGCTATGGGACCTTCTCAGGGGGACTGATCACCCTTGTTGAAATACCTGGCACTTGGTCTTGGTAGCAACATGAGGGTGAAGTAAAGAAATTAATTTATCTCCTTATGATGATGTACTTGGAGTGGACATGAAGACCTTGAAGAACACCTGGATGACTTGTTGAAGATAAATGAAACCCAAGCATAGCTTGTCTTGGTCCATGAACCCATCATTTAAAGAAAAAAATAAATATATATTTTTTTGTTGTGGGTCGGCTGATTATTGGAGGAAAAAAAATAAAATAAAATTTATATATAAGAACAGGTCAACCTCAATTAGTGAAATTATTTCACTATAAATGAGAAAGCAAACTCAACATTTTAAGAGACAATTTCGTGGTGTTTTAAGGACAGTTCGTGGTCTTTTTTTTGTCTACTCCAAAAAGGACAGTTCATGGACTTTTTTGTCTGATCAGCTCGTGGCTGGGTTTTAGCTTTTGTTGGGTTTTAATTTTGCTGGGTTTTACTTTTGCTGAGTTTTACTTTCTACTGAGGAGTGAAAGCCCTAACATTATTTAAATATTACCCTAACTCAGCTAGGGTATTGTTGATCCCACTTGGAAGTTTCTACAGTGTATTTCAACCCAGGGCATTTCCTTATGTACTTGAATTAAGTTAGGGTCTGTCCTAATTTTTGGAATCCCTATTGAGGGCACTCACAAGCTACAACAATCACAGCAGCGCCTGGAAAAGACTAGAACAGGTCACGACACCCTCAGCAGGGTATACACTAGTGAACAGTGACATCTACAGGTGGATTGTACAAGATTGAAGCTGCTTTAGACATCTAGCATCAGCTACATTCAGTGAAAGATCAGGATCAGCAGAACAGGGTTCTTCTTGGCCAGTAGAACAAATTCTAATTGTTGAAGAGGCTTGTTCTTAGCCTATTGTTGTAAAACTCAGTCATTTCATTTTTGGAGATAAATGATTATTAAATTGCTTTGGGATTTTTGTCCTTAAAAGGTTTCCCCATGAAAAAATACTGTGTTCAATTCTTTATGTGTATTTACTGTTAGCTATCTCTGCACTATTTATATTTACAGTATGTTACTGCTATCAAATTTCATAATTTTAACATCTCCCTAGTGATCTTGCCCCCTTTCCACCCCACTCTCTCACCCTCCTCTACCCCCCCATCTCTCTCCTTCCTCTACCCCCCCCTCTCTCTCTCTCCCTCCTTTCCCTCCCTCAATCCCCTTGCTATGCCCCACTCTTCCCCTCTCCCACCTGCTCTCTCCCCCTCTCTCCCCCCCAACTCTGTCTCCCCCCTCTCTTCCCCACCACCTTCCCCTCTCACCCTCTGATTGTCCTTCAGCCACTCCCTTCTCTCCCCCCCCCTCTCTCTCTCCACCTACATCTCCCTCTCCCTCCTTCTCTCTTCCTCTCTCCATCTCTCTCTCTCCTCACCTCTCTCCCCCACTCTCTCTCTCTTCCAATCTCCTAACACTCCGCCTCTCTCTCCCCCTCCTCTACCATCCATCTCTCCCTCTCCCTTTCGCTCCCCATCCCATAATATCCCTCGCTCTCCCTAGTGATACCCCCCCCTCTCCACCCCACTCTCTCCCCCTCCTGCTCCCCCTCTCTCTCCTACCCCCTCTCCCTCTCCACCTTTCTCTCCCTCTCCCTCTCTCTCCCTCTCCTCTCTCCCTCTACCTCTTCCTCTCTCTTTCGCTCCCCCCAATCCCAATTTCCTCTCTCTCTCTCTCTCTCTCTGTCTGTCTCTCTCCCTCGCCCTCTCTCTCTCTCTCTCTCTCTCCCACTCCCCCTTTCCCTCTCTCTCTCCCTCTGTCCCTCTCTCTGCCCCCCACTCTCTCTCTCTCTCTCTCCCCCCTCCTGGTTCCCCTCTCTTTCCTCCCCCTTCTACCTCTCCCTCTCCCTCTCCCTCCCCCTCTCCCCTCCCTGTCCCTCTCCCTCTCCCTCCCTCCCTCTACCTCTCCCTCTCTCTTTCGCTCCCCCCATCCCCAGTTCCATCTCTCTCTCTCTCTCTCTCTCTCTCTCTCTCTCTCTCTCTCCCTACCCCCCACTCTCTCTATCTATCTTCCCCACTCTCTATCTCCCCCTCCTACTCCCCCTCTCTTTTCCTCCCCCTCTCCCTCTCCACCTCTCTCTCCCTCTGTCTCTCCCTCTCTCTTTCACTCCCGCATTCCCCATCCCCCCCCCCTTCTCTCTCTCTCTCTCCCTCTCGCCCTCTCCCTCCCCTCTGCTCTCTCCCTTGCTCCCCCCCCTTTTCTCCTCTCTCCCTCTCTGATTTCCTCTCCCATTGTCTCTCCATCCTTGCCTCTCTCCCCCTCTTGATCTCTCTCCTCTCCTCCCTCTCTCTCTATCCCGCTATTTCTCCTCCCTTCCTCTGCCCCTTTCTAGTATTAACATAAATTAGAAATTCCACATGTAATACTAAGAGTTAAGAATATCCTAAGGGTATGGTGAGATGTTGTCTTAACAATTTCTTGTTATTTTCTTAATGAAGATGATCTCAAGAAGACATCAAAACGTCAAGCCCCGTCTAAAACTGGAACAGATTTCCACAAATAAAAATTTTCTTAATGAATAAATTTATAAAGTTTTGCACCATACCACCATACTCTATGGTGTATAGTCTCAGGCTTTTAAATAGACAAATTTAACAAAATCCAAATGGCGTGGCCCTTTATAGGGAGTGAGAGCTTGAACGTGGCTTAAATAAGTTAGCTTAAAAGCCTTAACGGATTGGCGAATACAATTTAACAAAATCCAATTGACCGTGACCTTGGACTTTTATGGTGGTAGACCATGGCTTAAACCTTTTATTGGCATTGAGTGCATATCTACAAAGCAAAAAGTTTTTGGTAAGCGATTTAATTTCCACGTTGCAAAACCATACACACTTCTAAACGTTTTAAAACCCGATCGTTGATAAACCACTACATCACATTACACGTTATTAATGTTTAATTTCCGTGTGGTATGTGGATTAGTTGCTAAAGAGAGTTAACCAAAACACATAAAAGTAAAAAGTAAAAAGTAAAAAAAGGGGTTTCTCGTCGTGAAACGGAAAACGCGGGGGTCTACCAAAATCTTTCTACTTCGGATAATAAGGTTCTCGATAACGATAGTTTGATATACATTGATTAAATTGATAAATTATACATACATAAAAAATAGCTTGTGCACCTCACAGATTTGCGAAAAATATTAAACTTAATTTCGTTTTTTAACTCTCTAAATGATAAGAAACTTAAAAAATTTAATGCAATGCATAACAAAAACGTGAAAAACATTTACAATAAACTTCAAAATTTTGGTATTCATTTAAAATATATATATATATATATGTATATAAAAATGAAAGCAATATCATTCATCTAAAATTATTTTTTTATGTTTTTAAATATTTGATTAGGTTTTTCTCTATCTATGATCAGAGGTTATGGCAAATGGGTGAGATCGGGTGAGTTCTACAAGAAAGTGAGGTCATGAGACAAGTTGTATCTCCTTTACAAATAGAGTAAAGAAATATAATGCAATGTATAACAGAATTTAAAAGATAATTAAAATAATTTTATAATGAATTATTTTAGAATTTAAGTTAGATTAATCATATTTATTCTTTTCCTAGATTGATTAGATTGATTTTACCGTAGTAATTTTAAATTAGAAATAAACAATTAATATATCAATATATATAACTAGATAATTAACAATTTGTACAACTATTTCCAACTTAAGATGGATCTACTCTCTAGATAATCAATTACATATTTATAAAAAAATTAAGATTCTATGGTGTTTGGTTAACTGTATTTCAGTTAAGTTAAATCTGGTTGACTTTAGAGGCTGTTATTCTCTCCCAAATCCTAAAGAAAGCATGTTGTGAATGTGAAATTGGTCCTAAATACTGTACAGCTTATGTTATGAATGCAAAATTAGCAGATATGGCGTGATATTTAGATCAAATTTATTTGAAAGAGGTTGGACTTTGGAGTTTATCGATTCAGAGATCAACAAACGTATCCTGCGAAGGCGGTTTGAGCCCAACTATCCGAAGCCTCTTCAAAATCTCATCGGCAAATAATGCTTGCTTGTTTGGGTTCCATGAGCGATTTACTGCCTAGATTGTAAACCCTCGTTACGGAAGATAAAATAATATAAAACGGAAGACGGAAAGTAAGAAAGAGAACAACATAAAATGAAGTAATGAATAATAGTGATCGGTTAACTATTCCAGGTAAATCTGGAGAGAATTTGGGTGACCTTCCAAAACAAACAAAGGGTTGAAATTCGTTTACAGGTTCTTTTAAATTCATTAAAAGAAAAAAAAAATTAAGCAATTAGAATTTGACAGTGGAAAATTTCGAGGCAAATTGTACCTACCTCTTGAATATCCATCTTCAGTCGATTTGCAATATTTTCATAAATCCCCGTATATGCTGCTGGTATTGGAAGCAGCCAATAATGACAGAAAAACCCCAAAAAATTATAAATTAATTAATGACTACGTAATCCAACAAATAAAACTAAAAGGCACAAAGATTGGATGAAATCTATAACATAAAGAAAGAAACAGAGATAATATCACAGAGTTTGGATGAGATCTATGTTATAAATAAAGAAACTCACATTTGATCAGAAACTCGATCTATCTCAAGAAGCAAACCCTCGGGCTTGGGCTGTACAGCCGGCTTATTCAACTAAAATACTCCTCCATAGACTGTTATGTCCCTCTCGGCCTCCATTTTCCCTCTGTGGGTACACATAAACATACAAACGACGACCACATAAACAAAAAATCCATAGGAAACTACTTTCGAAAGAGACTCAAAGTAGAGGGAAGAGACCGGCTAAAATTTTTAAATGGGTAATAGATCACTTTTGGGTTTTGCCTTTTCAAACGGTAAGAATTTTTTCATATCTAACCGTTGCCATGAGCGGTTTTTTTTCACATAAACGGTTCACTCGCTGAGCATTTTAAACCATTGGTTTTTTTTGTGTTTAGCTTTTTAAATGGAAAGTTTTTTTATCCAATTCTATTAGTTGCCATGACCGTTTAGTTCATTTTGTTTGCACTAAAAAATGAAAATATGTCAATTTAGCCATATTTCCAGTTTATAATGATAAAAATATTAAATTGAGATAGTGATGGTTTTTTAATTTTAATTTATTATTTTTTTAATTTCATTTAAAAAGTGCTAAATAATTTTAACATATTTATTTTAATTAAATAATTATTAGCTAATTTTAGTACATACATGATTTTTTTAATACTAATAAAAACTAAAAATTATAATTGTAATAGCTTAGTAAATATATGAGATATCTAATTGCATAATTGAATATGTACTTAAAAATCAACTATGCCTAAGTGTCTTTTACATGGCATCATCAACTTTCTCAAAAAGGCAAGCAAAATGGATATCCATACTGAAAAGGGTAATAACAAAAATAGCCAAATAATATTAATAATATTGTGTATTTATAAAAGTTCAATAACAAATTAATAAATTGGTAAGAGGAGAAAGAGCGAGAGAGAAAGGGGGAGAAGAGAGAGAGTGGGAGGATGGAGGGGGTGGGAGGGTGGAGGGGTGGGGATGATGATGGGGAGAGGTCGAAAGAGAGAGAGAGAGGGGGGAGGGGGAGAGGGGGATATAGAGAAGGGGCACAAAGAGGGAGAGAGAGAGAGGGGGGGTTAGAGGAAGGGGATGAGGGGGGGACAGGAGGGGACAAGGAGGGGAGATAGGATGGGGAGAGAGAGAGAGAGAGAGAGAGGGGGGGGGTTATTGTAAGGGGATAAGGGGGGAGATGGGGGACAAGAGGGAAGGAAGGGGGGGTTAGGAGGGGGGAGAAAGAGACTGAGAGGGGGGAGGAGAGGGAGAGAGAGAGAGTGAGAGAGAGAGAGAGAGAGAGAAGGCAACAGGGATGGGGAGACAATGAGACGGGGAGAGAGATAAGGGGGGGAAAAGAGGGGGGGAGAGGGGCAAGGATAATTTTAGGGGCGAAATTTAGCCCATGGGCTATTTTTCCATGTTTTTTTCCAAAAGAAGATTCGTCAATTTGCATTTTTTTGAAGCCCCATTTCGCCCAATTTTGATGGGGGTAAACTTTTTTCACTCTAAAAAATCGCCAAATTATTATATAAACTATATAAAATCCTTAGAAATTGAAATAATTTTATAAAAAAATCGCCAAATATTTTATAGTTGACATTTTTAGAATTGGTAATATTCGCCAAGGTTTATACACTTTTAAATAAGTATGGGTCCTTAAAATTATCCCTGGAGAGGGGGGACAAGAGGAAGGGGATGAGGGGGTAGAGGGAGGCCAAGAGGGTCAAGGAGGGGGGATATTAGTGAGAGAGAGAGAGACGGAGAGGGGGTAGGAGAGATAGAGGGGGGAGAGGAGAGAGAGAGAGAGAGAGAGAGGGAGACGATGGGGATGTGGAGAGGGGGAGAGCGGGGGAGAGGGACAGGGGGAGACAGTAAGATGGGGAGAGAGAGAAGGGGGGGAAAAGAGGGGGAGAAAGAGAGGGGGGGGTTAGAGTAAGGGGAGAGGGGGGGACAAGAGGGGCAAAGAGGGGGGTTAGAAGGGGGAGAGAGAGACGAAGAGGGGGGAGGAGAGAGAGATACTAGAGAGAGAGAGAGAGAGAGAGAGAGGAGAGAGAGAGAGAGAAGGTGATGGCGATGGGGAGAGGGGAAGAGAGGGGGGGAGGGAGAGAGGGGGGGAGAGGGAGAGGGGGGATACAGTGATATGGGGAGAGACGGAAGGGTAGAGAGGGAGAGAGAGAGGGGGGGTTAGAGGAATGCTACAGGAGGGGAGAGGAGGGGATGGGAGGGGGAGAGAGAGAGGGACAGGGGGGAGAGAGACAAAGAGGGGGAGAGATCATTTGCAACACATATATTTCAATGGGGCCATTCTCCCTATGCATTCAGTGAGGTTGAATGAACCACATCTCAATTCTTAATCCCAAAATCATATCATCTAAGGCTTGGAATGCAATTTGTAGCAATGGTGCATCATATATTCTCAATGATAACTCTAAGCAATAAGACTCTCTGTAGTGCCTCTCTACACCAGTTAAAAGAATCAATTAATGAAAAAATCAAAAGGACTAAAATTAATTCCATTCACTATGGATAAGAATGTCATCAACTAATGATATCTACATTGTGAATATCTTGGCCAATGGAAAATATTGGCTATGAATAAAATAACTTAGTTATACAACCTAATCAAAGGAAGCAATGGGATATGGGGGGGATGTACTTCTACTAACCATAGTTTCAACTATTTTAGATGTAAATAAGACATATGGATATTTACTACTTCAACATTGGATGGAACAAGGGGGATGCATCATATACATTACTATAAGGAAAAATGTGCAACCAGTGTGTATGTGTGGAATGGAAAATGTGGGTGGGGGGTTGGATGGTGATAAATCCCTATGGGATTTAGTGAGGGGATTAAATGGAAAGAAAAAGTTTGGAGAAGAGTGGCCAAAAACTATAACCACACTATACTATGGGATAAATTGCAAGTTTTACAATGTTTTTTTATAATTTAGGAAACTTTAATGACGTAGATGGATTCATATATCGTGAGCATAATAACCATCATCATCAACACCATACACAAGTACATAAATGTCATCATCGTCATCATTGGAATCTGATCATATATCATCATGATCATAGTCATTCATCTCAACCTCATTATTATCGTCATAATCATCATCAACAACGTTCTTCCCATCATGCATCATCGAAATGATCATCCTCATGTGTTTCCAGTGAGTCAAGTTCCATTAGGGTCACTCAATTGTTGTTAGGGACAGTCAGATTCCATTAGGGTCATCTAGGGGATATTATGGTCACTTCGATTCCCTTAAGGTGAATTATGTTTCCATTAAGACCAATCAATGTCAAATAGTGCTATAATCACCTGCATAATCATTATTGACATTGACATCATGATCATCATGAAATCCTATTAAATATTGTAGAAATAATCATTTCCATATTTATCGTTGTCAATATGTATCAGCATGTCATTAGGCATTCTATAATGTCATTAGGGATCACAAGATTCCATTAGGTTTATTTACGATTAATTAGGGTCTCTTAGTTTCCAAAGTGGCCATTTAGGTACTACTTCTATCAACATTCCTACCATATACTTGGCACAACATTGGAGTTTTCTTGGAACTTTTTCTTGGCACAATTCCTTTCGAACTTCCTTGTGCAATTCTAGGCATTATGCCTGGTGATATGCTTGGCTCTATACGTGGCGCTATTTCGGACGTTTTTCCTATCACAATTCAAGAAGGATAAGGTTAACTTGGCACTTGGACTTGATGTTGGGATGGATAGGGTTGAAGGATTAATGAGTCAGGATTTGGTCAAAAGGTTTACCAAAAATTTGGTTAAGGGGGAGTCATTGATGATGATAACAATGACATTGATGATGATGACCTAGATGATGATAATAATGATAGTGCTTATGATGAACTAAATGATAATGACGATGATGATGAACTAGATAACAATGACAATTATGATGACGCCGAAAATGATGATGATGAAAATGATGATCATGATGATGATGATAGTCATCATGATCATCATTGTCATCATCATAATCATAATTATTATATCCATCCTCGTGATAATCATTGTCATGGTCAATATCATCATCATCATTAGTACAATAATGGCCCATGATCCTTATAAGAAAGTGTCGGGGTCTAAGTGTATGATTTATGTCCCTAGACAATGGTCCAAACCTCAAAATGGTTCATACATACCACACGTAAGCAAACTTTTAATCTACATGGCTTGTGTAGTAGTATGGAACATTAGGAATAACCATGAGTCCTTGAAGCAATTGTTTGGGATTACATCATTATCATTGTATTGATTCTCACTTTGTTATATTATCATTTTCATTGTCATGTCATTATCATCATCATTGTCATCTAGGAATTAATCCTCATTCACAAATGTGAGTTGATGGATATGAATTAAAATAAATATGAGCATGAAATCAAGACTATCATATGAGAAACCCCAAATAATGCTTCTAAGACACTAACCTAACACAACCAACCTATGTAAATGACCCATGCAATGAATTGATGGACCTTGGAAGCTTCAACTTCTAACCCCATTACCCCGTACCTAACCTCAATGTCTAACCCCTAACCAACTAACATGATAACTCAAAAATCAATTGCAAGTAGAGTACTAAAATGGAGAGACAACGTGATGAAAGAAATGATAGAGACATAAATGATGGAGATATCGCCCACAAAGCTCCAACCTTGCACATAAGTACACATATCACCTATGAACCTAACTCATGTGCTAAAAAACTCCTAATGGCACACATATCTCAATTTGAGGGAAAACATACCTTTGAATGTTTTATGAAAGGAGTTTGTAGTGTTATTTCATTCTATTCCTTCAGACACTTTGTAAAACATTTCACATCATTACAAAATCCTTTTGTTATTTATTGTTTGTATTGAGACTTGTAATCTAAGGATTCTTTTTGTGGGACTCATGTGATGGTTAGGTGCCCTATGCTGGGCCCATGATCCATAAAGAAAAATATTAAGGTGTAATACTTTGTATTTTGACCCCGGATCATGGCTTGTATTGTCCTAATAACCTAGATAATTTCCTTTCTAATAACCTAGATTTTGATCTAACACCATGGATTAGGCTCCAAGAACCATCCTTAATGTTGTAAAAATAAAAATGGCTATCATGCCCCACTTGTAATCTAAGGATTCTTTACTCTAGAATCATGTGATGTTTAGAGGCCCTACGGATGGCCGATGATCCATAAAGAAAATTGTTATGGTGTATGACTCTATATTTTGACCCTGGATCATGGATTGGACTATGGGAACCAACTTAATTGGTTTGAAAAACCTCAACAACAGTGATGATGATGATGAAAATAACGATGACAATGATTCTTATGGTAAGGATGATGCTACCAATGATGAGGATGACGATGATGATAAGGAATGGTGAGGAAGTGGATGAGAATGATGAGGATCGAACCATGTCTTCGACACTTAAAAGAGTCCCTATGTAGGGCCTATATAGTGTTTTAGGGTGTTGTAATGACCCATGAGCTAATGACCTATGAACCCCTTAGGAAATTCATATGGCCTTAGACCCTATATTTCCTTAAACTCCATAGTCCAATATCACCACACATACCTCTAAAGAGAATATTTGGCCTACAAGTGTTGCATGGTTACCATTACAAGCTTTTAAGCATCAAGGATGGTTCTCAATGTATTGGGCATGGTTCAAGGGGGGACACTGATTTCTTAGGGCCTAGAAGAGGCTTTTAATGCTCGTGGACCATGCACACAGTATGTTTTAAGTGAGATGGAAGAGGATTGGGCCAATTATGTTTCCTTGTTCAATCATGGTACAATAATATTTTAAAGGAGGAGGATTACCTCAATGATCAATGAACAAAGATCACTACATGGTTTTGTACATCGTGGATGGCTTTTAGGGTCATGAACATGGTTCAAGGAGGAAAAAAATGTATTAGGGGCTAAAAGAGGCTTTTATTGCTCACGGATCATGAACACAATAAAAAACCACCACACATTGCATATAGAGTGAATAATTGTCCTACATGGATCATACAATTGTTGTTGAAATATTTCAAATGCCATGGATGGTTCGTAGGGACTTTTGTAGGGTTTAGGAATAAAAACTGAGGTTGCAAGCCCTAAAATATTCATCTTTATGTGTTATGGATATTTCCACCCTGTGGAAAGATGGGAAATCCCTTAGATCACTTTCCCAAGGTCTAAGACATACAAGGGCAGTATAACAATATGTTTCCATCACTAGATCTAATCAATCACATACAACACATGAGAAAATAAGGAAGAAAGATTAACTCACCTTAGCTTATAAGCATTCCTTTGATGATGGCCATGATTGATGTAGATCAGGATGAATTGGCTCTAGCTCCACTTGATGATCAACCTACACACATATAGACAAAGAGAAACATTCGTCAAATCTTTTTATAAACATGTATAAATATGCATAAACATGTATAAAATATGCATGTAATTGATATAAAATACTATATCTATACTAGATCTAAGCTAGATCTATCAAGTGACTATTCAGTATTGCAGTGATACTTGATGGGTGGTCAATCACACTAGCATTGTTTCATGTAATACTTTATTGGATTAACCTCGAATAAACATTTGGAATCTAGGTGCTTCTTCTGTCAACATGCCTGCACATTCCCTGGCACAACATAAGAGTTTTCCTAGTGCAATTCCTTTCAAAATTCCTGCCACAATTCCTGGTGCTATTCATGGTGCTATACTTGGCTCTATACCTGGCACTATGTCAGATGATTTTCTTGGCATAATCCTTGGCTCTACACCTGGTGCTATGCCTAACGCTATTCTGGAAGCTATGCCTGGCACTATTCTAGAAGCTATGTTGGACGTTATTCTGGAAGCTATTATGGATGCTATCATGGACGTTAATTGGGATGCTAATTAGGGTCCAAAATAACGTCTACTTTAAACAAAGATGCAAAAACGCCATTAAAAGCGCCATCCTGTGGAAAAGCACCAATTTTGTCCAAAAAATGATGAAAAATACAATAAAAGTGTTAGTGGACGCAAACAAAGGAGCTAAAAAGAGATGTTAAACATAGAGTTTTGTTGTAGTGAGTCAGATTGTGAGAGACAAAAAAGTATTGGTGTAAATTGAGCATATGGAGTAAATATGTATGTTGTTTGTTGTTTATTATTCTAGATTGTATAGATATTTTTCTTATGTTAGTAGACATTCTATAGAATTGTTTCAACTAGTTCCTTGTTTAGGTTCAATAGCTGGAGTTTATGGATTTGCATTTCTTCCATTCTTTCCTTTGTGCCTTTGGAGTCTTCCATTTTCTTGGCAATCTATGCCCAAATTCTATTTCCCCTGTCTTTTGGCAAGGCATCAAATTGACAACAGCAAAAAAAATGAGAAAGACAAAATATATTTGTTCTGGAAAATGTCTGTCTTGAGGGAATGTGGATGTCTAGGTATTCTTGTGTCCTAATGATTTCATTGCTTGTATTCTATTGTGAATTGGCTCCATGATCTTGAATTTATCTATGTTTTCATTTTTCTCTGTTTGTCCTTTGTTCTGTTGGTGGACACCATCTTCTCTTGGTCCTAATGTTTCCAAAGAGATTTGTGTCATTGGCTACATTCCCAAGGTTGGGGTTTGTGCTTATATTGGGGAGTAGTTCCAATTTTTTTACTCTCATGTTCATGAATAGGCGGAAAAAAATGGTCATTCATGGTGGGTTAAGTGATTTCACATGTGTGTTTCTTGTTATATTAATTGGTAAAATTTGTAGTGCGTTCCTAGAAATTCTTGATGGGTGACTCCCTAGATTGGTGTGAGCTTGCTCGTGTTTTCTAGGCATACCGATGGTGGCTCTTAAGGATCATACAGTTGTGCAAACCACACCTACAACCTAGCACATATGTAGCATGTGCATTAACGACAGTGGAAAAAATGTATGTACCCTCAATCCAGAAATCTCCATGGAACCCTAGATAACTAGACATTTTTGGGAACTAATATAGTTTATTTCATTGCTTCACTTTATGCTACCCATTCAAGAAATTGCAAAAAAATAATCTGGGGCTAGCATCCAACGCAAGTATAAATCCTAGCCTGGGAACATGGCAAATGGCACAAATGTATAAATTTACCACTATGATTTGTTCTTACGTGGGAAAATGCCAATGTTTGTTATTTTTTGTGCCTCACAATTCCTTTAGAGCTATGCTTTCACTTGCTTTAGTTTCCTGCTTCTAGTGGCAAGTTTTAAACATTTTCTATTGTTCTCATTTGTAGAAGAGGATACAAAATGAGATGAAACCAACATTGCTTGCTTTCTTTACACATCTAAATTTTGTAGAGATATATGTTTGTAGAGGGTGGTTTAGTTTGACAAGTATTTGGAAGTTTTTGTAATCAAGTCTTATTACAACCATCTTTTTAGGGTAGCTTGATCAATGTTGAGATGGTTCTGAAATCAAGGGTTAACATATCCATTTCATTCCACCACCTAGTTACTTGCTGGCACATATATCTTTGCATATTTTGAATGGTCATGGTCTGACCAGTATTTTAGAGGTGTTGATTTCAAGAGTTAAGATAATGTAGTCCACCTTGTTACCATCTCACATGTCTCTAATTTAAAAGAATAATTTGACCAACATTTGGGAGATTCTAAAATATTTGTTCCTCAAAATGATATCAAATCCAGATTGATAGTACTTAAACTAATTTGCAATTAAACATCCATCCAGATACATTCTCCCAATGTGGTAAAACACCACTTCTAACAATACTAGAAGACCTCACTTATTATACATGAAAGATATAAAATTCAAATACCTAGTTCTAATTAAATTATCTCTCCCACACAAGTACTCTATGTATCTACTAGACTACCCGAAAAGATAAAAGAATCAAGTTCAAACTCATCCGACTAAGTTAAACTAATTAACTAGTAAACTAGGTCCTTAGCCCTGAGCTGATGCCAATCTCCTAGAGAATGGATTTCGATGCTGCCCAAACATCAACACTTCAATCCTTGTACTGACACCAATATTTGAGACATTTTTAGGCTAAGAATTTAAATATTGGTGATCAAAAGAATTACATTGTTTGATGAACATGCACCCTCCTTACTAAATAGTAACCTAGTAAACCTTTTTCAATGGAAAGTGGAAAAATTAAGTCTTAAATTCCTTTTTTCTTCTTCTAGGAATTGGTTTTGATATTGCCTTTCAATTCAAGTTTAGATAAATGAAAAGATTTGAAAGTAATATTAACATACTGGTGTCATAATTGAATTCAGAAAATTGAAGATGAGTCAACGAACATTTTTATCATCGAATGAATACCATGCAATTGATGAGAGAATAGCTGGTGAGAATAGATTTGAGAAATATGCATTCCCATGTAAGGTTCATCGCGGTGGGAAGAAGAGAAGAAGGAAAGTGATTTTTGAAGATATGTTGAGATTTGTTCATAGCGATATAATCCCTTTCCCTCAAAATAGTTATCCAGATAGGATACCATTGCAAAGCATGAGAGACGTAGAGGCACCAAGCATAGACGAAGAGGACACAAACACAGATGAGGAGGAAACAATATTAGATGAAGGGATTGAAGTTGATAGAATGATGAATGAGGATTTCAAGGATCAATGGCACAAATTGATGGAGGATGCTTCAAAACCTATGTATGGTACTTCCAGGTTAAGTCATTTAACAACAAATTATCCTTCTAATTCTTATTTTGCAAATGGTGCATGGTTGGACAAATGAGAGTGTTGATGAGTTATTGGCATTGTTACATCAGTTGTTACCACTTGACTCCACATTGCCAACAAAACAAAGTGCATGTAAAGCGCAAATCACTAAGCTAGGATTACAGTATGAGAACATCCACACATGTGTGAATGGTTGTGTATTATTTCGCAAAAATCATGCAAGTGAGAATGAATGTCTAAAATGTAAAGAACCGAGGTATAGACCAGGGTTGAAATCAAATTCAACACCTAGAAATATTCTTCACCACTTTCATCCCACAGTTACACTTCGAAAGTATAGATTTCGAGACATTGTTGAGCTTATGCAATGGCATGCCCAAAATAAGAGCACCGATGGAAAATAATAGTTTGTGGTTGATTCTAAGATGTGGATGGAATTTGACAACAAATGGCCCAATTTTTCCCAAGATCCTCATAATATAAGGTTGGGTTTAGCTCTAGATGGGGTGAACCCATTCCAGATCAGAGTACTAAATGGTCAACATGGCTAGTGTTTTTGATAAATTATAACTTGCCTCCATGTTTAACAACCATTGATGTTGTCATTGTCATTTTCCTTTATTTGATGAGCTAGCAGAATTTTGGAAAGGAATTGAAGAAATTCAAATTTCAGGGGACAATGATTCAATCCGGTTCACTTTAAGAGCTTCTTTATTGCTTACAATACATTATTTTCCTGCATATGGCATATTGGCTAGTCTCAATGTTCATGGATACCATGGATGTCTGGCTTGCATCTTTAAGGGTTTTGTGAGGAAATCACGTAGTTTGTGTAAGTGTATTTATTGTAGACATCATGCTTACCTTAAAATGGAGCATCCATATCATCGAAAAAAGTCACGTTTCAATGGAAAGGAAGAGAATTGTGGAGCACCATAGGAAATAACATGTGATTACATCATTCAGAATGCAGTTTATTGAAAATGATGGCATTCTTGGTAGTAAAAATGATCCACTCAATGAAAGTGGTGTAAAACGATTGTGCATACTCTATAATTTTCCATACTTTAAGCATATAACCATTAGGCATACTGTTCAATTTATGCATACTGAGAAAAACATAGCTTTTTCTATTATAGAAACTCTTTTTGGTGCATATGATACCGTTTCATCACGTCTAGACCTTCAAGAACTAAACATTCGTCGAAATATTTGGGTTGCAAAATCGTGATGGAAAATATAGAAAACCTATTGCTCCTTATGTGTGGACAAAGGAACAACGTACACAGTTCTTAACGTTGATGTCTCAGACTTGCTTTCCTACTGGATATGTGAGTGGTAATGTTTGAAGGAAAACTGACATTGATGGCTTAAAAGGCCTCAAAACCCATGACTATCATGTCATAATCAAGGATATTTTACCTATTGCAGTCATATCAAGTTTGGAAAAGGGGCCAAGATTGGGAATTATAAGGTTGGGCCTAATATTAAAGAGAATGAGTATGCATGTGCTAGATCCTTCAAAATTTGATAATTTGAGGGAAGAGGTTGTTGAAGTCCTTTGATCATTGGAACGTGAATTTGCACCAACAATATTCAATTTTTCTATGCATCTTCTTATGCATCTAGAACATGAACTAGAGCATTGTGGCCCAATAAGAACGAGATGGATGTATCCTATAAAATGATATATTAAGGTTCTAAAAAAATTTGTTTGTAGCAAGGAAAAACTAGAAGGAAACATGTGTGAGGGATATGCAATGCAAGAGGCCATAGGATTTTGCACAAAATATATGAAGGATTTTAATAATTTCAATCGATGTGTATGGGATGATGATGAAGAGGAGAGAGTTGTAGGTGAATTATTAGAAGGAAGTGGACGTCGCTTCAAGCTATCAACCAAGGAAAGAATTGTGATACATGCCTATGTTCTTCAAAACACATCCTCATTTGATAAGTGGTGTAGTTGAAATATTATGTAGACGATAATTTATTTATTTAATATCATTTCATAGTTAAATTATTATCATTATTACTATCTTGTATTTTCATATTCTATGTATAAAATATGGAGAAGAGATTCGAAGAGGGATGCATCCATGTTGAAAGCGTACACTTGAGGATTTGAATATTGGAGTTGGTTCTTTTCCAAAATTTGATGATTGGATTGTTGATGCAATTAGTGATGCACAACAAGAAGGTTGAGATATAAGGATCGAGGAAATTGAGTTTTCACTACCTCCAAATATATCATCTACTTATTTCAGTGGGATGTGGGCGTATGGTAGTCATTTAATAGTGGAAGAAAAGCACACACGAAAGGAAATTTGTGATTGTATTGTTAGTGTTGAATTTCATCACGAAACTGAAAAGAAACTATATGTTGGATTCATATAGGAAAATATTCAAGTTGATTATGGTGAGACTAGTCCCATATTATTAAAATGTAATTGGATCAAACCATTTGCAATACAACGTGATGATTATGGATTTGTACGTGCAAATACACACCAAATTTTATCAAATACTAATGAGTCATATGTTTCCCCTCTTCAAATTACCCATTCATTTCTAATTTGTGATCTAACAAGCCTAGGATGGCCATACGCCATTAAAGTAGAGTCTCGTTCCAAAAGGGAATTCATGGAATATCCTGATATAATGGTCGATCAGCAATGTACTAAATTACAAGAAATATTCGAAAAAGAAGCTGAAAATGACAATATAGCTATATTTGAAGAAGAAGCTTTGATTCCCAATGAAGATACTGAGATAGAGAATGTAACGCATGGTTAAGAAAATATATTGTATGAGGACGATGGAGATAATGATGCGGATGCATACACAAGTGAATATGATTGTGATCTTGATGGCAATGCAAATCATGATGATGATGATTTATCACCTTAAATTTATGGAATAAATTTTCACTATGCAAATTGTATTTTCTTGTTTTTGTCATGGTATTAGCCAATGGTTGTACTAAACTCTATACTAAGATTTGTATGGATTTTATTTTTTTGGCCATGGGATTAGCCAAATATTTGATTTTGGTACTGTGCAATGTTTCAAATATGACTGCCTTCTGTTCCTTACTATCAAATTCTGTCTAAGAAATTCTATAAATGGATGTTTTTGAGTTTCAATGTTAACAAAAGATGAAATAATGCAAAATATTATGTGGTATCACATCTCCTATCATCACACAGTAAAATTTCAAACATTTGATGGCAGACATACTCATTCCACTTCAAGAATCCTTTCCAAATGATTTTAGAATAGTGACATGTGACCTTTTTTTGATAACTCCGAAAATGACACTTTTGTTGATCTCGACTCTGAACAAAGGTAAATTAGTGTAATAGGGAGAAGTAAAACAGTTCATTCTCTAAAATTATAGCATCAGAGTTTTATTCGATCATTTTATCATTGCTCATAAGGGCACCAAATGTCTTGTTAGCCAAGGCCCACAATTAGTTCACCATAAATGGTCAAATGCAGGGTACTTATTTGTGTCAAGATAAGCAATATTTTTACTTTGAGTTGGTTTGTCTTATTGATGCAATGTTGGACTACTTATGTGGGGGTAATGCTGATCATATAGCACAACAATATGCTAATTGGAAAAGTACAAGGTAATGTTGATCATGGGGGTACAGGGTAATGTTGATGGGGGTGATGCTGATCATCCTTGTTTTAATTAGAATATAGTTAGATTTGAATTAAATTTTTTTATTTTGAAGTTATGACTATGAATATGTACTAGGTTTTTTATATATTCATAATCGTGATGTAATTTTGATTTTATATGGGTTGGGAAGATAGATGGAACATTGGTTAATTATTCCCCATTTGGGGAGACACAATTGCATGAAGCATGAATCTTGTGACATTCTCAATTGGATAAGGGAGCCAGACTGATAGGATTTATGATATGGATTCCTTAGAATGGCATATATATATATATATATATAGATATATATATATATATATATATATATATATATATATATATATATATATATATATATGGTGCTTTGGTGACATTATAGCACCTTGTTGCATTGATCTCAACGTTGCGTCCATGTACTAATGATGTTTGTCCATGTACTAATAATGTTTTCTATGAGATATGTTGTACATAAAGGCTATGAAGAATACTGGGCTGAAATGTAAAAGTGGCCAAAACAATGATGAAAATATTGTAGAATATGAGCTTGTTCATAAAGAATAGATTGCAAGAAATGAAGAATATATGTCATCTCTTCATTTGGGAAATAAGTAAGTAGTTATCCCTTGTACCTTTTCACTTCTATGCTTCTTTCATGAAAGTTGTTTATAATCTATTTTATGATGTAGCCTATATATGCTTTTGAAAAGGTTTGGCAAATCAATATGTAGTTATTGCTCGTACTTTTCCACTTTATGCATATTTTATGATATTTGTAAATAATCTATTTGATGGCGTGGGAAATCTTTGCTTTCGATTCTAATTTAATAAGTTTTTTATTTTATAGGGTAAAGGTCGATTCTACACAAAACGAGGAAAAACAAAAGGCAAGCAAAGGAACATTTCCTCTAGCTCGCAGAAGCCTACTCCTTGGTGGATCGGTACATGGAGAAGATGCTAACAATACTAATGCTCCACTTCTTGATATATCACATGATGATGATCATGTCCAAGCTAATATTGAGGAATACTTCGTACATTCTGGATCAGAATCAAGTATGCGAGACCTTTATTTAAAATTAAAACAAATATTTGAAGGAACATCTGAGAAAATTTGTGAGATAGTTATTGCCACACCTAATTATAATGTGGCCAACAGGAAACCAATTAGGCCTTCATATACCAAAGAAAAAACACTTGTTGTGTCAATAAATATGAGTGCTCATTCGGAATCACCCAATATTGATTTGATTGAACTAATTAGGCCTTCATCTTCTACAGACAAAACACCTATTGTGTCAACAAATACGACTTCTCATTCAACATCACCCAATCTTGATTTGAATGAATATATACCAGATTTCATTCAAAAATGAAGATTTAGTCAAGGAATGTATAGGTCCACATAAAGAGAAGCCAAATTAAGAAAATCAGAATGGAAAAAGGCTTCTTTGGTTGAGGAAAAGATGGTGAACCCGTTAGACCAAATGCTTCAAGGTGGGCCTTAGTGTTGGGCACAAGATTAAGGTCTCATTTGGATGTCACCAAAGTCATTTTTGCAGATCAAGATGAAATAAATGTGGATCAAGTGATTCGACAAATTGATAGCATCTTTGAGACTGTTGTTGGAAGGATTACGACCAAATATTACAAGACCAAAATGAGAAAATTGATTAATAATTTTAGGCATAAATGCAGAAAATTCATATTGGATGGAAAAGATATGGATAGAAGCTTGACTCCCAGACAATGGCAATATTTGAAGGAAATCATGCATGTTGAAGAGTATGTGCAAAAGAGCACAAAAGGGAAGAAAGCAAGAGATAATGTGAATGATCGATTTATTTTGGGCCATGGTGGGTGGTGAGCGAATCAAAACATGCTTGTAAGTATATGTATTTTTTGTTGAATACATTATGTATGGAATTTTTGTAAGTATATTTATAAGTACATTTTGTTATATTTCATTTTGATTCATATCTATATCCAACTAATTATGTGTTTATAATGATTTTTAGGTTCATGGAGCTAATAGATCAGATCTGGATGTGAGTGAAATGGTTGACCATATAATAATGGCAGATTTAGACAATTATAAACATGGCCATATATCAAGAATTCCAATTGGAAGATCACTTCCATCTACTAAAGTTGAGAAAATCCAAGCCACGGCACTGTTCAAAACAATAGTGAGAATTATAAACATATAATGAAATGCATAAATGGGTTGACAAAGACAATATCAACCATAGCCTCCTCCATTCAACCTATCATTGCTTCATGGAAAAATAAGGGATGTCATAGTGATTTAGATGAGGAAAGATAATTATCGTTCCCCTGTGAACACTTGTTCACTTGATTTCTTAATATGATTTAAATGGTTTAGGTCTTATTTTTAGTGTTTTAATGTTATATTAAATATTTTTCTACTGTATTTTTGTGTCGTTATAATGATATATTTTATTTTTGCATGATGTAATCACATGTAGGATATAATTAAAGGAAAAAACACAGTCATAAAAAGTCAAAAATCTCCCAACATTGATGCGCCTCATCATTTTCAATCAGTGCCAACTCATGCCGGACATATATCAAATATTGAATCGGTGAGTGCATTTAATTTTGTTATATCAATAATTATGCATTTTTTGGGAATTTAATTGTAATTTTTTTTCTTGTATTTATGTAAAAAAAATTTTGACAGTGCCCATTAACTCTAGTTGAATGTGAATAAATCCATATAGGTGATAACGTTAACATACTAGATCCATATGACAGTGCTATTGCCCGAACTGGAAAAATTCAGTCGCTTACCATGATCCAACTTGGTACAAAAGATGCCAACATAAATGCCATTCATGTCACAAGTAACATCCCCCTTGCCTATGAAGATAAAGTTGATGGCTGTGAATGTTTGAAGGAGAGAGAGATGAGTTTCATTCGGTGGCCAAAGAAGTTTTTGGGAAAATCATTGATCTAGATGATCATGTTTTATGAATCAGTTGCTTTTAGTTTTTTCATACCTTTTCTTTTTGCTTTTAGTTTTTTCATACCTTTTCTTTTTGCTTTTAGTTTTTAATTTTTAGATTGAAATTTGAGTTGTTTTTTATGTTCTAATCTGTTTTGGGACAAATCATGCTCCTAAGGCCTCTTGGTGAGAGGTATCCTATAATGGTATTATGTATTAGACAATCGATTGCATCTAGAGTTTTCTAAACATATGTTGGAAGATCTTTAGAAAAGGTCTTCATTTCTGGGTTGTAGGTCTCTTTATTGAAAAGGAAAATATGATAGTTTTTTATTTGTGAGCTTGCAATTTTATTGTTTCTTGAAAAATTGCATTTGAGTTTTCTATGGCTCTTAAGGCCCTTTTGTGCATGAAAAAAAGTGTGGAAATGTACCCTAATTCAGGGTATTTAAATTTTATATAATATCAGTGATTTAAGGAGGTGTTATCACTTACCATTGATAATATTTATGATGTTAAATCTATTATGCAAAGACCCTAGCAAGGATATAGGGCCCCCAGCTCACTCCTAGGGTTCGTGGTTTGGGACCAAGCAACATAGTGATATGACAAAAGTCCCAAGAACTTATGACAAAGCCTTACAATATGTATACACTGATGAATTGCACCTTGATTATTCATATGGACAACATACCCATAGAGACAGTTAGAGAACTTGTGTGCCCCTCCTTGTGATGACTTGTGGTGACCTGTGTAGCCCCCCTAACCTGCAATAAATCCAAACGATGTGTTATTTGTGCCATGCCCTCCCAAGAAGGAAGTAGTCTAAAAAATCGACAATTTGGGACAGAATATACATGTTTACTCGGCAGGATTTTGGAATTCTTACATGTTACAGCTGTCAATCCATGTTACAACTGTCAATTTATGAATTTTTTGGGTGCCCAGGGATTTTTTAGGTGTTGACCATTTTTACCATCAAAATGACGATGGAAGCATTGCTAAATACAGATTTTGAAAAATAAAAAATGCTAGATTCCATTGAAAAATGGCCTTCTGGTCCAAATCGTCGAGGTTTTAACCAACTCCCCTGAGAATCCCCTAATGATTTGTCTTGTCGACATAGTCATCCATCATGTCACTGCACTTCGCAAACCAACTCCTTTACCGATCGATGGTTTAACCTAGTCCCAAATTAGACATTGCACTGTTATCTTCTTAACCCCGACAACATAATTCTCCGAACTCACAGATGCCGAAGGGTTTCAAAACAATTTTGCTTGCATAACTCGTCTATAATACTTAGCTTGTAATGCAAGGCTCGAGGGTTCCAAAAACAATTCCTTGCATAACTCAGTCATAATACTCGGTCTGCAATGTGGGTATAGGAAATGACTCATATTTCAGATAGGCGCTTGAAGGCAAAGGCTAGGGTGGAATGACCCTGCTTTGCAATGCAGGCAGGTCGTAATTCAATTGATGGTGTAACATTTTTTTTTTTTTTAATTTAATTTTAATATTATAAATAGTTTCTTATTAATATATTGTATTTTATTTATATTATATTATATTTTATTGGGTTTGCGGGTCATTCCATCTTGAGTGTTCACTTGTTTGGGATTCTCCTCCTTCCAACGAGTCTATTCATACCTTAGCGTTCTTGTTTGGGGTTATCTGACTTTGGGATGAGTCTTTTGCTTCTCACATGTGATCTAATCTTCAATTTTTTGCTACAGGTCTATTTATGTTTGAAGGGTTTTATCTAGCTAGGGTTTGTCCTAGAGACCTACAGTTCCTTGGAGATTAAGTCCATAGGACTTGCTGAGTCTCTTCACGGGGTTTGTTGATGGTTAGTGCTTGATATTGAACCATCTATCCTCCTCTCTTGTACCTATCCCTTGCATAGTAGCCATATGTCCTTCTCTACAGTCACTCTCTCTCATATGTGATGTTCTCCCATGACTGATCTACCATGAGGGTTGATATATGATCTTGAAGCTTTATTTGAGTATACACTAGAAGGAAGGATTTGTTGGAAAAAGATTTTGTTTTTGTGATTAGTGGCTTATGTTTTATTCTGCTATATTGTTCATGCTTCAGTTTAAGTTTAAGTTTATTCTATGCATTGTTATTTATGTGCATAGATAGCATCGGGGCTTAGTTGTGATGGTTTAATGAGAAGGTAAATCTATTCCCATTTTTTGAAGTCAATAAAATAATTGGCCATTCATAAAATAATTGAAACTTAAGGAGAATCTAAGGAAAACTTTGCTGTATTTTGGAGATTCCTTTCATATTATGGATTTCATGTTTGGTTTGATGAGCATGATTGTCATTGATGAAAACACATTAATGACAAATCAATGAAAAGGTTGAAGGACAACAAGGATGGCGGGAGTTTGAAGGACAACAAGAGACTTCAACCTTGGGGGCATCTTCTAAGGAGCAGTGTAGACATATAAAGGAGCCCTTGTGTTGAATATTGTAACTTCAAAGAATATTATATTTGTACTTTATTATTCCGGAGATGTTTCATCCCTCCGAGGTAACCCTATTATGTATCCGGAGATGTTTATTCCTCCGAGGGTTTGTATTAACTAGGGTTATTAGACCCACCATGTGGGGGTCGGCCCTGTGGTTATATTTTTTGGGTTATTAGACTTATCCAGGAGAGGTCGACCCCATTAGGTCTTTTAGTCAGTTGGGAGTCAGTATAAATAAGAGAGGTGAACTCCTCATTAGATCATTCACTCACTTGTGGAAAAGTGCGCACTTGTCTGGGAGATCTGCTAAGGAGACAAAGAAGGAAGGAGCACATCTTGTATTTTGGTTGATCATCTTATTGAGGAAAGCTTTGCTGGGTTTTCTACCCCATGAGGGTTTCCCAGGGTATATTCTATGTCTATCTTGTGATTATGTTTCTTTCAGTGATCTTGCTTGTCTATTTGGTTTAAACTTAACATGGTATCAGAGCTAGACTGAATAGGACATCTTTCACAAGGTAATAATACCTCTCTCTCTCTCCGGTGAAGTTAGGGTTTCAGCCCAAAGTTGGTATTATTGTTTTTTGGTTGCATGGATGGATATCTCTTTTCAATACCTTTCTTTTGCGCTATATATCGAACTTTTTGGTTGGGTAGAACTCCGGGAAATCCAAACCCTAATTCTACCAAAAGTGCGATACGTAAGAATTTGGTTTCAGAAAAAAGTTGGAATTTTTGAATTCTGATTACATGGCTGGATATCCCTTCTCAAGAGAATTCTTTTGAGCTATAGATCGAACTTTTTGGTTGGGTAGAACTCCGGGAAAGTCAAACCCTAATTCTACCAAAAGTGCGATAAAATTCTGTTCCAGATTTCGGAAAAGTGAAAAGTAACTTTCCAGGTAAGTCTACTCTGTATCTTGGACTCCCCCAAGAGAAGATGGCTCCAAACACTAAGCTTGAAGACAAGCTAGAAGGTATAGAAAATTTCCGGGCATGGAAATACAGAATTGGTCTCATTCTTGAGGAGAATGATCTTGCTCATTATATCAAGGAGGAAGTTGCAGAACCAGAAGAAGATGAAGCCAAAGAAAAACACAGGAAGGATTTAATTAGGGAAAAGAGAATCATAGCTGATTCTATTAAAGACCACTTGATTCCCCAAGTGGCTTCCAAGAAGACTCCAAAGGAAATGTATGATGCCCTAGGAAGAATGTATGAAGGAAAGAACATCAATAGGAAGATGAATCTAAGGACTCAGTTGAAGAGTACCCCGATGCACAAAGGAGAATCCATTCAAGACTACTTCTCAAGAGTCTCTCTAATCAAGGAGCAACTAGATGCCATTGGTGATACTCTTGATGAAGATGAACTTGTGATGACAGCTCTAAATGGTCTCACTAGACCTTGGGAGTCATTCATTCAAACTATGTGTGCCAGAAAAGAAAGTATGAAGTTTGATGTAGTTTGGGAGGATTGTGTACAAGAGGAGGCTAGGGTACAAATACTAGGCCGGATATATGCTTTGCCGTAAATACCCTAAGTCAGTATCTAGTAGAACCTAGAAAGGTTCACCTTATAGCTGCAAAGTATATAATGAGGTACCTAAAAGGTACAGTGGACTTTGGCCTATACTATCTTGGAGGTAATGAACTCAAGTTACATGGTTACTCAGATTCTGATTGGGCAGGTAGTGTCTCAGACAGAAAAAGTACTTCAGGCGGATGTTATGGTCTTGGATCTGCCATGATCTCCTGGTTCAACAAGAAACAATCTAGTGTGGCCCTCAGTACTGCTGAAGCAGAATATATAGCCGCTTGCTCTGCCAGCTGTGAAGCAGTGTGGATTCGGAAACTTTTATCTGGAATTTTTGACTTAGAAATGGATCCCACTGTGATTATGTGTGATAATCAAAGCTGTATTAAGATGACTGAAAATCCTGTGTTCCATGATAAGTCAAAACACATTGAGATCCGTTACTTCTATATACAAGACATGGTGCAGAGAGGAGCCATCAAGCTCGAGTATATAAGCACTGAGGATCAGATTGCCGATATCCTAACTAAACCTCTGTCTCGAGTAAAGTTTGAATACTTCCGAGACATGCTTGGTATAGTCCAGAAGGACCCTCCTCGAAAGGGGGAGTAGTATAGTATTTGATAACAATTTTGTTTTGTTGCACTTAGCTACTTACAATTATTTAGATTTAGAACTCTTATATATCTTCTATTTTTTATGGATACATGTTTTGATACATGCTAGATGTATACATGTTTTGATGTGATGTATACATGTTTTGATGTGATGTATACATGTTTTGATGATTAGATGTATTAGTGAGAATACATGCTAGATGTATACATGTTTTGATGTGATGTATACATGTTTTGATGATTAGATGTATTAGTGAGAATAAATGCTAGATGTATACATGTTTTGGTGTGATGTATACATGTTTTGATTAATGATGTATACATGTTTTGATGTGATACATGCTCTTGGATATTTGTACCTGTATAGATGAGAATACAGGAGGGGATTGGATCATCCCTGGACTTTCAGTCCTAAAGAGAGTCGTAGACGTGAAGTCTCCGAGAATGAAGTCCTTAGTGGACAGTTGAGGGGATTGGATCATCCCTGGACTTTCAGTCCTAAAGAGAGCCGTAGATGTGAGGTCTCCGAGAATGAAGTCCTTAGTGGACAATTGAGGGGATTGGATCATCCCTGGACTTTCAGTCCTAAAGAGAGCCATATACGTGAGGTCTCCGAGAATGAAGTCCTTAGTGGATAGTTGAGGGGATTGGATCATCCCTGGACTTTGAGTCCTAAAGAGAGTCGTAGACGTGAGGTCTCCGAGAATGAAATCCTTAGTGGACAGTTAAGGGGATTGGATCATCCCTGGACTTTCAGTCCTAAAGAGAGCCGTAGACGTGAGGTCTCCAAGAATGAAGTCCTTAGTGGACAGTTGAGGGGATTGTATCATCCCCGAACTTCGGTCCCTGAATTGATCCGTAGACGTGTGGTCTCCGAGAAGTGGGGATTGTATCACCCCCGGACTTCGGTCCCTGAATTGATCCGTAGACGTGTGGTCTCCGAGAAGTGGGGATTGTATCATCCCCAGACTTCGGTCCCTGAATTGATCCGTAGACATGTGGTCTCTGAGAAGTGGGGATTGTATCATCCCCAGACTTCGGTCCCTGAATTGATCCGTAGACATGTGGTCTCGGAGAAGTGGGGATTGTATCATCCCCGGACTTCGGTCCCTGAATTGATCCGTAGACGTATGGTCTCCGAGAAGTGGGGATTGTATCATCCCCGGACTTCGGTCCCTGAATTGATCCGTAGACGTATGGTCTCCGAGAAAGTGATTTTTGATGTGGTTACTTGTATCGGTAGGATACTTGTATTGATGATGTGGTTACTTGTTTCGGTAGGATACTTGTATTGATGATGTGGTTACTTGTATCGGTAGGATACTTGTATTGATGATGTGGTTACTTGTATCGGTAGGATACTTGTATTGATGATGTGATTACTTGTATCGGTATGGATACTTGTATTGACGATGTGGCTACTTGTATCGGTAGGATACTTGTATTGTTTATATGGTCACTTGTATTGGCATGAATACTTGTACTAATGCTGATCATGTGATGACAATGCTGATGGTCATGTGATGACGATGCTGCTGATTATGTGATGACGATGATGCTAATCGTGTGATGACGATGCTGCTGATCGTGTGATGACGATGCTGTTGATCGTGTGATGACGATGCTGCTGATCGTGTGATGATGATGCTGCTGATCGTGTGATGACGATGCTGCTGATCGTGTGATGACGATGCTGCTGATCGTGTGATGATGATGCTGCTGATCGTGTGATGACGATGCTGCTGATCGTGTGATGACGATGCTGCTGATCGTGTGATGACGATGCTGATGATCGTGTGATGACGATGCTGATGATCGTGTGATGTTGATGTTGATGTTGACATTGATGTACCAGTAACTGTTTGAGTTACTGATGAAGACAAAGTGAAGAAAGCTTCCGATGATTTATAGATGTATCATGTATAGTGACTCCTTGCTCCTCCAGATGCTGTTATAATATCCTTCTCGTTAAGGGGGAGTGTTGAATATTTTAACTTCAAAGAATATTATATTTGTACTTTATTATTCCGGAGATGTTTCATCCCTCTAAGGTAACCCTATTATGTATCCGGAGATGTTTATTCCTCCGAGGGTTTGTATTAACTAGGGTTATTAGACCCACCATGTGGGGGTCATCCCTGTGGTTATATTTTTGGGGTTATTAGACTTCTCCAGGAGAGGTCGGCCCCATTAGGTCTATTAGTCAGTTGGGAGTCAGTATAAATAAGAGAGGTGAACTCCTCATTAGATCATTCACTCACTTGTGGAAAAGTGCGCACTTGTCTGGGAGATCTGCTAAGGAGACAAAGAAGGAAGGAGCACATCTTGTATTTTGGTTGATCATCTTATTGAGGAAAGCTTTGCTGGGTTTTCTACCCCATGAGGGTTTCCCAGGGTATATTCTGTGTCTATCTTGTGATTATGTTTCTTTCAGTGATCTTGCTTGTCTATTTGGTTTAAACTTAACACCTTGCAGGAATCTCTTGAAAGCCCTTGTGGGCATTTCTATGGAGCAATGCGGGCATATAAAATATCCCTTACGGGAATATGTTGGATCCCTTGTGGGCATCTCTTGGAATCCCTTGCAGGCATCTCTTAGAATCCCTTGCGGGCATTTCTATGGAGCAATGCAGGCATATAAAAGATCCCTTGCGAGCATATCTTGGAGCCCTTGCGGGCATCCTCTAAGATCCCTTGCCAGCATCTTTTAAGGACCCTTGTGGGCATATCACTAGTACAAAATGAGAGATAAGTGACCAAAAAAATGACCAAAATCCGCATATAAATGACCACTTTTGAGTTGGTGACCACTGGTAGCAAATTAGTGGCAATATATCATGCAACCAAAAATCTGGTCATATTTAGATTGGTCATTTATAGCTTATCTTGTGGTCATATATTTGGTTGTATATTTGGTCATTAACTTGGTAATATATTTGGTCATTAATTGTCACAATTAATGACCAAATTTGTGACTACATTTTTTGTCACATGATAAATGACCGCTAATTTGCTACCAGCGATCATCAACTCAAAAGTGGTCATTTATATGCATATTTTGGTCATTTTTTTGGTCACTTATCTCTCATGTTGTACTGGTGGTCATTTATATGCAAATTTTGGTCATTTGTTTAGTCATTTATCTCTTTTTAGTGGTTTCATAATATAAATAGGGCATGGAGGAATCGAACCACCAACCTACTTCCTATAAGGCAGGTGCTCTACCATTGAGCTAGCACCCTTAAATAGAATTCCTTATGGATTTATATGAGAATAAAATTTCCAAACAGTTAACACCATCTTGCCAAATTCTGGAAAAGGGTCACATAAGTAGGTAAGAAACACACAGTTAACACCATTTAAATTAGAAGCACGCAGATCCATAGTGATGAGTTATGAGAAGTCTATTCTCATAACTAGAAGTATTAACAAAAACTATTAAACAAAGGATTGTAGGATCTAGACACTATAATCTAGTGCTGACAAAAAGAATACAAAATCAACTTTATCAAACAAGGCACTCAATGGGTTGATTTAGTCAATTTTGATAGCTCCTCCAAACAACTTCATAAAAGAGTGGAGAGACAAAGAAAAAGGACCATATGGGTAGTGGTACAATCCATTTTTTCTTTTGAGGAGAGTGGAAGGGAATTCTCTGCTTTCAATGTGTGTTGAGCAATGTTTTCATCAGTCACATGTTCCTTTACCAAAGCAACTGAAACATGAGGAAAAACTGTAGCTAACTATGAACCGCTAGAGAAGTCCATGATGATATTGTCCTAATGATTTCTATTGTTCTCAGTAAAATCCAAAACTGTTTCTTGAGCTATGTCTTGATCAGTAAAATGTTCCTTTACAATAAACTTATGGAAAAAGGAAAGAGCTTTTAAATTGTGTTTTTCTTAGGTGAAAGAAGAGAAATCATTTGAAGAGTATTATGCAACCATAACATGGTTGGATTTTGCATTTGCAAATAACACTAAACATAATTCTCACTACCTCCGATTTCAAGGTATCGCAACCTTGATTATTTTAGGTCAAGATGGGAAAATAGTATGGAAAGAGAAACTAACCCATTCCGTGAGGCATATTTCTCTCTTAGGGAAATTGATATACACATCTTTGCATCATGTGACTAGCTCTATTCGCACTAGCCCAAACAAATACACATCTACATTCTGTAACTTGCCCACTTTAGGTATACTTGGGGGACAAATACCTTCATAAAAATAAAAGAATATATTTCAGATGATAAATTCAAATGCCAATAAAAACTACTTCTAATTAGCATCATGGTATACTAATCATAATAAATACCACTGATAATTTACCCAAATGTGCTAATAACTTGGTCTTCGATGGCAAGATCGCCATTGGGTTTGTATCATGCAAGGCCAGAGTCACACGACCTGTTACAATCAAACACAAGCAATGTAACATTCAGTCTATATACTCTTTCAGACATGTTTGATATTTTAATACATATTTATTTCAGATGGATTAAATCTTTTTGGATTTGAGCAACAAGAGATCACTGAGTTTGATTAGTGAATAGTCTCCTTTTGTAGAACATAAGAATAATTTGGCCATGAGTGGATGGTCAATGTTAAATGTCTAATAAATAGGAACAAGCTTATAGATAGAATACTTAATTTCTCAATGAATTGCGCTATCTTGCAAGACCTGAATATGAATGAATTGCACTATCTTGCAAGACTTGAATATGAATGAACTGCCAATATCTTGAATTTGAATTTGAACAAATGCAAGACTACAAAAGGGTTGTACCAGTGGAAATAACTTTAATAACATATTCATAAACAACATAACTTCTAAAAAACAAATGACTCTTAAGTGCGACCTCGGAGAACATAAATTCCATCTAGGGACATCTTGATTAGTATCCTAGCTAGGAGCCACAAACATATGACCCCAAATTCATCGTCACTTAAATGCCAACCAATAATTTGTGTCTCACCATCCAAATAAAAAAAGAAAAAAATGGGACCATATTCATTCCTTGTAGGCCCTTTATGCTTGTGGGATATTCCTACTAGCTAGCAAGGTCCATGCTATGCAGGCACACAAGGCCTTGCAGCCACTATAGTACTCTCTAAAACTTACCAGACATGACAACCCTATATTACTTTTTTGCTATATGCTAAGATGTGCTAGGGTCTGCAAAGATTGGCATTTACTTGTGTGGACATTGAACACACTCACATTCAATTAATAAGAATGTCAAACAAAATAGATAACGAAACTCCTGAACATCAGTGAAATCACCCATTCTCATATAAAGTAAATTGGTCAATCACTAACAAGAAAAAAAATAACCAAAAAAAAGAAAATCAGCTAAGTTGCTCACCGCCTAAAAACTATGCCTGAATTTTTGCAATGGTATCCATTTGAAAAAGAAAGAAGTAACATAAAAAAAATGTTAAAATAAAATGATGGAAATAATTAACATGAAACTTTAAGAAATCAACAATTATTAGCCAATGAAGCAAAACTTGAATCCCAACCATACATGGTTACCTTCTTATAAACAAAAGTAGATCAAGTTAACATCTCAGCAATAATAGGATAAACTTTTTCAAATAATTAAGGTTGTAAGAGTTTGACCTACAGTTACCAGTATTTTCTAAAGAAAATTTTTTGGCCACTACAAATCACATTATAACTACAATTACAAAATCTGATAAGTACTATGATTTTGATTGATGAAAATAGGAAAATAAAATAGAAATTGCTCCAAACCTGTGCACATTCTTGGCCCCAAAAATTCTATGGACAAACAAATTTGTAGGGCTCTTCTGGAGGAAAATAAGGAGCGAAAAAGCATTCATGTGTACATCGTCTTCTCAGCAATTTACAGGCTGCGCATTCCAAATTAAATTTCTAAATAAAAAAATAAATAATACACACAATTCTACCATCAAAGTAATAATTGCGTCTAATAATACACAACAACAATATTTCAATGCATAATCAAATAAAAATATAGGCTAAAGAACAGTTGAATATTTCCAAATTTTGCAAACATATTGATGTTGGAATATAAAAAAATCCACACACCAGATACATATTACTCTTAGTTAAACAAAATTTTCCATACTGCCTTTCATTTTGGCATTATCCCACTTTATACTCAAAATCAATGTCCATAGCTATCTTTTGGTGCTCTCTTGGTTGTGAATCTTTCTCTAGTCCTTCAACAGTATAGCAGTCAATTTGAAATATTCAAAAACAACTAGTTCCTTTTGAATATTGCGTTGTTCCTTACGACATCCATATTATCAATATCATTTGGCATTTTTCGTTGTTTATCACCAATATTAAACCAACATAGTAACAAAATCATGGACATGTAGATAAAAATCTCAACAAATAGATAACAGAGCATTCTCCAAAAAATAACACATAAATTAGTCATACTAAACTTAAATAATTACCATTTGGTGAAATCCAACTTCATTAGGAAATCCTTGATTAGGAACACTGACACCAAAGTTGGAACCCGGCTCACCCATCATGATATGATTGGGTAATATGAAATATCCAAGGTCCACCTGGGGCTAGACCATAGGAATGAAAAAGTGGCATCATGTTTCCAACAACTATTGGATGTTTTCCAGGTGGGAAGTTATTAGCACTGTGCTAGAGTGAATTCCAAAAGATTTATTCCTTTGTTCATCTAAACCGAGTGGATTTCAACAAAAATACTCTATAGGGTGTGAAATAAAGGAAGGTCCTCCAACTCCAGATCCAAAACCTACCATTGGACCACCTCTTGGACCAATATTTTCTCTACCTGATGACGGGCCCATGTAATCTTTCCCCATACTTCTTTGCGGACCCAGAGAATGTAGTTAACTATGACCAAATTCCATCCTGGATCCAATAAAATTAGGCCTTATTCCAGGTGTCTTAGGTCTCCTTCCTAGCATATCTTCATGGATTCTAGGAATCCTTGATCCATCTCCAATTTCTGATGAAAACATTGATGGCCCTTCATCGCCTGATGGAAATAAGCCAAATAATTGGTATGGAGGAAATAACATTGAAGGACCACCAATGGAAACTCCTACTAAAGTAAAAGGATATTTAGAATTTACATATAGGGAAAAATGGAAAACCATGGGTACCCATTTCAAGAAGCCTTGATGTAGGTGTAAGTTGATCAAACTGTGGTGTGGTTTTTGGATGACACTTCTAATGTTGTGCTGAAGGAAACATCTCATCAGCATTTGATGGTAATTGACCATCAAACTGTCCAGCAATGAATTTCTTGAATTCACTTGAAATTCCTTCATGTCTACAGCTTGTCTGCTAATTCTTGATGCATAGACTGAAAACCACCTTCTTCACCCATTATTGGAGGAAATGAAGGAACATGTGTTCCTTCTATATGCCCCTTATTTGTTACATTATTATTTTTGGTAGTATTCGACTAGAAACTTGAGGAATGCCCTGTATTGGGAATCAAGGTCTTGTTGATTTTGTTTATTTTCAATGAACTTATGGAAAAAGGAAAGAGCTTTTAAATTGTGTTTTTCTTAGGTGAAAGAGCAGAAATACTTTGAAGAGTATTATGCAACCATAACATGGTTGTATTTTTCATTTGCAAACAACACTAAACATAATTCGGACTACTTATGATTTCAAGGTATCCCAACCTTGATTATTTTAGGTCAAGATGGGAAAATAGTATGGAAAGAGAAACTAACCCATTTCGTGAGGCATATTTCTCTCATAGGCCAATTGATATACACAGCTTTGCATCATGTGACTAACTCTATTCGAACTAGACCAAACGAATACAAATCTACATTTTGTAACTTGCCCACTTTAGGTATATTTGGGGGACAAATACCTTCATAAAAATAAAAGAATATATTTCAGATGGTAAATTCAAATGCCAATAAAAACTACTTCTAATTGGCATCATGGTATACTAATCATAATAAATACCACTGATAATTTACCCAAATGTGTCAATAACTTGGTCTTCGACAGCAAGATCGCCATTGGGTTTGTAGCATGCAAGGCCAAAGTCACACAACCAATTACAATCAAACACAAGCAATGTAACATTCAGTCTATATACTCTTTCAGACAAGTTTGATATTTTAAGACATATTTATTTCAAATGGATCAAATCTTTTTGTATTTGAGCAACAAGAGATCATTAAGTTTGATTAGTGACTAGTATCCTTTTGTAGAACATAAGAATAATTTGGCCATGAGTGGATGTTCAATGTTAAATGTCTAATAAATAGGAACAAGCTTATAGATAGAATGCTAAATCTCTCAATGAATTGCACTATCTTGCAAGACCTGAATATGAATGAATTGCACTATCTTGCAAGACCTGAATATGAATGAACTGCCAATATCTTGAATTTGAATTTGAAGAAATGCAAGACTAAAAAAGGGTTGTACCAGTGGAAAGAACTTTAATAACATATTCATAAACAACATAACTTCTAAGAAACAAATGACTCTTAAGTGCAACCTAGGAGAACATAAATTCCATCTAGGGACATCCTGATGAGTAGCCTAGCTAGGAGCCACAAACATATGACCCCAAATTCGTTGTGACTTATATGCCAACCAATAATTTGTGTCTCACCATCCAAATAAAAAAGAAAAAAATGGGCCCATATTCATTCCTTGTAGGCCCCTTATGCTTGTGGGATAGTCCTACTAGATAGAAAGGTCCATGCTATGCAGGCACATAGGGCCTTGCAGCCACTGTAGTAATCTCTAAAACTGACCAGACATGACAACCCTATATTACGTTTTTGCTTAATGCTAAGATGTGCTAGGATCTGCAAAGATTGGCATTTACTTGTGTGGACATTGAACACACTCACATTCAATTAATAAGAATGTCAAACAAAATAGATAATGAAACTCCTGAACATTAGTGAAGTCACCCATAGTTGGTCAAGTAAATAGAAACTGGTGGTTGATTTGACGACTGTTTGAAGGTTGTTTGTTTAAAACGTTAACAAGTAGAAAGAAGGTTTGTGAAATTCTGATAACCAAGGTTGTTTAACAACAACTGCCTGGTGGAAATTCAAAGTATTTCAAACATCAAACATCCAGCTTGAATGTGACTGATGAACACCCCTGAACAAAACTGTACATCATCTTTATGTGGACATGTCTATTTATGCTATTACTTATTTTACTGTTCTGTAGATATAATAATAATGAAGTAAACACTCGTTCATGCCTCGGTGTCAATGCCAACATGCACTGGAGAAATCTCAAATAGGTTATTAATATATAGTGATACAAAAGAGTGTATAGCATGTGTAAAGTTTTGGCAATCTCCTCTCATAATTTGCACACTTGCTTTCTTATTCTTTTCTTGTGTATCATTCTTGTATTTGTTGGTGTTGTGCACCTATGAGTGATTCATCTTCTCCAATTCAAATTTACTGACAAGAATTAGTTATTCATCTGAAAACTGCAAGGGGATCTATCATCTTTTAGTTTTCATTAACATTAGCAAATTGAGCAAGAGTTTATCAATTTGAAAAAGGCACTGATAAAATGCACATTTTCAAGTTCAATATCTAGTGCTTTGTAGCATCTTAATTTCATAAAATACATATGGGGAAAGTCTAAGACGTCTATGTTGGTGTTTGAAGACCATTGCAGATTCATCAGTATACAATTATGGAACTGGGCAATCGGCCCTTCTTACGTTTCTCCAACAAATTTGTTTTGTATCTGATCAGAAGAACGAGGTGGTAAGGGAATCGAAACTTACGAATTTGGAACTGCTTTTCTTTTCTTTGGTTGTAAGTTGTAACTGCTAAGTATATGCTCTCAAATTGCTCATAAGGTGGAGATAGTTTGTCATGTTTACATTAAAGCAAAAACTGTGTGACTATGCATCTTAGTGTGCACATGTGAAGTTGTTTTAAGTGGATTGGAACCTTGCAGTTGTTAATATTCAGTTGCTTCTAAGATGTTTTCGTTTTAGGTTTCCAATTAATAACAAATTGAAAAATAGAGAATTAATGATAGTTAATGGCCCCGAATTCTCACTGTTGGATTGGGACCTTTTAATTCTCTTAAAAGTATTATTGAACTCAAGACTTAAGAGTACTTTAAGAATCCAAAATGACTAGCATGGGAGTTCAAAAACGAATATGTAATGCAGATATGTTTTAAAGCCAGTCGTACAAAATATCCGTAATAGAAGCAGACTCCAGAGGTAGAAGATTGCTTGAATATTTACCATAATTGAGCATATAAATTCATTTTCAAAATAAAGTAATCGCTAGAAATACATAGCACCTGCTGAAGCACACCATCGGTAAAGAGGGAGTTTAAAAATCGTTGCACAAAGTCAAATCTAAAATTAGTGAAATCATACCTGCAATGCTGATCGTCAACATGCTAGAGTGCAAGCTCGGAACAAGATGCACTCAGAATTGCCCTTCCACTATAATCATTGTTCAGGACCCTAGAGCATGCAATTGAGTGCAATGTATGAATTGGCGGGGGACCCAAACCTTTGATGGCATTTATTGGGTCAATACTATTTCGCTGTTTTGTTTCTCCCTGCCAAACCTTCCAAACCTTCTAAGAGCTGGGTCAATACTATTTGGCCAGTTTGTTGCTCCCATCACAATAACATGGGATCGAGATTTTAGCCCATCCATTAGTGTCAGAAGATGAGAAACAATTCGCCTCTCAACCTCACCATGTGTCTTTTCTCTTTTGGGTGCTATTGAATCTATTTCATCAATAAAAATAATAGATGGGGCATTCTTCTTAGCCTCCTCGAATGCCTTCCTAAGATTGCTTTCACTTTCTCCAACCAACTTTGACATAATTTCAGGCCCATTAATTAAGAAAAATAAAGCACTAGTTTCATTGGCTACTACCCTAGCAATTAAGGTTTTTCCAGAACTAGGTGGTCCAAAGAGAAAAATGCCCTTTGTTGGATTCACACCAATTGATTTGAAGAGTTGTGGGTTCCTAAGTGGAAGCTCAACTAATTCACGAATCTGGGCCATCTGACTCCTTACACCACCAACATCGTCATAACCTATTTCATCCAATCTACCTTCATCCTCCTGCTTTATAGGCCATCCTCCCGCTTTACAGGCTCTCCCTCACAAAAGATCTCGGTATCAGGAAAAAAAACACAATATTCCCCAGGGTCTATCTCAATTACTTTGAAATCTACACTGCGCATTCCACCTCTAACAAGGAAAATATCTCCTTTCCTTACTGGGTGATAGGCCTCCATGAAATAGGATGCCAAAAAAGTACCAGAACTTTAGTTTACTGAAATTTACCAAATAAACATTGCAAGGAAATAAACTGCACAAAACATAATTACCTAAAGAATATCACAAATAGAAATGAAGTGCCAGGAAATAACTTACACATAATTCCAACATCGTCATAACCTATTTCAACAAGTTATAACCCTTATTCTCTGTTCGCTCCGAGTCCCTATTCTCTGTTTTCTTGGAACCCTTGTCGTAAAAACCCTCGAGGGCTTGTTAAACCAGCCAGGAAATATCAATGTCACTCTCCAGCACCCACGGCTGGTTGGCCCTTACCGCTGTAACATCTTTTCTATGCTCCACGATGAATTTCCAGGGACCCTCTGCATCCATCTTCTCGCAGAGGAACTTCAGGCCATTTTCACTCTTCGATTCAATGGCCGCGAGGGCTGAGGCCTTCTACTCTTCTAGGCGGGCGAGATAGATATTTTTTGTTGGATATGGTTGATTGCTTTATTTTGCCCAGCAATTCCTCCATTTATTTGGTTTTGAGCTCCACATGTTTTCCCTTCTCCAGTTCTTCGAATTTCTTCTGCAGTGATTGCTCCAGCGAGGCATAGTGGTGTGTAAGTTACTTGCATTAGAGGATTCATTTATCCATAATGACTCTCTGGGTATCCAGAACTGTAAATGCTTCCTCTCGTAGTTGCTTGTCCACCTCCATTGAATCCCTCTGTGCTATGCTAAACCCTGAACCCTAGGTTCTTGATGCTATTGACACTATCGGTAACAAGGATGTGATTCAACTATGAAATTATCTTTCGACTAATCATTTTTCCCTTTCCATTTGTTTAAAGAGAGTTTTGTCAAATAAATGAATCTTTAAAGAAGACTGCGAGGCCCGAATGGTGTGAAGCAAGGTTTTATTAATATAATTTTCACAAATTTAAAGTTCTTGTCATGAGTTGGGGTTTAGGGAAGATGTGGTTGTAGTGAGTAATTTTTTTTAAGATATAATATTATTTTTTATTTTGTCATGAGTGGGGTTTAGGAAAGATGTGGTTGTAGTGAGTTATTTTTTTTAAGATATAATATTATTTTTTATTTTGTCACAAATTTAAAAATTGGATTTTGTAAATGTTTTTCTAAACCTTTAATTAAGAAGGAAAATAATATTAGTTATTAATAGATTTATAATATATAAGTTTTGATATATTATGAACCTTGTTTTAATGGGTAGTTGTAAAGAAGTAATAATAATTTATTTTCAAAAGCACGAGATATTAAATTGGTGAATGAGATCCCTTTACTTATGTGATGATATAACGATTTGATTGTTAAATTTTATGAGTTATACATACCCTAACCTTCTTTAGATTTGAATATATAACCTCTTTAAAAAATATTTGTAAAAGCTATAAAAAAACTAAAAGAGATCACTTTGATGAGGAGTTCACCTCTTCGTCCAACAAAAAGTCTTGAATTTAAACATAACTACAAATTTTATCACAATAACTCTTATATGAGTGACATTGTTAAATCTACATTCTTAGAATTTGAAATGAATTATAGAAACTTTAAGAATTTGTCTAAACTTTAACATAGATTTAGATTAAATGAATAAATTGTTATAGATTTATATTTAATGAATAAATTGTGATAGAGTGGAGGATTATAGCTATACAACTCGATTGTGAAACCATAACTTTTAGGTGTTGAGTTTCTCAAATAGATTATTTGAACTATTATTGCCCAAAGGTTGAAGTTTCTTATTTATTAAAAAAACATTAATAATCCATAAAATGATGAATAATAAAAAACCACTTAAAATAATATCAAAATATCAAAATCTATAACAATATCTAACATGTTATAAATATTGATATAAATTCATTGAATGTTGAATAATAATAATAATAAAGAGTGTGGGCATGCAGGTCAATATTTACCCATGGTGACCAAATTTTTGGTCGATGGCCATTAATTACCCATTTTTCTACTAGTGAATAGAACATTAGCATCAACCATTCTACATCCTGATTGAGTATCCCTTGTCCATCAAACTCAATATCAAGTTCCCTTGTCCCGTAATTTCCCCCCTGCCTCCCGGCCTCCATCACTTCTACACGAAATGTAATAAAATATACCATAAATATTTGCATTGCCATATAACATAACTAAGCTCCCTTGGCCCCTTAATGCAGGGAAATATATTCTTTCATTTATGTAGCATAATTTATTCCCCAATATGAATGGACATAATATGATATTGCCTACCAACTGACCCCCCCGTGCAAATATCTAAGAATTGACTCAACCAAATGTAGAAGAACTCATCTATTACTTGATAAACTATGTGAAAGACATGATGTATTATCTAGATATAAACTCACCACACCCAAGGCCCTAATTAGACATAGAGAAACCCCTAAATGAGCATCTCAATGTTTATCCTATCATCTAACACAATAGGTATCGAGATGGCCTCAAAGAAATGATCCCTTAGAAGACATGTATTGAAAAATAATCTAAGTTGTGTACTATTAATGTTACAATTTACTAAATTTTAACACTGCAGATGGATTCAGAGACCCCCTAGAAGACATGTATTGAAAAATAATCCAAGTTGTGTACTATTAATGTTACAATTTACTAAATTTTAACACTGCAGACAAATTCATTATCAAAATTATAATTTTGCATTACCCAAATGGCACAACAAAAAATGACCACATAAATGACCAATTATTATGTGGTCATTTTTAGTTTAGTTCTTATCTCCTCACCAAATTGGTCATTTATCTTGATCATTTTTAGTTTAGTTCTTATCCCATGACCAAATTGGTCATTTATCTTGGTCATTTTTAGTCAGTTCACTTAAAATGTTTCAATTTTGGTCATTTATCCCTTGAAAAAGTTGCGGTGACCAAATTTTTTGGTCGCTTGGTCACTTATCTCTCATTTTGTACTAGTGTATATATGGACTAGTGCAGGAATTTCTAAGGGCCCTTGCGGGCATCTTCTAAGGATCCCTTGTGGGAATTTCCTTGGAGCATTGCGAGCATATGAAAAGAGCCCATGCAGGAATCTCTTGGAACTCTTGCAGGAATTTATATGGAGCCCTTGTGGGAATCTGTAAGAGCCCTTGCGGGAATCTCTTGGAAGCCCTTGAAGGCATTTATATGGAGTAATGCAGGCATATAAAATATCCCTTGTGGGAATATCTTGGATCCCTTGCGCATATCCTCTAAGAGCCCTTGTGGTCATCCTCTAAAATAGATAAATAATGTATATTCAATTTCACTCATATTTTATTTGCAATTCCTATGGATTTTTGCAAATACATCGACTGCATCTATGGACCCTGTGGCTTGAGTAACCCAGTTGCATCAATTGCATCTACTTTTGATCAATTTATCAAATAAAATACTTCAATTAGAGGAGCAAAACCAGTTTTTGTAAGATGGTCAATATTGATCTCCAAGGTGTGTGCTTCATTCAGAGATTAACCCCATCCTCACTAAATAATATATCTCGTCACCTGCCACACCCGAAAAGGTATAGAATCCTGTAAACCTCAATCCATCAATCTGCTTAAAGGAGCACCCAATACAAAAGATATGCAGTTTAGTGTGTCCTTCTTCCTTTTTTGAGTATAGATTAGATAGGTAATAACTATGTTATGGTGGTTTAATGTAAAATGTACATGGTTCTTTCTTTCATAGATATAGGAATAAAAAACATATCTATGATAAAAAAATGTAGGAATGTTATACAGAAAGAAACTTTATAGTGTCAAAATAATTGGCATGGGAATCTTTCAAAGTAGTCCTTGTTTAACAATCATTTGTCCATCTTGGTCTATTAATGTCGTTACCTATGGTGATGGCTAGTGGCATAGAATGATGATCCCACGTAGCCTTAAGTGATTTTTTGGGTCATATAGTTGCAACTAGCCTCATTTTTCTTTAGTTTCTCTCTTGGGAGAAAGACACATTATTATGGTTGTACATTAATTCATGGTGGAGAAAAATACATAGCTACTAGGTATGGTTTAGTTTTATTTCGTGCTAAGTTTGCATATAACTACCACTTCTAGTCACATAGTCACTTTATCAAAGGACTCAAGTTGATGTTTCTCTTGATTGTGTATAACAATGTCTATGGCTAACCATATCATAATATTGTTTCCTATCTCTTAATCACTTTTTCTAGGTTGGGACATGACTATTTGCACCTTTCCTATTTAATCCTTTTGTATTTGAGTAGAAATAATGTTTGGATGACTGGACAGATTGGAACAGGTTGATCAATAGTCGTGGAGGTATTGGTGTGCCACAGGAAAAAGGTTGCTCACTATTGATTATTTCGTAGGTTGCTCGATACGGGATATTACACTAGTACAAAATGAGAGATAAGTGACCAGGCGACCAAAAAAATTGGTCACCACAATTTTTTCAAGGGATAAATGACCAAAATTGAGAAATTTTAAGTGAACTAACTAAAAATGACCAAGATAAATGACCAATTTGGTCACTGGATAAGAACTAAACTAAAAATGACCAAGATAAATGACCAATTTGGTCACGGGATAAGAACAAAACTAAAAATGACCACATAACAAATGGTCATTTATTTGGTCATTTTTAGTTGTGTCACTTTGACAATGGAAAATTACAATTTTGACAATGAATTTGTACAATTTACTAAATTTTAACACTGGGTCTCAGAATCCATCTACAGTGTTAAAATTTAGTAAATTGTACACCCCTTCATGTGTCATAACTCAACATTAATGCATGAAATAGATTCACACCACTTACATTAACGGCCTTATACGTAGTCTTCTGTTCTTGGAGCATAAACAATTTTCTTATAAGATTTAGATCCTTCCCAAGGTATCATAATTAATGTCCAATACATCTATGGTACAAGCATTAATAAAAACCACTCCTCCAATGGATTGATGCACAAATATTTGAATGACAAGAGTTTATATGTCAAAACTTTAGGCTAAATCAAAACCCATTTTCTGTGCAAAATGTGTGCCAACAAAATTTTGGTTAAAATAAAAACCCACTTAATGTTTTGAAGCCTCGCGCCAATAATGAAAACACATATTATGTGGAATATTATGACATTAAACACTACACAAAAAAACAATGGTTTAATAATCCGCACTTGAATAGATATGCATTATAATATATAAAATATAATACTGTTTACAAAGTGCTCCAGCTAGGACACTTTACTTTTGGATTGTTTTGAGAAGGAACACCCAAACACTCTTAAGGATACTCAAATGATCGAATCGTTTGCTCAAATGAATTTGTCATTGATTTATCATAACCTCTTGAAGTGCCTAATCACACCTTGTCTTATTATTTGTCTTGTGTATAATGCCAAAAACAATTAATATACTCCCAATCACTATCAATATGTGCATGTGATTTAACTTCATGGCTAACCTTTCTTTTCTAAGGAAATTTTTGTGGAAAACCCTTTGAGTACTTCCTCATGATCCATGGATGGTAAATGGGGTAAACCAATGGCCCTGATGATGGATCCTAATTGCAAGGGGATCAAGAGAGTTGAACTCGTGACCTTCCCAACTCTGAGGGAAATATCTCACATTTAGCTCATGACAACTTGAGCTAACCCTCGGGGATAACTTCATGGATAAATGTACATGTGCTTTAACATTATCGCCAACTTCTTGAATTGATTTTAAATCTACATGATTACGAAATCATAATTAAAATTGAGAAAATTACTAGTAATGAAGTTTGGCTATTTACTATGGTGGCGGTACCTAGTGGGTCGTCGAAGTGCTCCTTTTGGGAAGAAGTCCATTTTATGTAAAAGCGCAGTGAAATCTCGACTAAGAAGTTATAAATTATGGTATTAGTGACCCATGAGCTATTTTCAAGTCCTTTATGGTGTCTTTCTTACAAGTTTGTGTGAAGAAGGAAAACTGATAGATGCTCGAAAATGTGTTGATGATTTACAAAGAAGGGGGTGTTTCAAAAGTCAAATTATTCATACGATCCTTATAAAAGGATTCTCTAGGTTTGGAAAAATGTCATAGGCCTTAGATTTTGTGGATGAAATGAAAAACTCGGATGTGTCATCAATATGTTTATGGTAGTCTTTTCCCTAGATTATTGCACTACGGATTATTATACCAAGAGGGATCCAATTAAAACCAACATAGATCCAACTTAAACTTGGATCTATTAAACACCGAGAGGGATCCAATTTCTGGAGATGTAAAGTTTTTCTTGATGTGTAAAAAAAATTACACTTCAAGAAATTGGATCCCTGTTTGTGTTTTTGCTTAATAGATCCGGGTTTAAGATGGATCTATGCTGGTTGAGAGCCGATCAAGTAAATAACACTTTTGAAATGTTTGAGAGTATGAGGGATGTGGGTTATTTACCAAGTGTTCATACTTATATTGCATTTATAGTGCACTGGTTATTCATTTATTTAGGGAAAATAAATCAAAGCAAGCTTCATGGTTTATTGAGAAAATGAAAAAATTATGGTTGTGAGCCAACAATTGTTACATATACAAAATTAATTAGAGGGTAGAGGGTATATGAATGAAGGATTAAATTTTGATGTCCGAAATACTTTCAATCTCATGAAAGGAGAAAGGGCATCCTGATTTTGAAACTTACTATACATTCATTCACTCTTTGCAGGGTTGATAAATAAAAAATGACATTGAAACTACTATAGGAAATGATAGAAATTGGTATTCACTCCAGTAGTGTGAACTAGCCCGCAACACTTAGCCCGTAACACACTGGGAGCTTCATGGAGAGGGCTGATTCATCATTTGACAGAGCCATGCATGTGGGAGAAGGACCAAACCCATTCCATTGAGGGTTCATGGCAAGGCCGTGGGCATCTAGAGAAAATCGAGGTCCATGGAGAGGGACTAGACCCTTTTCTGGTGGAGTTGTGGATTGAAATATCTTGGGGAATTAGCCCGCAACACACTGGAAGCTTCATGGAGAGGGTCGATTCATCATTTGATAGAGCCATGCATGTACGAGAAGGACCAAACCCATTCCATTGAGGGTTCATGGTAGGGCCATTAGAATCTAGAGAAAATCGAGGTTCGTGGAGAGGGCCTAGAACCTTGTCTTGTGGAGTTGTGGATTGAAAGATCGTGGGGGTATTTCTAAGGGCCAACCCTTTTCGAGTTGATCCGTGGAATTACTGAGGCCCCATTGGAAGACAGTCGTGGAGGATCCAAGAGTATTCAAGTTTGAGTCTTTTACAAGAATTTCAAGTGAGGATTTCTTTTTTATGGCAGAGGAAATCGAGGTCACGGAGGCGTTTTTATGTGTCTCCGGATGAATGGGCCAAGGAACTGGATTCTTTCCTCAATATGAAAGACTTAGAACTTCAGATGCTCTGAGAGACTATGAAGACAATTTTACAAAGCAATGGAACTAGAAGGTTACCTAAAATTCCCAAGGTTTGTGATTACTATTTCCTTTTTGTAAGTAAATATTTTTCTATTAACAAAATATACAGAGCAACATATGAAGTTTTCCTTAGAAACCTTGATATATGATCCTCATAGTCTCTATCATTGAGACTAATAATTACATGTAAGCAATGAATCTGCTGGTTTCATTTCATTTGCATAATTCCCTGATATGAGGCTAATGAAATGTGTATTTCTATGCTAACTGAGGTTGACGCTGAGATAATGGCCGAGGACATGAATATTCCCTTGACAGTGGATTCCTATGCCCTTCATAAAGTGGCGCTCCTATCCCAACCAACAAAAGGTTGAAAAGCACCCATGATTACTTATGGAAGCTATATATGAGAATAAGGCTTCCCAGAACAACTTCAAGGTGGCCATATTCAAAGTATGATGTTGTAGATGGGTTCTATCTCACTAGATACTTACCAGAATTGGCTTAATATGTCTTTCATCACTGCCAGAAAACACAGACCTACTTTAGGGTATGTTGTTGTAGAACGGTGCTGGCAGAACCAGACAAACTATCTTGTGCATGACACCTTAATGGATCACATGCATCAGTGGCCACATAGGAGCCTGGATATTTGCATCACCCCTTAACTAATGTGATTATGCTAGATTGGTTTGTTAAATCCCTACAATTATTTAATATGTTTATGTATAATGACCTTAGTACTAAGGAATAATCTATTTTGAGAAACCAAGAATTGGATCTAGAATAAACCCAATGCAGTTACCTATTGAACATCAACCCAAATGGCACTAGTTATATGGGTATGGTTCCCCACTTATTTTAGGTTAGTTTAATTTGATTGATGGTATTGTTAGTTGTACGAATTACACACCTGACCAATATGTTGATGTGGCTTTTCTTGGATCTCCTTTTCCTTAGGGAGGGTCAAGTGATTCATTAATTACATATACTACAAATTTTCCCTATGTCTTGTTTGCTCTAGCTAAACCATTCCTTACTAGTGGGTATCTATTAATCCATTTTCTTTTTCCAATCCTAAGTTAGTTCAATTTCTACCTTCCAAACCTAGTCATATGTTTGCTTAACAAATAACTAACCAAGCTATTAATCAAGGGAACAGGGTGAACCCTTCTAGCTAGTTAATGCATTTTATTAATATTCGTGGGTAATTAAATCATTAGTTCCCAACTTCGGTTCATTGTTTATTATTTTTTCTCAGTATTAAGTTAGAATCCCATCATTTGAGTGAACTAGCATTAATAATTTAGTTGCATAATCATATTAAATTAGTTTCTAGTTTTCAGAGAGATGCATATATATACTAGGATTTTGGACATAAAGACTTTGTAAACCTACAAAGAGCTCTAGCACCAACACTTACTAGCTCACGAAAGATGGAAAATATTGTCGATTGAAATCTATAACCATTACCTTTCTTTGAACCCAAACATCCCACTAGGTCGGTTTGCACAAGTGTTTCTCCCTCATTCTTTACCATTTTACTCAGGAAGATTTCCCCATATCCTCTAATGCTCAGTTACTTCATCTACCTGCACCCATCCTCCAACACAATCAACCAGTCCTACCTTCCAATATTATGACTCTTCCTTACACCTTTAGTTCCATGTTTCTCTCTACAAGTACAACACCAAATAACATAGTTTTCCCACCAGAACTACCAAACCACACTCTTAAGGATTTTTCCTACCATCCTCAATAATCATAGCACTAGAGAGTTGTGTCTCCACATTTCCATTCCTTTTTTAACATGGATGGATTCTCATGTAAAGTTCCAAAATTCTATATATCAACACTTTTCGAACTTTGCATCACAAGAACCCTTTCTGCAATAGAGTTGCCATCTCCTCAATAGCACATCACCTTCAGTTCCCTCTCCATATCACTATTCCACTGCATCTCTGGGAACTCTGCCCATTAGGTTCCAATATTCCCTTTTTCCTCTGAGATAATCCTACACAACAATATAGTGGACACACATAGATTATTCATCCAATAGTGATTCACCTAGATATTTTTTATTGGACATCTTTAAAGAATTCACAATGGTTTTCACTTCATGGAGGACTCCCCAATAATGAAAAAACACAAATCCATTGTGGATCTTTATGAGCATCTCATGGCATCTCCAAGATATAACAACTCTAGTATGCCTCTTACTTTTCATCTATGCACATGGTAGAAATCACACTATCTATGAGACTCTCTTCCATACCTTTACACCTATATTGCATTCTCAATGCTCTTGGCATTTTATGGATCTTGCATCATTTTATGGATTACAATTTGTTATTATATGCATAATATTCTTTCCTTCTATTGCTACTATTGCAGAGCCAAACTTCATAGATATTTACACAACATCATATACCTTCTTTCATGATTAATAATACCAACAACAAACTCTCCATAGCATGGTACACACACTTTTATATTTATACCCAGGAAAACCATTCCAGACAACTCATCTCAACATTCTCCGCTCCACATATCTATATCCCAAAGGCTCCCTCAAGAATCCATACATATATTGGGTTTGCTTCTACCCCTCTCAGTACATTTAGGAAACATATTCTTTTTTGATACACATAACTATAATGTAATAATATTTCTTTCATGTTGAAGCTAAATAAAATGTACCATAAATAGAGATAAAATAAAGATTCACAAGGAGAGAATTCATCTTGCTCAATCTTTTACACCTTTACCAGATATTCGCTGCCTTGGACCAAGTCAATCCTGTGCAAGTATTGAGGCCTGTAAATGATCTTCAGTAGGGTGTAGGTCACCTGATGCTTCCACAGCTGCTAGATGAGATAATTATTCTTGAAGGGCATGTGAAATGATCTCATCATTTTCTACATTATAGTGCTCTCTTAGCAATTTAGGTTCCACTACCTGAATCCCCTGATATAGAGTAATGTCACTCAATTGAGTAGCATTAATTCGATAACCTGTATTGGAAAAAGAATCTCCATTAAGAAGGAGACCCCATCGGACAACATCTTGATCCGTTTCATATGTCACCATTTCTTCAGAAAACGTAGTATCCCTTAAGTGTTGTTTCCTGGATAAGGACCCGCATGTTGAATTCAAGTTTGGAATTAATTTACCCTCTATCAGTTAACTGCTATTACAACCTGCCTACAAATACAGGAGGAATATGTCTTGAATCCTTTATTAGGTGATCTAATAGCTAATTTTCAACTATATAACATATTGTACTCTCCTCCACATTTCATTTAATGTGCACCATACTACAAAGTTGAGTCCACAGGTAGAAGATAACTCAATATCAAATATGTGTTAACTAGACAAATACAGGACATTCATACCTGGTTATAAGGTCGCAACTGCTTCATTGGTCCCTATTCAAAAAGGAAAGAAAACATAGTTATAACATATTTGCAAGAGCTTTTACGAAGGAAGTATTCATGAAATTCAAATGCAAATGACTCAGTATTTGCATCAACCATTGAAGTAGCACCATGTACAGTGTGTAGTATATTTTTAAACTCCTCTAGGATATTTTTAAACTCCTCCCAATCTAGGTCACTAATGGCATCTTAGCATTCTAGTTTAGGTCAAGCAAACATCAACCTTGTGAGTATTTTGATCACATAAGATCGAGGAGCTATGGAGAACCTCACAAAATCGAATTAATTTGCAATTACAGTGGAAAAATTTGAAAAAGATGATAAATTTACACACAATGTATGCTCAAATCTTTGATTAACTGACTGTCTAACATGTGAAAATGTTAGTAATAGGTTTTTATTACATCCATGAGAAAATCGAGAGCATTAGGTGGCTCAAGCTGAGTGTACAAGTCATCAATGCCAAATTGGCCTCAATCCCCCCTAGGTGGGTCCAACTCAATCCCAATCATCCCAAACAGCTACGAATTCTGGTGTGGAGGTGGCTGAGGCATGCTGAGTCATAAATGAGCTCAAGGCAGGCGTGGGTGAGCAAGTAGAGGAGGTTTGGGGGCCCAAGGGAGCATTAAATGCTCCAAATCTAGCCAAAAGTGGGCAAAAATCCACCCTAGCGCCCTTGGTCAACTAAATTCCCCAAAACAAGGAGAGAGGGCGCACCAGCAATAAATGAGGGCGCACTTGTGGACAAAACTGGAGGCTGGGTGAACTGGTTTGCTCAGAAGTGGGTGTGAACACTCTCAAAGTGGGTTTTTGACCAACTATAGTCACTTAATCCAAAACATGGTTTAATTAAGCACATGGGCAATTAAAATTTATGGATTATGGTACTAAGTGTGGTTACTGTTCTAACACCCCCCCTTAACCATAACTTTGTACATCTCATGAAAGATAAGTGGGAGGCCTTGGCAACAAAGGCTCAAGTCACCTCAATACAAACAGAAATTTTATTTGTCCATATGAACCGAGGAAAAGAAGTAAAACCTCATGGGATAAAAACTTCCCTCAAAAATGGACATGGGGCTGAACCTGCAATTAGATTGCAGCAATCACCATCCATCACTCACTCCAAGCAAAGCTCTCAGGTGAGTGAAGGTCTTCTCAGTAAAGCACTTGGTGAAAATATCTGCAGTTTGCTCGGTGGATGGGCAATACTGCAGTGAAATCACCCTGTCATGCACCAAGCCCCGAATGTAATGCATGTGGATCTCAATGTGCTTTGTTCTTTGCCTCTGTACTGGATCAGTAGATATCTTGATGGCACTTTGATTATCCACCCAAATATTGGTTGGAGAATCAATAGCAACACCAAACTCCCGAAGAATGCCTTGCAACCAAACACACTGTGTGGCTGCGTTCACTGCTGCCCTGTACTCGGCCTCTGCTGATGAAAGAGAAATTGTATGCTGTTTCTTACTTGACCAGCAAATAGGACCTTCAGCAAACATAAACACAAAACCTGAAGTGGACTTTCTATCGATGGGATCTCCCGCCCAATCGGAATCAGAAAATCCAGCTAGTTGAAGTGAAGAACCAGCTGCATAGTGTACCCCGAAGTTCTTTGTTCCTTGGACATAATGAAGGATCCTTTTGGCTGCCTTCCAATGGATCTCATGTGGCTGCTGCATATACCTTGCTACAGCACTTACAGCATAAGACAAATCAGGTCTTGTATGTGTAAGGTACAGCAAACTTCCAACTAGCTGCCTATAGAGTGTGCAATCCACCACCGGAGAGTCTTCAAATTCACCTAGTTTTATGCCTGAAAGGAATGGGCACTTGGATGCCTTACATTCAGCCATTTTGAACTTGAATAACAGGTCTGAAGCATACTTAGATTGACTCAGCAATATACCTCTCTCAGATTGCTCAATTTCCAAGCCCAAAAATTGCCTTAGCAATCCTAGGTCGCTCATGGCAAATTCACTGTGCAAAGAAGCTTTAATTGAGCCAATTTGTTTGGTGCAGCTCCCTGTAATTAAGAGATCATCAACATACAGTACAATGACCTGCAAATTACCATCACAATGCTGCAAATAAACATTTGGATCAGACTTGCATCGACAGAAACCAATTGAGAGCAAAAAAGCATCCATTTTGGCATACCAAGCCCTGGGGGCTTGCTTGAGTCCATAGAGTGACTTCTTCAACCTGCATACAAGTGTGGGATCCTCTTGGAATCCTTCAGGCTGCTGCATATATATCTCTTCCTGTATCTCACCATGCAAGAATGCACTTTTGACATCCATGTGGTGAACTTCCCAACCTTTACTAGCTGCCATGGCTAGAGCTAGTCTAATTGAGTCCATCTTTGCAACCGGTGCAAAGGTCTCTGTATAATCCACACCATGGATTTGTGAGTAGCCCTTAGCCACTAAACTAGCCTTATATTTCAGATCAGAACCATCAGCAACAGGTTTGGTTCGAAAAATCCACTTACATTGCACTAGTTTCCTCTTGGGAGGAAGAGGCACCAAATCCCATGTTTTGTTCTCTTGGAGAGATTGGAATTCTTCTTGCATTGCTGCCCTCCACCTTGGATCATTATGAGCTTCCTGATATGATGTTGGATCAGATCCAATCATCATATAACAGTGATCAGAAAGCTCACTCTCATTTGCAAAGGAAGCATTGATTGTTTGGGATCTAGTCTTCCTAGGCTCTTGGGGATTGCCTGCCAATTCACCTGCAGCTTCTATGATTTTTTCAGCCCACTTGGGCCTTGATGGTGACTCATGTACAGCAATGTCATCTTCAGCTATGTCATCTTCAGCAATATCATAAAAATCAGAGGAAGAATCACCACTAATCTCATTGAGGTGTGGAGGAGAGGAGCTTTCCCCCGGTGCAAGCTCAAAATCTGGAATTGGTTCTTCTTCGAATTGCACACTTCTCTCAATGAAAGTTTTAAGTGTGGATGTGTCAAAGAGCTTGTAGCCCTTTGTGTCCTCACCATAACCAACCATGATACATTCCCTGCTCTGTGGCTCCAAAGCCTTCCTCTTTTCTGATGGAATTCGAGCCCATGCTCTAGACCCAAAAATCCTGAAATTTGACACATTTGGTTTTTGGCCAAACCATGCCTCATAGGGGGTTTTTCCTTTGACTGATTTGTGAAAGGCTCTGTTCTGAATATGAGCAGCACAATTGATGGCTTCAGCCCATAGCTTAGGGCTTAGATCCCTAGCTTCAATCATGCAAGTAGCCATCTCCTTGAGAGATCTATTTTTCCTCTCTGCCACACCATTTTGCTGAGGTGTGTAGGGGATTGAATGTTGCATTTGGATGCCACATTCCTCACAAAGCTGCTGAATGTTATTATTCACATATTCCTTTCCATTATCAGTCCTAAGGATCTTTATCTTATGACCACTATGGTTCTCCACTAGGGCTTTCCAAATCTTCAGTTTCTCAAACACTTCTGACTTCAATTTAAGGAAGTAAACCCAGCAGAATCGAGAGTAGTCATCTATGAATGTAAGTACATACCTTGATCCACCATATGATGGAGTGGGAAGAGGACCAATGAGGTCTGAATGTACCAATCCAAGTGGTTGAGTGGCTCTCCTTGCCATTCCCTTCTCATAGCTGCGCTCAGGATGCTTTCCAACTACACACCCAATGCATGCACCATTTGATGATCTGATTTCTGGAAGCCCTTCCACCATCTCGTCCCTGTGCAATTGCTGGAGGTATTTGTAGTTCATGTGGCCAAATATTTCATGCCACAACTTGGAGGTCTCGTTGGCATGAGAGACAAGAGCATGGTCACTAGAATTTGGAATGAAATTTGAGAATTTGTACATTCTCTCATCATGATCTGCATACCCTACTGCCACAACTTGATTTGAGGAGATTTCTGAGATTTCTACCAAATCTGGAGTGAATGTCACTCTCTTGGCTTCTCCTGTATGAGTCATTTGATAGACTGATAGCAAATTTTCAGCCAATGAAGGTACATAGAGCACATCACTGAAATAGCCATGCTCCATGTCAATCCTTCCAATCCCCTTGGTTTGGAGTTCTGAATCATCTCCCATTCGAACTGTTGGGCCACCATTCGAATGCAAAGAGGAGAAGAGCTCTCTGGATGAAACCATATGTCTGGAAGCTCCTGAATCAATGATGAAGGAAGAGGGATTCGAGGTACCTGCTACCAAAGCATGAAACTTCTCCTTATTGTCAGGGTTTGAGGTGCTCTCTTTCTTCCTTGCGCCCTCAGGGACTGGGATGTTGTTCTTCTCCAGCAGCTGCGCCATTGAGTCAATGGTTTTCTTCATACATGAGCTCTCTGGATGCCATCCCCTATGACAATAGGTGCATTTGGTCTTTTCCTTTCCCTTCTTGTCCTTCTCCTTTGACAGACTCGAACCCCCATCTGCAGACTTGGTCTTGTCAAACTTCCTCTTCTCTTGCTGCTTCGAATTCTTGGCTTTCTGCTTTCCTTTGCTTGCATTTGAAACACCCATTGCCAATGCTTGGTCCTTTGATTTTATGGTTCCCATCTGAACTAGTTTATCCTGCTCCTGAGTGAGACACTCCATGAAGGTAGCTAGTGATGGCATTTGCCAATTTCGAAGGGTCATTTTGGCTGAGTGAAATGTGCTAACAAATACTGAAAACTCTGGGCCTAGCTTCGAAAGGATGGACAGAATCAGTTGTTCCTCCTTCTTAACAATTCCACATTGTTGCAGTTGAAGCACCAGTGACTTGAATTTCGTGAAGAACTCCTGGATGGTTTCAAAATGCGCTGGGCTCAAGCTAATGAGCTCGTTTTCAAGCTGGTGGCCTCTCAGTTCATCAGTTTTCCCAAAGAGTGATTCTAGCTTCACCCATACTTCATTGGGGGTTGTCAAACTGTCTGTATGAAACAAGAGTTCCCTTGAAATGCTCAGGCATAGCAATCCATAAGCTTCATCAAGTCGATTGTAGTACTTTGCTTTCTCCACAGCAGAATTTGGCTCCACTTCTGTGCCCATGGTCACTCTATAGAGACCCTTAGATCTCAGCTTGATGACCATCTCAGCCTTCCAATCGAAAAAATTGAAGGGTGTGAGCAACATTTGGTTTGCTTCCATGACTGCTGCGTTAATGGTGAGAAAACTACTGAAACACCTGCAAAAAACACTCAATTTTTATCTGGAAATCGTCTCTAGAATGCAGTTCAACGCTCAATGTTGGCCTGCAACTCACTAACTCCACGATGGCTCTGATACCATGTGAGTATTTTGATCACAGAAGATCGAGGAGCTATGGAGAACCTCACAAAATCGAATCAATTTGCAATTACAGTGGAAAATTTTGAAAAAGATGATAAATTTACACACAATGTATGCTCAAATCTTTGATTAACTGACTGTCTAACATGTGAAAATGTTAGTAACAGGTTTTTATTACATCCATGAGAAAATCGAGAGCATTAGGTGGCTCAAGCTGAGTGTACAAGTCATCAATGCCAAATTGGCCTCAATCCCCCCTAGGTGGGTCCAACTCAATCCCAATCATCCCAAACAGCTACGAATTCTGGTGTGGAGGTGGCTGAGGCATGCTGAGTCATAAATGATCTCAAGGCAGGTGTGGGTGAGCAAGTAGAGGAGGTTTGGGGGCCCAAGGGAGCATTAAATGCTCCAAATCTAGCCAAAAGTGGGCAAAAATCCACCCTAGCGCCCTTGGTCAACTAAATTCCCCAAAACAAGGAGAGAGGGCGCACCAGCAATAAATAAGGGCGCACTTGTGGACAAAACTGGAGGCTGGGTGAACTGGTTTGCTCAGAAGTGGGTGTGAACACTCTCAAAGTGGGTTTTTGACCAACTATAGTCACTTAATCCAAAACATGGTTTAATTAAGCACATGGGCAATTAAAATTTATGGATTATGGTACTAAGTGTGGTTACTGTTCTAACAAACCTAGCCATCAGGAAGGTAGACAAGTTCAGGAAGGATGTGAGAAACAATAGATTTAGTCAAATGGATTCCTTGATGAGACTCCATGTTCACCTCTAGATGATAAGATCTTTTGCAAACTGTTTTCTATCATAGGGAAATCCTCAAAGACAATAAATGATGGATGGGGTTCCTACAATCTAAGGTAGCCCACAAATCTCACTAAAGAGCCCCAGTCATGAGAAACTATAGAATTAACTATGTAGCCGTGACTCACAATGATGAGATTGCATGTCCAATTCTAGACAATAAGATCCCTTCCATCCCATTGGCTATCTATGACATAGCAAAACCTCCTTCATTATTTCTCTCCGTACAAGACGCATCTAAATACACTTCCATACATGATACATTAAAATTAGCAATTTTCCCCGGTGGTGCAAAGGAATGCCAGTGTTCAAGTGTTTTATATTAAGCTTAAAGACAACTAAAGCAATAGTAGTGCTTGTAGATTGTTTTTGCAGTGTGATTAAAATGGCTTGGGAAATTAATTTTTCTTTTGCGGAATAAGACAATGCAAATGAATATACAATACCATAGAAATGTGAGAAATGAAGAACAGACAATAAAATAATTATAGGGATAACACTGAATTAATTTACATGAAGTCATACCTATGCATTAAATTCCATGTACTAACTGGTGAGCAAGCACACATAGATAAGTTCTCAGGATAAAACTTATTGTTGATATATTTATTCCCAATTTACGGAAAGATGAGGAAATTGTCAACACCCAAATGGGAAAGGAAATGCCTTGTCAAGGTAGAACAACAAGCCTATATGGTTGTAGTATGATGGTAGCTTGACTAATAAAAGGGATACCAAAGTTCTTGTTTCTATGTGCAATTCTGTTGTGTTTCATTTATAACCAAACTAATACTTGTTTGCATTTAATGAGAACCCATTTTATAGGATAGCATGCTCTACAAATGGCCAAAGTTGTAGGATGGCTTATCAAATGAATTGAAAAATATTGCAAATTATTTGATTGGGACATAGCTATATGGATGATTTTTACTTGCCCAATATTTCCCATGGTACTTTTTGGTTGTCACGTGAAGCATCGTACCTCAACCATGTCAACTAAAGATTTGGTCCTCAATAAGAAACTCCCAACATGGCTACCAATTGTTGAGCCACGGGAGTGGGTGAAAAGGAGATTAACAAGTTCAATTTTTGGAAGTTGACCTTTGATCTAGAAGCTTCACAAAAGATGTTGAGGGAAATCTTCTAGCAGTTTGCTTATGTTGATCCCCAAAGCATAGTATCATCAGAAAATGATTGGTAGTTGAACTTCAACACAGGGGCTACTGTATACCTTGTAGGAGTCCTGCATCTTAACTATTTGACTTCCCTTTAAGTGGGATAGAACCAGGTTGGGAAGCTATTTAACTGGGACTAAAATGTTTTTTGTGTACAAAATGCTCTTAACCCAAAGAAGGTTATGTGAATGTATGTTGTCTAGCTGAAGGATTGAAATTTGGTATCCCCAATGCAACTTATCATAAGCCTTTTCCATGTCAAATTTTAGGAACGTGTAGGCTAGACTCTGGGTTTTGATGGTATGAACTGCATCTCCAATGATTGTGATGTTGTCCATTATTTTCCTTCCTGTGATGAAACTTGTTTGATGAGTAGAGACTATACTAGACATAAAAGAAGAGAGCTTCAGTGGTAGGTGCTTAGCAACTAGCTTTTAGATGATAGTGTAGAGTGAAATTGTGCCTCAATATCAATTCATTTGAGGCCCTTTAGGTACTATAGCCATAAAAGTGGTATTTATTGAAGGATGTATATCACCCATGTGTTGATTTTTAGATATGATACCATGGAAAACTATAATGAACTATGATAAACCACAATTAACATGGTAATCGTAGGAAAATAAAGTCAATCATAGCTAAACTTGTTAACCATTGTCATATTGGATTTTATGGCATAAATTATTAATGTTGGAATATGTAGCATACCTCTTAATGAAAAGCTTATCTAAGTGATATGGTCAACCATGGGTCAACATTGTCCAAGTAAAGTTAACCAAAATGAACCATGAGTAACCAAAGTCAATTGTAGTAAACCATAGTCAAACATGGTCAATTGTAGACAACTGAAATCATCCATATATAATGATGATCAATTCAAATTTATGGAATAGGTTATTATTGTGTGAATGAGTGGCATGATTAACAACTTATCTAGGTGCAATACTCAATAATGGTCAACCACAACTAACCCTAGTCCAACATGGTCAACCATAATTAACTACAATCAAACATGATCAATTGTATAGAAATGAAGTCTACTATGGTCAACCACAATGAAACATTGTTAACCTTAGTCAAAACATGATTCACTTTGTGGCAAGATACAAATTCAACCATTGTATTTTCTACTTATCCATCCAATGATCAAATTGCACAATCAAGTTAAGGATCACTCTCAAACACAATCAACCATGGAAAACCATGGTCATCATGGTGAACCACAATCAAACATGATCAACCATGGCCATCATGGTGAACCACGATCAAACATGATTAACCGTAGAGTCACCACTAAGGAAGCAATGTGAATACTTTGGTCACTTCGCATATATTCTTCAAATGTGTCAATTCTTCTATATATGCCTGGGGTTGTGCCTAAATTATGTATGCTTCAACAAATCAATTGCATAGACAAAATGAAGCAGAAAGCCGAGGTACTGAAATTGCATGGAATTAGTTTTGGATTCTCCCCTTGTCTCCCCTACCTAATGAGAAGTTAATACCCACATTATTAAAATTCAATTCAATACTATCATACATAGGGAAGAGTTGAAAAGTTATCACTTTTTTCTTTGTAATTTTTAATGAAAATGGTGGAATTTAATAGCGTTATGTATAACCAATACTTTAATATGCTTTGCATTTTCACAAATATGATCTAATGCTCTACTAATTAGGCTTGAACAACCAAACAAATCAAGATGTTCCAGAATATGACATTCATTTCCCAACACCCTCAGTACCTTTGGAGGAAAATTTGAAAACTATGGTGTAGCTAGTGTTTTCACACCAGCCTATGCAAAGGGGAACATACTAAGGATTATGGAACCCTTAATAGTAGTTTCAAAAAAGAGATGATGTGCAAATGCAAATAAAAGTAAAAAAAAATCTAACTAATTACTGTAGTAAAATAAATAGACAAGAACCCATAAATGAAAATGTCATTTTTGTATTATTATGTAAAAACTGATTTACAATACAGATTTACCTCAGAAGGTGAGGATATGGGGGCCCTCGCAGCCATACGAAGAGTAGTGCTCCAGGTCTCCAAGGTTCCTTGCTCTTCTCTGAATGCTCATGTGTTGGCCAAGACTCAACTAGATGGGCACAAAAGCTCAAAGAGGTAGGTTAAAGTGCAGTAGGAATTTTGGCAGCATAAGGTTATGAAAAGTGACACATGGATCTGGAATGGGAGGCCTCCATCACCTTTTTATAGCAATTTTGGGTGGTAAAGTATGGACCCATGGTATTGGGAAACCAGTAGTATTGGATAGTGGTATTTTTAGTTTTCCCTCATTTTTTATTTTATTTTGACTTTTCCCCCTTTTTCTTTTCTTTTTTCGGGATTTTGACCGTTTTTGTGGGATTTGTCATTTTTTGAAGGAATTTTATTAATTGAGGAGGGAAATAATGATTTTTTTCCCATTTGGTTACCAAATTAGGGATTTTTGGGTTTTTAGAGGCCAAAAATGTAGGAAAAGTGGACAAATTGTTTATGTGACTAGGGAGATGAGCTAGTGAACAATTTTTGGGTGTTAATAGATCGCCCCCTGATGTGTGAGGGAAGGAGATCATCGTATGGCCGATAGACATCATAGGTTCTGAATTTTTCCAGGGGTGTGAGCATTGTGATGGTGGAGAGAAAAAATTGGTTGGAGACTAGAACACATGATTCATACAAAATGAAAGGGAAAAAACTGGAAATACATCACCTCAATAATGGATGAGGAACATAATCTCAAATAAATGGACGAGGAGGACATACCCATGCTCGTATCAAGATATACAAATAATGGAAAGGCCCAATGGGACCTAAAAAATACGTAGAGAACTACTGTGTACATCATAATGGTCCAGAGGAGACACAAATATAGGACATACCCATGATCCAACCATGACTGATCGGAAGAACTGATACATGGAAATAATGGCATCCATCCTGAATGTGGTATCATACCAACTGATGCTTTGCTGGATCTGAAGGTGTCCAACAGCTGTATGGACTTAACGACTAAGATTCAGAATCTTAAAGGTACATTGAAATTCCTCTGAACTAGATACTCTAGGAAGCATATAGATGAATGTATTCTAAATACTGTTTCCAATGCAGCCCGAATATCTGCAGGGACAAACAACTGGAGGGTTCCACATAGACTCACCAATGTGCTAGAGTCAGGGGACATCTAGGGCCCTCAACCAATAACTGAAGAGAAATACCCTATATGAATCTCAATAGTGCGAGGATGGAGTTGAATTCGAGCACGTGAGAAAAAACCATTCTAAGAGGCACTAAGCACTCCTCTCAGATGGTTCATAGGCACTCAGCACTGCTGGAGATGAGTCCAAGGTACATGGACCTCTGGGTCTATCCTCTAAAATAAATGCGTTGGTGTTGACAGAGGGAGACCTGTAACTACCAAGGCAATGATTTTTCCTTGATAGGAGCTCGAGGTGTACAACCAAGAGGTGGTAGTACTGGATGTGAGATTTTCATATTGTGGGGGGGTATGAGGGTCACAGAGTGGGAGGACTCAATTATTTTGTTCAGAGTATGACAGTAAGGCTGACCTGGCAGCATAAACTAAATTCACGGAAGGGGATCATAACTTAAGGGATCAAGGACTGTGGCTACGATGGGGGATACTTAGGGGGGAACTGATGAGTAAGATCAGGAGACTCCAAGGGTGACACATCGCAAAATAATCTGAACAAAGGAGACCATGTTGGGGATGTTGCCATAATGGGGGGAATAGATATGATCTGACGTGGCATCGAGAGGCAATGTTTGGGTCTTCTTCATGGTTTAAGGAGATCAAAGAAGGGATAGAAGTGTGCTCAAAAGGATACCTTCATGTGGATTTATACAAGCCCAGGACGGTGTATGCTCGTGGGTGCTTTCAATTTTAAGGAGTCTGAAAGCATTAAGAAGACTCTGAAATGGTGATAAGGTACCGTCCTATGGATTTATATGATCCTAGGATGGTGAATGCTCGTGGTATCTTTCAATTATAGAGAGTCTGAAATAAATAAGAAGACTATGAGGCGGTTCTTTTTCATGTATTAGTCCCCAAGGACCAAAAAATCATAAAAGTATGCAGTGGAGAACTCTTCTAGCCGATCTGACTATAGTATTCCATTTTCATAATTAGTCTACTAGGTTCGGAAAAAGGGTTAAAATTATACCAGATAGATTCCCTTTTGGATACTTTAATGAGCATGAAAGGAAGCAAGATTGCTCAGCTATCTTTTCATTCTTTAAGGAGTAAAAAAAGAGCTTAACAAAAACTCCTTGAGTGCCTTTTTCGTAAAGGAACTGCTCGTCCCAAAAAAAGGATAAAAGTATACCGAGAAGATGTAAAAGCAAAGCAAGGAGGAAGTGTTTAATCAAGGGACAAATATGAGAACCAAGAAAGAAGGTGAGGGGGGAACACTGATGGGCCTCCTTGCAGGTAGATGAATGGTGGAAAAATAATGCAATAACTATAGTATGGAGGGAGTGGAGGGCTCATGAATAGGCCTCGACAGACAAAATGGTCAAACTGGGGCGAAAAATGTCAACATCCTTGGTGGTATGCAAATCAAGGCGGTGGGTGGCATGGAAAAAAAATCCAAAAAAGGACTAAGTGAGAGAGAGAAATGATCTCAAGCATCACCATGGGCATGAAATTCTGAATCCGGTGGAGCAAATGGTGCAGAAAATGGAGGTCGGATGACTCTGGAATGGTCAAACAAAAGTAGGTTAAAAATGGCTATAAATAGGAAGGGAGCCCACCTCCAACTGTCATTTTCACTATGCAAATTGGGAGGAGTGTGGAGGGGCCCAAAAGAGGAAATTTTGATTTCTCTCAATTTGAGTGGTGGAGTCAACTTCTGTGACATGCAAGTAAATGTTAAAGAGATTTTTGTCATTTTTATGCTTTCTTTCATTTGATTTGGTCCTCTAGGGATCCCTGGCGAGCTCGGCTAGGGAACAAATTCGTCGGAGCACACTTTTAGAGGGAAATAGTGTGCTCAGAGCACGGTTGTAAGCCACACAGTCACGCTTTTAGAGCGTGACTATGGGCTACACAGCCGCGCTTCGGAGCGCACATTTCGCTAAAGAAACTGCGCTTCAAGCACAACTATTGGCCCAACAGGAGCACTTGAGGAGCACGCAATTCAAGGGGAAAAGCGCACTCTAGAGTGCACCCATGGGGAAAAAAGGAGTGCTTTTTTAATCAATATTTGTGCTACGGCCCTAGGGAGACAGGTTTTTTGCTTACATGGAGTTGATGAGGGTTTTTTTTCTTTGTGTGTAGGATTCCAAGAGTGAGTTGGCGAGAGTAAGAGCTCAGGATATTGATTGATGACATTATGGATGATGACGATGTTCAGGATACTTTGGCCCAGTGTGGGTTACTAAATTTTTCTAGGGTTCCCCCAATGCGTTCATCAAAGTTACTGCTAAAAAAATTGGTAGAGTTCTAGGATGCTGATGTGGGGGCATTTATGACACACAGGGAGTGGCTGGAGGTCACACTGACGTATGTGTACTTTCTGACTGGGATTTTGCGGTTAGGTATGATTGTGGAAAAACAACCGAGAAATCCTAGTGATGTGTCGATGGAGGAACTATTGGAGAGGCACTTTTATGCCATGTCTTATGTGCATGAAAATGCCATATTGATCTGCCACATAGAGACTTTGGAGATGCGGGCCATAGCAGCTTTGGTTGTACGAATACTGGGGTTGAAGGAACCCCACAGGGTCTTTTGAGGTCAGATGATGCTAGTGGAGTAGGCATTAGTAGCAACATAATTTGGCTGGGGGCAGATGTATCTGATAGTGGTTCAGCGAGAGCTGAACAAGGTGAGTCGAACGAAAGGGAAATTTTGTTTCCCATCATTCCTATGCTTGTTCTTTTTTTAGCGGGTTTCGACATTGCAACCACACAGAGCAGTGTGCAATGGTGGTCCCACTAAGATGAGGATGTGGCGATGGGGAGAGATGGTGACTCACAGTGGCACGAGGATGGTGGGTCGCTTCTTTACACGTGAGTTGTTTACTCAATGGAGGCAGCTTCCAATGGTGATCGAGGATTACCCATATGTAGAGATGGAATATAGGGGAGATGTAGAGATACCATGACCTCCTAGCTAGGCATGGGGACCAGATGGTATGTATTTACTCAATTTATAGTATCATGTTGTGTACACTTCATAGCATATATGGTAACTAGAGGATTTTTCTAACACCAAGAACGATGATGTGCTTATGTGTGCAGATGTGGGGCAGCCTCCAGCAAGGTACCAGGTTCGTACGGGTTGAGTGGAGGGAGTGTATTCTCTCAGGCATGTGAATCGACACCAGTGGAGCATGTCAATGAATTTGGAGATGTTGCATGTGGGGATTGACTGCTTACTATATGGAGTGGTGGCTGATGGATGGCAAGATTGGATCAAGAGTAGATCGACATTTTCTATGACGCTTGACAGGAGTGGAGACCAGTGATGTGAAGGATGTTGATCGTAGCCGAGGAAGTGAGGGCCATGGCATGGGGTGATGCCCCATACGATCAAGAGGAGGAGGATGTTATTGGACAATCTACCAAGAGCAGACTCAAGGTGTGATCTCCCTAGCTCAAGTGAATCTAGAACAAATAGGACATAATAAAAGACTCATTTCCTAGATCTAGTTACAGATCGATTACTTAGATATCATACCTTTCAGATCATGGATCCCTATCCTTGTTGTTGCTCCAAGTCCCACGGTCATCAGATCTCCAGTTGCAAAACCTGTCAAGACAATATGGAAACAATACAAGAAGTACGATATATCTAAACAATAACTGATCTAAGTAAACGGTTAAGGAAGTAAACTACAAATAATAATAAGATGATAACATTTGTGGAAAGAGTTTGTATTACTGTATTAAAAGTGGGAATGCATAGAAAGGAGAAGAACACAACCAAAGCCTTAACATCGCATCTTCCATCCAACATGTCCAAGCCAAACCTCTAATATGGTACAAGCTTCCCAAGATTATAAGGGATCACCAATGTGGATTCTACCAGCATAAGGATACTATAGACCTTCCTCCCTTTGGAGTGGAGAGGAGCTTCACTTATATGGGATATAGAGATAGGGTAGGTTGAGGATTAGGAGGATATGGTTAAGGGATCCTCCCATTAGGTTAGGAACTAAAATGACACCTCACCTAGAGTCTAGGGACAAGTCTCCACCTCAACAAACTTCTAGAAAGACCTCAAGACTCCCCAAAATAGCCTTTAACCAACCTCATCGCAACTTGGTAGAGGACACAGAGTGACAGAGTGGGCCTGTAGCACTTTTCCTGAGGACAAACTACGATAGTGTCTCACCCTAGCTAACAAAGAACTGCAATAGAGGGGGTCTGTCTTACCTTGTAGGAAGACAAAGTGCGACAGCCTACTCAAAGAAGTCAACTAGGCAAGGAAATATCTCAGTTGGATGTGTTTTAGCCCAGAATGAGTTTAGGGGTCAGAGCAAAGAGTTTACACAATGGTCAAGATGATGACATTATCACAACGGTCATGATGACGACACTTGGTCATAATGACGACACTTTCAACTTTCATGGTGATGGAACTAAGTCATGATGACGAAACTTGCAACACTTGCGACACTTGTGACACTTGTGACACTTGCGACACTTGCGAAACTTGCGCAAGGGTGACGACATTTTGGTGTAACAGAATGCCCCCCAAAGCATTAAGTTGATGTAATGAGACAGGTGAAATGCTTTGTAGTAAGAAAAATGGAAAGGACTTGCTGGTTGGAAGGAGCTGCTGCAAAAACGACTTGAGATCCACAAGTCTCAAAACATGGTTGCCGACGAATACACTACAGATCCATGATAGTAAAGACTGACCTAGCACAATCATGGATACTAGACACAATCGTAGACCCATGATGAGATGATAACACATCCATGACCAATACAAAGTGGATCCATGTAATATAACTCAAACAATATCCATCAAAACCTGGGTACAATATGACTTTCCCAGGGTCTTCAAGTCGAACCCAAAATGATATGAATCTATCCACGTGATTACAATGTTTTGGAGTCGAAAATGGTAGAAACCACTTGATTACCAGTCATTAATGTATACCATTAACAAGCACGAGGGAAATCACCATTGATGTCAATGATTCCTAAGGTATCATAGTACATATCACCAAACGTGAATAAATGACTTGAAGTCGAACGCTTGAAAAAATATTTCAATCAGGAGCCAATGACGTAATCTCATGTTGAAAGCAAGGTAACCTGCCATTGAGGCATGAAGGCCCAAGGTACGTGACTGGTTTCTAGATTCAAACCTCATATTATGAGTTGAAGTCGACAAGGATGAATCCATCGACGGAGGGCCATGATGATTCCCCCATCAACGACATGAAACTCGATGATAGGTATTTGGAGTAGATTGGATGGTACAGTATTGTGCAAGACCGACTCAAGGTAGAACAACATGATCGAAGGTGTATTGACTGCAAATAACAAATGTCTCTTGAACATGGGCATGGCATGACTTGGCAGTATTGACATGACAAGAACGACACCAACCCCCAATGCAACTTGATGATGGAAGCATTATTTGGGCGACCCAAAGGAGTGACAAGAATAACGGAATTGATAGGACTTGGAGACAAATGAATTGCCCAAGTACTAAATGCAAATGAAAACTAGTTCATTGTTCAAGAGTGACTACGTACTGCCGTAATTAATATGTAACACAAAATATTCCCTTTTTCTCCATCATGATTGATGAGTACCTCATGTATTTTTTACGAGCTTGATGAGGGTAACCAGATGCTCAGTATAGCTCATCTCATAGATGAGTCCAATTCCACATGTTTTACGAACCTGGAAAAGGAGGGGTTCGTCCCATGACGAGCCCTTTAGTGTTGAGTTTTAACAAGTCTAGAGAAGGAAAACTCGGTCGTCATTTCATGTTTAGAGAGTTTGAAAAGAACTAAAGAATACTCCAGGAGGTTCTTTTTCGTAAAGTTAGTCCCTCTGCTCGAAAAAGGAAAAAACAATGCAAGAGAGAACCCTTCCAATCATGATCGATTGAAGTGCTCCTTTTCCATAAAAAGTGCCCCCTGGTCCGAAAAAGGAATAAACTACCACCAGAGAGATGATCATTCAAATACTTTTACAAGCGTGGACACATCAAGTTCACTTGGAAATCTTTTCCTATTTATGGAGTCTGAAAAGAGCTTAAAGAGGAATCCATGGACAACTTTTTCATGGTTGATGACTGATTACGACAAAGGAAAAAGTAAACTCGACATAGTTCCTTTTCCGTAAATAGTCTAGCGAGGCCGAATAAAGTGATAACCTATATTCGGTAGACACACCTTTTTACTCAAATTTTTAATGAGCACGACAATGGTATCAAAAGCACTCATAATGTTTTTCATGTTTGAACCAGAGCACGAAAAAGTAAAAACTAAGCTCAAACCACTTTTCATGTTTCAACCAGAACACGAAAAAAAGTGAAAAGTAAGCTCAAACCACTTTTCATGTTTTAATCAGAGCATGAAAAAAGTGAAAAGTAAGCTCAAATACCATCTTACTATTTTTAACGAGCTCGAAGATAGGTTGGAATAATGCTCATCATGTCTGCTTCATTTTTTAACGAGCTTGTAACAGAAAATGAACTATGCTCAAGATTATTTTCATGGTTTAGCGAGCTCGAAACTCAAAAGAAAGTATGCTCAGAAATATTCACATTGGTGGATTTCTTCCCAACATGATATCCAAATATTGATACATGCCCCCAGCATGATTGCTAGAAGTAAGTGATTTAAATCCAACATGACGTGGAGAGGCGATTGAGTTGACTTCAACACAACGTCCAGAGGTTGAAGACATGCCCCCAAGATTCAATTCATTTGCCTAAGGCATATGCAGATGAAAAGAAGTTCCAGGTACTAAGTCTACGAGAAGAATCGACTCAAAGGGAAAGGATCTGTTTAATTTTTTAACGAGATTGACATAGGAAACGAACCATGCTCACACTATTTCATTTTTTAATGAGCTTGACACAGGAATAGAACCATGCTCATGGTCAAGGCCCATTGATAGGTTCCTTCCCAACATGATACCCAGAGGTTGGTAAATGCCCCCAGCATGATTGCTAGAGGCTTAACATGCCCCCCAAGCTTCATTTCTTATGACTACTCGTCTTCCTTATCCAACTAAAAACCTAGCTACTAATATGAATATGTTCACCATGGGGGTAAGAAGAACGAGGTTCAAGTGACACAGGAAGATGAAATTAAGGTTCAAGTCCCAAACCTAGTAGGATACTCGAATCAATGGGAGGGAGATCTATTTCATTTTATGCAAGATTGAAACCAAAGGTAAACTATGCTTGTGGGGCGGTTTCATTTTTTAATGATCTTCAAACCGAAAATGAACTATGCTGGTAGAATGGTTTCATTTTCACGCAAGATTGAAACCAAAAAGAAAGTATGCTTGGAAGGGTCTATTTCATTTTTTAACAAGCTTGAAAGAGAATAAAAGTATGCTCCACAAAGGGGCCATTTCATTTTTTAATGAGCTTGAAAGGGAATAAAACTATGCTCACAAATGGTTTCATTTTTACACAAGCTCGAAACCAAAGGGAAACTATGCTTAGAGGGACCTGCTTCATTTTTTAATGAGCTTAAACCATAAAGGAAACTATGCTCAGAAACGGATTTATTTTTACACAAGATTGAAACCAAAAGTAAACTATGCTTGGAAAATGCCCAATATGATGACCAGAGGTTGTAGAGTGCCCCCAAGCATAATAATCTAGGGGAACTACTCTAGAATGATGCCCATAGGTTGGAGACCTTCCCCCCATAACGAGGGGAAAGAAACCACTAAAACATGTGGAACATTTAGGGAAGTTTCATGACTAGGAGTCATATTATGAGTGGGTGTCACGTAGGAAATCTGATCAATGGTCACAATCCTCCCATCGTAGGAAAAATACATCACTCAAAAGAGTGTGGAGACTACGGCTCTCATAGCATAGACATAATCACGTCCAAGGATCAGATTGAAATCTAAGGGACCTTGGACAACCATGACATCAATATAAACAGTTTTACCTCCCAAAGTGATAGGAAACTGAGGAAGGATTCCTAAAGGTCCAATAGGCCTTCTATTGAAAGCCAATATCTGGTCAACGACTGGAAAAAGCTGAGGAGAAACTATAGCTTTCCAGGTAGTTGAGGATAAAATACTAACAGAAGCTCCTTCATCCACTATAGTGCGGAATATTTCCTTATCGAATATTCCTACAGATATCTGGAAAGGAACACTCGAAGGAATACGAGATTCTTCCAGACCATTCCAATCAAAGGAAATGACCTCAGTACTTGGAGGGGGTCCTGTGGAAATGGACATGGTTTCCCCTTGCCTAGAACAATCTAAACTCACCAGAAAAACATTAGCAGTTTCTATTCCACTCTCAACTGGAAGACTAGAATGAGACGAAGATCATGTCATGGTGACTACTTCAGTCTAGACATTCTCCAATGAAAGAGTGGGATCGAGTTGAGTTGATATCGACTCGACCACTTCAACTTCACTCTTTGAATAAGGAGTGGGATCGACCAAGGATGGATCTGGATCGACCGCTTCATCAACCAATGGGGGGTCAAGGGAAAACTTATGATATCCAGTTGGAAGGTGGTTATGACATAAAGTAATCTCTTCCAACAATTGTGAAGCTTCATCCATGCATGGACAAAGGTAAGTACGATGCATGCCCTTGCATAAACAGCAAGGGTCTGCAGCTCTACCCTTCCGACCCTTAATTACAACGTCACTAGTTCATGGGGTATCATCAGTATGATGTCCAGAGACTAATGACATGGGTTCTTCGGAACGCAACCATATTTCTAATACCTTGGAGATAAAAGGCATCTCTTAAGAAAATGGGATCCTTTGCAAAGTTTGCAAGGGAATTTCGGTTTACGGAAATTCGAAACAGATGTATCGATGTTCCCAGCATGATGATCAGTGGTTGGTGAGTCCCCAGCATGATGGTTAGAGGCTGGGATTGTGACCTTCTGCCTCGTGTTCTTCTTCTTAGTTTTCCCTTTCTTCTTCCTCTCACTCGCCTTCTAACTAACATTAGAGTTTTCAGTAGGATAAGAGGAAGAGAGGGAAGTCGATTCAATTTTCGAGGAAGAAGGAGGAGGGTCATCATGAGATTGAGGCTCATGTGATGAAGGACCTATGTCTGACACAATTGGTGCACTTGGTGCAACTGGATTGGAGAATAACCATACTGGTAATACTATCTTCAATCCAGGAAGACTCAACGTGGCCATAAAGGGAGGACCAACAGTTCCATAAGGGGGAATAAGAAATGGCACACCCTGGAAAGGGGCACCTTGCTTGGTAGCCCCGGAAGAATCTTCCATATTTGAACTCCCTAAGAGACTCTAAAGTACCACACAATTGAAACACTACTCAAGTGTAAAAGCAACAAGCAGGCTATGTGAATAAGAGTGGATGAAAAGTCAGGATCCTCACAGGATTATCAAGGCTTTGCAACTCACTATATACTACAGGGTCCAACAGTAAAACGCGACAAGGAGGATTGGGACCATACCCTTGCCTGAATGCTCGACTACCTAAATGGTACGTGCATAGTAATCTCCTCGAGTGTTGTTCTCGGTGTATTGCGATGCCAAGACGACTGAATGGTTAACTCAGTTGGTCACAGGAATCCTAGGAGTGTCTCTCAATATACTCAAGGTACATGGGAGATCAAATCCGTAGTGGTGTTGTCTAATGCACAACCGTACAGCATGAGACATTCCTATATACTTGTGAGTACGTGAAACACCTTTCGATATATGCCAAGTACATGAAGTAATTGGTGGGTATGTGAAAGAGCTTCGATATACCTGGTTGGTACGTGAAAGAGCTTCGATATACCGGTTAGTATGTGGAAGGCTACAATACCCCCAGAATACAGTGCTGGAAAGTAACGACAGCTGCCACGTTTTACGACGTCGGAACACATCTATAACTTATACACAGTTACTAAATGATTTTAACCTAAGATAGCATTAATTTTATCGTGTACGGTTAGGTGGATGCATGAGGTGATTACATAAATGTAAACATACTGTAGTCCTCAACTACATGAAAAATGCACTCTTTTCTGTACTTTTCAATGAAAACTACTTAAGGTAAGGAGAGATTTTTCTTTCTTTCAAACCAAAAAGTACTCAAATAGCAACTAAAAGAAGAATTATTTTCTAGAGTGTAATAACTCTAACTTTCCACAATAATAAGCTAAAAAGCGCAAAGAAAATGCAAGATGCGACGAATTTTAACAATGCACAAGATAAAAATAACGAAGTGCTTTCAATTTTCACATGTATGTATAAAAAATGGAGCTTGATAACTAAATGATTTTCATATCTATATACAAAAAGCGAGAGAATATCTACAACACTTACTCATTCAGAAATCCCCAAAGAAAAGAATGACAAGCACCCAAACAACTCAAAAGTACTCAAGAAAGGCTCAAAATCTACCAAATGCAAACAAAACTCAATGATTGAGAGGGAGAAAGGGTTTGGAGATCATATTTAATGATCTGAACAGATCCAACAAGATTTGGTGGGGTGATCAATGGTGGAAAGATCAAACCAACTGATGGGGGATCGAAATTGCCCGCCACAACCAAGAAAAACACTCGATTCACTAAGCACCCAAAATAAACCAAAACACATCCAAACAAGGACTATGTTGGATATAGGGGGTGTGTGACCACAGAACACAACCTATAGGCCTCAAGCAATCAGACCAAAAACCCCAAAAAAAGGGAAAACCCTGCTGATCCCTAAGTTTTAAGATATCATTGCACCCTATACACAGGAAAGGTGCGACAGAGGGGGTCCGTTGCAGGTTGTACAGAGGAAAGGTGCGACACCGTCGCAGTTTGGCTTCAGGAAAAGTGAGACGGCCAAACAGTGGCATAGGGAAGACTCAACCCAGGTGCGCTTATCGAATTTTGAGCAGTAAAAGTGTGAGATCTCTCAAGGTAGAAGGGTAGGAGGCCTAATGATGATCCCAAAGAGAATCAAGGGCACATAAGAAACTCTTTAATGACAAATATCTAATGGTAAGGAGGCTCAAAAGAATAGAAATGGCTCAAACAAAAGAGATGAAATCACACATAAATGAAATCAATTCTACTGTTCAGTATCCCTAGTATGGTCGCCAAATTTGTTATCATACAATCTACCAAGAGCGGACTCAAGGCGTGATATCCCTAGCTCAAGTGAATCTAGAACAAATAGGACAGAATACAAGACTCATTTCCTAGATCTAGTTATAGATCGAGTACTTAGATATCATACCTTTCAGGTCGTGGATCCCTCTCCTTGTTGATCCAAGTCTCGCAGTCGTTAGATCTCCAGCTGCAAGACCTGTCAAGACAATATGGAAACAATATAAGCAGTACAATATATCTAAACAATAACTGATCTAAGTAAATGGTTAAGGAAGTAAACTACAAAAATAATTAACACGATAACATTTGTGGAAAGAGTTTGTATTACTTTATTAAAAGTGGCAATACATAGAAAGGAGAACACAACCAAAGCCTTAACGTCGCATCCTCCATCCAACATGTTCAAGCCAAATGTCCAATATGGTACAAGATTCCCAAGTTGATAAGGGATCACCAATGTAGATTCTACCAGCATAAGGATACTATAGATGTGCTATAGACCTTCCTCCCTTTGGAGTGGAGAGGAGCTTCACTTATATAGGGATAAAGAGATAGGGTAGGTTGAGGATTAGGGGGATATGGTTAAGGGATCCTCCCATTAGGTTAGGAACCGAAATTCCACCTCACCTAGAGTCTAGGGATAGTTGTCCACCTCAAAAAAATTCTAGAAAGACCTCAAGACTCCCCAAAATAGCCTTTAACCAACCACGTTGCACCCTGGTAGAGGACACAGAGTGACAAAGGGGGTCTATCGCACTTTGCTTGAGGACAAAGTGTGACAATGTGTCACCCTTGCTAACCAAGAACTACTACATAGGGGGTCTGTCTCACCCTATAGGAAGACAAAGTGCAACAACCTACTCAAAGAGGTCAACTAGGCAGGGAAATATCTCCGTTGGATGTGTTTTAGCCTAGAATGAGTTTAGGGGTTAGAACAAAAAGTTTACACAATGGTCAAGATGACGACATTATCACAACGGTCATGATGATGACGCTTGGTCATAATGACAATAATTACAACAGTCATGGTGACGACACTAGGTCATGATGATGACACTTGCAACACTTGCGACACTTCCACAAGGGTGACGACATTTTGGTGTAACAGAGGATACTGAGTTAGATGAGGAGGAGGAGGAGTTGGAAGAGGAGGAGGATGAGGACAAGGAGGACGAGGATGAGAATGAGGATGATGATTATGTAGATGAATCAGATGACTAGGCAGTTGATGGAGGTGCCCCCCAATGTGATGAGCATGGCGAATTTTTGTATTCGACGATTTTTTTATGACAAGGAAGTTGTTGGGGCTCCTCGATGCAATGATTCTTATGTTATGATGTGAACACTATTACATTTTGATAATGATATATATATATATGCACGTCGATGCAGTTTATTATGATGATGGTCCTCTTTTTGTTTTTATGATGGTGTATGCCTATATGATGTATATGTGCATGTGGATGATAGGATGATGCATTTTATGGTTTACTTCCTATATGTTGTGATTTATATTCCATTCTAGAACTTTATTAGCCATTTGGTCTGCAATACTATTTTAAATTCGTGGGACATGAGTGAATGTAATGAACTCGAACTGTCTATTTAGTTGTTTAGTCTACAGGGATTTTCTAAAAATGAAAGGATCCCATATGTGGTAAAATTTATTGAGTCAGGCGATAAGGAGCTGGGAGTCAGGAAACAAATGAAGGTGGCTAATTCCCAACTAGAGGGCAGTGGTCAAGAGACCGGTCACAACATCGTACTCATCCTAGTTATTGGTGGCAGCATTGATACACACTCCATCAAGGTGGATCAACTTGTGTGAGGGGGAATACAATACCCAAGCTATGGAGGTGAGGTTTGCAGAACATCTACTTGCACCGTCGGTGAAACCGACATAGAGTGGGAAAAAAAGATCCATCTCTGGTCACGCGTCAAAGAAAACTGTAAGGTTCGAAATTCAAAAAATGGGAATAAAAAGGAAATAAAACTATACAGCATGGACTAGTGGGTCGAGAAAAGTTAACGAAAAAATATTTTGAGATACAATCTATTACGAGGGTTGGTCAAAGGGTGTCCTTCAGAATCGGTAAGGATGTATGTTCCCTTGCCAAGATAGGTTTGGACAATGTAAAGGCCTTGCCACATGGTTTCAAACTTTCCTTTTCCATGCTTTCCATGAGCTTGGTCATAAACAAGAATGAGGTCTCCTTCTTCGAAGGTGAGGGGGTGGACATGCTTGTCATAATTGGCTTTGGAGCAATGTTTGGTAGACTTGGTGATTTGTAAGGCTTCTCATCGGTCTTCGTCAGCCTGTTCCAATAGGAGTAAGCATCGCTCAAGAGGTGAGGTTTCCAGGAGAAGGTCAATGGAAATGTGTAAAGTGGGGACTTGACACTCAATGGGGAGAACTGAATCTACACCGTGAACCAATTGGAAAGGGATAAAACCCGTGTCTATTGTTACAATGTAATCTTCCACCATGTGAGCATCAGCATTCTTTGGCCTGTAGGATCCATTTCACTGACTCGGATACACTTTATATCCTTCGGATACTATTTTTCCCTATTTTTATTCCTACCCGCTTGTTGCATCACTATAGCAAGCATACCCATGAGTTGCATCTATATAGCCCACGGGTAGCATGTAAAATGGTAAAAATCACTAGTTTATTACTTTTTACTCCCACAAAGCGGTTATTGGGTGACCTTTGACCCTCCATCTTCCCAAATAATGTCTCGATATGTCCTTTAACCTACCTTTGGGAGGACTATATATTGAGCACATATGGCTTATGGACAGGAGGAGAAAGAAGAGCAAGAGAACTCTAGTGGATTTTTGCCCTATCTTGAGTCTACACTCATTGATCCTTGTAGTTGTGAACCCTTTATGTTCACCTTCCAAACTCCTATCTAGTTTGAGTTTGCCATTCATGGAGGATTGAAGTGGTGGAGGCACAAGTGGATTGATTAAGATCTTGGTTCATATTGGCTGTCGGCAAGAGGTCGTATCACATTGTACTTCTTCTTTTTTATTAATAGAAATAATCATATTCTCGTCCATTAATGTTGTAAATGCTATTTATATTACATTGGGTTACATTTACTTGTTATATCATGGACCATTGCTATTGATGATGTTAATGTAATTTATATATATTATGTACTTGTTGTATATTGGCTATCAAGACTAATTTGCAGATTCAAGTGCATGGATTGGAAAAGCTCCAATGGGGATCTTCATCAAACGTTTGGATCAAGGTTGGTTACATTCTCCATTATCTTAGCATTGTCATTTATAATAGCATAGTTCTGAGAATTGAGTTGATTTCTGGTAGTCAGCTGTCTGTAGTGGTCTCCCAAGCCATAGTGAGTTTTCTCCAACACAGAAATGGCGACTCCACTGGGGAAAACATCCATGTTTGGGAAATATTTTGAGCATTAGTCCATAATTAGAGTTGCTGTTTGTCGAAGCTTTGTGTCACTGATTGGCTGTTAAGATACACTATAGAAAACTTGCTTTTTCTGAGCCATTGGACTCTTTGTTGGCCCATTTTCCTTTCCTCACCTGTGGGCTAGCTTAGATCTGCCCGCCTATACCCACCTCTGTTTACACTGCTGCTCATGGGTACCTGCAGGTATTCCTTCGACAGTAGCGTATAACTCCGTCTTCAATGGTTTATGACTATTGGTTGTTGTTGGGTTGGCTTTGGATGATCCTGAGCCTTTATTGGCTTGTTTCTTGACTGTTCCATGCCTTGGTTGTGACCATAACTCTTCGTTTCTCTTGGTTGAGCCTTGTTGGTTTTTTACCCATCTTTGGATTTAGCCTTGTTGGTTTTTTCCTTTTGAGCTCATTCCTTTAGCTGAGTCTTAAGGTTTAGAATTTGTTGGGTTGTCTTAGTGATCTTCTCGGCACTTCAGTGACTGAATAATAGGATTTTGCTTGCATTTTTCATTTCTTTATATTGAAAAATACAAATGAAATACATATAGTTTTGCATTTTCCTTTGGTTTATAAGAGAAAATACAAAAGAATAAAAAATTACTTTCATGTACTGCATCTTGCATTGAGTGCCTGCTGCTTTCATTTAGGTTCTGATTGTGCATAAAAAATATAAAAGGATTGCATTTTTATTTTGAAATCATTGGGTTGATTGTGCATGTTAGTGACATTGTTTTATTGGATATATGAGTCTAGGATTGGACGATTTTGCATACTATTGAGTCTTACACATCACTAGTTTCACGATCATATCCCTTAAGTAATTACAGCCATTAAAATTAACGCATAATCTTAAAATTGATTAGACCGATTTTATTTATAGGGTACACCAACTAGCATAGGTTTAGAGTCTTGGAATAGATCATTGTGGGTAAACAATCCAAGACTACTAGACGAAATATTAGGTGTCTGACCATGGAGTGGAGGAATCCATGGTATATATCAGTGTTCTCAGGAAGCTCTACTCAAACCAAAGCTAATCATGAGGTCACGGGAGGTTGGTTGAAGGGATATCCCTCTGATACCGGCTGAACGTGGGAGATATTTCCAAGATTTGTTCGTATCTAGGGACTCTTGGGAGATTTGACCCTTATTGAGTTTCGGGCTTAGCTACCCTGCCCATACGACGGATCCCACCTGCGACTGTCCCCCTGAGCATTGGTTATATTGCGGTGACCATAGCTGCCTTACCTAGGTATTGCATAGGGTACTTGCAGTGGTTATGTTGTTTGTGTCCTGAGTCAGATAGGGATTGGATAGCACAGTTGTGTTTGTGCAGTGGACTTGACCCTGTACACGCAGTGAAGCCCGGGTGTCTCTATAACTAATTCTGTTACCTCCGGCTATAGTTTGGGAGTTTCAAGCCTCTCCTAGGAGAGACATACCAGCTCTAGTGTCGGGAGCTCATTTAGCCACTTTGTTTGTCTGCTCTTGGCTGTAGTTTCTCTAGGTGTGTGCTTTTGATTTATTATTTTTGATCGATAGTTGGCCATAGGATACGTTGTGATTTGATATTCTCTTTGGGGATATCGTGGCGCGGATTCCTACACTCCGTCGTTCCCATCAGTTAGCTGGTTTAAAACTGGTCGAGTTTTCTCACCGTGTTGCTCGGGTACACCGACGGGCTCCCTCTGAGTCTTCGGATTCTTATGAGACATACTTAGCCGACATTATGATGGCTACACATTTTGACACAGAGGACATCCCCACGATTTCATCGGGTGGAGTCGAACATACTTCAGACACCCCCACAACTCGTGAGGCCTAGGGGGGTGATCCACCTAAGAATCAACCCAGTTCTATTTGGCTAAATCCACTTGAGAATGATCTATTTGATCCTTCGAACCTGGATAATTATCTTTATGGGATTCCAACCTTACCTGAAGAGGAAGACAAAGATCCTATGATCAATTTTAACCCGTTCTCATATAGTATGTCCGGTTTCAGTACAGTTGATCCTCCCACTGTTTTTGGTAGTCATGCTAGCACTAGTCATGGTGTTAGCAACACTGCACCCACTGGGGGAAATGCCCTCGCCGAGGGCACCACATTGTCCACTCACGCATATAATATGAGGACTGGTCGTAATCCTCCTAACAATGCTAATGTTGGAAGAAGAACACCTCCTAGGACTGCCCCACCTAATAGGAACAATGTTCGAAACCTGACTCACCATCCATCACCGAACACACATATTGCTACCCATCAACCCAGGGCCACTTTCGCAAATGTTAATGCTCCTCCTAACTATGGGGGTGGACAAGTACCACACACTTTTTCATCCACCACCACTACTAGTAATGCTAATGTAGGAGGTGGGAATATATCTTATCCTCATGATCATAACGCCACCATTCCTACTACTAGTAACACCAATGTTGGGGTTGGGAATACTTCTCATTCTTATGGTCACCACACGACTACTCACGCTAATCCTAATGCTGGGGGTGGGAACATGCCTCACCATTATGGTCATTACAACTCGATTCCTGCTACGAATAGTACGTATATGCCCCATACTTATGGTGGAAACCCTTACTACAACACAATCGGTGCTGGCCGCCAGTTCAACCCACCTCAGTACGGTACCCAAAACACACATATGCCCGCTTACTCTCATATGGGTCAGGTCGGAGGAGGTTATCAACCCTATGGCCATGGTCAAGCTTATGGTCCGTCAGGTCCTCATTATTAGCAGTTTAATGCTCATGGTCAAGCTTTTGGTCCACCTTATAATACGATTCCATTCAATCAACCTTTTATGGGAGCTTATAATCAAGCTTTCCAACCGCAGCTCCCATTCCTTGCATGTCTAAATATTCTGGATCTTTCAAAGCTCATGAAAGATCCGGTGTGTCACAACCCTAGTTGGCCCCCGGTCCCTACCAATCTCCCTTCGGACATTCCTAAGTTTGAGGGGAAAGGTGGTGAGGATCCGGGTGATCATGTCACAACGTTTCACCTTTGGTGTTCCTCCAACTCATTGAATCATGATTCCATTAGATTACGACTATTTCAATGCACCCTCACGGGGGAAGCTGCAAAGTGGTATGTAGAGTTGCCCGGGAACACCTATAGGGGATTCAACGAGATTGCTTTGGTTTTCTTGGACCATTTCCAATTATCAGTTTGTTATGACACTGGTACTGAACTGTTATCTACTTTCCAACAGAATAAGGCCACACATATTTCTAACCATGTTCAAGAGTGGCGTCTGCAGAAAAGATTAGTAAAATCCAACACTCCTACAGAATTTATGTTGGAATGGTTCCTTAAGTCTCTACTCCCATACATTGCTAAGGATGTATCGATGTTTGGAATTGTGAATGAGGAACAAGCTATCTTGAAAGTCGAGCAGTTAGAGCTACTATACTCTTAGTCTGGCATTTTATATGACATTATTCCTGACGCACCGAGAACAAGACATGAGCCCACGTCAGTTCCAGGACCACATGCCGATGACATCGTGGGATCCGCAAGAACTCACCCTATAGACTTGGTAGCTAATCAAATGCAAAATTTATCTCTAAACCAGTCTACTCCCAGACAATTTCACACCTTGTCCACTTCCACTTTGTCGTCTGATGTACACAATGTGCAATCAACGAAACCGTCAAGTAACCAGCAACCTGGTAGTAAGAAAAAGGGGAGAAACAATCGTAGGGGTGGAAACAATGGAAGTAACAATAATAGCAATTGCAATAATCCTCGTAAATAGAATGCCAACCCTCCTCGGGAAGGTGGAAATGATGGTGAGGATCGTAAACCTAGGCGTAAGGTGAAATTCCCTTGCAAGCTCTGTGGGGAAGATCATCTTACTCACTTATGTCCTCGAATTGAAGAAGCATCGAAGCATTTGGCACAGAGCCCAGCTGTGTCGAAGGATCCCCTTCCTCATCATCAAAACATGGCTTCACATGCTCCCACCATTGGTTATGGACCTAATGAAATGGCAACGACTTCTTCCAATACTAGTGGTTATGGATGTGTGAACATGGTTCAATCGGAGGTTTGTGTTGCTACTCGTCAATGCGATTATGGTGCACCACAACCTAATATGGGGAGTGAGCCTCCCCCTCCTCCTGAAAATTCCTTGCATATCGAGAAGCCCTCTAATATGCCATGGATACTGAAAGGTGTTCTTAAGTGCTCTACGCATAATCCTAATGCTCGAGCTGCCCAAAACTACTCTATTGTAGAATATTTGGGCCAAACTCCGTGTGCCATGTTGGCTCTTGAAGTTTTGCAGGCCTGTCCTTCTCAGAAGCATGCCCTTTTGAGTGCATTAGGAGTCCAGGATGGGGGAAATCCTAGTGTTATCAAGTTCGATACTACTGATGTACAACCTTGCTTACCTTACCACGTGGCTTTTCAAATCTAGGTGGTGTGCCTTCATATTTTTTTCAAACATACTATGGTTGACAAAGGTGCGTCCGCGTCAGTAATGTTGTTAACTTGTTGGAAAGCTCTTGGCCGCCTCCTCTACTCGCGTCTAGAACCACACTCACTGCATTCGACGGTCGGTCTTTTAAGATGCATGGAATTATCCCTTCCCTTGTTGTTTGCTTGGGAGGGAAGTCTATGACTATTGAAGTCGAGGTGGTTGATGCGCCCATCGACTACAACCTTTTACTGGGTTGGAATTGGATGTACGCTATGAAGGCTGTCGCGTCCATTGTATTCAGATTTATCTGCTTTCCCCATGAAGGAAAAATTGTGACCATCGATCAACTGGATTTCGTTAACACTCCTTCCACAACATCCATGGGATCCATAGTCCCGCAAGTTACTGATTCTTAGCTGGAAACTGGGAACATAGTTGTTGGTATGTACCCTTCATTAATGTTAACTTATACTCTTTTTGCACTTGTGAATTTTATCGGAACCATTTCCGACAATGCGTCTCCTCCTTTGCATAATATGCCATTTTGGACTTCCTATTGTATTGATCCATGGACTTTACCGTCCACGATTCCTATGTCTGGAGACATTACACACGTCAGGATGCCTGTGCCCTTGTCTATAGCTGAGCTTGCTTATGAGCATATCCAACAAGCCACTGCAGAACTGGATCTCTCTTCTTCCCAGACAGTCGAAGAAGATCCCATTACGCTACCAATTTGGGCAGCCAACTCGTCTTGTTCACACGATTGCCTTGATGATACTTTTGCATCTGATGAAGCCTTTATGGAGGCCATGTGTGGTAGTGAGGGGCCTTGGGACGATATGCATCATCGCTCTTATTTCCTTCCCAACCTCGAGCTCGTTGAGCAAGAAGAGTTTAGGATGACTCTAGCAGAGATGGTTGGTCACCGTATGGCTCTTTTAGAGTCGCATGATGTTTTTGCGGAGGGGAATATGGCCAATATTTCCCCAACCATGTCGATCAATATCTCTCCTACTCCTAGAAAGGTGGAGAATGTTTACATCAGTGCCGATTGCACTCCTGAGGAGATTGCTATTTACACTGAATTGTTTACAGAAATCCGGAAAGCTTTCTCCTGGTCATATGAGGAGATGCCAAGAATAGACCCCCGCATTGTTGAACATGAGATTAGAACGTATCCTAATGCTAAACCCGTCTAACAACGCTTATGTGTTGTCAACCCTAAGAAGGCAGCTGCTATCAAGGCAAAGGTGGAGAAACTGCTCAAAGCTGGTTTCATCTACCCCTTTCCCCTTACTGAATGGGTGTCAAACCCCATTCCTGTGGATAAGAAGTAGGGAACGATCAGTGTATGCACCGATTTTAGAGATTTGAACTGTGCATGTCCGAAAGACAACTTCCGCACACCATTCATCGATTAGATCTTGGATGCTTGTGTGGGAAGTGAGATTTTTTCGTTCATGGATGGCTTCTCAGGCTATAATTAGATTCAGATCAAACCCGTGGATCAGCATAAGACGGCATTCATTTGTCCATGGGGAACATTTGCATATCAGAAAAGGCCCTTCGGCCTTAAAAATGTCGGACCTACATTTCAGTGAGCCATGACCTGGGCCTTTCATGATCTTAAGAAGATTATGGACGTTTTCTTGGATGATCTTGTTGACCATTCTCGCAAGAGAGTGGGCCACCCTGAGCACCTCCATATAATTCTCGAACGATGTATACACTACAAAATTTGATTGAATCCCAATAAATGCATCTTCGTTGTAAGGACTGGTCACCTTCTAGGCTTCATAGTTTCCAAAGAGGGTATTAGAGTCGATCCTCTAAAAGTTGAGGCAATACTTCAGTTGCCTCCTCCGCGTAATTTGTTACAACTTCAGAGCCTCCAAGGGAGAGCTACTTTTCTGCGTCGATTTGTAGTCAATTATGCTAATATTACCAAAGGTTTCACTTGCTTATTGAAGAAAGACACACCTTTTATATGGGATGAGCGAGCCCAGCAGTCTTTCGATGCCCTTAAGAAATCTTTGGTATCAGTTCCTATGCTTAGTCCACCAGACTTCGCACGAGATTTTATCCTTTATGTGGCCGCGTCTCAAGAAATGATTGGCATGGTCTTGGTTCAGGTTGATGACGTGCTCATCGAGCATGTTATCTATTACCTTAGTCGAAATCTAGTAGATGCTGAGCTAAGATATACTCACGTAGAAAAGCTAGCGCTTGCGACTGTCCATGCAGTCCAACGGTTATGACATTACATTTTTCTTAGAACAACCACAGTAGTAGCTCACATTAATCCATTTCAGTTCGTGCTAGCATGACACCTTATAGGGGGTAAGTATAATAAATGGGTTGTGATCCTTCAGGAGTTCGATCTCGATTTTGCTTTAGCAAAATCGGTGAAATCGTTGGTATTTGCTGAGCTTATGTCGGACCTTCCGAGACTTGATGAGGATGTCATTCATGAAGATTCCTTTGTGGATGAGCACTTATTTCTTATCTCGTCCGAGGACTCTTGGTATGGGGATGTCATTGTATATCTCCAAACTTTGAAGTTTCCTCCGCATTATTCACGAGATGAGTGGCGGCATGTGAAACATCACACTAAAGATTATACTATCCTCGGTGACACTTTGTATCACCGAGGAAAGGATTCCATTCTCTGTCATTGCTTGACTCACTATGAAGTGGAGCGGGTGCTTAATGATTGCCATGTTGGGGATGTGGTGGTCACTTATCCGGGCTTGCTACAGCCCAACGTATTATGCGAGCTAGTTATTTTTGGCCTTCCATCTTTAAGGATTGTGTTAACTCTGTGAAGAGATGTCACCCTTGCCAAGTGTTTTCTCGGAACATATGCTCGCATCCAGCGCCCCTTCATCCGGTCGTCATCATCGGTCCCTTCACTAAGTGGGGGGTGGATTTCATGGATTGCAAACCAACTTCAGCTGGGGGGCATCACCATATCATAGTGGCCGTGGATTATTTTTACAAATGGGCTGAGGCCATGCCTACCGTAAAAGCCAATGGTTCTACTACAACCCATTTCGTGTTCAATCAGATTATCACCATTTCGGTATCCCAAAAGACATTGTCACTGACCATGGCAGTCACTTTCAAAACAAGATGATTGAGGATTTGTCTCTCAAGATTGGGTTTCGTCAAGAACACTCGTCTTCCTACTATCCCCAAGCAAATGGTCAGGTTGAAGCAGTTAATAAGTCTTTGAAGACCATTCTCCAACGTACAATCCAGCAAAGCAAGAACAATTGGCATATCATGTTATATCCTACTTTGTGGGCATATCGAACCGCAATCAAGACTACCACCAGATTCTCACCGTTCCAGCTAGTTCATGGTGTGGAGTCACTTTTACCGATTGAATGCGAAATCCCTTCACTTAAACTAGCCATAGAGCTCCTCCCTGATATGACAGATATTGAGCAGCGTTTAATCCACCTTGAGCAACTTGATGAGCAATGTCGAGATGCCACTGTGGCCATAGATGCCAACAAATGTCATGTCAAGGTTTAGTATGATAGTTCTGTCCATCCCCATCAGTATGCTGAAGGTGACTTGGTTCTCTTATATGACCAAGCTAAAGAAGCATTGGGGGCAGGCAAGTTCAATACCATGTGGGACGGTCCTTACATTGTGAGGTTTGTCCTGGAGAAAGGAGCCTATGAATTAGAAGACTATGAGGGGACTATCTTGAAGGAGCCTAGAAATGGGATCTACCTCAAGTGGTATTACGCTTGAACCTCTGGTTCAGGATGATACTTTTGTATACTATTGTATAGTTGCTTCTGTACATAGTTTAGCTTCCTTTTGTTTTTTTGGGTATGTTGATTCGCTTCCATTTGATTGATAGATGTCAGTGGAATCTCCTATGTTCTTAGGTTTCATGGATGGTGCTAGCCGTCATACGCAGCAGCTTGCTTCTGCTGCTTGGGTTATTTTCTCATCTGACCACCTAGTTGTGTCTTTAGGAGGTGCTTGTCTCGGTCCTACGTCTAACAATGTGACTGAGTATAGTGCCGTCATTGAGCTACTTTGGGATGCCATTTTCCATGGTATCCATTCTTTAGAAGTTCGCCTAGATTCACAACTAGTTGTGTCTCAGTTGAATGGGCAGTACCGTGTGTGAGATCCTACGTTACTTCGAAAATTCCTAAGGGTAAGACTCTTGTAATGCCATTTTGTTTTAATTACATACATACATGTTCCGAGAAGTGTTAATCATATATCTGATGCATACGCTAACTATGTATTAGATTGGCATTTGTCACATTCACCATGAAGCACACAAATGAAAGAGACATTCATACATTTGTACATACACACATATAGTAGAACCGGACAACCAAAGTTTTTATATATAAATATGTCCAAAAATGGTAGTCTCATACAAAACTGGATCCCATAGCCCTAAAAAATATACATATCGATACAAAAATGGGATCCTAGGATATCTACTCCCTCCGAGGAGGCCTAGCTGCTGCCCCAATAGGATGTGTCTCATAGAAATAGTGAACTGCATTGGCCACCTGCTGCAGTAACCGCACCCAGTCACCAGGAACCCCCACTACATGGCGCTGCATGGCCTCAGGTATTCGCGCCACCTCTATCTGTGGAACCCTGGAAACCATCCGTGATAGGTTGTGCCGCAAGGTTTGTAGAGTGTGCTCTGCTGCAACATTGCCTGCCTCATCACCCCTACCCCGACAACCATTTCTCGGGAATCCATCGGGTCTCACTGGGCCTTTGTCTGTGAGTAAACAGTCAACCATTAGCATATGATACTACCACCAAATTTTTTTTTGCATTTCAACTATAATAAAAAATCCATAAAATTTTAATAACAAAAAACCTAAAAAGAGTACTCACCAATGTCTGCGAACGTTGCATCTGGTGGGAGTGGCATGTCCCTATCCTGGTGAAAGTCTATCCACACATAGGGGTATTCCTCTATGGAAATGACCTGTCAGTCCCACCAGTGGAAGAAATCCTCAGTATATGGTGATGCCAGACAGCCACCACCCTGTCATGTCAAGATCTCAGCCCACCGGGTTAGGGCTAGATCCCAGAGACTATGAGGAGGGAGATCCACCCTGAGACTAAGCCCCAGAACTGTCTCAAAGAAGAAGTTGCATAGGATACTTCCATACCCGAAGTTTTCTGGCTTCCCTTCTTTGCATTCTGTTAGTTGGGTCTTCATATACCCCAGTAGTGTGGAACACCAATCGAACACTATACGCTGCATGCATTGTGATGCATAGAACATCACAGGCCTGGATGCCTGGTGCAGAGCTTTGGATTCAGTGATCCGCACTAAGGTAGCCACAATGATCTCCATGCTCAGATCTACTATGGAATTGATGGGCACTTGACTTCCCACCGCTCATGTGTTTGCGGGACAATACCGCGCTATGTAGTCCTGGATGGTGATCCCACCACCCATAGTACGAGACCAAAGACTGGTCGTCTCACCTCGACGGGACACACCTGTTATGAAGTATATCTCTTCCATTTCCAGTGTGAAAATTTTCCCGTTGAGACTGAAGTTTTGTGCATCAACATCCCAATAATCGATCAAGCGGCGGAGTAATAGGTTTTGGGCCGTCAAACCCCCTATTCTCCAGAATTTATATAACCCACATGCTTGCAATGCCTGCTGTGATTGCACATCATTGCGCACGGCCTCATCTACTTAGTCATGCTCCCTCTCCCTCCATTCTAGAACCATTTTGGAGTGAGAAAAAACAAAGATGTTGGTCAAATTTCTTTTCAAAAACCAACTACATGGCCGTACTCGCAGGCTAACTTGTATACAGGTACGAGTACCCGTGGTCAACCTTTGAGTTGACTGCGCGTATCATGCCCTACCCACGGCCCACATAGCTATAGCCCACGGGTAGCACTGAAGCCATTTAGGGCTTGGCCAAACAAAAAATCCCACCGCTGAAAACTAAAATGAAAGCATTGAACTGAAAGGTATGGATGAGACTACCAACCTACTCCAGACGGTTCGATGAACGGTCGCTTGTAGCTCCCAGAATCGACAACTGAACTTTTAGGTGAAAACTAACCAAAAGCTCCAAATGGGTGAATAGTAAAAATGAATTGTAAATTGTAAATTTTTATTACTATTTATAGTTTTCAGGACCCACTTGTCTATAGTTTTTACTGTTTTATGTCGTTCTGAACTAATATAATGTCTTGGAGTAGTATTTTTCAATCAGATTTCTTCGGCGAAAGTTCTTTTGGACCATTTCACACCTATGGCAGGTACATTTCACACCCGACATATAGGTTAGATGCCATTTCCATGTGCATTATGCATTTGACATGTTGACCACTTTCATAAACCCTAGGTGCGACCCCACTTCGTAACCGACATGGAACCTTCACACTGCTATAGAAGTGTCGTTATGTGGCGGTAGGGATTTTCTGAACATGGGTACACTAGTTAGAACCTCTTTGTGCATTCTGGTGCCCATGCCATTGTTTGTCCTTAGGATTGGGAGTCCTTTGTAGTCACGCCATGATGTTGCGATAAAAGACTCATACTCTACTTTGCCTTATGATGGCCATCTCCCTTAAGGAATCCCCTCAGTTATATCATGTTGTGATTGCATTGCATCATCCTGCTTGCTGCTGGAGCCTTGTGCCGGCTCTCGCTTACTCAGTTGTTAGCCTGGTTCCTGAGCACTTTACCTTATCGAGCCCCGTAGAGCTTAAATTTTCCCTTCACAATTTGATGTCCTTTTGACCCTGAGGGAACACACCCCCAAGTGTCCACATCCTGCATGCACTTCCTTGCATTGATCATAGGTATGTTCCACTGCTTCGAACTAGTCTGCTCGCTATTTGACACTCGTTCCCTCACTTGTTGTACTATAAGCAATTTTATTCTTTTTCAAGCTTTCCCCAAATATGTAAAAGACCAAAAAAAATCAAATATTCCAAAAAGTCAGACGGGATTATGGTTACTACTTCTTGTTGGCAGCTATTGTGTCGCCTTTGAACAGAGCATTCATTCCACTCCATACACTATGAGTCGGGACTATAGGTGGACCTTAGGAGCTATACTTGTTTCTCAGTTTCTCCACCGATTGGTTAAGCTTCTAGTCATTATGGATCCCTTTGTAGTGCCTCCTACATTGCACAGTTTATGTCAAGTCCATGCTTCCTGAGTCTATCCATCTGCTCATGCTCTTGTTCAAAGGAAGTCCTAAAACCAGTGTCGGCCACTCCTTAGATCTCTTGACTATTGCATGTCAGCCATCCTTATTGAGTCAGTCCATTTCACCTGAGTTCTTCAAAATATTTGAACATAGCTGGTACCTCATGCTGGTTGATGGGGGATGCATTAATGCCCTCCTTCCAGCGAGTCTCATTCCGTCGAATTCAACCAATTTAGTCTGGGAGTTGAGGCTTAGAGTTCAGTTTAGTACCTTGAGGCTTGCAGTCATTAGTGGTAGTTTCTCTCACCATTGACAGTTTTGGGAATACATCAATGTCCCCTGATCGATGGGTTCATCCTAGTGTTCGACTTCAAGTCATTTATTCACACTCCGATGATTGTGCTCTGTGTCTTGATGCCCATTTTCATTATTGGTGGGTCATCTCGCGTCTGTTAACGGTATACATCATTGACCAGTAATCAAACGATGTCTCATCAGGTTCGACCTCTACTCATTTATTCACTTGATGGGACTTGCACCGTCGAAGACTTGTGTAGAATACCCTAGGAGATGGTGGCATTCAGTATGCTTCCCATGACTTTGACTTTACATCTGAAATATCACCTCTCAGATATCAACATTTTGTACCTCCAGTTTGCACCAGTTGTTTCCTTTTCAACATGAGACTATATCTTACTATAGAGGGATAATGGCTATGATCACTTATGACATATATCCATTATGTACTACCTATTCATGGCCATTGTATCAGATTGTTGTACTATACTGACATGTATTCAAAGATATTATTGTACTATGATGAGTGAGCTGCTCTTTCCACTTGTGTTTCCATCACTCCACTTTGAGTTTTATAATGTATTTCGGCCATCTAGCATCAATCTTTGACCTCACACATTAGGGGGCATCTGTTACAACGTAATCTTCCACCCTGTGAGCATCAACATTCTTTGTCCTGCAGGATCCATTTCACTGAATCAGATCCACTTTATATCCTTCAGATACTATTTTGCCCTATTTTTATTCCTACCTGCTTGTTGCATCACTATAGCAAGCGTACCCGCGGCTTGCATCTATATAGCCCGTGGGTAGCATGTAAAATGGTAAAAATCACTATTTTATTACTTTTTACTCTGACAAAGTGATTATTGGGTGACCTTTGACCCTCCATCTACCCAAATAACATCTCGATGTGTCCTTTCACCTACCTTTGGGAGGACTATATATTCAGCACATATGGATTATGGACGGGAGGAGAAAGAAGAGCAAGAGAACTCTAGTGGTTTTTTGCCCTATCTTGAGTCTACACTCATTGATCCTTGTAGTTGTGATCCCTTTATCTTCACCTTCCAAACTCCTACCTAGTTTGAGTTTTCCATTCATGGAGGATTGAAGTGGTGGAGGCACAAGTGGATTGGTTCAGATCTTGGTTTGGATTGGTTGCCGGCAAGAGGTCGTATCACATTGTACTTCTTCTTGTTTATTAATAGAAATACTCATATTCTCGTCCATTAATGTTGTAAATGTTGTTTATCTTACATTGGGTTGCATTTACTTGTTATATCAGGGACCATTGCTATTGATGATGTTAATGTCGTTTATATATATTATGTACTTGTTGTATATTGGCTATCAAGACTAATTTGCAGATTCAAGTGCATGGATTGGAAATGCTCAAACGGGGATCTTCATCAAACCTTTGGATCGAGGTTGGTTACATTCTCCATTATCTTAGCATTTTCATTTATAATAGCATAGTTCTGAGAATTGAGTTGATTTTTGGTAGTCAGTTGCCTGTAGTGGTCTCCCAAGCCATAGTGAGTTTTCTCCAACACAGCTATCTTAGTGGAAGTGCAGTAGGCCCAAAGTAAAGGAAAAATCATATGGTTCCAATTTGAATTGTGCTTGTTCACTGTTCGTTGAAGAATTGTCTTCAAAATCTTATTGATAGCCTTAACTTGGTCATTCCCCTAAGGGTAGTAGGAGGAGTCGTACTGGTGGTCAAACTTCTAGAAGGTGGACAACTCTTTCCAAACGGTGTCTTGAAGTGTTTTCCATGTTCGGACACAAGTTGTTTAGGGATCCTGAATCGAGTAATGACATGGTTAAAAAATAATCGTGCCATGGTCTTGGCCTGGCAATTAAATGTGGGCATGGCCTCGGCCCATTTCGTGAAATAATCAACATTGACGATGATGTACTTATGACCACTTTATGAGGGGGTGTTGCACTCCATAAAATCAATGTCCCACTTACAGAAAGGGCCAACAGTGATGACTTGATGGAGAGGGGTAGGAGGGGTCCTGGCTTTGGGGAAGAAGTGTTGATGATTTCGGCAATGTTTGACTATTGTAATGCAATCAGTGAAAAGGGTGGGCAATAAATACCTAGCGCGAATGACCTTTTGGAAATTTTCCATTCCAGAGAAGTGGCTTCCATAGGCTCTGATATGAAAATAATTTAAAACCTGTTCAACCTCGTCATGTGTGAGGTATCGACGTAAAATGGTGTTGATGCCACGTCGATAAAGGACATCGCTGAGAAGGAGATAGCGTGAAGTGTGATGGCAGATGCAATTTCGATCATCACAACTAAGGTGAGATAACAAAATTATGGGTTCACAGGTATATGAAGATGTCGCCATAAATGGGTCATCCGACGAAATAGTGAACAAGTGCTCATCGAGCAAGTTAGTGATGATTGAGGGTGATACTGCTGAAGAGGGTAAGTCATTCATGAGATGTGCCAATGCAAGGGATTTGGTACTCTTAGGTGTAACAAATGTCACATCATATTATTGAAGGATAACAACCCATTTAGCCACGCGGCCTTGAAGGAGGCGTCAACTCAAGAGATAGACCATAGGGTTTGAGTCTTCCACAACTATAGTTTGGCTCAAAAGAATGTAGTGGCGTACCTTCTAAATAGATAAGATGATGACGAGGGCCAAATTATCCTCACTAGGGTAGCATAGTGGTGGACTAGACAAAGTATGAATCACATAAGATATGACATGTTCTTGTCACACACTATCTTCCTTGACTAACACGTCGGAAATGGCATACTCGGATGCCAAAAAATAAAGGATAAAATCCTTTGAGAAATTAGGAGGTGAAATCAAGGGAGCGAAAGTCAAGGATTGTTCTAATGCTTCAAAGGTTTCTTGTGCTTGTTCATCCCAAACGAGGGGAACGTGGGTCTGAAGCAATCAAAGGAAACCATGAACTTTTGTAGTATAGTCCAGAATGAAGCAACAGAGAAAATTGGCTTTTCCTTGAAGGATTTGTAATTAGTGTAACATATGTGGCGATGGGAGGTCAAGAATGGATTGAACTTTCAAAGCATCATAAGTGATCCTTTTTTGGAAAACAATGAAATAGGATAACCATCCGGTAGGAATGAAAAAAACACACTTGAGAGGGTTCAAGTGAATGTTGTATTTGCGACAATGCAAAAATACTTGTTGTAGATCATCCAGGTTGACGGACCGTTTCTTGGATCAAGCAGTGAGGTCATCCAAGTATACAAGGAAAATATGGACCAATTCGTGGAAGCAAAAGTTCATGGCCCGTTGAAATGTGGCACTAACATTTCTAAGACCAAATGGCATAACGTGATAGGAAAAGGTGCCCATTGGAGTAGTAAATGCAGTCTTATACTGATCCTCCTTACGAATTTGTATATGATTGTAGCCAGAGAACCCGTCCATGAAGGATAAAATCTCATGACCCTACATGCATCAACGAGCTGATCGATGAAAGGTGTAGGAAAGTTGTCTTTGGGACAAGCTAAATTCAGATCATGAAAATTGGTACATACACGAATGGTTCTCGGTTTGTTGTTAACTGACACTGGATTAGACACCCATGTGGTGTAAGCAATGGGATAAATGAACCCATCTTGACATAATTTTTCAATTTCGGCCTTCACTGCTGTAGTTTGGAAGGGTGAATGGGCCATTTATTTTGGCAGACAGGTGGGATGTTAGTCCAAGTATCGATACGGTGCTTAACAATGGCAGGGTCAAGACCAGGAATCTAAGTATATGACCAAGGAAAAACATCACGGAACTCCTGGAATAGTTTCTTATAGGAAAATACAGTCACACCAAAATGTCGTCACCCTTGTGCAAGTGTCGCAAGTGTTGCACATGTCGTTATCAGGACCTAGTGTTGTCATCATGACCATTGTGTAAACTCTTTGCTCTGGCCCCTAAACTCATACTGGGCTAAAACACATTAAACTGAAGGTTACCTCTGCCCGATTGACCCTCTTTGAGTAGGCTGGCGCACTTCTCCTTCAGCTAGGGTGAGCCGGCACAGTTCCCGGTCCGATAGGGTGAGCCACTGGCACCCTTTGTCCTCCTACAGGGTGGACCTGACTATCTCTGGCGCTCTGTCTCCTCTACCAGAGTGCGTCGGGGTTAGTTAGAGGTTATTTTGTGGAGTCTCAAGGTCTTTCTAGATGTTTGTTGAGGTGGATACCTATCCCAAGACTTTGGGAGAGGTGGCATTTTGGTTCCTAACCTAATGGGAGGATCCCTTAACTATCTCCTCCTAATCCTCAACCTACCCTATCTCATTAGCCCTATATAACCCCCCCCCTCTCCATGGGAAGGGGGGAAGTTCTATAGTATCCTTATGCTAGTAGAATCCATATTGGTGATCCCTAACAATCTTGGGAAGCTTGTACCATCTTGGAGGTTTGGCTTGGACATGTTGGATGGAGGATGTGACGTTAAGGCTTAAGTGGTATCTTTCCCCTTTTTATGTAATTCCCACTTTTATATAGTTAATATAATCTCTTTCCATAAATGTTGTCTCATTGATGATATTTATAATTTTCTTCCTTAACTATTAACTTAGATCAATCATATGAAATGTATGCTTTTACTGTTTGTTAGTTTATGTGTGTTCAACAGCGTCTTACAACTTGAGATCTAATGATGCTGGAACATTCGATCAACAAAGAGCAAAGGGATCTGCAAATTTGAGGTCAACGATCTATCTATCTGTTTTCACTTCTATTGATCTAGGAAAGTAGGTTATGTTCTGTTTGATTTGTTCTAGACTTGCATTGAGCTAGGGAGATCATTCCTTAAGTCCGCTTTTGGTAGATTGTCCGGTAACAAATTTGGCGACCATACAGGGGACTTACAGTAGAATTGATTTCATTTATGTCTGATTTCATCTCTTTTGTCTGAGCCATTTCTATCCTTTTGAGACTTCCTACCATCAGATCTCTGTCATTAAAGAGTTTCTTATGTGTCCTTGATTCTCTTTGGGATCAGCATCAGGCCTCCTACCCTCATACCTTGGGAGATATCACATTTTTACTGCTCAAAATTCGACTGCCGCACCTGGGTAGTGCTTCCTCTACGCTCCTATGTGGTTAGCTCACTTTGCCTGAAGACAAATTGCATCGGTGGCACACCTTTCCTATGTACACACTGCGCCAGACCCTACCTGGCGCACCTTACCTATGTACAACTTGTGCCAGCCCCTTCAAGCCTAGTTTTTAGATGGGATTTCCTTCTTTTTGGGATTTTGGTTTGATTGATTATGGTTTGTAGGCTATGTATGGAAGACACACACCCCGTAGATCCAACATTGCTTGTGTTTGGAATTGTTTTGGTTGATTTTGGATGTTTCACTAGTCAAGTAAGTGACTCAGTTGTCGAGGGAAATTTCAATCCCCCGCAAGTTGGTTCGATCTTTCCATCCTTGATCACCTTACCTGATATTTTTAGATCCATTCAGATCATTAGATTTGATCTCCAAACCTTTCCTCCACTCAATCATTGAGTTTTGATTGCATTTGGTAGATTTTGAGCCTTTCTTGAGTGCTTTTAAGTTTGTGGGTGCTCTCATCTTTTCTTTGGGAATTTCTAGGTGATTAGAGTGCTATTAGACATTCTCTCATTTTCTGCTTGTTGATCTGAAAAGTACTTAGTTATCAAATTTCGTTTTGATACATGCATGTGAAAATCAAAGTGCTTCATTAGTTTGTTTTCAAAGACAATATTTTGTTGCATATAAAGGTTTCATCCCATCTTTGATCTCCTTTCCTTTTTAGCCCATTATAGCGTAAATTTAGAGTTTATGCATTCTAGATAGGAATTCTTAATTTCATTGTTGCTTAAGGTCATTTTGATTATAAAAGAAAAAAATATATCTCCTTACCTTAAGTAGTTTTCATCGAAAGACAAAGGAAAATGTGCATCGTCATGTAGTTAGGATTTGCATTATATTTGCATTTCCTGTCTACACCTCATGCATCCACCTAACTGCACAAGATAAAATTAATGCTAGTTTAGGTTAAAATCATTTAGTAACTATGTGTAAGTTAGTGACGTGTCCCGGGGTCGTAAAACGTGGCAGTTGTCCTTATTTTCCTGCACTACATCCCGGGGGTATTGTAGTCTTCCACGTACCAACCGGTATATTGAATCTCTTTCACGTATAAACCAGGTATATCGAAGGCTATTTCACGTACCTTAGGGTATATTGAAAGGCACTTCACATACTTGGCATATATAGAAAGGTGTTTCACGTACTCGGTAGTATATCAAAAGGTTTCGTGCCTTACGGTTGTGCATTAGACAACACCACTACGGATTTGAGCTCCCACATACCTTGCATATATCAGAAGACACCCTTGGGATTCCTGAAACCAACTGACCTAACCATTTGGCCGTCTTGGCATCACAATACATCGAGAACAACATTGGGGGAGATTACTAGGCACGTGCCCTCCAGGTAGTCGGGTATGCAGGAAAGGGTATGGTCCCAATCCTCCTTGTCACGTTTTACTGTTGGACCCTGTGGTATATAGCGAGTTGTGGTGGCTTGACAATCCTGTGAGGATACTGACTACTTATCCACTCCTATTCACACAGCTTGCTTGTTTATTTTATACTTGAGTAGTGTTTGATTTGTGTGGTACTTCAAAGACTCTTAGGAAGCTTAGATATGGAAGATTCTTCTGGGACTACCAACCAAGAGACCCCTTTCTAGGGCATGCCATTTTTTATTCCCCCTTGTGGAACTGTTGGTCCTCCCTTTATGGCTACGTTGAGTCTTCTTGGATTGACAATAGGATTACCAGTATGGTTATTCTCCAATCCAGTTATACCAAGTGCACCAATTGTGTCGAACCTAAGTCCTTCATCACATGAGCATCAATCTCATGGTGACCCTTCTCCTTCTTCGTTGAATGTTGAATCGGCTTCCGTCTCTTCCTCTTCTCCTACTGAAAACTATGATGTTAGTAAGAAGGCAGCTGAGAATAAGAATAAAGGGAAGACTAAGAATAAGAACACTAAGCAGAAGGTCACAACCCCAGCCTCTGACCATCATGCTAGGAACTCACCAGCCCTTGATCATCATGTTGGGATGATCGACACACCTGTTTCAAATTTGCTTAAACCGAAATTACCTTGCAAACTTTGTAAAGGGTCCCATTTTTTAAGAGATGCCCTGGTATCTCCAAGGTCTTAGAAATATGGTCGCATTCTGAACAGTTCATGTCATCAATCTCTGGGCATCATACTGATGATACCCCATCAACTAGTGACATTGTAATTAAGGGTCTGAAGGGTAGAGCTGTAGATCCTTGTTGGTTATTCAAGGGCATGCACCGTAATTACCTTTGTCCTCGTATGGATGAAGCTTCACAATTGTTGTAAGACATGGACATATCCCATAAACACCTTCCAACTGAATATTGTAGGTTTTCCCTTGATCCTACATTGGTTGATAGGATGGTCAATCCAACCCCACCCTCGGTTGACCCCACTCTTTCATCAGAGAATGAAAACCAAGCGGATGATACCCAAGCAGTTAATCAAGTTTCATTCTTGGTTGACCCGACTCCTCCTATGAAGAGTGAAATAAAAATTATTAATAGAGCATCACCCTCAGTTGATCCCACTCTCCCTTTGAAGAGTGAAACGCAAGTGGTAGATCTATTTTTATCCTCGGTCCACCCAACTCTTTCATTGGAAAATGCCCAGATTGAAGCAGTCACCATCACAAAATCTTTGTCGTATCCTACTTTTCCAACTGAAAGTGAATTAGAAACTGCTGATATCTTTCTAGTCCGTTCAGATAGTTCTAGGAAAGGAGAAGTATCGTCCATGGGTCCTCCTCCAAGTACTGAGTTTATTTCATTTGATTGGAATAGTCTAGCAGAATCTCATCTCCCCTCAGATGTTCCTTTCCAGATATCTGTAGGTGTTTCCGATAAGGAAATATTTTGCACTATAGTTGACGAGGGAGCTTCTACTAGTATTTTATCCTCAACTTCTTGGCAAGTTATAGGGTCTCCTCTGCTTGCACCGGTTACCGGCCAGATTTTGGCTCTTAATAGGAGGCCTACCGGACTTTTAGGGATTCTTCCATAGTTACCTATCACCTTGGGAGGTAAAACTGTTTATGTTGATGTGATGGTTGTCCAAGGTCCTTTATATTTCAATATGCTCCTTGGAAGTGATTATGTCTATGCTATGAAAGTCATAGTTTCCACACTCTTTTGAGTGATGTATTTTCCCTCTGATGGGAGGATTGTGACCATTGATCATATTTCCTTCATGACACCCAATCATCGCATGACTTCCATTCAACAAACTTCCCTGAAAGTTCCACACCTATTAGTGGTTTCTTCCCCTTAAGCATGACAGGCGTATCTCCAGCCTCTGGACATCATCCTGGGGGTCACACTACTAACCTTTGGACATCATGTTCAATAAGGTCCTTTAATTTTGAGCCCAGTTTCTTTCTGATTTAAGCTCATTAAAAAATGAAACAGTACCACATGAGCATGGTTCTATTCCTATGTCAAGCTCATTATAAAATGAAACAGTATCATGTGAGCATAGTTTTATTCCCTTTCAAGCTCGTTAAAAAATGAAATGGCCCTTTTTGGAACATAGTTTACCTTTGGTTTCAAGCTTGTGCAAAAATGAAACCATCTCCTCATGAGCATAGTTCCCTTTCTATTTCAAGCTCATTAAAAAATGAAATAGGTTCCCATGAACACGGTTCTTTTCCTATGTCAAGCTCGTTAAAAAATGAAACAGATCCTTTCCCTTTGAGTCGAGTCTTCTCATAGACTTAGTACTTGGACCTTTTTTTCATCCACCTATGCCTTAGGAAAATGAGATGAATCTTGGGGGGGCATGTCTTCAACCTCTGGACATTATGTTGAAGTCAAATCGATCGCCTCTCAACACCATGTTGGAGCTAAGTCACTTACTTCTAGAAATCATGCTGGGGGCATATACCAACCTCTGGATACCATGTTGAGGAATAATCCACCGATGGGAATATTTTCGAGCATACTTTCTGTTGGGTTTCAAGCTCGTTAAAACATGAAAATAATCCCAAGCATAGTTCATTTTCAGTTACAAGCTCTTTAAAAAATGAACCAGACATCATGAACATTCTTCCAAACTATCTTTGAGCTCGTTAAAAATAGTAATATGGTGTTTGAGCTTACTTTTCACTTTTTTTGTGCTCTAGTTAAAACATGAAAAGTGGTTTGAGCTTAGTTTTTACTTTTTCATGCTCTAGTTCAAATATGACAAATATTCTGAGTGGTTTTGATACCATTATCGTGCTTGTTAAAAATTTGAGTAAAAACGTTGTGTCTAACGAGTATAGGTTTATCACTTTATCTAGCCTCGCTAGACTATTTACGGAAAAGGAACTATGCCGAATTTACTTTTTCCTTTGTCATACTTGGTTATCAACCATCAGAAAGTTGTTCATGGAGTCATTTTTAAGCTCTTTTCAGACTCTTAAATGGGAAAAGATGGCCAAGAAAACTTGATGCATTCATGCTTGTAAAAGTATTTGAATGATCGTCTTCCTGGTGATAGTTTACCCATTTTTCGGACCAAGGGGCACTATTTATGAAAGAGGAATACTCCAGCCAATCATGACTGAAAGAGTCCTCTCTCATGTTGTTTTACCCTTTTTTCAGGCGAAGAGGCTAACTTTACGAAAAAGGACTTTTCGAGTCTTCTTTAGTTCTTTTCAGACTCTCTAAACATGAAATGACACCGAGTTTACCTTCTATGGACTCGTTAAAATTCAACATTAAAGGGATCGTCAGGGATGAACCTGTCCTATCCTAGGTTCGTAAGACATTTGGGATTGGACTCATCCATGGGATGAGCTATACCGAGCATCTGTTTACCCTCCTTAAGATCGTTAAAAAACAAGTGAGGCACTCATCAATCATGATGGGGAAAAATAAAATATTTTGTGTTACACTTTAATTACGGCAGTACATAGTCACTCTTGAACATGGCACTAGTTTTCATTTCCATTCAATACTTGGGTAATCTGTTTGTCTTCGAGTCCTGTCAATTCCATGAGTCTTGTCACCTTTGGGTCATCCAAAGAATGCTTCCACCATTAGTTGCATTAGGGGTTAGTGTCATTCTCGTCATGTCAATAATGCCAAGTCCATGCCATGCCCATGTTCAAGAGATGTTCATTGCTCATTATCTACAGTCTATACACCTTCCATCATGTCGGTCTATCTTGAGTCAGTCTTGCACATCTGTTTAGTGCCTGTTTCACTCCAAACATCTCTCATCGAGTTTCGTGTCGATGATGGGGGATTCATCATGGCCCTCCTTCGACGGATTCATCCTTGTCGACTTCAACACATCATCCGAGGACTGAATCTAGAAACCAATCGATTACCTTGGGCCTGCCTTCCTTAATGGCATGTTACTTCTCTTTCAACATGAGTTTACATCATTGAGTCTTGATTTAAATATCCCATTGAGTGTTCAACTTCAATCCCTTTATTCACATTCGATGGTCTGTACTATGATACCTTAGGGATCATTGCCATTACTGGTGATTTCTCTCGCGCTTGTTAGCGGTATACATCAATGACCGATAATCAAGTGGTTTCTACCATGTTTGACTCCAAGACATTGTAATCACATGGATAGATTCCTATCATTGCGGGTTCGATTTTAAGACCCTGGGAAGTCATATTGTACCCGAGTTATGATGGAGATTGTTTGAGTCATATTACACGAATCCACTTTTGTATTGGTCGTTGCTGTGTTATCATCTCATCATGGATATACGCTTGTGTTTAGTATCCATGATTGTGTCCAGTCAGTCTTTACTACCATGGATCTGCAATGTATTGGTCGGCAGCCATGTTGTGAGTTATGTGAGACTAGTATCTTAGAGTCAATTGTACTACAGCGGTTCCTTCCAACCAGCAAGTCCTTGCCATTATTATTTTATTACTAAAATGCATTTCACCTATCTTATTCCATCAGCTTCATGCTTTGGGGGGCATTCTGTTACACCAAAATGTTGTCACCCTTGTGCAAGTGTCGCAGGTGTCGTTATCAGGACCTAGTGTCGTCATCATGACCATTGTGTAAACTATTTTCTCTAACTCCTAAACTCATACTGGGATAAAACACATTCAACTGAAGGTTATCCCTGCCCGGTTGACCCTCTCTGAGTAGGATGGTGCACTTCTCCTTTAGCTAGGGTGCGTCCGTGCAGTTCCTGGTCAGCTAGGGTGAGCCACTAGCGCCCTTTGTCCTCCTACAGGGTGCGCCTGACCCTCTATGGCACTTTGTCTCCTCTACCATGGTGTGCTGAGGTTAGTTAGAGGCTATTTTGGGGAGTCTCAAGGTCTTTCTAGATGTTTGTTGAGTTGGATACCTATCCCTAGAATTTGGGAGAGGTGGCATTTCGGTTCCTAACCTAATGGGATGATCCCTTAACTATCTCCCCCTAATCCTCAACCTACCGTATCTCTTTATCCCTATATAAACACCCCGTCTCTCCATGGGAAGGGGGGAAAGTCTATAGTATCTTCATGCTGGTATAATCCATATTGGTGATCCCTAACCATCTTGGGAAGCTTGTACCATCTTGGAGGTTTGGCTTGGACATGTTGTTACACCTAAAATCTTACCATCATGAGATTCAGTGTATACATCCCTAAAGTTTCCTTGACTAAGTTATTAACCTGGAAGAGATACAAACCCATTCATACTAGGTTTTGAAAGGTCATCCCAGGTTGTCCTCAAGCAACCTACGATGTCGCATGTTGGCCTCTTTCAGCATGAGATGATGTCAATTAATGGTAAAAAATAGCTCCTTCGAGCCCATTCTCAAAGCTAGCTGACATGGATCCCTATCCCTAACCTTTTGGGAGAGCTGGCACTTAGTTCCTAACCTCTTGGAAGGATCCCCTATCTCTCTCCTACCATATCTCAACCTACCCTATCCATACCCTATCCACGTAGTCCTATATAAATGAAGCTCACTCCCATTCAAAAGAGAGGAAGTCTATAGTGTCTACATGATGGTGAAACTACCTTAGGAGAGATCCCTATTCATCCATTGAGAGACTCAGACTTCCTTGGGAGGCTTTGGCACTGGTTCGATCGGATGAGGATTGCTATGTCAAGTCTATGGTTGTAATATTTCTATCCTATGTACTTCTCTTTTCAATACAGTAATATAATTGCTTTCCACCAAAATCTCATTGTGTTAATGATATCTTTTGTAGTTCGCCAACTTGACTACTTACTTAGATCTATTATTGTATAGATGTGTTTTACTTGTTTTGTTGTCTTGTTATCATGACACATTTTTCTGCTCGGATCTGAAGATCGTCAAGCTCGGAGCAGCATTCAAGGAGAAAAGGATTAGCGATCTGTAAGGTAAACGTATCTAGTTCCTCAATCCTTAATTAGATCTAGAAAAGTGACTTATATTCTATCCTATTTTTTCTAGACTCATGTTTAGCTAGGGAGATCATGCCTCGAGTCCGCTCTTGGTAGATTGTCCGTTAAGCAAATCTGGTGACCATACTAGGGAGTACATTGTTTGTAGTTTTCAATTTGGATACCATTTTTAGTTGATTGCTTTTGCGAACCATCTATAATCTTGTTTTCCTTCTAAGCCTTGTTTCACCATCAGATCTTCACTTTGAAGAGTTTGTAGTCCTCCTATGAATTTGTACTCATCATTTTCAAACCATTTCATTGCTCATTGTTTGGAGAATTCGTTCATTTTTTAACTTGGATCTCGCCTGTCGCACCTGGTCAATGGAATCAGAGTGACATTGTGTCATTTTTTATCTTTGTTCTTTGTCTGTTAGCCTATCATTGCAACCCTTTCATTGGTCTACTGTGACACTGTAACACTTCCCGCATTGGTAAACTATGATGTCGCACTGTGTACAAACACATACTATGTTGATCTGTCGAATTTGGCATGCAGGAATCCCTTCTCCATTTATTAATTTGAGTTTTGGTTTGGTGTATAAACTCCCTCTGTGCTGCAAGATCCAGTCAGAGACCCCATTTATTATTCCTGCGTTGAAGTGTTTGGTTCTATTTGGAGTTGTTTTGGGTTCCATCTCGGACAAGTCTGAGATTTGGTAGTGGTGGACACTCTCGTCTCCCCCACCTACATCCACTCACCCTTGCTTTCCCTCCTCTCCTTCCCAGATCTGGTTATTGCATTGGATTAGTTTGCAGACCTCATTTTCATACATTTTTTGAGCTTTGCTTGCTTTAGTGTTGCTTGTTACTGATTGATTTTGAATGTTTGTGTGTACTTTCAGTCCATTGAGTGCTCGTCATTTTCTTGAGATTTTTTGAGTTATTGGAGTGATGCAAGTAATCCTTTCATTTCAGTATGTGATTAAAAGCATCACTGTTATCAAATTGTTATTTTGATACATCCATTTAAAAATCAAAAGTACTTTATTTCCATCATTCTTCAAGCTCATTTGAAGAATTTTACATGCATTGGATTGTCTCATTTGTAGATCTTTTGGAAAAGTTGAAAGAGAATTGAATTATTTGTGTTTTTCACGAATTATGAGCTACTCATTTTCCTAAAACATTCGAGTAGATATAAAGTTTTGCAAAAGTAGTTCCATGCTTGGAAAGTTAGATGCATTTTTTGTTCTTATGCTTTTAGGCCTGTATAGTGAAAGTGAAAAGCTTGCATACTCTATTTAGAAACTCTCTTTTTTCATCACTTAACTTCATTTTTTGTTTTGAAATGATAAAAGAAAAAGAAAAAACATGCTTTGATTTGGCTTAGTAGTGTTGTGTCATTTTTTGTGTGTTTCGCTTGAAAAGGAAATGAATACTTCATAGTCATTTTTTGGTAGACTTGAGATTGTGTTGCATTGTGTTGCTTTGGCAAAATCATTGGAAAGGAATTTCTCCCTCCCATACATAGAGTTCATCAAAAGAAAAGTGTATCTTTTTGCATGTAGTTAGGGCTTCCATTATGTTTACGATTATGTACTCACCTCATGCATTCACCTAACAGTCCAGATAAAATTAACGGTAGAACCAGGGTAAAATTTTTAGTAACTTGTGTGTAAGTTAGAGACGTGTTCCGACATCGTTAAGCGTGGCAGCTGTCCTTATTTTCCAGCACTATATTCCGGGGGTATTGTAGTCTTCCATGTACTTATCGGTATATCGAAGCTCTTTCATGTACCCACCAAGTCCCTTAAGTACTTGGAATATATCGAAAGGTGTTTCCCGTACTCGATAGTATCTAGGAAGGTCTCGTGTCGTATGGTTGTGCATTGGACAACCCCACTATAGATTTGAGCTCCCACGTACCTTGCGTATATCGGGAGACACTATTAGGATTCCTGAGACCAATTGAGTTAACCTTTTGGCTGTCTTAGCAGAGCAATACACTGAGAACAACACTTGGGGAGATTACTACACACGTATTGTTTATGTAATTTGGTATTCAGGCAAAGGTACGGTCCCAATCCTCCTTGTTGTGTTTTATTGTTGGACCCTGCGGTATATAACGATTTGCGAAGCCTTGACAATCCAGTGAGGTTCAAGACCTTTGAATCCACTCATATCACATAAGTTTGCATGTGGCCTTAGTTTGTGTAGGGTTTTGTCTGGCCTACTTTTCTTTTGTTTAGCTTTCCTTAGTAGAAACTTTTGTTTCAGTCACTTTGGCTGACTTTCCTTGGAGAAGGTCCCATAGGATTCAAAACTTACCACCCAAATATCCCCTTGACCAGGAGGTAATTCTGAGGGTAAGAATGGACCCTCAATACAGTTTCGGTTCACAAGAAGTGGAAAACCCTACTTTAAACGTTGGAGGACTCTTGCTTCCTCACACTCCTCTAGATTCACCTATCTCCCACCCCCCGCAGGGTGAAGAAGCCCAAATTTACACTTCACAAGACTTACCTCCCATTTCCTTGGGAGATCCTGGATCATTGGAATGTATAAATCAACCCAAGGACGACCCCACAATAGCTGTTGGACCTTCAGCAGCTTATTGGACATCTTCTCTATGCCACCCAATGGCCCATTTTTCCATTGCACCCCCACCTAGTGGGACTACTCCAGATGATCCCTTAGCTTACTATTGTGGCCAACTGGCTCATTCTCGTTCTATGGCTGAGGAGATTCAGAGATCAAGTCTCTAACAACGGGTTAAATACTCGACGTTACCCCCCTTATCGACCAATCCCAGGTTTCTCTTTGATCTTTTGAGTCACCCGAATCAGCCACACAACACATGACCACTTCTGAAACTGGTCAACCATCCATTCCTGCACATACGTCCCCTAGACAGGAGACCAGTTTAGTACGTCTAACAACCCAACCTATTGAGGAACAACAGTTTAACACACCTGTCACTACTAGGGTTGCATTACCTGCTCCTCCCCCACCTCAAAACGTGCGGGGCAGATACTCATTACCTCCTACTTTCCTTACAAGTAATGTTAATCTTATGGTAGTTAATCAGTGACCAGTGTTGGGTCAACCTTTACTTAGTGGCCAGAAAGTTGTTGATGGGTGGAAACCACCGTCTCTTAACCATAATACCGCAACAGGAATTCCCATCAGTCCTCCCATTGGAAAATCCTTCCCTCCTATACCTTCCACTACGGGGTTATCCCATGTTGGGGGACTGTCCAACGTAATTCAACCACCATCGATTCAAGCGTATCCAGGTCATCTTAACCCTGTGCTGGGTCAACTTAATCCCAGAAACGCACTCGACTGGGTACCCTACCCCGGAAACCCTTACGGACATCAAATTTTTTTACAACATGGACACCCACTTATAGTCCCTCAAGTCCATCCACCCTCGTTTGGTCCACCCACACCCCCCATTGGAGGCGGCGATCCCCCACACAACTCTGTAGGAGGTGGACCTCTACCTTTTGGTAGAGGACCACCTCATTCTAGTCATCATGGTCCACCCCCCCTTGGAAGTGGTAGTGGAGGACCATCCCACCCTGGAGTTGGTGGTGGAGCACCATCCCATCCTGGTGGTGGTGGTGGAGCACCATCCCATCCTGGTGGTGGTGGTGGAGGACCTTCTCATCCTGGTGGCGATGGTGGAGGACCACGACCCTACTATGGTGGAGGTGGATGAGGAGGCTCTTACCCTTTCGACGGTGGTGGTGGCCCACCACCCCCTCCCTATGGAGGTGGTGGGGGACCACCCTATTCCGGCAGTGGTAGCGGACCACCACCTCCTCCCAGCGAAGGTGGTGGCATCACATTCTACCCTGGCAGTGGAGGCAAGCCCCCACCATTTGGAGGCGGCCCACCCCCTCCCAGCGGCGGAGGTGAGCCCCCACCTTATGGCAATGGAGCACCTTATTATGGTAATGGACCACCTTACTATGGTCGTGGACCTACATTTGGTCTAGGAGGCCCATACCCCTATGGCCAATTTTCTCCTGGAACACCCTTTGGTCAGTGAACACAAGGTCCTGTTGGTCCTTACATGCCTTATCAGTACTACTAGTACCACATCCTAATCCGCAGCTGCCCTTTTTGGCTACTTTGGACCTGCCTGACCTGTCTCGCCTGACCAATGACCCCATCTACCACAGAACTAATTGGCCACCCATTCCAGTGAAACTTCCATCAGATATCCCAAAATTTGATGGTAAGGCAGGTGAGGATCCCAAAAAACACGTGATGACATACCACCTATGGTGTTCATCCAACTTCTTGATGGACGACTTGATCTGTCTTAGATTATTCCAAAGGACTCTCACTGGTTCGGCTGCTAAGTGGTATATTGAACTACCACACCATTCTTTTCCTGATTTTGGTTTTTTTGCTATGAATTTTTTGACTCACTTCTAGCAGCCTATACGATATGAAACTGGTACAGATCTTTTAACCTCGCTTGGTCAGAATACTGCTAATCACATCTCAGATCATATACATGAGTGGCGGAGGAGACGATGTCTTGTTAAGGCTCCTATTCCAGACCAACTCCTAGCGAAATGGTTTATGAAGTCTCTCATCCCTACCATAGCATGAGATGTTTCCAGGGGAGGTGCTGTCACTGAGGAAAAAGCCATCGCCCGTGCCCATTTGCTAGAGTATATCCCTTATATTAATGGAGTTCCCATTCTCTCAAGGTATGATTGTACTTATATTAATGAAGTGTCCATGGTTAGATTCTCTTGAAATACAATCATAGGAATATTCTATGGAGGTTTTGTATTTTACCTTGCTCTTATTTTAAAGAGAAGACTTGTTTAAAGTTGTTGGACCTTGAATGTCCTCGAAAGGGCTCCCTAGAGAGAGAGACTTAGTGAAAGTAGGGAAAGATTTTTTCCACTAGTTAAGATTATGAGAAGAATATACATTATTTTTGCATGTTTTGGATCTCTTTGAGATAAGCCTTGAAGAAGGTTGGAAAAAATTAAGTTGCAAGTTGTAAACCCCTTTTATTTACTTTGATTAAAAAAATTATGACTCTCCCCCCCCCCCTCTTTTGTGGATGTAGCCCAAGATGTGGGTGAACCAAGGTAAAACGGTGTCCATGTATTGTTGTTCTTGTGTATAAGTATTGCATTTAAGCTAATGTGTTCTTAAGTGTACCTAATGCATTTAGTGTGGGATATATAATTAGGATTACTTGGCTTGTTCTTATGTGTGAATAAGAATTTTGTTTGTTGTTTATATAATGTATATCGTTCATATGTGTAACCTGTAATTTTATCATTATATAAATTGCATACCTCGTTGAATGTCCCTAGATAAAGGGTAATTCATTGATAGTTTCATATTGTTCATAAAGGAGTAGTTAATGTTTTACTTATTACCAATGGGAATGGACATGTAATTTTATCATTATATAAATTGCATACCTCGTTGAATGTCCCTAGATAAAGGGTAATTCATTGATAGTTTCATATTGTTCATAAAGGAGTAGTTATGTTTTTACTATTACTAATGGGAATGGACATTTTATAAGGGACGTAAATGTTACTAAGAGTATTGGTGGTACAAATGATTAGGTATGATCATTATCAATTATTTTTCATCATGTTTAAATGAAATTAGTTTACTACCTATCCAATTGTTAAAAGTTCATGGTGAAAAGTTATTTAAATAATTTACATTTTTTTCCAACCCTGAAATATGGGTTTGTTACATATGGTATCAGAGCTTTAGCTTACAATGCTAGGGCCTATTGGGCTCAACATGAGATAAATAAATATGAAAACTAATCAAGTGATTATTGTTTTGTTTTTATGCATGGACTGGACCGAACGAGGGAGAATTTTCAATGGAGTTAAACTTCTAGATCTCCAAATGAGTAAAGATAAGTGTATCTTGTCTTTCATTTATGTGTAATTGTTGGGATTGTGGTTAAAAACTAGATGCATTTTCTTTGCGCTTTCCTTTAAAGATGAAGAAGTTAGTTTATGTCATATAAGTAAAGCATATGAAAATATAGGTGGAGTTATGTTATAAAGTTGTAAAGCCCTTCATAATAAGTGTAAGATATAGTGATAAAAACTCTATGGTTATTGTAATTAAATTTATGAAGCACATAAATATTAGTTAAAGGTCATGTCGGATTTTGTTCATGCACATATAAAATTGTTTCCACTACTAACCTTGCGATAGTCTGATATAATTGTAGGAGATAAACATGATGACAATATGATAGTTATCCTATTATACATAAATGTAATTATGATGATAGGTTATGTGTACAAAATTGATCCACAAAATCGATGATAGTTGGTTATATTAACGTTTGTCTTATTCTGTAAAGTTCTTATATTATAGTAAGTTTTGCATGGAGTAGGACAAGATAATCATGTTGATTATGAAAGATGCAGTCAAAATTTCAGTCGCATAAGTCTATTTATGATCAATTAAGTAGTCTACTTTGTTGTGTGATTTCCGAAAACGCTGCGTGCAGGAATTAGCATGTATTACCTTGTGAAATGATTTTTACCCCTTATGATGATGTTGTGTTATAATGGATTGGACATATCGTGTTTTAGTGATTCATGAGATTAGTGTATTGTTCATAGGATTTTATTTTAGAAGAATTTATACCTTAACCTGAAATTCACACGTATTCTTCCTTATAGTAGCATTGTTTTACTTGGAAATATTAGAAATATACCTTGTCCTCATGATTGTCTTGTCAAGTTGATCTCTACATGAAGGTTAAGAAATATTGATTGTAATGCTAAATTGAGATAATGGAAGTATGGGGTGTTGTTACTTGTAAGATGTACTTTTCCATAGTAGTGACATACTTAAAGAGTGTACATGTATACCTAATTGGTTTGCAAAGTTGGAAAGTGGTATTTGGTCCAGTTTTGTATCCTTGTGTTCAAATAATCATTCTATTGATGCGGGAGTTATGCCATTGTTATGGTATATATATATATATATATTTATGCATATAATTTCATCTTTGTTAATCAAAATAAATTAACAAAATAATGCATGTTGCATAATGGTTATTTCATAATATTTTAGTAAAATGCATGTGACCTAGTTATAAACCCTTAGAGACAACTTGTGGGTTATGGTCACAAAGAACTATCCTTAGGCTTAAATGTTATACCTAAGACATGTGATCTCATTGTAAAACATCACTATATGGTCAATTAAACGCTTGCTTAAATCTAGCGATTTAGGTGTAATTAAAGTGCAGCAAAAAAAAAAAAAAAAAACTAGTCATCCTAATTATGAATGATTGAATGTGTAGATTGTTAAAAGAATCTTGACTTTATTTGATTTACCTAGGCATCATAATGAAGAATGTGTTCTTGATTAGGAAATTTTTTTCCTTTATTTATATAATAGTGTAATTCTCATCCGATGTTGTCATATCCAACAAGAGAAGTATAATGACAAGAACTTGTGGTTATGCTAGTAATACAGATGGTGTAAGGTGTAAATTTAAGATATAAGACTACATAGAATTGTAAAGTGTGAGTTTTCATAGATAGGATGTTAGAGTTAAAAGTATATCAATCATGTAATTATGAATACATTTTGGTCCTTGATGATAACTATTTTGTTGAGACAAATCATGTTGATATGGTGTAATTACAAATGTATCTAAATCCGTACTTGTTGTAATACAGACGAGATGAATGCAATTATGATTCTGTATAAGAGGAACTATTGTTCTAACCTATGTGGATGTGTGCGTAAAAGTAAAGGAAAAGGAAAATACTTTCATTTTTCACTAGAATTGTTAAGGATAAAGGTGTAATATTGTATGAATTTGCAAGCAATATCCCTCGCGGATTAAACTAATCTTATTTTGGAAATACATTATGATAGACCCCAGGTAGAGTAAGTTATATTTTTCTAAAAAAGGTTAGTGAGTATCATGATCTTGTTAATTGTTTGATTTTAGAAGAATTCTAATCTTGTTGTGATTGATTGAGAATGGGAGCTTATCTCTAGATGATAAGTCTCAATTTGAAATGAATCTATATGAAACTAAAATGTTTGAACTATGATACTAACATGTTTTCAACAGATCCAACCTCTGAATCATATTAAGAATATTGAAGAGTTTACATCGGGATGAAGAGAAGAGGATGCATAAGTTAATTGAACGAGCATGCATATAATGCTATGGAATTAATGTGTTCAATTTTTAAGCAATTGAAGCAAAGACATTTTTTTATACTAACATTTCAAGAAGTGATATTAAACAGAGACTAATGTCATGATCAAGGAGGAACATAGATTATAATAGCACTTATAGAGGTAAGTTCAGCGAAATCGCTCAAGAGTAAGTAATGATTTACTCAACAATTTTTGGTAAGACTTATGATTGATAATGTGTAATTGGGAAAAAATGAAAAGAGTACGATAGGTGAATATATGTTAATATTCTGTTACTATTATGTTATATGTGCATGCAAGAAATAATAAATGATCATTACTAAGAATATTTCCTGGACTCAAACAAGAAGGTTTGAGGGGAAAAGTCAATATTTCCTGCACTCAAACGAGAAGGTTTGCGGGGAAAAGAATATTTTCTAGACTTGAGTAGAATGGCTGCATCTTGCACACACTCATTAGCAGTTGCAGGAGGCAACTTCCCTAAAAATGTGGTCATGTTCCCCATGGAAGTGGAACAGAGTAGGTGGCTCGTTGAATATTATATTGACCCAAAGACCTGGGCAAATTTAATCCATCGAATGGGGTAGGAGGCTCACTAGATTTTTCGATGAGGGGAATGCTAACTAATGAGTTGTAGAGCAAGACTGTCTGATTATTCTGTTGAGTTTACATAGAGTATTTTGTTTGCAAATTTTGATTTGTTTCGTTTCAAAAGAACATAACTCGAGGAAGAGTTATGTCTACAACAGAGGAACTGCTAAAATTTCAAAACTCATGGGAGAGTTTGATGATCAACAAAGTCTTGTTGAAAGAATGGTATTTTGATATAAGTAAATGTTAATGATTTGTCTTGTAACTAGCCTATGAGATGCATTTATGTGCGTATGTTATGAATGCTAGAGTAAGAAAATACTCCCTCAAGGATGAGGAAGAATGATGAACATTTACTATTTTGAAATTGTGTATATTTATGTTGTACTAAAAGAAAATTGGAAAACTTTGTACGAGTTGTACAATGTGCAGGTTATAAGTGAAGAGAGCCTGCGTAAATCACATATATATATATATATATATATATATGAATGCAGCGACCAAAGCAGAAAAATAAAGCAAGAGAATGACGGAAAAAGGATTCATAAGACAAATTGTGGAACGCCGAGGATGGTGTTATTCTTAAGGAGAGGAGTGTGTAACATCCCTCAAATTTAACCCTTATTACTATTATAAATATTTTTGCAAATGTATATGTAAATTATGTAAATGGATGTGGTGAGGAGCTCAAGGCCAAGGCCCCAACGGTGGATTTTGTGAGTACCATTACATTATTTTCCTAGTCATAAATGTTATTATAAACTTAGGAGACTTTGGGACAACAATTGAATCCACTGAGGAAAAGATGTCGCCTCGTTAGGATGCCATGAAAAGAATCTAAGCCAATGACGACGAAGGTCATCTTGATACCAACGAGAACTTGAAGAAAAGTAACCATGTTAGTTATGTTGTCATAAGTTATGTGGTCCACTCGAGTGGGATTGTCAAGGGAAGTACTAAATCACCTCTAATGTACTACTGAGCAATAAAAACTTAAATTCTAAGTATGAAGATAGTATTCCCTAAATAACATTATGTAAGGGAAGAGGTCCTTCTACCCTCGACAGAGACACAGGTAACTTACAAAATTTAAAGGGTTTCCTTCAACCTTGAAAGAAGAAATAATTATTCATTAAATAATTAATGTAAGAAGGACCAATTGTATATATATATATATATATATATATATATATATATGAGATATGTATATGATATAAGATATATATATATATAGTAACTAATATTATAATTATTATGATAGTCATAACATTATTTAAATGAATTGAGAATCTAAGAGTTATATTGCTTGGATAAAACAAAGGAGTTAACCTTAATTCTCTTTTACTAAAAGAGATTGACACGCAATTTCTCAATTACATATTATGGGTTTTCCTTTTAATAACAGAATAGATCTAACTTAAAAATGGGAATTACTTTAATGTATAAATATATATCAAAGGAAAACCTATGAAAGATTTTAGCTAAGCATACTTGCTTCTGATATCTCAAATAAACTACCATGAGATAAATTAATTAAAGAGAATATTGACCACTCCCCTTGTTAAACATGCGGTGGTTTCATAAGATGATGTGTTCCCATACAAAAAACTATCGAACACTCCATCCCGCCAGCAGTGCTGCTAAGTGGAGCACTCCGGTTCATGACACTCGCTATTTGTCACCCAATTTGTTTTACCACGCCGACGGCTAGAACGATAAAAGTAGACTGTTTACGTTTTGAAGGGAGAGTTTTTTATAGGTTGTTTTGATATGATAGGAATGCGCTATCAATGGGTAGCAGAGTAGCTCGGATCCGTTTGATCCTTTAGTTTGACCATTGAGGTACGTTGTTGTTTTTGGGTTCTTAATATAGTTGTTTTAATATGATTGGGACGCCCTGCCAATGGAGTGGTACAGTAATTGGGATCCATTTGATCCTTTGCTAAATTGATAAGTTATTTTATTTTAATTTATTTTCGGAATAGACGCTCTGCCTATGGAATGGCTGAGTAAATAGATTTAGTTTCATTCCTTTGTGCTCATGGTTATATTGTGCTTCCATTGAAAAACGCGGAGCTCTGTAGAATCTCTATCCCTTGTTTTTGTCATTTCATATTGTGCTTGCTTTGGAAACGGGGAGCTTTGCTTTATCGTTGCTTTTAAAATATAGCCATCGAATCTCTGTTTTGGGTTACTGCCAACATTTAGGACGGACCTCTGTCAAGGATTATTGCCATCATCTAGGATGGATCCCTGTCATGGATTTCTGCCATCACTTAGGATGGATCGCTGCCTTTCAATGCCACCATTGACTTGGTATAAAACTATGTTTCTTTTTAGAATGCTGCCAACGGATTTCATGTTGCTTGTAATTTAGAAAATAGTGTTACGGTTGAAATTTATGATGAGAGTAAGGAACGAGGGGTTTGGTGTTTAAAACTTGATGAAGGGAGAGAACGGCCTCCCGACCCGATCCCCACCTTGTTTGTGCTGCCAACGTATCTCTGAGTAACTACGCCATCAGAAAATGCTCATGTATCTTTTGCAATGCATGGGAAGCAACAGCTGCCATGAAATCGTGGGTTCATAAAACCAGAATCCATGTATTTACTTTTTGGTATGACTACATTACAAAGGAGAAGAATACAAGGTCTCGGCACACTGGTTATACGATTTTTAAATCACAACAAGGAAGTCATTTAGTTTAATTCTTAAGTAGTATGTCTTTTAGAATTCATCCGTATGGTTGCCAAGGTTTTTGTTTTATGCAACCGGTAGTCTTTATCGTACAATAGGATTGATGTTTTAAAGTTGCTTAATTGTTGGTGTTTTAGGGAAAATAAATCGAATGGAAATCTTTAATTTCATTTTTATAAATAGGCAAAGTATGCTTGAAACAAGAGGGCATAGAGTATATCCCTTATATTAATGGAGTTCCCATTCTCTCAAGGTATGATTGTACTTATATTAATGAAGTGTCCATGGTTAGATTCTCTTGAAATACAATTGTAGGAATATTCTATGGAGGTTTTGTATTTTACCTTGCTCTTATTTTAAAGAGAAGACTTGTTTAAAGTTGTTGGACCTTGAATGTCCTCGAAAGGGCTCGCTAGAGAGAGAGACTTAGTGAAAGTAGGGAAATATTTTTTCCCCTAGTTAAGATTATGAGAAGAATATACATTATTTTTGCATGTTTTGGATCTCTTTGAGATAAGCCTTGAAGAAGGTTGGCAACAATTAAGTTGCAAGTTGTAAACCCCTTTTTTTTACTTTGATTAAAAAAATTATGACTCTCCCCCCCTTTTGTGGACGTAGCCCAAGATGTGTGTGAACCATGGTAAAACGATGTCCATGTATTGTTGTTATTGTGTATAAGTATTGCATTTAAGCTAATGTGTTCTTAAGTGTACCTAATGCATTTAGTGTGGGCTATATCATTAGGATTACTTGGCTTGTTCTTATGTGTAAATAAAAATTTGGTTTGTTGTTTATATAATGTATATCGTTCATATGTGTAACCTGTAATTTTATCATTATATAAATTGCATACCTCGCTGAATGTCCCTAGATAAAGGGTAATTCATTGATAGTTTCATATTGTTCAGAAAGGAGTAGTTAATGTTTTTCTTATTACCAATGGGAATGGACATGTAATTTTAACATTATATAAATTGCATACCTCATTGAATGTCCCTAGATAAAGGGTAAATCATTGATAGTTTCATATTGTTCATAAAGGAGTAGTTAATGTTTTTGTTATTACCAATGGGAATGGACATTTTATAAGGGACGTAAATGTTACTAAGAGTATTGGTGGTACAAATGATTAGGTATGATCATTATCAATTATTTTTCATCATGTTTAAATGAAATTAGTTTATTACCTATACAATTGTTAAAATTTCATGGTGAAAATTTATTTAAATAATTTACATTTTTTTCCAACCCTGAAATATGGGTTTGTTACATATGGTTACATAAGCTTACAATGCTAGGGCCTATTGGGCTCAACATGAGATAAATAAATATGAAGACTAATCAAGTGATTCTTGTTTTTTTTTTATGCATGGACTGGACCGAACGAGGGAGAATTTTCAACGGAGTTAAACTTCTAGATCTCCAAATGAGTAAAGATAAGTGTATCTTGTCTTTCATTTATGTGTAATTGTTGGGATTGTGGTTAAAAACTAGATGCATTTTTTCTTCGCTTGCCTTTAAAGATGAAGAAGTTAGTTTATGTCATATAAGTAAAGCTTATGAAAATATAGGTGGAGTTATGTTATAAGGTTGTAAATCTCTTCATAATAAGTGTAAGATATAGTGATAAAAACTCTATGGTTATTGTAATTAAATTTATGAGGCACATAAATATTAGTTAAAGGTCATGTCGGATTTTGTTCATGCACATATAAAATTGTTTCCACTACTGACCTTGCGATAGTCTAATATAATTGTAGGAGATAAACATGATGACAATATGATAGTTATCCTATTATACATAAATGTAATTATGATGATAGGTTATGTGTACAAAATTGATCCACAAAATCGATCATAGTTGGTTATATTAACGTTTGTCTTATTCTGTAAATTCCTTATGTTATAGTAAGTTTTGCATGGAGTAGGACAAGATAATCATGTTGATTATGAAAGATGCAGTCAAACTTTCAGTCGCATAAGTCTATTTATGATCAATTAAGTAGTCTACTTTGTTGTGTCATTTCCGAAAACACTGCCTGCAGGAATTATCATGTATTACCTTCTGAAATGATTTTTACCCCTTATGATGATGTTGTGTTATAATGGATTGGACATATCGTGTTTTAGTGATTCATGAGATTAGTGTATTGTTCATAGGATTTTATTTTAGAAGAATGTATACATTAACCTGAAATTCACACGTATTCTTCCTTATAGTAGCATTGTTTTACTTGGAAATGTTAAAAATATACCTTGTCCTCATGATTGTCTTGTCAAGTTGATCTCTATATGAAGGTTAAGAAATATTGATTGTAATGCTAAATTGAGATAATGGAAGTATGGGGTGTTGTTACTTGTAAGATGTACTTTTCCATAGTAGCGACATACTTAAAGAGTGTACATGTATACCTAATTGGTTTGCAAAGTTAGAAAGTGGTATTTGGTCCAGTTTTGTATCCTTGTGTTCAAATAATCATTCTATTGATGCGGGAGTTATGCCATAGTTATGGTAAATATATATATTTATGCATATAATTTCATCTTTGTTAATCAAAATAAATTAACAAAATAATGCATGTTGCATAATGGTTATTTCACAATATTTTAGTAAAATGCATGTGACCTAGTTATAAACCCTTAGAGACAACTTGTGGGTTATGGTCACAAAGAACTATCCTTAGGCTTAAATGTTATACCTAATACATGTGATGTCATTGTAAAACATCACTATATGTTCAATTAAACGCTTGCTTAAATCTAGCATTTTAGGTGTAATTAAAGTGAAGCAAAACAAGAAAAAGACTAGTCATCCTAATTATGAATGATTGAATGTGTAGATTGTTAAAAGAATCTTGACTTTATTTGATTTACCTGGGCATCATAATGAAGAATGTGTTCTTGTTTAGGAAATTGTTTTCCTTTATTTATATAATAGTGTAATTCTCATCCGATGTTGTGATATCCAACAAGAGAAGTATAATGACAAGAACTTGTTGTTATGCTAGTAATACGGATGGTGTAAGGTGCAAATTTAAGATATAAGACTACATAGAATTGTAAAGTGTGACTTTTCATAGATAGGATGTTAGAGCTAAAAGTATATCAATCATGTAATTATGAATACATTTTGGTCCTTGATGATAACTATTTTGTTGAGACAAATCATGTTGATATGGTGTAATTACAAATGTATCTAAATCCGTACTTGTTGTAATACAGACGAGATGAATGCAATTATGATTCTGTATAAGAGGAACTATTGGTCTAACCTATGTGGATGTGTGCGTAAAAGTAAAGGAAAATTAAAAGAATTTCATTTTTCACTAGAATTGTTAACGATAAAGGTGTAATATTGTATGAATTTGCAAGCAATATCCCTCGCGGATTAAACTAATCTTATTTTGCAAATACATTATGATAGACCCCAGGTAGAGTAAGTTATATTTTTCTAACAAAGGTTAGTGAGTGTCAAAATCTTGTTAATAGTTTGATTTTAGAAGAATTCTAATCTTGTTGTGATTGATTGAGCATGGGAGATTATCTCTAGATGATAAGTCTCAATTTGAAATGAATGTATATGAAACTAAAATGTTTGAACTATGATACTAACATGTTTTCAACAGATCCAACCTCCGACTCATATTAAGGATATTGAAGAGTTTACGTCGGGATGAAGAGAAGAGGATGCACAAGTTAATTGAACGAGCATGCGTATAATGCTATGGAACTAATGTGTTCAATTTTTAAGCAATTGAAGCAAAGAATTTTTTTTATACGAACATTTTAGGAAGTGATATTAAACAGAGACTAATGTCATGACCAAGGAGGAACGTAGATAATAATAGCACTTATAGAGGTAAGTTCAGCGAAATCGCTCAAGAGTAAGTAATGATTTACTCGACATTTTTTGGTAAGAATTATGATTGATAATGTGTAATCAGGAAAAAATGAAAAGAGTACAATAGGTGAATATATGTTAATATTCTGTTACTATTATGTTATATGTGCATGCAAGAAATAATAAATGATCGTTACTAAGAATATTTCCTGGACTCAAACAAGAAGGTTTGAGGGGAAAAGTCAATATTTTCTGCACTCAAACGAGAAGGTTTGAGGGGAAAAGAATATTTTCTAGACTTGAGTAGAATGCCTGCATCTTGCACGCACTCATTAGCAGTTGCAGGAGGCAACTTCCCTAAAAATGTGGTCATGTTCCCCATGGAAGTGGAACAGAGCAGGTGGCTCATTGAATATTATACTGACCCAAAGACCTGGGAAAATTTAATCCATCGAATGGGGCAGGAGGCTCACTAGATTTTTTGATGAGGGGAATGCTAACTAATAAGTTGTAGAGCAAGACCATGAGTTTAAATAGAGTATTTTGTTTGCAAATTTTGATTTGCTAAGTTTCAAAAGAACATAACTCAAGGAAGAGTTATGTGTACAACAGAGGAACTGCTGAAATTTCAAAACTCATGGGAGAGTTTGATGATCAACAAAGTCTTGTTGAAAGAATGGTATTTTGATATAAGTAAATGTTAATGATTTGTCTTGTAACTAGCCTATGAGATGCATTTATGTGTGTATGTTATGAATGCTAGAGTAAGCAAATATTCCCTCAAGGATGAGGAAGAATGATGAACATTTACTGTTTTGAAATTGTGTATACTTATGTTGTACTAAAAGAAAATTGGAAAACTTTGTACAAGTTGTACAATGTGCAGGTTATAAGTGAAGAGAGCCTGTGGAAATCACAAATATATATATATATATATATATATATATATATATATGAACGTAGCGACCAAAGCAGAAAAATAAAGCAAGAGAATGACGGAAAAAGTATTCATAAGACAAATTGTGGAACACTGAGGACGGTGTTATTCTTAAGGAGAGGAGTGTGTAACATCCCTCAAATTTAACCCTTATTACTATTATAAATATTTTTGCAAATGTATATGTAAATTATGTAAATGGATGTGGTGAGGAGCTCAAGGCCAAGGCCCCACCAGTGGATTTTGTGAGTGCCGTTACGTTATTTTCCTAGTCATAAATGTTATTATAAACTTAGGAGACTTTGGGACGACAATTGAATCCACTGAGGAAAAGAGGTCGCCTCATTAGGATGCCATGAAAAGAATCTAAGCCAATGACGACGAAGGTCATCTTGATACCAATGGGAACTTGAAGAAAAGTAATCATGTTAGTTATGTTGTCATAAGTTATGTGGTCCACTCGAGTGGGATTGTCAAGGGAGGTACTAAATCACCTCTAATCTACTACTGAGCAATAAAAACTTAAATTCTAAGTATGAAGATAGTATTCCCTAAATAAAATTATGTAAGGGAAGAGGTCCTTCTACCCTCGACAGAGACACAAGTAACGTACAAAATTTAAAGGGTTTCCTTCAACCTTAAAGAAGAAATAATTATTCATTAAATAATTAATGTAAGAAGGACCAATTGTGTATATGTATATATATATATATATGAGATATGTATATATGTATATATATATATAGTAACTAATATTATAATTATTATGATAGTCATAACATTATTTAAATGAATTGAGAAGCTAAGAGTTATATTGCTTGGATAAAACAAAGGAGTTAACCTTAATTCTCTTTTACTAAAAGATATTGACAAGTAATTTCTCAATTACATATTATGGGTTTTCCTTTTAATAACAGAATAGATCTAAATTAAAAATGGGAATTACTTTAATATATAAATATATATCAAAGGAAAACCTATGAAAGATTTTAGCTAAGCATATCTCAAATAAACTACCATGAGATAAATTAATTAAAGAGAATCTTGACCACTCCCTTTGTTAAACATGCGGTGGTTTCATAAGATGATTTGTTCCCATAAAAAAACCTATCGAACACTCCACCCCACCAACGGTGCTGCTAAGTGGAGCACTCCGGTTCACAACCCTCGCCATTTGTCACCCGATTTGTTTTACCATGTCGAGGGCTGGAATGATAAAAGAAGACTGTTTATGTTTTGAAGGGAGAGTTTTTGATAGGTTGTTTTGATATGATAGGGACACGCTATCAATGGGTAGCACAGTAGCTCAGATCCGTTTGATCCTTTAGTTTGACCATTGAGGTACGTTGTTGTTTTTGCATTCTTTTAATATAGTTGTTTTAATATAATAGGGACGCCCTGCCAATGGAGTGGTACAATAACTGGGATCTGTTTGATCCTTTGCTAAATTGATAAGTTATTTTATTTTATTTTCGGAATAGACGCTCTACCTATGGAATGGCTCAGTAAATAAATTTAGTCTCATTCCTTTGTGCTCATGGTTATATTGTGCTGCCATTGAAAAACATGGAGCTCTGTAGAATTTCTGTCCCTTGTTTGTGTCATTTCATATTGTGTTTGCTTTGGAAATGGAGAGCTTTGCTTTATCGTTACTTTTAAAATGTAGCCATCGAATCTCTTCCTTGGGTTACTGCCAGCGTTTAGGACGGACCTCTGTCAAGGATTATTGCCATCATCTTGGATGGATCCCTGTCATGGATTTCTGCCATCACTTAGTGTTAAGTGTGAAGCCTTTCAACTGCACCGCCCAGTCCATCAAATTAACTGCACCGCCCAGTCCATCATATTAATTGCACCGCCCCTACCATACCATTGTCTAAAGTCATTGATGTTTGGTGGCAGCTGGTTGGTTTCATTAATGACCTTTGTTGAATTTCTGTTCTATATATACTCATTGTAAAATGTGTGAAGAACGCCAAGCAGAGAACAGGGGAAATGGCGAGTTGAGAAAGCGAGTGCTTCACTGCTGTAATAATTGAAATTTCATAGTGGAAATTGAGTGCAGGTGCGCTCCGTGGACGTAGGCCTTTTGCTGAACCACGAAAACAAATTTGTGTCTCATATTTTTTTTTTTCCGTTTCCTTTTTTTTTGCTTGTGCGTTGTGTATTCCCTGAGCAGTTGTGAAAATCCCCAACAACTGGTATCAGAGCCGAGGTTTCAAGGCTCAGGGATTTCGGACTGATTCCGTCCAGCTTGAGTTAGAGCAATGGGGTCCGAGAAGGATACATACAAGATAGAGAAATTCAACGGTACGAATTTCAGTTTCTGGAGGATGCAGATGGAGGACTACCTGTACCAGAAGGACTTGTATTTGCCGATAGTAGAAAAGCCGAAGGACATATCCGATGAAGAATGGGTGGTCGAACGTAAACCAAAAGATATGACCGACGCGCAGTGGATGGTTTTGGACCGGAAAGCGCTCGGAGCAATTCGACTTAGTTTGTCGAAATCTGTGGCCTTCAACATAAAGGGTCAAGAGACAGCTGCAGATCTCATGAAGGCCCTATCGAATTTATATGAGCAACCCTCTGCGGCAAGGAAGGTCCATCTGATAAAGAAGCTTGTAAATCTGAAGATGTCAGAAAATCAGAGCTTCAAGGAGCATCTGAATGTGTTCAACGAGGTAACAGATGGGTTAAATTCGGTCTCTATAATATTTGATGATGAAGTGTTGGCAGGCATAATTCTTGGCCAGATGCCAGAAAGTTGGAGCACGACGTGTCAATCGATCGCAAACTCATTCGGAAAAGAAAGGTTAGCCTTCCAACAGGTCGTAGACATGATTATGACCCAGGAAATCAGGATGCGTGAAGAGGGATCAGGGGCATCATCTTCAGCACTGAATATGGAAGGTAGAGAAAGCAGAAACAGGAATCGGAACAGAAATCAACAAGGTAGATCAAAGTCAAGAGGAAGATCCAAGTCCAGGAATCCTCAAGGCAAAAATTCAGGTAATCAGCAACGAAGCAAGAAAGACATCGAGTGCTGGAATTGTGGCAAGATGGGTCACTACTCTAGTGAGTGCAGATCTGGAAAGAAGGACGATGGCAAGAGCAGTGCAAATTGTGTCTCAGAGGAGGTAGACGATTTCCTTATCTGCGCATTGGAAAGCAAGATGGAATCTTGGGTGTTGGACTCAGGGGCGTCATTCCATGCCACCTCACACATGGATTTGTTCGAGAACTATGCCTCCGGAAATTTCGGTAAGGTGTATCTTGGTGACGATCAAGCATGCGACATTACCGGGAAAGGAGATGTGAAGATCCAGCTGAATGGCTCAGTTTCGAAACTTAACAACGTGAGACATATACCAGACTTGAGAAAGAATTTGATCTCCATTGGGCAGTTAGCATCAGACGGCTATGTGACGACTTTCACGGGAGATAAGTGGAAGATCTCAAAAGGAGCAATGACAATCGCCCGAGGAACTAAAAATGGGACTCTTTACACAACTACTGATGGGTGTGGTGTGGCCGTAGTGGCGGAAGATAAAGAGGATCCAAATTTGTGGCACCAAAGGTTTGGGCACATGAGCAGTCAGGGATTGAAGTGTTTGCAATCGAGAGGTAAAATGCCAGGGTTGAAGTCCGTTGAGGTTGATTTCTGTGAGAGTTGCATTCTTGGGAAGCAGAAGCGTGTAAGCTTCAAGAAGACTGGAAGAGCACCGGCAAAGGAGAAGCTGGAACTAGTGCACACCGACGTATGGGGTCCAGCTTCAGTCTCATCAATCGGAGGTAAACAGTATTTTGTCACTTTCATTGATGACCATTCTAGGAAGGTATGGGTTTACTTCTTACGACACAAGTCTGATGTGTTTGAGGCTTTCAAGAAATGGAAAGCTATGGTTGAAAATGAGACAGGGTTGAAGATCAAGAAATTGCGTTCAGACAATGGTGGAGAGTACGAAGACAACGAGTTCAAGAAGTTTTGCTACCAGAGCGGGATAAAGCTAATAAGGACGGTGCCAGGTACACCGCAGCAGAATGGTATAGCAGAACGTATGAACAGGACATTGACTGAGAGAGCTAGAAGCATGCGCTTACAGTCAGGGTTGCCGAAGCAGTTCTGGGCAGAAGCAGTCAATACAGCTGCACACTTGATCAACAGAGGACCATCAAAACCTTTGGACCTCGCTATACCAGAAGAGATCTGGACTGGGAAAGAGGTAAAACTTTCTTATTTGAAAGTGTTTGGGTGTGTATCCTATGTACATGTAAAAGATCATGCAAGGAGCAAGTTGGACGCCAAATCACTGAAATGCACCTTGGTGGGTTATGGCGAAGACGAGTTTGGATATAAACTCTGGGACGACCAAAATCGCAAGATGATCAGAAGTAGAGATGTTGTCTTCAATGAAAGGGTCATGTACAAGGACAGAAACACAGAGAAGTCTGAGCAGAGAGAACCAGACTATTTTGGGCCAGAGGATGTATCGGGTGGTAGGATCATGGAACATGGTAGTCAGAAAGATGAAGAACAAGATGTGCAGCCGCAGGTTGAAGAACCTATACCACAAGATGAAATTCCAGCACCACATAGTCCGATTGGTCGGAGGGTACTGAATCCACAGGTTGGGAATGCTCTGAGAAGATCCCCAACGGCCCAGAGTACATTACGAAAATCCACTCGCCCACATGTACCAAATAGGAGGTACTTGCAATACTTGTTGTTGACAGATGCGGGAGAACCTGAATGCTACGATGAGGCATGTCAGGGAGAAGATGCGAGCAAGTGGGAGCTTGCAATGAAGGATGAGATGAAGTCGCTTGTATCCAATCAAACTTGGGAATTAGCCAAGTTACCTGAAGGAAAGAAAGCCCTACAGAACAAATGGGTGTTTCGAATCAAAGAGGAAAATGATGGTTCCAAGAGATACAAGGCGAGACTGGTGGTCAAAGGCTTTCAGCAAAAGGAAGGTATTGATTACACTGAGATTTTTTCTCCTGTTGTTAAACTAACTACGATCCGGTTAGTGTTAAGCATTGTCGCTGCAGAGGGGTTATATCTTGAGCAGTTGGATGTCAAAACTGCATTTCTTCATGGAAATTTGGAAGAAGAAATATACATGCTGCAACCAGAGGGGTTTGTGGAAAAGGGCAATGGTGAGATGGTTTGCAGATTGACGAAGAGCTTGTATGGCTTAAAACAAGCTCCCCGACAGTGGTACAAGAAGTTTGATGGGTTTATGCAAAGGAATGGGTACTTCAGATGCAATGCTGACCATTGCTGCTACTTCAAGAAAGTTAAATCGAGTTTCATAATATTGTTACTTTATGTTGATGACATGTTAGTAGCTGGTGCAAATTTGGAAGAGATTAACAATTTGAAGAAGCAATTGTCGAGTGAATTTGAAATGAAAGATTTGGGTGCAGCAAGGCAAATACTTGGAATGAGGATTAGCAGAGACGAACAGGGAGGTACTTTGCAGCTATCTCAAGCAGAGTACATTCGTAAGGTGTTACAGAGGTTCAACATGAAGGATGCAAAGCCAGTCAGAACACCTTTAGCTAGTCATTTTAGATTGTCCAAGGATCAGTGTCCAGAGACAGACGAAGAGAAGGACTTCATGGCTAGAGTACCATATGCTTCAGCCATTGGAAGCCTGATGTACGCCATGGTTTGCACAAGACCAGACATCTCCCATGCAGTGGGAGTTGTGAGCAGATACATGACTAATCAAGGCAAGCAACACTGGGAAGCAGTGAAGTGGATCCTAAGGTACCTGCGGGGTACGACAGAGAAGTGTCTGACCTTCAGAAAAGATGAGCTCAAGCTGGAAGGTTATGTGGATTCTGATTTTGCTGGAGAGGTGGATCATAGGAGGAGCACCACAGGATATGTGTTCACACTGGGGAGTACTGCGATCAGTTGGGTTTCTCAGCTGCAGAAGATAGTGACAATATCTACAACTGAAGCGGAATATGTGGCTGTGACTGAAGCTAGCAAGGAGCTTATATGGTTACAGGGGTTATTAGCAGAGATAGGATTCGAGCAAGAGATGAATGTGCTGCACAGTGATAGCCAGAGTGCTATACACTTGGCAAAGAATTCGGCGTTCCATTCTAGGACCAAGCACATAGACCTGCGTTACCATTTCATTCGGTCATTAATCGAGGATGGGGTATTGAAGCTTGTGAAGATCGCAGGGAGCAAGAATCCGGCTGACATGTTAACCAAACTAGTCACTACGGAGAAACTGGAGCTGTGCGCAGCTTCAGTGGGTCTTCAAGGTTGAAGACAGAGAAGGATGAGCGCACCGAATCTATCCACTAGTCATCGAAGGAGGAGGAAGAAGTCCACTCAAGTTTCAGTCTTCAAGTGGGAGATTGTTAAGTGTGAAGCCTTTCAACTGCACCGCCCAGTCCATCAAATTAACTGCACCGCCCAGTCCATCATATTAATTGCACCGCCCCTACCATACCATTGTCTAAAGTCATTGATGTTTGGTGGCAGCTGGTTGGTTTCATTAATGACCTTTGTTGAATTTCTGTTCTATATATACTCATTGTAAAATGTGTGAAGAACGCCAAGCAGAGAACAGGGGAAATGGCGAGTTGAGAAAGCGAGTGCTTCACTGCTGTAATAATTGAAATTTCATAGTGGAAATTGAGTGCAGGTGCGCTCCGTGGACGTAGGCCTTTTGCTGAACCACGAAAACAAATTTGTGTCTCATATTTTTTTTTTCCGTTTCCTTTTTTTTTGCTTGTGCGTTGTGTATTCCCTGAGCAGTTGTGAAAATCCCCAACACTTAGGATGGATCGCTGCCTTTGAATGCCGCCATTGACTTGGTATAAAACTATGTTTCTTTTTAGAATGCTACCAGCGGATTTCATGTTGCTTGTTATTTAATAAATAGTGTTACGGTTGAAATTTATGATGAGAGTAAGGAACGGGGGGATTGGTGTTTAAAACATGATGAAGGGAGAGAACGGCCTCCTGGACCGATCCCCATATTGTTGGTGCTCCCAACGTATCTCTGAGTAACTACGCCATCAACAAATGCTCCTGTATCTTCTGCAATGCATGGGAAGCAACATCTACCATGAAATCGTGGGTTCGTAAAACCAGAATCCATGTAGTTACTTTTTGGTATGACTACGTTACAAAGGAGAAGAATACAAGTAAGGTCTCGACACACTGGTTATACGATTTTTAAATCATGACAGGGAAGTCATTTAGTTTAATTCTTAAGTAGTATGAATTTTAGAATTCGCCCGTATGGCTGCCAAGGTTTTTGTTTTATGCGACCGGTAGTATTTATCGTACAATAGGATTGATGTTTTAAAGTTGTTTAATTGTTGGTGTTTTAGGGAAAATAAATCGAATGGAAATCTTTAATTTCATTTTTATTAATAGGCAAAGTATGCTTGAAACAAGAGGGCATAGAGTATATCCCTTATATTAATGGAGTTCCCATTCTCTCAAGGTATATCGTAAGAATATTCTATGGAGGTTTTGTATTTTACCTTGCTCTTATTTTAAAGAGAAGACTTGTTTAAAGTTGTTGGACCTTGAATGTCATTGAATGTCCTCGAAAGGGCTCCCTAGAGAAAGAGACTTACTGAAAGTAGGGAAAGATTTTTCCCCCTAGTTAAGATTATAAGAAGAATATACATTATTTTTGCATGTTTTGGATCTCTTTGAGATAAGCCTTGAAGAAGGTTGGCAACAATTAAGTTGCAAGTTGTAAACCCCTTTTTTTTACTTTGATTAATAAAATTATGACTCTCCTCCCCCTTTTGTGGAAGGTTGGCAACAATTAAGTTGCAAGTTGTAAACCCCTTTTTTTTACTTTGATTAATAAAATTATGACTCTCCTCCCCCTTTTGTGGATGTAGCCCAAGATGTGGGTGAACCAACGGTGTCCATGTATTGTGTTTCTTGTGTATAAGTATTGCATTTAAACTAATGTGTTCTTAAGTGTACCTAATGCATTTAGTGTGGGCTATATCATTAGGATTACTTGGCTTGTTCTTATGTGTGAATAAGAATTTGTTTGGTTGTTTATATAATGTATATCGTTCATATTTGTAACCTGTAATTTTATCATTATATAAATTGCATACCTTGTTGAATGTCCCTAGATAAAGGGTAATTCATTGATAGTTTCATATTGTTCATAAAGGAGTAGTTAATGTTTTTCTTATTACCAATGGGAATGGACATGTAATTTTATCATTATATAAATTGCATACCTGGTTGAATGTCCCTAGATAAAGGTTAATTCATTGATAGTTTCATATTGTTCATAAAGGAGTAGTTAATGTTTTTGTTATTACCAATGGGAATGGACATTTTATAACGGACATAAATTTTACTAAGAGTATTGGTAGTACAAATGATTAGGTATGATCATTATCCATTATTTTTCATCATGTTTATATGAAATTTGTTTGTTACCTATCCAATTCTTAAAATTTCATGGTGAAAATTTATTTAAATAATTTACATTTTTTCCAACCCTGAAATATGGGTTTGTTACATTTGGGTGAAACCCCAAGTCTGGTTTTAAGACATACAAATGTAGGAATAAAACCCCGTTCCACCATAAATTCTTTTACATACTAGGTCAACTCTACATTGTGTACGATGGAGGACCAAAACCCCCCAAAAAAAATTACATATTCTCCATGTTTCGGACAAAGGTCGATTTGTTCTAGAAAGTCCTTGAAGTTTCAACCATTCCACAACCTAACTACAAACTTGAACAAGCACAACATTCAACGTTAAAGTCTACCAAGGCCGCAACGAGCTTGACCGAGACTTATTTGGACAAAGGAGTTCGCCGGTTGTCTTCTTTAGACCAATTTTTTGTCGCCCTCCTACCAGCCTGGTAACCTAGAGTCAAAACCCTATAAAAAATAACAACTTTTGAGCATAAGTCTTATAAATTTCGTAAAACGAAAACTTAAAGATATTTTCTTTTGCTGGTATGGAGAAACCTTACCTTAAATCCTTCCTTCTTGAATTATGGCCAACATTGGCAGGTAAATAAGCCAGGTTTAGATTTGTGCCACTACGCCATGACCCAAAGGGAAACGCAGGTATCAGAGTGCGAGATATTGCAGGAAGGCTATAACGGCCATGGCGGCTGAGGGAAGAGGCTCGACCTCCTCTCCTCCTCACCACTCTCAATCCATTTGATGTTTGGAACCCTCGAGAAGGGTTTGTCTGTACAAGCAAGTGTGTGATCACGTGGTGCTCATCAATGATCCAGTTGGTTAATGTGATCACCTTTTTGAAACCCACCTTTGTAAAGTTTTGACATGCCTTCGCCACAATCCAAAAACTATTGTTATTTCCATTTCTCTAATATCTCATATTTTATTGCGCTAAAGTCTATCATTGGCTTAAATCTTCTGTAGGGCTTGGTTAGCAAGGTTAACACTCTTAATATGACCCTTTCATACAATTTATTTCCCTTAGAATAGATTAGAGTCAAATCTTTGTAACCTGTGTAAGATAGGAGTTTTTACATGCATTAGCTTTGTAAAGCTAAGTAAGACTCGAAAAACTGCACGAAGAACCTTGGTGAACTTCAAGATTTCAATCACATCCATCTAAGTCTGTTACCTAAGAACGAGTTTAAAATAATAATAAACATCTTTATGCTCTCTATCTGCAAGTATTGAATTCACAAACTTGATGGTAAAAGTATAGTTACTCTCTTCGGACAGGTTAGGTCAAAACATTTCAGGAGGACGAAACATGAACATTTAGATAAATACATACACATATAGGTCTATGTGATATTTAAAAGGAGGTATGCATCTCAAAGAATTTTATTCCAAGTTGCAACTAACTTCCCACAAGGTTCTTTGGCTTACTTATAATTTTCCAGTTTTATATTATAAACAAAAACAAAAAAAATTACATTTTTGAGGGTTTTTACAGCAAGACCATGTTGCTCCACTGGAAGATGAAAACACTAGTGGAAAAATCCTTGATAGACACTCAGTGAGGTGGGAATGAGTCTCAAAAGTAGATAGACACTATGCCAAAATGGAATCAGGGTCAAATCTTGAAGATAAATGCAAGACTAAACCTGATCTAATGAGCACAATCAAGGAGCTAATCTAGCAACTCAATACCTTGGAAAAACATGCTACAAAAAGAGTATTCAAGCATATTCAAGACCAATGCCATTGCAAGCCAATCTAATGACTAGCTCCTTGGGAGCAAGGTGCATATAGTCACCATTTTTTATGAATCTTATAGGGATGGTTTCTTTTCTAGTTGTTGATGTTTAGAGTCTCGCTTAGTACTAGTTAATTTTTGTTTAAATTGAGAAACTATGGGAATTTTAATCAATGAATAGGGTGGTTTTCGTTTGGAAATGCTATCCAAGTGGCTTCTATATTGTTTTTTGATAATTAATATAATATTTATAACTCAAAAAATTATTCCATATTAAATAGGTATAAGTGGGTCTAAATGAGATAGAATATTACTATCTTCAACGTCTTTTCTTATTTATAAAATCTAAAGTTATATCTTTATAAAATTAAGCCATCATAAAAATAATTTCCAAATTGCAAATATATTATAGAAAAAAATCTATAAAAATCATATTTTATATTTTATATGATGTAATAATAAAAACGCAAACAAAATCTATAAAAATACATTTTTAATTTGATTTATGAGAATCATATTTTAGATTTTTAAAGTAAAATGTGTTTAGCTAACTTTTAAGTATGTGAATTCCCTAAGATGAATACTTACGGTTTAATATAAATTTAATTTAGTATATATTTATATTTATTATAATGAAAATAGATCAAAAGTTTTCACATGTAAATTTTATTTTTAAATATAGATTTTATAATAATTAAAATAAATAAATATTGAAAATTTATAACAAATAAAAAAAATATAATAAAACAAATTATTTATTAATAAAAACAAACATTATAAAAGATTATATTTTTAATAGTTCGACATTGGTTGTATTTTACTACATTTAAAATAATAAAAAGTAAATATAAATTAATAATGTTTAATTAAAAGTATGAATTCTTAAAATTATAAATTTAGTAAATACCTTTTATTTTCAAAAGATGGATTTTATTTCCAAAAGAATGGATGGTATTTTTATTTATGGCAGACCTAATGACCTTTTTAACTATCACCCAGGGTTGGAAATTCAAATGATTGACACTCGTCAAAATTATCAATTTTAACTAAATTTTGAAACTTTTTTTTTACAGTATAAGCCAATTTGCAGCTGTCTAGTTGTTTTTTACATTATAAGCGAATTTGTGACGGTCTAGCTGGAGCGTTAGCCGTATTTGACGGAATTGGCCCGTGACGGGCAATTCAGCCGTCAATTTCCATCGCTAAGCACGGATGAAATGTTTACTTTAAAACCCTATTTTGTTAAGAATTTATATTATGAGAGTAAAATATATTTGAAAATATTGATGATGTTTGTATTAATAGCCGACATAATCCTCTTTTAACATTTCATTATAAAATAAAAATAAAAAATCCTTCGTTTATATCTTCACATCTAATTAAAACATTACTTCTTCCTTATCTTTACAATATTGTAATTAAAATATTATTTTTCTCACAATGTTTGAGACATTGTTTCGAAATACTAATATTAAAGTTGAAAATCAGTCACGTTGATATACCTATCTTGAGACACCTTAAATCCATAATGATCGTGTTGAAAATAATAAGTAAATTGGTAGCTATCGATTGAAATATAATGGTAATTATTTTCAATCGGATTTACGAAAATCTAGGGTCAAACATAAATTGATTTTAGGAGAGAATCTGATCTATTTTCCACCGCTGGTGGGCAATTAAGATATTTTTAAATTTTCTTTGAAATTACCCATTTGGTTTTGGAAGAAAGTGGTGAATAAGTAATATATTTTTATTATTATTTTCTTAATATAAATTATAGTTTTGGTTTCTTTTATTTTGTGTTTATATGAGTAATGGATGAAAATTAATATTTTACATGAGTTGGGAATGAAAAAGTAACATATAAAACATATTACGGATCAAAATTCTATGGATGTTAGTTATAAATAAGCATATTTAGTTATTTCTTCTTATTATTAAAAGAGCTATAATATTATGTTGAAGTTTGGAATCTATATCATCATTAAAACAATGAGTAAAAAAGGAAACATTTAAGGGATTCTACCTCCACACAGGTTATGGTTTGTTTTTCCTATAAAATTTGAATTCATAGAACTTCTTCTAGTGGAAAATTGTAAAATGTTAGGTTTGAGTCACATGAAGGGCATCTACTTTTGTTTAGGTCATAAAATTTTATATTAGAAAATAATTTGTTCTTCATTTCCCTATTTAATTATTTTAGTAGTGTTTGGTGCCTATTTCTGGGTTTGATTGTCAAAACTCACTCTTGGGTTTCTGATTGTTATAATACTCTGATTAGGGACTAGGATATATATAATTTATGATGCCTTAAGTTGTTAATTTCGATATGGAAATGAGTGTATTCATGGGTAGTGTTAAATTGCTTGGTTAAGAGGTTTAACCTCTATCCCTAAGAGTAGGGAATCCCCTAGCCCATAATTTTGAACTATGGCAACCTGGTGGTAATCACTTTTGGGTTTACTTTTGGGCTTACCTTAGCTAGGAAACAAATATTGATTTCACTATCCATGAGCACCTTTGTCTTCGGGTAAAGAATGTTGGGATATAGAACCTAGGCCTTGGGCTTGAACCTCATAAAAATTTGGTTTGCAATGCTTGGCATAAATTGTGGCATTGCTTCCTAGTTACATGGGTTTCTCATTCAAGGGAAGGCTCTTTGAATTCCTCATTTGCATAGAATTTGGTTTGGTGTTATTGGATAGGAAGAGTAGTTTAAAGAGGAATTTCATTTTTCTTTGTTAAGTAATATGGATATTGATAATTTATCCCTTCCTTTTAGAGAGACATACAAAAAATTCAAATGTTTCATCATCACCAAGAGGACCTCATAAATAGGAATAGGACATTGATTTTCTCTATTACAACCAAATCCACCATCATGTCTTATACAATGTAGTCATAATCGATATCTTGAATCAATGCAAGTCCCATATTTAGTATTTAGAGGAGGAATGAGCTATGCTCATCATTCATAGTAAATGTTCTTTCTCCTCAATATCCTAACTAAATATTTCAATTGGTTTGTTTCCTATGGATTTTAGAGAAGAATAAATTGTTCACCAACTACAACATGACATGGAAGTGGACAAGTAGGAATATCACCACTCCAAGCATGCTAGGATGATGCCATGACAATGTTCTTTCTTAATATTTTAATCATTAACATATTATAAATTTGTCTTATTTCTAAGATTTTTTTTCAAAATATATTTTAATAGAAATCCCATGTTTAATTTTGTAAAAAAAAACCTATAAAAGTTTATAATTTATATTATATTGACATTTCATAATTTTTTGGATATATATATATGTAATTAATGATTTTAAACTTATTAATAATAAAATTAATTTAGAGGTGTAATTAATTTATAAGGGTGTTTCTAATGATTCTTTAATATATAATGACCTTTCTTAAATATCATAGTATCTTTTAAAAATATAAAATATTTAGTTTTAAGACCATGCATTACTAATGTTAAGATGCAAGCAAGCATACTCATTCTTATATCTTATGAAACAAATTATTATCATTGTACTTGATACTATGATAGGCATCATCACTATGTCAATCTTTATTGTATTTAAAATACACGCTTGTAAATTTTATTATTATTTAATTACCTAAGTTAGGGTAAATGTTTCTCCCAATGAAGTTTGGAGACATGATCGTAAATTTTATTATTGTTTAATTGCCTAAGTTGAGGCAGATGTTTATTTGAATGGAGTTTGGATAATTATTACAAATCAACGACATTATATTAAATACATTTTTATAATCAAAATATACTACTAGTTGTTTAGAAGGGGCAAAAGGAACGTAGGGAGGAAAATATCATAAAGAAGGAAAAGTAGTTTGACTAGATTATAGGTAATAGGTTACACTAGTATTATCGAAATTTAAACAAAATCACAATTGAAGTATGAACCTCTGACTAACTAATATAAGAATCCCCAAAACATGTTGTAAATGCTTTCATAGTAACCCTAAAAGTTAACAAGGTGTTGCAACTCAGAATCAAATACAAACACTCCTACAATTGACTTTGCTTTCTAATTTGAAGTTTATTCTTTTCATTATCCTTTTCATATTAGGTGTCAATTGTATTCTTTGTATAGGGATGGTGCAAGATAATGCTGGCCACTCATGACGCGTAAGTTGCAATGGAATTCTGGAAAAACATAAATCTGAACGTTAAAAAACAATATTAGAGCTACCTACACAACTTTTTGGAATATGGCATAAAAAGATGAAACATAGACAATCGGATTACCTTCTGGAGTATATAACTATTCTTTATGGAAATTAAGTATAACTATTAAAAAGTGGTTTTCTTCTAAGTTTGGTACATTATTTTTTAAAGAAACATAATGAATATGTTTGCGTTGGGCCCCCGGTTTGTTATGCAAATGGTGGAAATTTGTGAAAAAAAATATATAGTCATAGATAACAGGTCGCTCTAGTGTAGCGCTATTTTTCCATATTTATTTATGTTAATTTTTTTTTTTTTAAATTAAGGAAGTCAGCGAAGTCCTAAAATGACTAGGTTGAGCGTTGGGCCTCGACATCATGATCTTAACATAATCAATGCATGTTGTTTTTTTCTAGGGTCTAGGTCTTTGTGTGTACTTGTGCGGGTTCTTTTTTGTTTTCAAAATAGGTGAGCCAATCAAACTTTATAGCCGGAATAAATAACCTACTTTTTGTGTCATATTGACGTTAGTCCAATTAAATTTAAATAAAAAATAGAAAAAAAAATAGATTTAATAAAAAATTACATATTCGGAATCTGCACACAGAATTCTACAATTGTGTGCAATTTCCTTAGTAGTGGACAAGTGTAGCATACACAGAATCATGCTCGAAATAGAAGAAGTTATAGAATAATATGTATTTTGTTATAACATAGTCCAAGCCACTTGGTTTGGAAACCTGAACCTAAAACCAAAGCGGCCAAGTCATCCACCACGTTGGTGGGAAAGGAATTTCCCACCAAAGTGTATGCGTTGTTTTAAATACACACATACGCACTAAAAGCGCGTATGCGCTATTTAATGCATGCGCTCATTTGTTTACTAATCCGAAATGTAGTTTTGATGTCATCTTCATCTATGTCAACCCCCCCGCCCCCTTTCCACCTCTCTCCCTAACTCTAATAATCCTCCTCTCCTTTGTCTGTTCTTGTCCCTCCCTAGCCATCATCCCCTCTCTCCCTCTCCCTCCCTAACCCTCTTCCACTCCACCCCATTTCAATCTCTCTCTCTCTCTCTCTCTTTCTCTCACTCTCACTCTCTCCCCCTTTAATCCTCCTCTATCTCCCTCTTTACCTAAAATTTCTCTTCTTCGCCCTCTCCCTCCTCTTTACCTAAACTTCATCTCCTTCTTTCTCTCCCTCCTATCTCCATATCCCTAACCATAACCATCTTCCTCTCTCTCTCTCACTCCTCCCATCTCTTCCTAAGCCCCCTTCTTCTCCTCCCCCTCTCTCACTATCTCCTTAACCATGCTCCCCTCTCCCCCTAACCCTCATCCTCTCACTCTCTCTCTATAACCGTTATATATCTCTCTCTACTTAACCCTCCTCCCCTCTTTCTCCACCCTATGTCCCCATCTCTCTCTCTCTGGTTAATATTCCTCTCTCTATCTCACTACAAGGGAAAGATATTGTAGTGGAGGTTGCGTGCAAATTGGCCTTTTATACTTCCCCCAAACCAATGCTCAAGGATTTATTGAGAAGTGTAGGGAGGAGGAGGATGACTTGGCCTTCAAGAAACCCTAGGGGATTATCGATAGAGAAGAAAAATAGAGGAAAAGGAGGATTAATAGAGCTAATTTGACTAACATAAATGATGCCTTATCCAAGGGTGAAAAGACCCTCGATGCGTCTATTTGGACTTATGTTGATATCATGCAGTAGAGGCCCTCAAGAGGGAAAAGGAAGAAACCCTAAGGCTAGTTGCGAAGAAGCACCAGGAAGAGGATGAACATAAGGTGAAGGATAAAGATGGGTTCACTCAAGCCCCGGTGGCGCAGCTTTCCTAGAAGGGAATGAATCGATGGGACCAAGATCAGGATTAGGACAATGCTGCAAGGAAGGAAGAGGCTTCGTTGGATCGAGATGCCCCTGATGCCACTCATTGGATTAGCAGGTGGGATGGTACACCTATTGTATGAAGGATGAACAGTGATGTGACTTTGGGAATTGATTGGCGTAACATATTAGAAGGTAGGATGCTACACCTACCCCAGGAAGGGTTAATAGTGATACGAATCCTAAGTATCTACTAAGTGAATAATGGCTCAAATAGAATATGAAACGGTTCTTGGGTAAGAATGTAAATCTAAAACGCTAGAATTTGAATGGTCTTGCTATCTGTTGGCATTCCTCTAGCCATGTGAAATATGTAAATGTTGTATGTGAGGAGGAATAGGAGGAAGTAGCCATTGAAGGGAGTAAAGGAGCAAAAATGTAAAGATGAGAAGTAGAGCTATAGCAGTGACATTTGGTTCTCTATTATGCCAATGTATAGGTTGGGCTTGAAGTAGTAGCATAGGGCCCTATTGATGTAATTTGGAGTGGCATGTGTAATGAATAAAAACTTTCATACATTTCCTTATTCTTGTTAGTTGCACAATTTTTGTATTTATTGTGCATCTCTATGCTTGTATAGATTGAATTGGTTGTTGGTTCAATGGTATTTTTGTTGTCCATCTCTGTAGCAGCTTATTTGCTATGTTACCCCCCTCTCTCTCCTTAACCATCTCTCTCTCTCTCTCTCTCTCTCTCTCTCACACACACACACACACACACACAGAACATGTGACCCTACCTCGCCCATAACATTCAAGCAGCTTGTACCTCAACCAAACACTGAGAGGGTGAACGAATCCATTGTATGCCTTTCAGTAAGGATATAAATTTTGGTCAGAATCTCTCTCTCTCTCTCTATCTATCTCTCTCTCTCTCCTTAAACTTCCCCCGACTCTCTCTCTAACTCTCCTCTGCCATCTCACTCTTTATCATTATCTGGTAAACCTTCTCTCCTTGTACTACACAAAAACCTACTCATGACACCCACATCGCTTTTAAAGGCCTACAAAGAACTAGTACAAGGGGATAATGTGTTGGTTGAAGGACTTGTTGAAGGCTCTTACACATTAGAGGATTCAAAATTATCATGATGTATTTAATTACTCGGTCATGTTTGAGGCGCTATGGCCCATATTTGGTGTGAAAAACACCTGTATCCAAATTTGATGCTAAAGAATTCTTAGATAGTGTTTGTGTTGCAGTTTAAAGGAATTGATCATGGTGATTGAGCCCAAGAACTAGTGTTTAGGGCCTAAGACCCAAATTATCTCACTCGGTCCCCCCCCCCATCTATATCTCTCCTTAACCCGCCTCTCTCTCTCTCTCTCTCTCTCTCACACACACACACACACACACACACACACACACACACAGAACACCTAACCATACCTCGCCCATATTGATTGAGAAACTTATACCTCAATCAACCATAGAGTGGGTGAGGGAATCCATTGTATTCCTTTCAGTAAATATATAAATTTTAGTTAGTCTCCCTCTTTCTATGACACACACAGAGTCTCTCTCTCTCTCTCTCTCTCTCTCTCTCTCTCCCCCCCCTTAAAATTCCTCCCCCTATCACTCTAACCCTCTCCACCCATATCACTTTATAATTATTTGGTAAACCTCCTCTATTTGTAGTGCACAGAACCCCACTCATGACACCCATATCCCATTTAAAGGCTTACAAAGAACTCGTACAAGGGGCATACCATTTAATCTGTCCATGGTCCCATGTGGTGGTATAAGGATGTGCTCATGGTGTGTAAACTTGAGAATCTATACTTAGTGCACAAGTTTGTTATTTTCCTCCCCCAACCGTGCTAAAGGCATAAAGGCTCTTGTCTTATTACCACAACCATGGTCAAGGAATGAAGACCCATCCATAGTGCACAAACCATTTTAATGGCACCCATATCTAAATCCCAAGCCAAATACTCCCTAATGAGGGATCATGTTGTTTCTAGGTGATTTTTATGCTTTACGAAATCAAAAAGGTTCAATTAAGGTTTAAACCCCATGTTTCACCCTTCACTATGTTTAGGTGTCAACACCCCTTTCTAGTGCACAATACTTACGCATGGACCTTATATCCCACTTGGATTTCTACAAATAAGCCTTACAAAAGACTCTTGCATTGGTACATCGACTTAAAACAACTAAGTCCAAGAAGTTTCAACAATATCTCAAGGCACTTAAAGTTTCCTTCCTTGACCATGGTCAAGGTCCCGTGACCCATCCTTTTTACTAAAAACCTTCTAATGGCATCCATATCAAACTTTTATTGTAAAGACCCCTTAGAGAGGGTCCATGTTATTATTTCCACATGTTGTTGATGGCTATTGAACCTAAGAGACTATGTTTAAGCCCTTAGGATGAAGTGTTTTCCTCCCCAAACCATGGCACTTGAGCTTGAAAAGGTTAATTTATGGTTGAAGCCCTTTGTTCCCCCTAGGAATGTTTAGGCATATAGACCCATTCCCAATTCATGAAACCTAGTACTCATGTTGAATTTATCCCACTCACATACTAAACAACACTATCCATGGCCTCGATAAACATTCATGGCATGGGTCGAAGAGATAATCTTGTTTAAGGCATGCGTTGTAGCCTAATCATGGTATATGTATCCCTCTACATTTTCTAGAGATACCCCACAAGGGTTATCTATGGTGGTTTGAAGATGCATTCAACATCATATCCTAAGAAGCTTCTTGATTTGTAGGTTTTGTTCATGGTGCTTGAGCCTGAGAAGCTTCATTTAAGGCATGAGGAGGTTCTTGTTGTTCCTAGACCTTAGTGAGACCTTGACACCCATTTTTTGTTCACAACTAACCTAGTCATGGCACACATAACACACTTGAAGTTGACTAATACCCTGTAGATTTCATATGTGGTGGTTGAAGGACTCATTCGTGGTGTTTGTGCCTAATAAGCAAGAGTTAGTGTTGGATGCTCTTGTTTACCGCCACCAGCCATGGTTAAGGAGCCAAGATAAATCCTTGATTCCCAAGACATTATAGTGGAAGCCGTATTCAATTCATGTGAAAAAGACTCCTTGTAGAGGGCTAGTGTCATGGATTTTATGTGTTATTGGAAACGATTGAGGTCAAGAAGTTTCAATTAAGGCTCAAGTGGAATTCAGTTGAGCTCAATATTTTTCAATAATATCTCGAGGAACTTGTTTTCACTCTTTGATGATGTTCAAGGCTTTGCAACATATCCATGGTCTTGTAACATCCTGAAAATTTGCAAAAAAATTAAAATTTTTTAAGGTAACATTTAATGTTGTACTTATTAAGAAGAAGATACAATAAATGTTGATTTAATAAATCAAAGGACATAAAGAAAATAGAATGCGGAAGTGACTTTGCATGTGAATTGTTTTAAATTCCGAAATGATGATGATGTTATTTGCTATAGATTGCATATGCTAACTGTTTCTTTTCTTTTGATGATGAAGGGGCCCTATGGCACCCTGAGGATTACTTAGCATTTACGCTAAAGCATTAGAAATGTTCTTCTCACAGATCGCAGGTAAGGACATTTTAAAACTGCAGAATCTAAATGTCATCATTTAAATTTTTCCAGTTATAAAAGAGAAAAAGATCGCCAAAAAGGAAACTCAGGGTGTGATCTAAAATTATTGTTCTTCACTTATATAATCAATATGTTAATCCTCCGAGTCTACATTTCTAGAATTTACTAGACACAAAGTATGTACTTCATTTTTAAAAAATCAAGCATTAGTTACGAGATTATGATGCTTTCTATAATTTTCAAGGTGAAAGTAACAAAGCCTTGGTCTTAAGGCGTTTAAAGTATATCTATCCTTGGTCTTTTAGTCCTATGAAATATAATGGATAGTATAGTAGTCAATATGATACAAACTATGGTAAAAAGTACCTTGGGCTACAATCTAACTATGGATAAAAAAGATGTCTAGAATACTAAAGCATTTCAACTTTATAATACAAGGAAATAATCTTTACACCATGCATAGGGTTTGACATAAATGTTTTCACATAACGTATGGCATACTCCTTTAGTCTTATGTATACATATATATTCCACTATATAACTTATAGTGATGAAATGAAAAGTGGTTAATATATAAACTCGATACCAAAAGGTTAAGACCTAATCATATCATAAAACATTATAATGATAATCTCATGGTGATATAAGATTGGACCTAACCCTAATGTCCTTCATGATGGCAGGTTGTACGTGTTAATACTTAAAGGTTTGAAACAACGAAAAACATAGGATAATGTAGATATAATCTCGATGTATGATCCGTAGTAGGGATTCTATGTACTGCGATAATCCTGGATTCATAAAGTGCATTAAAGAAGGTTGAATGGAAAGTCTACATGGAATCTACGTGGCGATTCTCACGTGATAGCTTCCTCAAGGTTGACGATACCCTAACGCTCCTTCGGTAATACTTCATTGTATTTGTCATTCAATGGGCAGAAGTGGGGTTTTAAGGCAGGACGACAGGCTGTGGGCTTGTAGGGTTTCTGGTAAGTTGAGGACAGCTCCAGGAATTGATATCAGGACCTGGTGGTTGAGCAACTGAGCCTCAGAGCCGAACCTGACTGTAATAGTTAATAGGTTGATGGGTTTCGACTTTTAATAATGGTTTGGAACGACGGTTGGTTCTTTCTTCTGTATGCGAGGTAGATCTTAGAAGAGAAAACGGTCTTGCTGCATTTATTTAGGAGTGATGGTCCTGATTTTATTCTTTTGATAGCTATGGAAAATCTGCTATAGATGGGAAACTCCAAAGGTAAAGGTTTGAAACAATTTTCTATTCATTGCACAGAAAATGCTTTTCTGAAGGTAAAGGTTCAAAACTCATATCTATTAATTGCACAGAAAATGCTTTCTCAAATCCAAAGTGTGTTATTTAATCCATGTTGTTTTTCTAGCAGGTGTTCTTCATCTTTCGGACAAGTATTCTTCATCTGCGAGCCGTCTAGTTGAAAATGATGGTTTACTGCGTTACAACGGTAAAACTCAGTGGTTTTCCCTCTTATCCAATGTTGGTTGTAGTTGATATTTAGAAACTCTTTTGATTATGGACTGAGAGTATGGACACCGTTAGCAAGTCTCGTGGTGGCAGTAGTGTTAAGAGATCTGCGGCCTACTTGATGATAGTCCTCACAGCGTTTCGCTGTAGGGTTTCTTAGTTGCAAGAAAATTCTTTGGAAGGGTTAAACGCTCATATGTTTTCTAAAAAGAGAAGTGTTAGATACAGGGTTTGAAACCGTTGTACTGTTCATACTATCGTAATGTACCTATCTTACACGGTTTATACCTTCGTAGTTTTATGAAATGGTTTTAAGTTTTATTTTGAAACTAAATGATGTAATGGGGTTTTCGTCCCAATAATGTGACTATAAAAGAAATTATGGCTTTCTATTTCTGTGAAGTCAGCTATTGCTCATTTTCAAATGAAAATGTTAATGGTTGATAATGTCGACTCTTGGTTATTTGATGTATGGAATAATTTTGATTATTGAGTTTGCTACAGTCACGTCTCTACTACTATTTTGTTTTGCAAGGGTTTAATACCCACGGATAAATCCCGTAAGGATTAGTAAATTTGATGTTTCCTTGAATAGGGTTTGCAATGTTTACATATTGTATAAATAATAAGGATTTCGTACCAACTATGTCATGGAATAGATGTCTTAAAAAAAAATTTGTCATTCTCTATTTTAAGTAGTCTTTTGTTTCTAAAGGTTGGATTAAAAACTGAAAATGCATAATTCAGTATTAGGGTTCAATTGAAAGCATCTGTTTAGAATAGATCTAGTCTATGTTTGAGGATTCTAGTTTCAGTCTTGAATATAGAGAACTTATTTTGACACGACAGAAAATAATAAACAATTTTACAGAGAGTTTGAAAAAGGATAATTGTAACATAAATCAAAGCTTTAGATAACATAATAAGGAAAGAATCTAACCCTAGATTATTTTATTTGTGCAAATCTTAGAGATGCAAAAGATTTATTTGAATGATGTAAATATTTCCAATCTGATTTTGGCCGCGTTTTAAATTTCAAGCATACAAATCCAAGAAAAGAATGTAAATATGCCTGTTCATTTAACAAAACTAAAACTCCATATACTGTTGCTACTTATTAATTAAGAAGATAATTTTCTACAGTATTTACAGTAATTTGTATAACCAGAAAATATCTAATTATGAGATTATGGAATATTATTAATTTTTACAGAATGTAATAGAGAAAGAAAATATGACAGAGTTAATCTAATCATGTATTTGTTTTTAATAAAAATAGTTTTGTTCATTTATGTGATTATATTTACTTTCTACCAGTATTGATCTTCTCATTCATTTGGCAATCTGCCTATCAATTTATCTACCTTAATCTCTTCTCTGTAGTAGAGTATGATGCAGATCCATTAGCATGGGAAAAAATGCAGAGAAATATTTTATTCAATTCATCTTACATAATCATTAATATACCAAATCTTAATTAGATCAGAAATTAAAATAAATGAATTTGTTTAATAATAACCTTGAAAACAGTAAATCGATAATTGCAGATAGAAATTTAAACTACTTAGAATTAGAAAAAAAAACCATCGAACCTGTAAATGAAGATAGGGTTGACAAACACCCAAGGAGGCATGTTCCTCCCAACCTTTTCTTGAAGAAGCAGCCAAAACTACTTGCTTCCTTTGGACCCTCGAGCTTTCTTATTGAACCACTAAGTAGATGGAATCTGTGTAGAAGCAAGGCACACAATAATATAACTTCTGCACTCAAATATGCCTTATGCACTCAACAATATAACTTCTGCACTCAAATATGCCTTCTGCACTCAGAAATATAACTTCTGCACTTAGCAGTATAATAGGCAGACTTACACCATGATCAAAAACTCAGCATATCCCCTCCTCGAATCTCTTGGGTGCAAGCACAGCAAAACCCCAAGGTAAATTTCGTCGTCAGGAAAAGTGATGAACCTCAGTTCATAATTCGATGGCTCTTATATATACTACCTAGGTCTTTAGTGATCAGTTTTGAATAAATGAGCCTCAAGATCCAGTCCCACCTTCCAGGGCACTATGACCACATTTCAAGGGAGTTGTCCCATACCAACAACTAATTAGTTGCATCATGATGTTGCCACTTGTCCATTGCCTTCTACCCCATATTCCATTCCACCTAGTGGGTCAGTAACCACTCTTTCAACAGTCCCCTTAGGTGTTTGTCTCCTATTTTATTTATCAAATAATAAAATATTGTGCAATTACAGTCATCCTTGGACACTTGTCCAATATACAACTTTACAGTAAAATTTAACATAATGTTTCCATCATAAAATGTTTTTCAGCAAAAAGGGCATGTTACAAACACCCCCACTTAAGCTCAACATTGTCCTCGATGTTCCTTATTCATCATCCGACCCTTCCTAGAATAGATCTGGATATGGCACCCGCATTTTACTTTCCAGTTCCCAGGTAGCTTCCTCAGGGCTAAGGTGCTTCCATTGCACCTTTACCTGCCCTATGGTACGATTCTGAAGCATAATTTCCCTCCTGTTGAGAATACAGTTCGGTTCCACTTGAAAATATCCTTCGGGCTCCACCTAAATGTCATCCCAATTCAACACATGATTAGCATCATGCACATACTTCTTTAAAATAGAAATGTGAAAAACATTATGGATTTTTAAATCAGACAGCAAAGCCAATTGATATGCAACAACTCCAATCCTTGATAGGATTTCAAATGGTCCACAGTACCTTGGTGCTACTTTAGCACAACTCCCAAGCTTCAAAGAACTTTTCTTGAGTTTTACCTTTATAAAAACATGGTCTCCAACCTGAAATTCTCTTTCAGTGCGTTTCAAATCTGCATAACGTTTTTGTCGAGCTTGGGAAACCTTTAAGTTACCTTGAACCTATCTCATGGTTAGCTCCATTTCTTCCATTAAATCTGGTCCTAGCATTAATCTATCTATAGGGTTATCCCAAGAAATATGAGTACAACATTTTCTTCCATACAAAATCTCAAATGGACTTAACTTAGCAAATGCTTAATAATGTTTATTGTATGCAAATTCTGCTAAATGTAAGTAATCTTCCCACATAGATGGTTGATCTTTGACATGCATTCTTAGCATGTCTTCTAAATTTTGGTTTACCCTTTTCTATTTGACCATCAGTTTGTGGGTGGAAAGAAGTGCTGAAATTTAGTTTAGTATTTAAACCTTTGAAAAGTGTTGTCCAAAAATTTCCAGTGAACTTAGAGTCCCGGTCAGGAATAATTACCTTTGGAATTCCGTGCAAGTGAAAGATTTGCTTCATAAATACATATGCAATGTTAGAAGCTTTAAAAGTGGTTTTAACAAGAAAAAAATGAGCATCCTTACTTAACTTATCCACAACCACCATTATGGAGTGATTTTGTTTCTGGTTTTTAGGAAAACCTATAATAAAATCAATACTTATGATCTCCCATTTCCATTCTGGAATTGGCAATGGCTGCAACAGTCCAGCTGGATGTTGATGTTTAGCCTTAATAGTCTTACATTCAAAACATCTAGCTATGTATTCAACCACTTCATTCTTCATGTTGGGCCAAAAATAATCCTTCCTTAACATAGTTATCATTTTCTGATAACCTGGATGTCTTGAATAAGGACTCTTACAAACTTCATCCAAAATTAACAGCTTAACCTTTGACACATTTGGTACATAAATTATGTTTTTATAAGTCATTAATAATATTAACAACAAACATTTTACAACCCTTTCTAGAAGCTCTCTTAACTTGTAACGCATAAATTTGTCTTACTGAAATCTTCCTATGAATTCCTTTTATTGTTTCCGTTTTACCTTCATTATTCAAACAAGTAAAAGATTTCTCATAACAATTAAGCACTACTCTATGTTGTTCAAGCCAATCCATGCCAATCAACAATTCAAATGACCCTAAGGGTAAAACATTCAAATTGACTTGGGTTTTTAGTTGATTAAAAAATACATCACAATTTTTAACAAAGTCTGTAACCTTTCTTTTATTGCCTGTTGCTAGCTGAACTAACCAAGAATTATCAAACTTTTCTATTCTTAACTTGCAATTCTTCACTAATTCAGGTGAAATGTAACTCAAACTTACACCTAGATCTATCAAAATAGAAATAGATCGATTTTGTAGCATACCTTCGATTTCGACCATGGACATTTGATGGTCTGCTTGCTGATTTTCTAGCGCTACATTTATCCTTGGAATTTCTCTTGCCACATCACCAACTGTTGGTTCTGCTTGTATGCTATGAATGTTGTTGACTTTCTTGTTGCTGCATGGGCAATCTGCTTTCCTATGTGGTCCACCGCAATGAAAACACTTCAAAGGTCCTTTCTATTCAACATACCTGGTGTTGTTATTGTTATTAGGTACATTTCTTACAGAAGTAAAATTCTGTGGTGTATTACTACTATAGTTATTATCACTTGGAAAATTCCTGTTATTAAAATTTTTCTTAAAACTTCCAGAATTATGATTAAAGCTCTTCTTTTTATGCTCGAAATGATTAGACTTATTACTTTTCTAGCTAGTTGTTCCTTCTCTTTTTCTGTTTTGATCAAAACATAAATTTGCTTTCCTCATAGCCTCTTCCAGAGTGGAAGGGTTATCATACTCAATCCTGTCTTTTATGTTGAAAGGTAGACAACTTAGAAACCTTTGCACCTTAGGCTTCTCTTCGACCATGTAAGGTACATACCTCAGCAAGCTAAGAAACTTGCTGCACAACTCCTTCATGTTCAAAGTACCCAATTTTAAATCATAAAACTCTTTTGACTTGTCTTCATAGTACTGTTCTGAGAAGAAATTTTTCTTAAATAACCTTTTAAACATATTCCAGGTTAGGTCTCTTTCCTTTATGCTCTTAATTCTTTTAAGATCCTTCCACTAGATATTTGCTTTTCCTATCAAATTGTAAATAGCCATCTTCGCCTTTAACTGAGAAGTGTAATCGTAAATATTAAAGTACTTCTTCATTCCAGACAGCCATGCTTCAGCTGTCTCACCCTTTTCACTTTCGCCATTATAGGTTGGTGGCTTAATCTTTTTAAATTCTCCAGTAATTTGTTCATGATGCTTATACTTTCTCTTCTTGGAATAGCAATCACTGTCAGTGTTGTCATTATCAGATTTATCATTACTTCGATAAGATTCAGATGAAGAGTAACTAATACTTTTACCATTATTTGTTTTCTTATGTTTATGTTTGTGAGACAATGTACCAGAATCAAAATTTACTTCTGATTTCCTTCCTCTTTCTTCGTGATGGTATTTCTCCATTAGAATTTGATTTAACTCTTCCTGTGCTTTCATAATGCATTCATTTTCTTCTTTAACAGTTCTTATCTCAGATTTCAAATCTTTTACAGTACGAAGAAGTTTTGAAGATTGGTTATTTAATTCAACATATATTCCTTCATTATTATTATTATGCTCATTATGAGGAGATTTGTCCTCTGCTGATTCCTCCAGTATGTCCATACCTACAATTTAATAACAAATCTTTATGTACAAAAATAAAATTAAAATAAAAGTTAGTAACATAAGCTTTCTGGTTTTTATTTTCTGTTTGCGTGTGTGAGCCTATTTCAGGCCTAGAGTTTGAACTCGCGCTCTAATACCACATGTACAATCCTGAAAATTTCCAAAAAAATTAAAAAAATTTAAGGTAGCATTTAATGATGTACTTACTAAGCAGAAGATACAACAAATGCTCATTTAATAAATCAAAGGACATAAAGAAAATAGAATGCGGAAGTGACTTTGCATGTGAACTGTTTTAAATTCTGAAATGATGATGATGTTATTTTCTATAGATTGCATATGCTAACTGTTGCTTTTCTTTTGATGATGAAGGGGCCCTATGGCACCCCGAGGCTTACTTAGCATTTATGCTAAAGCATTAGAGACGTTATTCTCACAGATCATAGGTAAGGAAATTTTAAAATCGCAGAATATAAACGTCATTATTTAAATTTTTCCAGTTATAAAAGAGAAAAAGATCGCCAAAAAGGAAACTCAGGGTGAGATCTAAAATTGTCGTTCTTCACTTATATAATCAATATGTTAATCCCATGAATCTACATTTCCAGAATTTACTAGACACAAAGTATGTACTTCATTTTTAAAAAATCAAGCATTAGTTACGGGATTATGATGCTTTCGGTAATTTTCAAGGTGAAAGGAACAAAACCTCGGTTTTAAGGCAATTAAAGTATCTCTATCCTTGGTCTTTTAGTCCTATGAAATATAATGGATAGCATAGTAGTCAATTTGATACAAAGTATGGTAAAAGGTATCTTGGGCTACAATCTAACTATGGATAAAAAAGATGTCTAGAAGACTAAAGCATTTCAACTTTATAATACAAGAAAATAATCTTTACACCATGCATAGGTTTTGACATAAGTGTTTTCACATAATGTATGGCATAATACTTTAGTCTTATGTGTACATATATATTCCACTATATAACTTATACTGATGAAATGAAAAGTGGTTAATATATAAACTCGATACCAAAAGGTTAAGACCTAATCATATCATAAAACATTATAATGATAATCTCATGGTGATATAAGATCGGACCTAACCCTAATGTCCTTCATGATGGCAGGTTGTACGTGTTAATACTTCAAGGTTTGAAACAATGAGAAACTTAGGATAATGTAGATATAATCCTGATGTATGATCCGTAGCAGGGATTCTATGTACTGCGATAATCCTGATCTATGATTCGTAGCAGGGATTCTATGTAGTGCGATAATCCTGGATTCATAAAGTGCATTAAAGAAGGTTGAATGGAAAGTCTACATGGCATCTACGTGGCGATTCTCACGTGATAGCTTCCTTGAGGTTGATGATACCCTAACACCTTGATACCCTAACACTCCTTCGGTAATACTTCATTGTATTTGTCATTCAATGGGTAGGAGTGGGGGTTTGACACAGGCCGACAGGATGTGGGCTTGTAGGGTTTCTAGTAAGTTGAGGACACCTCCAGGAATCGATATCGGGACTTGGTGGTTGAGCAACTGAGCCTCAGAGCCGAACCTGACTGTAATAGTTAATAGGTTGAAGAGTTTCGGCTTTCAATAATGGTTTGGAATGATGGTTGGTTCTTTCTTCTGTATGCAAGGTAGATCTTAGAAAAGCACACGGTCTTGTTGCATTTATTTAGGAGTGATGGTCCTGGTTTTCTTCTTTTGAAAGCTATGGAAACTCTACTATAGATGGGAAACTCTGAAGGTAAAGGTTCGAAACTCATTTCTATTAATTGCATAGAAAATGCATTCTCAAATCCAAAGTGTGTTATTTAATCCACATTGTTTTTCTGGCAGGTTTTCTTCATCTTTTGGGAAAGTATTCTTTATCTACAAGCCATCTAGTTGAAGATGATGGTTTACTGCGTTACAACGGTAGGACTTGGTGGTTTTCCCTCTTATCCATTATTGGTTGTAGTTTATTTTTAGCAACTCTTTTGATTCTGGACTGAGAGTACGGCCGCCATTGCTAAGTGTCATGGTGGCAGCAGTGTTAAGATATCTGCGGCCTACTTGATGATAGTCTTCACAGTGTTTCGCTGCAAGGTTTCTTATTTGCAAGAAAATTCTTTGGAAGGCTCAAACCCTCATATGTTTTATAAAAATAGAAGTGTTAGATATAGGGTTTGAAACCGTTGTACTGTTCATACTATCGTAATGTACCTACCTTATAGGCTTTATACCTTCGTAGTTTTATAAAATAGTTTTAAGTTTTATTTTGAAACTAAATGATGTATTGGGGTTTTCGTCCCAATAATGTGACTGTAAAAGAAATTATGGCTTTCTATTTCTGTGAGGTCAGCTACGGCTCATTTTCAAATGAAAATGTTAATGGTTGATAATGTCGACTCTTGGCTATTTGATGTATGAAATAATCTTGATTATTGAGTTTGCTACATTCACGTCTCTACTATTGTTTTGTTTTACAAGGGTTTAATACCCACGGCTAAATCCTGTAAGGATTAGTAAATTTGATGTTTTCCTTGAATAGGGTTTGCAATGTTTACATATTTTATAAATAATAAGGATTTCGTACCAACTATGTCATGGAATAGATGTCTTAAAAAGAAAATGGTCATTCTCTGTTTTAAGTAGCGTTTTGTTTCTAAAGGTTGGATTAAAAACTGAAAATGCATAATTCAGTATTAGGGTTCAGTTGAAAGCATCTGTGTAGAACAGATCTAGTCTATGTTTGAGGATTCTAGTTTCAGCCTTGAATATAGAGAACTTATTTTGATATGACAAAAAACAATAAACAATTTTACAGAGAGTTTGAAAAAGGATAATTGTAAAATAAATCATAGCTTTAGATAACAGAATAAGGAAATAATCTAACCCTAGATTATTTCATTTGTGCAAAGCTTAGAGATAAAAAAGATTTATTTGAATGATGTAAATATTTCCAATTTGATTTTGGCCGCGTTTTAAATTTCAAGCATACAAATCCAAGAAAAGAATGTAAATATGCCTGTTCATTTGACAAAACTAAAACTCCATATACTGTTGCTACTTATTAACTAAGAAGCTAATTTTCTACAGTATGTACAATAATTTGTATAACCAGAAAATATTTAATTCCGAGATTATGGAATATTATTAACTTTTACAGAATGTAATAGAGAAAGAAAATATGACAGAGTTAATAGATAATCATGTATTTGTCTGTAATAAAAAAAGTTATGTTTATTTATGCGATTATATTTACTTGCTAGTAGTATTGGATAACAATATTGATCTTCTCATTCATTTAGCAATCTGCCCATCAATTTATCTACCTTAATCTCTTCTCTGTACTAGAGTATGATGCAGATCCATTAGCATGGGAAAAAATGCAACGAAATACTTTATTCAATTCATCTTACATAATCATTACTATACATAATCCTAATTAGATCAGAAACTAAAATAAATGCATTTGTTTAATAAGAACCTTGAAAACAGTAAATCGATAATTGCATATAGAAATTTAAACTACTTAGAATTAGATAAAAAACAGTGGAACCTGTAAATGAAGATAGGGATGACAAACACCCAAGGAGGCATGTTCCGCCCAACATTTTCCAGAAGAAGGAGCCAAAACTACTTGCTTCCTTTGGACCCCCGAGCTTCCTTACTGAACCACCAAGTAGATGGAATCTGTGTAGAAGCAAGGCACATAGTAATATAACTTCTGCACTCAAATATGCCTTATGCACTTAGCAATATAACTTCTGCACTCAAATATGTCTTCTGCACTCAGCAGTATAATAGGCAGACTTACACCATGATAAAAAACTCAGCATATCCCCTCATCGAATCTCTTGGGTGCAAGCACAGCAAAACCCCAAGGTAAATTTCCTCGTCAGTCTAAGTGATGAGCCTCAGTTCATAATTCGATGGCTCTTATATAGACTGCTTAGGTCTTTAGTGGTCAGTTTTGAATAAATGAGCCTCAAGCTCCAGTCCCTCCTTCCAAGGCACTGTGACCACATTTCAAAGGAGTTGTCCCATACCAACATCTAGTTAGTTGCATCATGATGTTACCACTTGTCCATTGCCTTCTACCCCAGATTCCATTCCACCTAGTGGGTCAGTAACCACTCTTTCAATAGTCCCCTTAGGTGTTTGTTTCCTATTTTATTTATTAAATAATAAAATATTGTGCAATTACAGTCATCCTTGGACACTTGTCCAATATAAAACTTTACAATAAAAGTTAACATAATGTTTCCAACATAAAATGTTTTTAGGCAAAAAGGGTATGTTACATGTCTTGCATGGTAATGTGAGGATGCATTCATTGCATTTCATCTTGAAAAAATATGCTTAGGGTCTAATATTATTATTTCCCTCCATAAACCATGGCCAAGGGATTGATGCTATTGTTTGTCTACCAAGACTATGGTTAAGGGCCCAAGAACCATCCACAGTGCATAAAGCATGTTAATGACAATCTATATCCAACTAATGGTGTCCATATTCCTAAGAAGAAAATATTAGTGATAAAGGATCTTCTTTAATACTCATACATGATTCCCAAGACATTGTAATGACACTCGCATTAAACTTTGATGCCAAAGACACCTTATAGAGGGATCATGTTGTCGATTTTAGGTTTTGTTCATGGTACTTGAGGTTGAGAGGGTTATTTAGGGTTTAAATCCCTTGTTTCATTTTACAAAACCTACTCATGGCTCATGTATCCCATTGTTGTGACCACAACACCCCCCTAGGGAAAATCCAGGGGCCCCTTACAATGTTTTTTGAAAGTTAGACTTACGAGAGGGTTTTTTTGTATTATTTCCTTACTCGGCCATGTTTGAGGCCCTATGGGCCGTCTTTGGTGTGAGAAACACTCATATCCAAATGATTTAAGGCCCAGGGCCCAAATCATTTCATCCCCATATCGTAGTTCCTGAGCTATGAAACGTTCATTTAGCTCTCAATCCTCTTCTTTCACCCTCTAAGCATGTTTACATTTCAAATCTTGTGTGGCGTTGCACCAGGTGCGACGCTTGCAAGTATGACATGGATGCTACTACTCCCCCCTTAACCCCATTATCTATTTCTCTCTATCTCTCCCATATCCCATCTCTCTCTCTCTCTCTCTCTCTTACACACACCCTCCTCCTCTCTCTCTATCTCTCTACCTCTCACTCTCCCTAAAGCACTAGATCCCTGAACCCCTACACCGTTGAACCATTCAACCTATAATCCCACAACCCTGACTCCTAAACAACCTAACCCATAATCCTTAGGGTCTAAATCCCTAAGACCTTAAACCTTAAGTCGTAAACCCTTAAATCCCTAGACGCCTTCAACCCCCTCTCTTTAGCCATTCATTTATCCACTTTTGAAGTATAGTCCAATGTATGAAAATATTCATGAAGTATTGAACGTTTGGCATTAAATGGGGTAAACATTGGTGAATTAATGGTGGAAACATTATGTAGGGGTGCGTGCACGTGATTTAGTGCGTACACGCTAAATACATGAGTTCACGCTTATAAACACGTATGCGCACTTATAAACATGCATGCATGCTTATAAACACGCGTGCACGCTCTCGCTGCTAGTTAAAAAAACAGAGTTCTCTGTTCCCGGGAATGCTACCAAAAAACACGATATTTTCACTCAGCTTGCGGGTTTAATCTCTCGCAAGTTAAAAATTGGCTCACATTCATTGATATTTTGGAATCTCATAGATCTATTGGACACAAAATCACTCTTGGAATCTGACAAACATCTTCAGTGGTCTTGGAATCTAGTGGATACATTCAAGCTACCAATTTCCATTGTAAGTAGATATCATTTCAATAGGTATGGTCAATTGTAAATAGTTTTTTTCACTCACAAGATTTGTGATTCTCCCATGCCTTTGTGTTTTATCATATTCCTACAACAATATCCATGCATAGACAACAATGAATTTGATAAGAAGAATTCCCATGTTCACATCTAAAAAAAAATTATATTCACTAGACAAGATGAAGTATGCAATATAAACCAATAATTATTTCCATGAATATATTTTGATTTCACACAAGGATGGCACGGATGAGGTTCTCTCTTCAGACTCTTCAATTTGAATAAAATACTAAGAAGCAATCATGGGATAGGGTCCATATTGAATAGTTCATGACATTTTGTCCATGCTCTCCTCTTCATTCTACATTTATCATAATGTTTATTTAATAACCTGCCTTTGAGCTTGAACACTTGCCTCTACCTCATTGAATTCTCCTTCCTTGGGGGAATTTGCAACCAAGGATAATTTTGAGGACCCATACTTATTTATAAGTGTATAAACCTTGGCGAATCTTACCAATTCTTAAAATGTCAACTCTAAAATATTTGGCGATATTTTTCTAAAATTATTTCAATTTCTAAGGATTTTATACAGTTTATATAATAATTTGGAGAATTTTAGAGTGAAAAAAGTGTACCCCATTAAAATTGGGCGAAATGGGGCTTCAAAAAATGCAAATTGGCGAATATTTTTTGGAAAAAAAACATGGAAAAATAGCCCATGGGCTAAATTTCGCCCCTAAAATTATTCTTGTAATTGCAACCTCCTCGTTGTTTAATTAGTAAACTTAATCTCTTTAGCTTATTTGATGTATAAAAAAAATCAAACTATTCCTAAGACATCCCTACGCATCTCTATTGTAAGGTGTTATTACCAAAATTTTTATGAATTCATGGCCACACAAGACACTAGTTTCCCCATTCTACACTTGACCAACCATTACCTATATTTATTGGAATTGTAAGGGATAATGATGTTTATCTGATGACTTAGATAGGACATAAATTTAAAATGATAAATATGCACCATGTTGTGTCTGACCTCATAGGTAATGCACCTTATTATGTGTAATGTCATCTCATCCTAGGGTGTTGGAAACAAAGAATATTTCACTCCTCTTCTTGTGACTTCCACTACTTTTTGAACACAAAGGAAGTCCTTTTTTTCTTGAGCCTCAATTATGTTCTTAAATGATTATTGCAATATTTTTAGTCTTATAACTTGGGAGATAGTGCTAGTCCTATAACTGTAATACCTGCAAACACATCAATACTCTATTGTACACTCGAGTTCTCAACTCAGTTTAGATACTTGAGTTCATGACTTGGATTAGACGTGCTTGAGTTCTCAACTTGGAAAAGAGTTTGATTCAAGTTCCCATAGTTTCTCAATTTAAAAAAAAATTAACTAGTACTAAGCGACACAGCATGCCCTTAACGTGAGAAAAATCTAGACCGATATCCTTGGACATCTAAACATAAACAACTTGAAAAGAAACCATCCCTATAAGATTCATCAGAAATGGTGACTATATGCACCTTGTTCCCAAGCAGGTAGTCATCATATTGGCTTGCAATAGAATTACTCTTGAATACACTTGAATACCCTTTTTGTAGCAAGTTTTTCCAAATTATTGAGTTGCTATATTAGCTCCTTGATTGTGCTCATTAGATAAGGTTTAGTCTTTCATTTATCTTCGAGATTTGACCCTGATTCCATTCTTTCATAGTTTCTGTCTACTTTTGAGACTCATTCCCACCTCAATGAGTGTCCATCAAGGCTTTCTCCACTAGTGTTTTCATCTTCCAGTGGAGCAACATGGTCTCGACATGCTTAGTTTCTCTTGTTTGAGATGAGCCCACATTCTCGACCCATGTTGTACTCTCCATTTGTCCCTCCATGGCCTCCAACCCTTGCTTCTCCTCATTTTCCTACTCAGCTTGATCAAAGAACTGTCTAGCTTCCTCAACAACCACCTAATAATAATTCTACTTGGCCTCCGCAACCTCTCAGTGAACTTAGGGCATGTGAGAGCCCCTAATTAATATGGAATAATGTTGTGGAAGTTATTTGCTTTGCTTGTTATCCTTTGTTATTGTCAATATTGTAAAAGTTAAAAAATAGACATAACAAAGAATATACACATGTTTCAATTAATAAATATAGATTAGACAAGACATTATTTGTTATATGTAGTTATTATCTATATTATAAAAGTTAAATAATAAACCTAAGAAGGAATATACAAATTAAATACTTACACACTCTTTGAATTTAGTTGATTACTTTTGATTTCAAATAAGTTTTGGTTGTGTTGAACTCCCCCTTCTTTTTAACCTAACACATCGCATCATACTTAATCTATGCCCTATTTCATGAGTATTCTATATTTGGTCCAATACAATATCAATTTCATTAGTCACCAAATAAACTAATTAACTATGTAAAATGAATATGATAATTGTAGAATTAATGGCATTTCTAAATAAACTACTTAACTATTTAAAATTAATATGATAATTGTAAAATTAATTATATTCGTATTATTGAAATTTGGAATCATTTTTATTGAAATTAACTCAAAAATCTAAATATATCAATAAATTCAATTATTTGGAAATTTTATAAATTTACTTTATACAATTTTATAATAAATATATATAAAATAAAATTGTAACTAAACTTTTTTTAATTTAAAAGAGAATTACCAATTTGTTAATTTGTTATTCATCTTGTATTGCCCAATCTGAAGGAGATCTTGTAAATACACAAATTAATATTGTTTAGTTATTTTGTTATTACGTTTTTGAATATGGATATCCATTTTTCTTGCCTTTTGAAAAAGTTGATGTTGCCATGTGAAAGACGGTTAGAAATAGATGATTCTTAGGTACATATTCATTTCTATAATAACATATTTCATATATTTATTAAGTTCTTATAATTATAGTTTTTAGTTTTTATTAATTATTTAAAAAAGTCATCTATTTAAAATAAATGTATTAAAATTATGTAATAATTATTTAATTAAAATAAATATGTTAAAATTATTTAACATTTCATAAATTAAATTGGAAAAATAATAAATTAAATAACAAATTAAAATTAAAAAACGACCACTATCTCAGTTTATTATTTTTATTATCTTTATAAACTGGAAATATGTTTAAACAACATATTTTCATTTTTGAGTGCAAACAAAATGGTCATGTCATCTATTATAATTGGATAAAAGACTAAACACAACAAATACCAATGGTTTAAAATGCTTAGCCAGTGAACCGTTTATGTGAAAAAATGCTCATGGCAACGGTTAGATGCGGAAAAAAATATTACCGTTTGAAAAAGCTAAACCCAAAACAGATATCTACCCGTTGTTTAAAAATTTTAGCCGGTCTCGCCCAAAACACTTACCCATGCAATTTATGGGTGTTCTTCCCTCTGCTTTGAGTCTCTCCCGAAAGCAGTTTCCTCTGCATTTTTTGTTTATGTGGTCGTCGTTTGTATGTTTATGTGTAGTCACAGACGGCAAACAGTCACATAACAGTCTATGCAGGATTAGTTTAGATCAATCAGCCGGCTGTACAGCCCAAGCCCGAGGGTTTGCTTCTTGGGATAGGCTGAATTTCTGATCAAATGCGAGTTTCTTTATTTTTGCCATAGATCTCATCCAATCTCTGTGATATTATCTTTGTTTCTTTCTATATGTTATATGTTATAGATTTGATCCAATCTTTGTGACTTTTAGTTCTATTGGTTGCATTATATGGTGATTAATTTATTTGTAATTTTTTAGGGTTTTTCTGTCATTATTGGTTGCTTCCAATTCCACCAGCGTATACGGCAATGTATGAAGATAGTGCAAATCGACCGAAGATCGATATTCAAGAGGTGGGTACAATTTGCCTCTAAATTTTCCATGGTCAAATTGTAATTGCTTAATTATTTTTTCCTTCTAATGAATTTAAGAACCTGTGATGGAATTTCAACACTTTGTTTCGTTGATTTCCGAGGCCTACATTTTTCTCGTATTTTTAAAATTATTATTTTTAAAATTATTTCAATAAATATATTATATTATATTTAGATAAATAATTTAGTAATAATATTGTTTTTGCAAAGGCACTCTACAACCCAGTATGGGGGAGATCTTGTGAATCGAGTTACTTTGTATTATTTTGTTACTCGACAAACTCAACAAACACTCTTATATTTACTTTTTACTTTGTATTAAAAGTAAAATGTAAATTCTCTAGTTTAAGTCTCATATTTACTTTTTACTTTCTATTGTCATTTTTTGTTTATGGCTGACATAATATTTACCACCTAATCCTAAGCTCTAAAGTCTCTAGTTTAAGTCTCATATTTACTTTTTACTTTGTATTATTCCTTTTTGTTTATGGCCGACATAATATTTACCACCTAATCCTAAGTTCTAAAGTCTCTAGTTTAAGTCTCATATTTACTTTTTACTTTGTATTATTCTTTTTTTGTTTATGGCCGACATAATATTTATTAGTTTTTACTTTGTATTATTTTGTTACTCGACAAACACTCACATGTAAGATCTCCCTCATAGTGGGTTGTAGAGCGCCTCTCGGCCCACTTATGTCCGCCATAAAGAAAAAAGAACAATACAAAGTAAAAAGTAAATATAAGACTTAAACTAGAGACTTTACTTTTTACTTTTAATACAAAGTAAAAAGTAAATATGAGAGTTTAGAGTGTTTAAGTAATAAATATTATGTCGACCATAAACAAAAGAGAATATTACAAAGTAAAAAGTAAATATGAGACTTAAACTAAAGACTTTAGAGCTTAAGGAGAGGTTTGCACCTCGGGAGATTTGATCCCTCTCGGTGCTTGATAGAACCTAGGATTTGGATCTAGGCTCGTATATTACTCAATTCTAATTTTACTATAGGTAAATGATTTAGTGATAATATTGTTTTATATTCCTCAATTCTAATTTTCCTATACATATATAGTTTTGAATAATAAGTTTTTTGAAATTTTTTGTTTACATATAATTTTAAATAACATTTTTTTAAAAAAAATTTGTTTATATATAATTTAAATAATAATTTTTTTTTATTTTTTTTTAATTATCTTTTAAATTTTGTTTATATTGCATTACATTTTTTACTCTATTTGTAAAGGAGATACAACTTCTCTAATGACCTCACCTTTTTGTACAACTCACCCGACCTCACCCATTTGCCATAACCTCTGATCATAACATAGAAAACACAACTAAATATTTAACAACATATAAAAATATACTTTTAGATGAATGATGTTGCTTTCATTATTGTATAAATATTTAAAAAAAAACTTGAATACCAAAATTTTGTAGTTTATTGTAAATAACTTTCACGTTTTTGTTATGCATTGCATTTGTTATAAACTCTGCAAAAATTGAATACTAAATTTTTGAAGTTTCTTGTAAATATGTTCCACGTTTTTGTTATGCATTGCATTTGTTATAACCTCTAATCAAAATAAAGAGCGGATATATAAAGAGTGCATTTATAACGAGATCCAATTAAATACTTAAAATAACAGCTTAGGAAAGAAATCATAAATTTAGATAGTTGACAAAAGAAATTAAGTTCAATATTTTTCGCAAATCTGTCAGGTGCACCAGCTATTTTTTATATATGTATAATTCATTAATTTAATCAATGTATATCAAACTATCTTTATGGAGAGCCTTATTATCTGAAGTAGAAAGATTATGGTAGAACCGCGCGTTTTCCGTTTCACAAGGAGCGACCCCTTTTTTAACTTTTTACTTTTATATGTTTTGGTTAACTCTTTTTAGCAACTACTCCACATACCCCACGGAAATTAAACATTAACAAGTATTGCAGGGCAACTAAGTCCCTGCCTAAATGAATAATTGTCGTTATGTTCTGCATTGGCATTGACATTACATAATTATGCTATGCATATAACAAATGAAGTTGAAATTCATATCGACATTAACATTATAGGATGAGGTTGCATATAACATATGAAGTCGAGATTTATAGTATGGGACGCAATCCATAGTTTCACAAATGCAGTTGGAGTTCAAATAGATTCAGTTTTAGTTTTTTAAGTGGCAGTTGGAGTTCAAATAGATTCAGTTTTGGTGCGTCATCATTAGAATTATACATTGGACATTATCCTATGGTATAGCACACCATCACCAACCGACCCTCTATTTGCAAAGTAGTAAATGACAGAACTTAGATTTGTGGTTTAATATATGCCTGATGAAGAAGGCTACGCATCTCTAATAGACCTGCTCCATCGTCGTTTCCCAACCATACAAGAAGGCGGTTCACAGAAGGCATAAAGGACAGTCCAACAGTTAAAATTTAAACATATATGTTTCGTAGTTATTTTGGTCTTGTAGCATGCTGCAGTTTAAATGCACTCGATCTTTGTAAAGAGGCAATAATGGCTTCCACTTCCACTCGAAGCAGTCCATAAGGCAGGAAGCACTAGTTGTATAGCCAATTTTATTTCGAGATCCACCAGCGTCCGAGCTAGTTGCGGAGTGCCAACCAGTTATAGGTATATGCTCCCATCCTGTCCCATCTCGTACCGACCTGTCCAGCCTGACCAGACCAACCGTCTAGTATTGGAATACTTGACCTTACCGAACCTTTAGATAAAGAGTGATGCACCTTGTTAACCAAACTCATGAAAACGTTTTATGACGGGGATTTCCAAATAAGGTTTCTCTTAATATATACTGGCAAACGATGTTATGGATTATTTGCTGTTTATTAAAAACGTTTAACTTTAGACCATCAAAGTATCGTCATTCATAATATGGCTTAAGCGAGGATCGATACAAACTTAGGATTGCTAAATATTCAGTTTAACTAACACTGCACATCACCATTACCATTACCAGTCATACGTTGCTATGACAAGTATAAAAAATAAATATATTTGGCCTTGCAATAATGCCAACCGCTTATAGAGTTGGATGCCTGGACTATGGGATAACATGCAAGGCACAAAGGATGATGAAAGGCAGAAGTTTCCAGAGAATTATGAGCATCCTAAAGGTGTGGGATGTTTATGATCGAGAGGTCGGTAAACGTGTAAAGGCTAGAGAAACCGGCAAAGGAGAGGGTAAAAAGGGAAATCACTTGTGTCCGAATGACCTGCGACCCAAGTGGTTCTGAAGGTGAGATGACCCATGTCTTTCGAAGTGTGCGAGAAGTGTGAGGTTAAGTATTGTCACATGAGGGATGTCAGAAGGACAGACCAGCAAAGGGGGTTTTTGATTGTTATCTCGGAGGATTACCAATATGATGGAAGGTACCTCTGCGTCATCATTAGCTACGCTGTCTATCTGGGAAAATGTTGTTGAGCATGCTGAAGGTCGTCTCAAACCTTGGGCATCATGGTTACTCGATTGAGAAATCCGATAGAGCTATCATGGCAATTATAACCACATGTAGCCGCTGTCGTCATCACAGCAGTTATGGATATGTCTTTCACGTACTTTATCTAAAGTTGGTAATTGGGAAGGATGGTGTACCTAAAGGTTCGACCATTTTTCTGTTAGGATTGGCTCATGGAGAAAGGGTGGGAGTCCAAAGTAGTGTTCATGCCAGAACAAACATGGACTGAGGTAGAGGAAAAGCTTATCCCTCCATCTCTCGTGGTATTTGACCTCATAAAATCCAGCTCTGCCAGTGAAGACGAGAAACCTGATAGACAACAAGCGTCCAAAGGAACCGGACGATGGAAGAAGAAGGAAGCTCCCGAAATCAAGCAAGGCGACCAACTGGGTGCAGAAATTGTTCATGATTTTATAATCTCTACTGAAGAAGTGACACCTATCCTTCTAGATGACGCATCGCATTCGCAGAATGACGGCTCATTGAAAGTAGAAGATTTATTTGACTCGCAAAGTCATTTGCGAACCCAGGGTTAGGACAGCCTTCTATCTATGATATTCCGTTCCTTGTCTTAATCAATCTATTTGGAGCATGACGTGTACATAATATTTCTAAATTTTTTGGATTAAATGACCTATCCCTATATTGTAACTAATTTATGTTTCAAATGAGCACAGTGTGAGACTCTAGGCCACTATAAGTTAAATGTATTTTCAAATGGAAAAGGGTTGAGAACTTTTTGGAGCTTCATATATTTTGTCCACTTGTCGCTCACCTTTGACCACCTATTAACAACATTGACCCGTTATTAATTTGATTTCCGCTTTTACAATTTAAGCAAACTTTCAACAAAGTTCCGAAATTCATGATTTCACGTGATGTAACTATCCTAGTTTTATAATTTTTTTGCTTGGATGCTATTGGCTGAAATATTAGGGGCCTTATTACCGAGCCGGGCAGAATGCTCGGTTATTACGCTGGGCATTGAATGAGAGCGTCGAACTTGCAGCCTTTACCGCCACTTTCACTGCCATCGCATTCACTCTTGCAGCCTTCACTGCTACCGCCTTCCCTGACCTTCACTGCCACCGCCTTCACTCTTGCAGCCTTCACCGCCACCTTCACTGCCACCGCCTTCCCTGACCTTCACTGGCACCGCCTTCACCCCAGGATTCTCAGAGCCACTTCAAGCATTGAGGTTGATCCTTCTCACATTTCTGTTATACATTAAGCACCTATCTATGGTAGGTTTAGGTAGCCCATAGCCCACACATACAGATAGAAGGCAGCTGCAGGTATATCACTACTCGGTCCATGGATCAATTCTTATATTTTACATTCCATCGGTTGTTCTTCCCTCCTAGTAAGCATGCTTCTCTTCAACTCAATCTTTGTCTTCCTTCAATATTATGCTTATGTCTGCAACCACACTTTTCAGTTTTTAACAATATATGTTTAATATGATCTTTCAGACCATTTGAATTTTAAAAATTTATGTTTCATACTTGACTAAATAAATAGGAACTAGCTCATCATATCTCTGCTTTTGATTGATGTTCCAGCCAGGATTTTAATTCTACTGGACTCTAAGAAATCATTGATAACATTTTGTTTGGTCACATGCCTTGTTTGGGGACTGATTTTGTTTGAGCCCAGTTGCATGAATTCACATACAAAATGCTCTAAAAGGAACTAGGTCCATTCAGAGACTGAAGATCCACCATATACCAGGTATTATTATTAATCGACTTCAAACAAAGAAAAGCAAATCCCATCCAAACTACAACAACAGTCACATAAATCCCAAAACTGGCCACCGTGACGATAAGTGAGTTAATGAAGCGAGGCTTCTGCGTGACTGTTAATGCTCCTCTTGATACTGCTATCACTGCATGAGGTCTTGCATAACAATGGAGACGTTCCAATTTCAATCACATTTCTTCCATTCAGAGAATTGATTTTAAGATAAGAATCCTGCAGTCATTTTTCATAATTAATTCCACTTAATTATGGTGAATATTCATCTTCTGCTGCACCTATGTGGGACAGCGCCGGACAAAGAATCAACAGTAGTAGTAGATTCGTTCCGATATTTATTTATCTAATATATTAGATATATCGTTTCCTAAATTTATTACTGAGATACTTTATGCCATCTGTGTCAATTTAAGTTGTTTGTGTTATTCTTGATAGGCAAAATATATGATAAAAATTACAATAAATGTTTTTATAACTATTTTTTTATTAGAAATTAAATTCTGTAAATTTTATATTAATAAAAAGTAATTTTTTTAACAAATTCATGGTTGAGAGGTAACTTTCTCAACAAACTTATGTGACGCAGAAAATAAAAGTTCAAAACATCCCCAAAAATGTAACCCAAAAATGTAATCCAAACTGCAAAGTTGAAATGAAATTCCAACATTTGACGATAGCATAGGTTTGAATTAATTGTGAAGAGGGATAGATGACCATCGAGATCCACCCATGCACACCCATGACATTTCTTGCGTCTAAAAACCTCATCCGTCAGTTGTAACGCCGGAGCTTAGCATTCGTCCTGCCACAGTCATCAAGACGACATCTCACAATTTTGAATTTTGAAAACGATTTGGACTTTTTGATCATTCTTTATTGGAATTCAGGGCTAAATCTTTGTTGAAATAGTTATTTTTCATTTTAAATTGTATTTTTATTGAGAAATGAATTCAACAGTTTATTGAAAAATGGATTGTATATTATGCAATTCCAACGGCTTATAATGTTTCCAGCACGATTAAGTCTGCCAAGTATTTGATCTGTTGATATGTTTCGGTGTTAAGATTGCATAATCCTTTAAAGATCCTACTTAATTTGATATTTTATGTCATGTCTACCGCAGCATTAAAACGACAATCCCACGCATTTACGTATACCATGATTACTGCCAATTTCCAAAGATTGTTGTTAGCTCAGGCTATACCATGCACGCATGGGTTGACTTCAGTTACTTACATATCCAATAAAAATAATATAACGTTCTTCCATGACAAAGTATCTTAAGTGAGCTCCATTGCTGCTTTGGATTAGCTATAATGTGTCTGATGGTTCAATCCATAACATTGAACTGATAGCATTTGTTCATGTATATGATAGTATGCAAAAGGCATTAAACACAAAAGATTCCAAATTCCGTGTTCATGTATATGATGATATGAAAAATGCATATAGATAGAGCATCCCAAAACCCGCATATGGCTATAATCTTAAACAAACAAGACAGTTAAGTCAATCGATGGAGTCGGTCATTGCAAGACTAACTGCAGCAGTATAAAGAGTGAAAATTTAACATATGCCAATGGTCATTGCCCACTTCACTCCAAATTCTAACAACTATTTTAAGAGTAAGGCGAACCTGTTAAATTTAAATAAAGTTGACTTCTTGTTAGGCCATTTTTTAAGTTTAACTCAATCTAATAAATTATATGCATTTTTAATATTTCCGAACATACTTGGTAACAATTTTACGGTGATAATAAAAACAGCCGAGAAACCTATGTTTGCAATGGCTGTCTAAGTAGGAAGGGATTCAATGCATTTACACAGATATCTTTGTAATATAAAACTGCAGCCATGCTGCCATTGTTGTTTTGCACATTCAACATGTTAAAATAAAATACTTTGAACAAACCTACGATTCTACCTACCCAGTTAACCTAACCTCGGCAGGTATCGGCTGCCATGCAGCCTTGTTTATAATATTTCTCCTTACTTTTCAAAGTAATCAAGAGCACATTATAAAAAATGTCAAAGATTTATCTGCAAAATAGTGCCATGAGTTTATTTAAGATATTTTGTTATTTTCAACATTTGTTTAAGCCATTTCATAAATTCATAACACTTTAAGGCAAATCACATTAATGTTTAATATTATGTTTGTAGGTGTTTGATTATATTATGTTTGTAGGTGTTTGATCATAGTAGTCCTAATTTAAGGATAGAACGATTGAATTTTTTCATATATGTACATATCACACTAAGTGTGGTAAAACACAATACATGGCTTAAATTAGGTTCTATAATCTCACTTCTCACTTATTATATATTTTCAATCAAGGTGAAGTTTGAGTTTATCATAATAACTTTTTTATACAATTTATTTTTATTTACCAAAGTGTTTAGTTAACCTAAATAAGCATTGTAACTGAATTTGATAAAGATGTTGAATGTTAAAATTGCCTCACCCTGATGAAGGAAATCGTTTGAATCTGTAATTAATGTTGAACAGGTAAAACCAAGAAGAAATAAATGAAACAACATATCACTCACAAGTTAGGTTAACTTGTAGTGACCCTCCATGGCCAAGCACCTAAGAAGGGGGCAAAAGCTCCTAAAAAGGGTCGGAGAAGGGAGAGATGAACATAATATAAAGACAATAGAAAATATCCATTCGGCTTTCAGTTTAGAGATTAAAATATCAATTCCTTTAAATGAGTTGGTCAAAAATTCAGAATACAAAGATCAAATTTTGAAAGTAGTGAATGGAGAACAAGGAAAGCAACTCAATTTGCATGATGACAAACCCACTCTTTTGTTTGGTCCCCATGTTGAAAATACTTCAAAGGATGATGTTCCTCCCTTCTATATCAGCCTAAACATACATGATCATATATTACACAATGCTATGTTAGATTTTGGAGCTTCACATAACCTCATGCCAAGATCAATAGTGGAAAGTCTCAGGTTAGAAATCACAAGGCCCTATAAAGACTTGTTCTCCTTTGATTCTAGAAGATTCCAATGTTTATAGATGATTAAGGACATGGTGATCTCACTAACTCAAATACCTCATAAAAATGTAATCATGGATATGGTATTGGTTGATATTCCACCTAAATTTGGGATGCTATTATCTAGGTCTTGGGAATCAAAATTAAAAGGAACTCTACAAATGGACATGTCTTATGCTACTATCGTTTTTTGTGGGGAAAACAAGAGACTGTATAGGGAGCATAGGCTGCCCTATGTAGTGAGAAGTAAGAGTAAGCTTGATAATCATCCCATTTTTGTTGTAGACACAGATATAGGCACCTCAGATTTTTGTTATGATCTTGGTCTAGATGAGAAAGGTGTGAAAAATACTGACCCGCTTGAAACAAATGATAAGTGTAGACATGAGTAAGAGATACAATGCATTGATAGCTCAACAAACCTAGAAGGAAGTGGTCAGCAAATGGAGAAAGGAAATGATGAAAAATCAGAATTAGAAATGGAATAAACAAGCACAGTCTCAAGAGAAGAGCACTGGACTATGAGTTTTGATGGAGCTGTGAATAAAGAAGGAGTTGGGGCAGGGGTATGGATCATCCCTCCAGATGAAGGAAGGGAATGCACCAGATTACATACCTTCAAACTAATGTTTGAGCGTTCGAATAATGTGGCAGAATATGAAGCCCTATTGTTGGGTTTGAATGCACTCAAACATCTAAGAGCTAAAAAGATCAAAGTCTATGGAGATGCAGAGCTAATAATCCAACAGGTAAATGGAAATTACGTGACTAAACATCCCAAAATGAGGGCTTACATAAATGTTGTTTGGGATTTGTTTGATAATTTATTCACATAGCATGATAATTCTTTCATTCTTAGAGAGAAAAATACAATAGCAGACATTTTGGCCAGCTCTGCTAGCATATTTCAACTCCCTTCCTATCCTACCAAAGCTTACATGATCAATATAAGGATTAGACCCTATGTTGCAGACAATACAAAACATTGGAAAATATTTGAAGATGATCAACAGATCAGGAAATTCCTAGATATGACTAAAGAATTTTGCAACACCTAGATTGATCAAGAGAACTATTCATGTGATGAATTTGGGAACCTGATCCACCAAAGCTCCTAACCACTTTGGGAGACAAGAGATCTTGTAGCTAAAGAGAAATTATATACCCAAAGGATTGGTGCCATTGGAATTTTTTTTTATGAAAACGATGTGGCCAAAAATCACAAGGTTACTCCAAACCACAATGAAGTAGAGGACTGTAACATTGGGAATGATGAAGAGCCCAAAATTGTCAAATTGTTAATGTATTTAACCCCAGGCACTAAAGATGACTATGTGGATTTAATGAGAATTTTTTTTGATGTGTTGGCATGGTGATATGAAGACTTAAAAGAATATAACACTACCATCATCCAGCATACCATACTAGTCAAGACAGGGGTGAAACCATTTAGGCAGAAAATGAGAAGGATGAATCCTATGATGCTCCCACTGCGGGAAAAAGAAGCGAAGAGGTTGTATGAAGCCAAAATCATAGTCTCCTTAAGGTTTTCAAAGTGGGTAGTTAACATAGTCCCAATGAGGAAGAAAAATGGTGAAATCATAATGTGTATTGACTTTAGAAATCTGAACAAAGTGTCCCTAAAGAACAACTACCCCCTACCCAAAATGGACTACATTTTACAGAAGGTTGTAGGGGCAGTAAGAATGTCCATGCTTGATGGATTTCTAGGGTACAATCAGATTAAGGTGCAGCTAGAAGACCAAGACAAGATATCCTTTACCACTCCTTGGGGGACCTTCATGTATGCAAAGATGCCTTTTGGTCTATTGAACGTGGGAGCTACCTTCCAAAGATCTATGGACATAGATTTTGCAAAAGAGAAAGACAAATTTGTAGTTATATACATGGATGACATCACTGTGTATTTTAAGTCTGATATAGAGCATTTGAAACATTTGCATCAAGTGCTTTCCAAGTGCAGAAAATTTGGAATCTCTTTGAACCCTAAAAAGTCAAACTTTTCCATGCAAGAAGGAAAGCTGCTAGGTCACATAATATCTAAAGATGGGATCAAAATTGACCCAAATAGAGTTGACACAATACAAAAAATTGAACTCCCCAAGAGTAAAAAAGAGGTTTAGTCCTTTCTAGGCACAATGAATTTCTTAAGAAGGTTCATCCCCAATTTTGTAGAGATCATGAGGTCAATCAAAAACATGCTCAAGAAGGACACTCAAATCAGGTGAACTGTTGAAGCCAAACAAGCATTTGGAGACATAAAAAGGGAAATTGTTGAAGCACCTGTGCTAATCAGTCTTGATTTTAACAAAGAGTTTCTTATGTTTTCTTTTTCCTCTGAGCATTCCATAGCTGGAGTCCTTTTACAGAAAAATCAAGAAGGATATGAGCAACCCATAGCTTTCTTTAGCAGAGCTCTTAGAGATTATGAACTCAAATACAACATCATGGATAAGCAAGCATATGCCATGATTAAAAAATTGAAATATTTCAGATTTTATGTCCTACATTCCCATGTTGTTGCTTATGTTCCTAATGCTGTTGTAAAGGATATATTGACACAACCTAATCCAGAGGGTAGAAGGGATAAGTGGATAGTTGTTCTCTTGGAATATGACTTGGAGATCAAACCTACAAATCTTATCAAAGGACAAGGGTTGTCCAGGCTCATGGCTTAAGTAAATTGGGATTCAAAAAGTGTGAACTTGCTTTCACACATGGTGGAAGAGACTTCCCAAGACCCACTATTACAGGTATAAAAAAATTCTTGTCTTCTCCTTGGTATTCTGATATTACATATGTTTTGCAAAATTTACAAGCATCCCCTGAGATGGGTAAAAGCAAATCTAGGTCAACCAAGATGAAGGCTGCAAAGTTTTGCATATTGAATGGATGCATTTATTGGAAAGATCATGGAGGTGTTCTACTGAACTGTATAGTAGAAGATGAATCCAAAATAACCTTGAAAGAATTTCACAAAGTTGTTTGTGGGGGGCATCATTACTGGAAGGCCACTGTCAACAAAATTCTGAGGGCCAGGTTTTATTGGCCCACCATGTTCAAATATACATATAAGGAAATAGCTACTTGCCATGAATGCCAAATCTTTGAAGGGAAGAGGAAGCTCTTATCTTTTCCTTTGAAACCAATGTCTGTAGAAGCCCCTTTCTAGCAGTGGGGGCTTGATTTCATTAGTGAAATTTTCCCTAACTCCTCTAGAAAACACAAGTGGATATTGACTGCCACCAATTATTTCACTAAATGGATTGAGGCAATACCAACCAAGAAATCCACACACACACTCATCATCAAATTTCTAGAAGAGAATATCATGTCCAGGTTTGCTTGCCCTGTTAAAATAATCACTGACAATGCTCAAGCCTTCAAATCCAAGAAAATGGTCAAATTCTGTGACAAGTTCCACATAAAATTGGGCCATTCTACTACTTACTATCCCCACGGAAATGGACTAGTTGATTCATCGAACAAAATTCTGGTTAGGATCATCAAGAAGCTATTGCAAGAAAAAAAAAGGGCATAGCACACCAAGCTGACCTTTTCTCTGTGGGCTGATAGGATCACTTCCAAGAGGTACATTGGAACTTCACCTTTTAAATTGGTATATGGAACATAGGTGATATTTCCTTATTCCCTCAAATGGCTTGCAATGAGGCTGCTATAGGAGCAAGAAGAAGAGACAAAACCTGAGCTAAGGAGAACTAACCAACTGATTGAGATACAAGAAATCAGGGATAGTGTACATACTGAATCTATGCTATCTCGAGAGAGGGTTAAGAATACTTTTGACAGAAAGACCAAGGATGATGATTTCCAAGTGGGATATCTAGTGTTTAAATGAGATGCTAGAAGAGAAGACCAAGCCCAAAAGTTTGATAACATCTGGAAGGGGCCTTATACAGTCATCGCTCACCATGGAAACAACGTTGTCTTCTTACAGGATGAGGATGGTGAACCAGTGGGAAACAAACCTGTCAATGGGCAGTTCTTGAAGCGTTATCTCTAGTGACAAACAAGTCGGTTGACCCACCCGCACTATACAAATTTGTTTTTTGTTGAGTTCCAGTTATAGCCATTTTTTAGTTTTGTTTGAAAAAAGGAAAAAGGAAAAAAGAAAAAAAGAGGCAGCTGGTCTACTATTCTTGCTACTTCACAAGGAGGATAGCATCCCTGGTTGGATCCACTGTTATCACCCCTATCAATGTTCCCACCAAATGAAGAAAAGGCACACCCTACTAGAACCCCAAGCATTCCCATTGACCTCTTACACTCATGGAAGAAGTAGAAAACCCAAAAAATGGCTAAGTATCAACGAATTCCAAGCCAAATGATCAAGTCGTAGTGAGAAAAATGGGAAAATAAAGGGAGTGGAATTCTTCTGCAATCAATAGAGGTTGAACAGTCAGGATTGAATAAGCAAAGCAAGATCTATAGCTAAGAAGCAATCCGCAACTCATATGATCATAAGAATTTCCACTTTTTTGAATTTCCAAAGTTCTGACTTTCTGCATCCGCATTGCGGAATTCATAATGATATTTTTCAAGAGCGTAAGGTTGGGTTTTCGAGTTCCGCAACCTGCATTGTGGAATGTGGATTGTAGAGGCATAATGTTTCCGGGGAGGGGGGGCACAGAGTTGGGTTTCTGACTTCCCCAACCCACATTGTGGAATGCAGATTATGGAGGTATGATTTTTCCAAGGGGCACAGATTCAAGTTTCTGATTTACGCATCCTACATTGCGGAATGCGGATTGCAGAGGTGATTTACACGAGTTGTGGGATGGCGTTCTGAGTTCTGAAACCTGCATTGAGGAATGCATATTGTGGGGGCATAATTTCTCAGGAAGCTTGATTTTCATTTCCACCTTTTTGAATCCTGTATTGTAGATTGTAGATTACAAAAGTGAAGTTTGGCAAGGTCCGCTCAGCAATTCTGAGTTTCGAAACCCACATTGCGGATTGCGGATTGCAAATTGGGCATTGCGGATATAAGATTGTTCAGAAGAACAAGGTAAATTTAGGCCACATAAAATGAATAATTTAAAAGGGAAATGGCATAATCAGGAGCTCATTTGGAAGCCAAAGAGAAGCACAACCTGGTTATCTGTCCAAATCAACCTAAAATGGCCCAATCTGAAGGACAAATAGGTGGTTTCCACGGCCCAAAGGTACACTGATAATGCATAGAGTTTCCCACTAGTGTGTCTAACAGATTGAGAGGTAGTTGGTTCGAGCAGTTCGACAGGAACGGCCTCATCCTTTCCAGTTCCAGACCGTTGTTAGTTAGTTAGAAGTTGTTTGATATTTTGTAATCCTATAAAGGAATATTTTGATTTAAACCAAAGGGTTAGATTTTTTTGGATGCTAAGAGATCAAAAGCTCTGCGTATGTGTTGAACGTGGCCTTTAAATTCATGAGAAGACCCGATTCTGGAGCATAGATTCTTGTGATGAGTGTTTTGATGTCTGTTATTTCCTGTGCATGTGTTCTTCATTTGTATTTATGTTGATTGTTACTTTTGTAGTATCTATACTAATTATAATATTAACATCTTCTACCATATGTAGGGAACCCAACCTTGGTCTCCTTTATCTCTTAATAAAGTTAGATATTTCACTTCTTGTCAAAATTTATGTTTCTGTTTTTGTTATGTTTATGTTCTCATTTCTAGTTTTGGCTATAAAAATATAGCATTTCCAGTTACAGATTTGAACAATTATAATTCTGTTTTATCTACTTCTAACCATTTATTGTTTGTGCAGGAGTAGCAGATATAATAATAGCATATAATCTTTTGTAATTAAATTTTTACATAATTTGACAAGGTAGAAATGATAAAATATACCTGCTGAAAAATACCTGTAGATAGCTAGTAGATCCACCCTTCAGGCTGTCCTCGTTTGTTGAATGCCTTGCTGACTCCCTTTGCTTTTCCTGCAACCAAAAGCTTCCCCAAAGCTCTGAAACTCAACCAGCCCAAACCGATTTTTCCACCCTGCCAACTGGCGAGGTCTCACTGACCACCCAGCTCCAAAGGTACCACTTTGGACCCCCGAGCCCAAACCGAGTACAAGCCAACCTACTCTCCCTTTTGAATTATCTCCAACAAAAACCCCCATTCAACTCTACTCTAAAAATCCTATGTCTGCTCCTCCAACTTCTCCCAAAAAATATCTAAGATAAAAAGATGATCCCCTTTCTTCCCTTCACTTCTCCCCTTATCCTATGTTTGCCGACTCTTCTTCCCCTCCGTTAATTCCTTATCCTAAACATAAATGCATCAACCCCCATGTCAATCCTCGAGCCCTCAACTTGGACTCTTATTAATCATTAATAATATATTCATGGACTTTGTAACTCATATTTCTCAATTAAAAACTAATAAATCATTATTCCTAGTCAACATCCAATTACTCATATTAATCACTTAATTAGTTACTTAATACTAATTGTCATTTGATTAATTAATAATAACCTAATCATCTAATTAATGATTTAACATACTTCCATTATGTTAATTACCCTCTAATTTTACATTCAACTAATTTAATTTATTAATTACCAATAATAATCCTATGTTCTGATTAATCTTAAGCATGATCCTTATAAAACTAATAGTTTATAACTAATTCATATCCATACTTCTTAATTAATTATCTAACCTTGCAATTAATATTTACTTATCAAATTAATACTATTTAATTTTACATTACAATAATCATTTAACCATTTTAACCCTTAGTTTTTACTAAACAACTCATTAGCATTCGATTAATCATTACTAACCAAGTTGCATTATTTACTACCTAATTTAACCTTAACTTGTTTATTAATCATTAATGTACAATAATTAACATTAATCAACATTAATAACCTTAATTGACAGTAATTAACATTAATCTACATTGTTAGCCTTAATAATCATTATTAACTTTAATCGACATTATTAACATTGATCAACAATAGTTAATTACTAAATGACAATAATTAACATAATTATTCAACAATATTTTACACAATTTATAAATATGTAGGCGAGTTATGCAAGCGTAGCTACTGCTTACATACCTTGTGTAAGTACACTAATAATAATAATTCACACACACCGATCATAATCATGAAACTTATTGTTTACTGACACATGTTTTAACATAGTTTGCAGGGTACAATCCTTTAACTAACTAAAATCTTATTAGTTACGACAATTCATACCTTTCTGAGTTACGACACATACTCAATCAAGGATTTTACACACCTATAGTTAGATCTTGTTTTCACCCCTACTTCACACTACACCTATCTACCTACATCATCAATAACTTCCACATCCTATCCTGTCCTCTGCTGGACTACCTTGAAATGTCAAGTCATGACCGGTTCCAGCTAGAACCCGTAAGCGAAAGTGTCGACTACATCAACCAAGCTTCCCCAGCAGGCAACCACCAGTCATCATCACACACCTTGGGGAGCACACCGTAGCACAGCCCTCCCATGACTCCGGGTTTCGGGGATAAATGGTGGGTAAAGCCTCCACCCCCCGAATGGAACAAGGGACTATGTCTACTCGACATAACAACAACGTTGCACTTGTACTTGGTCTGTAATCGTATAACCAATCTGGGTTGTTGAGTTTCTTGAAACCCTACCCCACCCATGTCATAATATACATCAAAATAATAATCATGCGAAAGTAAATAATGCATCACTTGCATAACATTTATCTTTCGAAGTCCATGTCCCTAAGGCTCTCCCAACTCATAGGATCCAACAATCACTTAGCCTTTTAACTTGTAAGTCAGTCCTCGACATACAATATAGAGTATCGTGCATAAATACTCAATATATACACATACAATTCATAATAACATAACAATAATAAACTCATTTATTCGCCATGCACCTAGCATAACATTCATTTATTCAACATATAATTGTAATGATATCCACGTACCCATCATTCAATAATTTGCATATATAATTAACACATGATACATATCTAAACATGACTACCGATCATAATACAAACATCACACACACACACATATATATATCGTAAAAATAATAGAGCCATATGTCCACAATGTCGTCAAACCGACGAAGTCTCACAATCAAATAAATACAACATATAATAGTAGTAGTAATGTCAAAATGGGGCGTTACATACACCCACCCTTCAGGAAATTGTCCAGAAGTTATGATCAAAATAGTGTGGAAGAATTGCAATGCATGATCTGTGCATCCTCTCAGGTGGTTGAACCTAGGGTGTACTTGCTTTACTGGGCCACCTCCTTGGTTAATTCGAATTGCTCACTCATTGTGACAGTATTGTATTATAATTCTACCATTCTGGATTATGGAGCATTGATGCATCTCTCTTGCACAGTTTTTACTCCAATTTGTTTTACATCATTGTGATTGATATTCTTGTTCAATAGATCTGCTGTGACTAATTTTACAAGATTAATTCTTCAATGGAGCATAATATTTTTTTCAGGCCTGCATGAATCATTGACAAAGAATTATGAAACCATGATTCCTTTTTGCATGTGGGAAAAAATCTAAAAGATATAAAACACAGTAACAAAACAATAAACATAATGCAAACTTCAGCTCCTTAAGGCATTGAATCCATTTAACATTTTAAATAACAAAAGGTTTTATATTTGCATTAAACCAAAGTCTTACTTGTGAAAATCCGAGCAAAAGAGCTTTACAAAACTCTGTTGATCAAGTCATTGTGCAAAAAAAGGTTCTGCTACGAGGAAACTCAGGATTTAGAAGGCCCTTGGGTGGCAATCACAACGAGCACTACCAAACACCAGTCGTGCTTATGTATGAACACACAACACAAGTTAGTATGGTTACAAAGGTACAAGTCGACCACACTATTACAACACTAAAGTACAATGAGCAAGCTCCATAAGAGCACACAGATCCCATGATAGAGTGATCCATAAGGATCATTAATAAATAGGTTTGGTTAGGGTCCCAAACTAAACCCAATGGGACCACATAAGTCACCATAAAATTTTGATCTCAAATCCAAAGTGGACACACTTTAGTCAACGGTTTGCTCCTTTCAACGATCACTACCCTTCTTCCGACAAGGTGAGGTAACTAATGAACCTACAGTTTCAACATTGGCTTTGTGCAATGTCACTTTAAAGCTCGCATGTATTTCAAAACTGCTTGTATCTTTTTTTAAAGAAAATACCTCCGGGTTCAAGGCCATATCGACATGTTAAGTAAACTCAAATCTTCTTTAGGGTTCAAGGCCATATCAACATGTCAAATAAAAAAGATATTTCTCCCAATTATTCAACTAAACTTAATTGACCAACTAGTATTTCTCTTTATGCAAATAATTTGATATCGCTAATTTAAGATTACTACATCTTTTTCTCAATAAATAATCAAATACTAAAGAAAGAAAAAAAGATATTTTTTTTATCCCAATCAAAATTTTCATTAATTTTCGAATGGGTGATTATAAAATGATTCATTCTTTTCAAAACAAATTTCTAATTAAATAAATACATCACACATATAAAAAGTTAATAATTTATAAACTATAAAATGTTGATAAAGTATAACCTCTATATAAAGTGTGAGTGAGGTGGGAGTTGAATTAAAACCAACATAGATCCATCTTAAACCCGTATCTATCAAGCACCAAGAGGGATCCAATTTCTTGAGGTGTATTTCTGTTTTTTAAATTTAAACTCAAGAAATTTGATCTTTCTTGATTGATAGATCCGGGATTAAGTTTTAAGTTTTTATTTTATAAACAAACATCTATTTTTTAATTACTTTTCATAATATTTCATTTTATGAACCAACATGGATTTTTTTTTAAATACTTTCCATAATTTTTTATTTTATGAGCCAACATGAATTTTTAAAATTATTTTGTTACAAATGTTATTTTGTTATATCATGTTATATCATGTTACAACATCTCCCCCGTACTGGGCTACCTCGTTTCACTCGGTGCAATTACATTTTATTTTGGTATTTATATCAAAATTTATGTCTAACATTTATGGTAGGTTAAACATATAAAAGTTAATAATGATATATATGTATAATTGGTATTGATATCAAAATTTATGTCTAACATCATTTATGGTAAGGTTAAACATATAAAAAGCTAATAATGGTATATGGATAAAGAAAGTTAAGTGTGAATATTTTAATTTAATATTATATTTATTTTAGAATTGATATCAACATTTGATGTCTCATCGTAATGATTGAATTGAACATTAAAAGTATTAAAAAAATCATTATCAAAATTATTAAAAAAACCAATTTTTTTATTAACTATAAAACAAATTGAAATCTTAATTGTTAAATTGAACATTAAAAATACTATAAAAGAATAATGATTATTTTATAAATATAAAACAAAATAGAAAATATACCATTTATATTAGAGTTTCAAAATCATTAAAATATAATAATTTTCAATAAAAAAACATAAAAATAACAATAATAATAATTATTTTATTTTAAATAAAAAATGAAATAAAATATAATTGGATGTATGGAATTTATTTTATGTCATTTCTTTGCACAAGTTTAGAATGTTGAATGTTGATATCAAATCTAGCTATGCAAATTAGTTTAGAATGCTGACAAAGCGAGGTATGCAACTAAAAGTGAAAAAAAGACAATGTTTGTTTGAGTGTTTAACACTATTTATCATAATATATATTTTTTAAATAATATAATTTTTTTTTTCTTCCTACAATCCAAGGTATATCTTAAGGCACAAATTTCCATATTTTTATCTTATCATTATCTAAAACAAAGAATAAATATCAATATCATCTTTATATCTTATCATTATACAAACAAAGCAAAGAATAAAATATCAATATGAAATCCCTATGTGGGTCTCCATTACCACACTACACCACACCACGCAATAGAGAATGAAGAGCCATAATTTTATTGACACAATGACATAATTACTTTTTTAAAAACCATAAAGGTTGCTTCTTTTGCACTCGTTTTTAAGCCATAAATGCAATGAGAATACCATAGCTTAGAAGCCAAGGCAAGGGTTGGTAGTGGAGTAATGAAGTGGATTTCAATGTGAATGATCCAAATGATGTGGGTGTGTCCTAATAATTATCAGTGTTGGAGTTTAATAGTTGTGATAGTAAACTCTCAACAGTTCCAATGCATTTTGTTTTTTTGTTTTTGTTTTTTTCCACTAGAGAGCACATAAATGTCTGATCATGGATCTCAATATAATATTAGATTTGAATTGAAAATGAATAAATACTATAGTTAAAGAGGCGAGTACATGGCTGGAGATTTGTTGGTAGGTGGTTTGTATTATGAAAGTGATAAACATATTTATCTAATATTTTTGGTTGTATCTATGTATATATATTTTGTAAGATTGTAATAATATAATTAATAATATTTTTGTTTAAAATTAAGATTGAAATATTGTTTGTATTTATATAAATATTATAATATTGTAATAATAATAATAATAATAATAAAATTAATATTTAAATACAATTTTATTAATTAATCTGATAAATTGATATATCAATTTTTTTCTATTTATGTAATGAAAGATCTTTTCATAAGATTTGACTTGATGAAATTGGATTTGACGGACATGAATATACCCTACCTCTTTTTATGAGATGTAATTATCTTAAACACAACATACCCTATCTCTTTTCCTGAGATGTAATTATCGTAAACATAATAGTATATATCCACATCTCCACATTATTAGAGTATTAGAATAAATATATCAGGTTCCTTTTTCTAAAGTTTGAAAAAAACTTGTTCAAAGTTTGATTATCCTTAGAGAGGTTTTGATTAATGCGTTTTCTTGAACTTGGATGCCACACCGAGTTAAAAGAGGAGATGCCAAAGGTTTGATCGTACTTGTTTGAAGAAGAGTCATAGTTTTGATTCAAAGATGCTACGGCGTCCTTTAAAGTACCTACCTGCAAACCCTGTGAAGAAAAGATAATGCATTTTTCACACATAAGTGAATACATTTGCATAATATTGACAGATAATCACACTGCATAATCGTCTCTCTTTACATCCTTTCTGGATTTATTAGGCATTTGACATGAATGAACGTTACAAGAAGTTCTTGAGAATTTGAGACTTTTCGTCGTGAGCCAACAAAATGAAACATGCAGTGTGTAAGAAGAAAAGGTAGCTAAACCTGGAACACTGCTCGTCTAGAAACAACACAGAGATTCAATCTACGATCAATCTGACACACAATGGAGAAAATAATGTAGAGGCCCATCTGGAATTCATTAGACATGAATCTTGAAATAAAAAAAAAGAAAAATATGTGTATATCTATGTATAATAATATGTTTGAAGGGCCTTATGGACATCTTGGATTTCGGCCTGGGCCACCATAGTAGAAGTAGTTTCCCCACATGTTATTGATGCCTCCTTGAATGTCATAACACTCTGGATGGTCTGATAAAAGCTGTAGATTGGTGAGAGGTATTAAGTTGTTGTCCCAGTCTTGATGGGAGAGTTCCTTCATCCATTGTTTGGGTGAAAGGCTACATGGCTGAATTACTTGATACCTTCCACGCCTCCTTGGGGAAGCATCCATTGCTCTCATTTGATGACTCTCACATTCATGGATGTATATTGATGATATTTCTTTGAGCCACTTGAAGTCTCCTTGTTTTCTTTGGTCCTTACTTGGTTCAAATTTTGGTGGAGGTTCTTCATTCAATTCTTGGATGAAAGAACACATGGCTGATTATTATGAAGCTTCTTAAATTATTTTGGAGTAGAATTATAGGACATGGGATCCTCACCTATGTCATTGGAGCAGGCTTTATTGGTCACATGATGCTTGTGTGCACTTGGAAAGTGGTGGTCTACTTGCTTGGATGGACAAGCACTTCCATGATCCTTTGGTTAGGAAGCTTCTTGATGTACATTTGTATGATGTTGATATGTACTTTGATGATCTATTTTTTGTACTTATGATGTTTGGGAGGATGCCCATTAGAGAGTGGGATCCTAGCATCCCCCACCTTGATGTAAAATTTTTTGTCACTTTGCTCATTGATGGAATGCGCCAGTTATGGGATCCTGGCATTCCACACTTGGTTGAAATAATTTGGAGGATATTGCACACCTCCTACTTTGATGTATTGTGTTGGGAGACCTTGTGCATGATAGAAATGCAAAATCATTGGGACAATGTGCATCCCACATTTTTATTTCTATGTATTCACACTATGTATTGATGGGGCGCTCAAGTGTTGGAACCCTGGAATCCCATACTTGCTAGCTGGTTCTTGATGACATTGTGCACTAGGAGAGTGCGCAAGTAGTGGGACCCATGCATTGTTAATCATTGGCAGCTCATTGGGAGCACATTTTGGTTGGTTGGCTTGAGCAAGCAAGCCTCTTCTCTTCCCCATGGGTTCATCTTTGTAGTAGATGGTGATGGTTTCGTACATGGGAAACATATTTTTGGATGGACTTGTGTTTTTCTTGTAGGGTGCTATGATGACTTCCACGTGCTTCTTATGCATTCCATAGGAGAATATATGTTGCACCTTGTATTCTTGAGGATCACTTGGGATATTGGTATCATTTTTTATTGGTCTCCACACTAAGTGCATGGTTGGATGGTAATAGAACAATCTGTTGGGAGATTTCATGAGTAGTTCATAATCAGAGTGGTGCAACAGAAGCATGATGGCTCATGATGCTTATTTGGGTTGGATTTTATTATTGCTTGAGGAAAAGAAATCTTGTGAAGCGAGGAATGTCATGTCCCCTCATTGATGTTTAATTGAAGGAGTTCCTAGCCCAACCAATCCCTCGGGTTGAGGAGAAAATTCATGCACTGGGGGTTAATTATGAAGTAAAGGCATTAATTAGTTAAGAAGTTTAATTTTATTTTTATCCTAAGTTTGAAATGCACTTGGTAGAAGTAATTTTCATTAATTAGATATTTTTATTTTGGAATAAAGTGGATAATGCTCCACAAGTGTGCCTTAGAGGATAAGGTTGACTAAGAGATAACTTCTAAGACAAGAAAAGAGAAAGCAGTCAAAGCAAGGAAAGTAGAAAAATGAGAAGAACATAGAATAAAGCATAAAAGAAGGATAAAGCACAAAAGGAGGACAAAGAGAAAAGCAGGACAAAGAAGAAATGCAGGATAAAGGCAGAAAAGCAGGATAAAGCAGAAAAACAAGAAAAAATATGACAAAGCAGAAAAGAAGGACAAAGTAGAAAAACAGGATAAGGTAGAAAAGTAGGAAAAAACATGATAGAAAAGAAAAAACAGGATAAAGAAAAAACATGAGAAAACAAAAGCAAAAGCAAAAGAAAAAGAAAAAGAAAAAGCAAAAGCAGAAAGCAAAAGCAAAAGCAGAAAACAAAGCAAAGCAAAAAGCAAGGCAAAAGCTAAAGCATAAAGTAAAGCAAAAGCTAAAGCAGAAAGAAAAGAAACCTTACCCACTCCATTAGGGAGACTTAGCCTACATTTCTTGCTAAAAAATTCATCTAAATCTATAAAAGAAGGATTACATCTCCATTTCACATCTTTTGATTATTTGTAATTTGAATTGAGTGCAATTTTGCCTCTTTGACCTAGGAGATGTGCCCCTAGTCCTAGATGAAAGATATCCCCCATGCTTCTTCTGAGAGGATGATGAAATCCAGTTTTCATCATTGAGTTTATTGCAGGTCCTGAATTCTGATCTAGTGTTTGGTGTTCTCATTGTGCGGTTCAACTCCTTCATTCAGTAGGAACAATGTTGGAGGGCCAAAATGGAGGTTCTGGTTTCGAATTTTCTGAGCATTTCTGGACTTCGAGACATATTCCATTGTGTCCGTAGCATTGTTTCCAACAGAAACACTTTTTTTTCATCAAAAAAGGTGTCTAGATGAGCAAGTTATGGCCATTTTACTAGATCCGGGGTTCCAACTGTGAAGAACGCCCCCTTTCTTTTCTGTATGGTTTGGTGAATGTGCCCATGAGCAGGTCCTGAGTCTTGGTGCACCTCCCATGAGAATCCAACAAACCATCTTCATCCTACATATCAGATCCAATGGTTATACCTCCCCTTCTCATTCTTCTCTAAAGCATTCTCCTCCATTCATTGTAAAAATCCAAGTTTAATAACTCTCTATACAGTTAGAGCTCTGCGACTCTTGTTCAATGCTTAATGGGATCTGTTAATACTTGATGTTGTGTTTTATTTAATGTATCCGTATTTATTATACATCAAAGAATGAATTCAAGAGTCTTAGAGGCTGATGGTGTTCACCTTTCTGAAGACTAGCTCATTGAGCATTTTAAATTGAGTAGTTTTGCAGTAGTTTTAATTAAGAGTTCTTCGAATGTTCAATTTGGTTTTATCAATCATATGAGATTCTTGAGACCTTTCTGAAGACCCTCCAAGCCTCTTCCTGATAATTTGTATCCCTCTCAACTTGCTTGGGAGAGCCTGGAAACAATCTAGTTGAGCAATCCATCCTAGCTCTTTTTCTCCTTTTGCCTCCAATATTGCTAGAACCTCCCAAAACATCTGTAAAATTTTTCCAACAGTATATTAGGGGGTTATGACCTGTTATCCACCTCTAGTTGATGTCAAGTGTAAGTGAAAGGGTTTAGTAGGCATATGCTGGTGTGCCTAGCCAACCTTGGAGTAGACTTCATCATGCCTGATGTTTGAAACATAAATGGGTCTAGTACATTGTGCTTAGAACTCAGAAGTGGGCCTTGATGCTGATGCACACTCCCTAGTACATTTTGCAGATCCAAAAGTGCCCACCAGTCAAGCTCTAGGTGGGTTAATCAGTAACCTAGTCTAGTTCCTTCTTCACTAGTTTGGAGAACTAGTTACCGCTTGCAAAATTTCTGATTTTAAGGTTTGAATTTGAGTTGATATCCTCTGAGATCACATCAGGAACAACATGCATGTGATTTCTGAACCACATCGAAGGAATGTAATGAAAGTTCTCTGCAACATGTCTGACATCGGGGCAATTAAATTTGACAGAGGTTTACAACATAATTAAAAACTACAAGACGTCATCGCACCACCCCCTCCTAGAAAGCGAAAAACAAGGATGACATAACAACCTGCAACCAATAAAAATTCAGAAAATTCCATTTTTTAAAATTTTATTTTTAACTATAGAAGAACTATAGCAGCGGGAAAAATTTATAGGCCAAGAAAGAAAAATAGTAAGGGTTCTACGAAATATATATATATCCCTTATCGGGAACATAATAATGGACGGGTTTGATCAAATATTCACAACTGACCTTTCTCCATCATGTTATAGCAGCGCCTGCCTACATATCTGCTCAAGTGGCTAACGATTACTAGTGGAATATAATAGAAGGATGAGAAGGGGGATGATGCCAATCTAAATCGAAGTAGAATTGCAAAAAGTAGTATGTATTTAGTGTATATTTGTGTATCTCCTCGCATATGGTGGGTCCCTTTATCCTTTCTATCAACATTATTATCCCTACTACCTAGAATGCTAGTGAAAGTGTAGATCCTGTCATTAGTTCCTTACCCACCCTCCCATGGGCCCAGGCATTAACATCCGAAGAGGGATAAACTAGAGCAACTGATCAATCAAGAAAGCGATCTTATAATCGTTTGGTATTGTCGGTTTCATTATCAAAAGGATATTATGATTTCTGTTTATCTAAGAAAGAGTCATTCAAACTCGTATAAGAAGGAGCCATTACAACCAACACTCTTTGAATCCACCTAGGGCATAATAACGTACTTAATTATATGATTGCCATAACCAATTCTGGTATCACCTTGTAAACCTACAATATAATGAGATTAGAATTAGTACTTCTTTCCACTTATACAAGAAAAGACAACATATTTCAGCATCCCCGAAGTTTACCAAGTTTTTATACACAAAGTTTTTATTTATATAACATAACATAAGGATTCCCCATTATTGAATATGACAATACTTTGTACAATTTTATAAGGTCGTGAATCCAAATTTATTCAGTATTTTTTAACTAGTTAAACAATTTCTAATACATTGCATGCAACATCGTGCCTGCCTTGTAGAACGATCAATTTATCTTTTCTTTGTTAAAATGCTTCCTCTTTCTTCACTTTTTCCCATCAAATTCAACCCTATAGTGGCCACCGAACAAAGTAAATTACAGTTATTAGTATTTCGAAGTCGGGTTGGCCGCCAAAGAACATTTTATTAATGGATCCAAAGATAGGCATGACGATTGCATTTTTGGAATTAAAATACCTGGATTACATTTTGAAATGTTTTCCAATAAATCCACAAGTTGAATTTACAATTTCAATTAAGTTACTGTTATAAATTCAATTTAAAACATGATCAAAGTATATCTTAGAATAAATCTTATAGGTTAGGAATATTTTTCATCAATCAAATATTTATCTTTATTATATTATAATGGGAAATTTCCATAATAGTTCATGTGTCATTCAAATTCAATGGAATGTTATTTTTAAATATTACTACTTATAATATGGTTTAGAATCAGAAAAGCAGACGCAGTTAATTTCAAAATTTTAATTAAAAGATATACTTTTAAGGTGAGTATTTTATATTTATTAATTTGATGTGCATCATTATTAATATCTAAAATATAGTTTAGATATAAAAAATAAAATATATTTTAATTTTATAAACTCAATTATATTGTAATATTTCTTTCATAAGCAAAAAAATTGATTTCAATACCTAATTTTCTTTAAAGGTTTTATTCTCATTTTATTTTAGTAGTACACATTATTTGCTTTCTTATTTGATCATTTGACCGTTAACAACTTTAACAATAATTTGAATCTTTAATACTCCAACAACTCACAATTGAATGATAGGTTTGGTTTTAATTTAATAGTCTAAATATTTTATTAAAACACATTTAACATATAACTTATTACATAATTTCAAATGATCATCTAATATTTTTTATTTTTTTTTGTCGAAACCTGGAAGGACAAATTTCAACAATATTAACCCGAGTGTAACAAGTGTACAATTGGGTTGGTACTTGAGTTTAGGGATCCAATCTCACTACCACTATAACCCTAGGTGCATCCCCAGGGCCCAAACCATGGCACACAAGTAAAATTGGGGGGATTCGAACACATGACCCTCCATTTACAACTTCGCATCTTTACCACTTGAGCTACCCCCCATGGGCAATCGTATCTTGTTATGCTTAAATGAATCTTGATTAAGTTTTAAATAAGATTCAGTTAAGCTTTGGTTAAAATAATATTATGCTTATATTAATTAGTCTAATGTTTAGCCTTTGCTTAATAGCTAGCCATCTCCACAAAACTAAGTGGTTGGTTGCACCTATCGGTGTTCACCAACCACTTTACTTGTGGTTGTGCTAGTACTTAAGTGCATTTATTGTGTTATGTAAATATCATGTATTTACTTCTATTGTTGGCGATGAACACAAACAAGAAAACACCATTTATTGTGTTTTGTAATTATCATGTACTTACATCCAATAATTTTTTTTACTACGCGACGCTATTACACTCCATCCGAAAGGGGGCAAACCAACTCTATAATAGAATCTTTATCTCGAAATTGAATTGGAACGCGGTGAAGTCAAGATAGGACTTTATGGGATATGCTCTTTTAATACTAGATATTAATCTGCTGCTCGATATACAACTGATACCTTTTTTGTTGGTGATGCTACTGAGGCTTGGTCAATAAGATCAATAGCGTAAACCGTTGGTGCTTCTACCACCTTAGCCGCTTAAACTTCAATTGCTTCGGGTTACAAAACATTTGCTTGTGCCTAGGAACTTTGAATAGTCGTTTGAATACTGAGTTACATTTCCGTACGATCGATCACAATATTGGCCTGCTTAGAGCCATGATGAACACAAATGATTACTGGTTATAGGTCTTATTTCTCAATAGATAATTAATGAGTGCTAATGGGAAATATTCGACTCGACGAAATTAGTAGTATTATACGTAAACAGATCGAACAATATAATAACGAAGTAAGAGTTGGTAATCTTGGCACCGTACTTCAAGTAGGAGATGGCATTGCTCATATTTATGGTCTTGATGAAGTATGCACAGGAATTATTGGAATTTGGAGATGGTACAATAGGCATTGCCCTAAATTTGGGATTGGATAATGTTGGAGCTGTATTAATGGGCAATACCTTGACGATACAAGAAGGAAGTTCCGTGAGAGCAACGGGAAAAATTGCTCAGGTACTAGTAAGTGATGCGTATTTGGGTCATGTTGTAAATGCTCTAGCCCAACCCATTGATGGCAAGGATCAAATTTCAGCTTCTGAATTTTGACTGATTGAATCTCCCGCTCCAGGTATTATATCAAGACGTTATGTATATGAACCCCTTCAAACGGGGTTTATTGCTATTGATTCTATGATTCCTATAGGACGTGGTCATCGAGAATTAATTATTGGGGACAGACAGACTGGTAAGACAGTAGTAGCTACAGATACTATTCTTAATCAAAAGGGTCAAAATGTAATATGTGTATATGTAGCAATTGGTCAAAAAGATTCTTTCGTGGCTCAGGTAGTTTAAATACATTCCGAGAACGTGGCGCAATGGAATATACCATTGTGGTAGCGGAAACTGCGGATTCTCCCGCTACATTACAATATCTCACTCCTTATACAGGGGCAGCTTTAGCTGAATACTTCATGTATAAGAAACAACATACTTCAATCGTTTATGATGATCTCTCCAAACAGGCACAAGCTTATCGACAAATGTCTCTTCTATTACAAATACCACCCGGCTGAGAAGCTTATCAGAGAGATGTTTTCTATTTGCATTACTGTCTCTTAGAAAGAGCAGCTAAATTAAGTTCGCTATTAGGTGAGGGGAGTGTTACTGCTCTTCCAATAGTTGAGACTCAAGCTAGAGATGTTTTAGCTTATATTCCCACTAATGTAATTTCCATTACCGATGGACAAATATTTTTATCGGCCGATCTATTCAATGCCGGGATCCGACCTGCTATTAATGTGGGTATTTCCATATCTAGAGTAGGATCCACAGCTCAGATAAAAGCTATGAAAAAGCTAGCTGCAAAATTGCAATTAGAGTTAGCTCAATTTGTAGAGTTGGAAGCCTTTGCACAATTTGCTTCCGATCTTGATAAAGCTACTCAAGATCAATTGGCAAGGGGTCAACGATTACGTGAGTTGCTCAAACAATCTCAGTTGGCTCCTTTGAAAGTAGAAGAACAAATAGCTACTATTTATACCGGAACGAATGGATACCTAGATATATTAGAGATAGCACAAGTGAGAAAAATTTTCATTCAGTTACGCGAGTACTTGATAAAGAATAAACCTCAGTTCAGAGAAATTATACATTCTACTAGTACATTTACGGAAGAAGCAAAAGCCCTTCTGGAAGAGGCTCTTAAGGAACATACTGAACTTTTTGTACTTCAAGAACAAAAGTAAATATTTTCTAATTTAGTGGAACCATTCGGAATAGGAAAAGGAGTTGAAGAATTTGTTCCAATACATTGCACAACAAATTAGAACAATTTAAGAGTATTACGTCCAATAGGATTTGAACCTATACCGAAGGTTTAGAAGAGCTCTGTCCTATCCATTAGACGATGGACGCTCTTTCTCTCTTACATTTTTTTCTTTTTATTTTTACTATCCGAAATATTTCCCAAAAAGAACCAGGAAATGTTTCATCGTATTCAAGATTGGTTTGTAACCGAAAGTTTTCAAAACATAATTGGAAATGAAGGCATAGATGGGAGGAGTACCGTTTCTAATTCATCTCAAGAGGAACGGAATATTCTACCATCACCACGTTTTAATGAATGTGTTAGGAAACAGGAGATGTATAGGTTCTATCGAATAGATAGTATTTTTTCAAAATGGGATTTGTTCAAAAAATATATGCCAAGGTTTTTTACTTTTGCATGGTGTAAATATATTGAAAATATTCGTTTAGATACTCTTCCAGAGATATTATTACATGGCAGTAATCCATTTGTATCGATTTTGCGAGATAGTTAGCATAGTATTATGCATAAATTGAATTTATTGTGGGAACCTATACAATGGAAATTGAGAACGAATCTTTTCAAATTGATTTTTAGATTCAGAACGAATCTTCTGAATAATTTTTTGTTTCTAAATAATCCTTTGGATTCTGCTTTATCTTCCTGCGAGGATTTTTTAATAGAAGAAACTAATTCATCAGTTCCATTAATATGGGCACATCTGAGATTACTAAATGCTCGGGGGTATGAATATTGGATTCTTATCCCTTTTGTCATCTTTTTTGGGTATTGTGTTCTCCACTCTTCTTCTATTTTCTTGCTTAATCAATTACTTTCTTGTGAGGTATACATCATCTCTTAGATCTGTTGTGAGGATTTTCACAATATGTTGAATTTAGTTCATGACAATTGAATTTGGTTAGCCATGGTTGAGGATGTTTGACGATTGTTGACTACATTTAACCGTGGTTGACCATGGGTGACTAAGTTCGAGCATGGATGACTAATTTTAACCATGGTTTACCAATGTCCATAGTTAATTATGTTAGACTATCAATGGCACCTATATGATAGGATGTCCAGTTTGGGGGTTCTACAAACCCATTCTCTGCTAAATCCGGTAAATCTTCTGCAAGAAATCTAGTTTTAATTTTTCATCTTATTGACCCAAAATTCATAATTATTACTAGAGAAAATAAATAGTGGTAACACATCAAGATTGTTGCCATTCATCTATGGTCATAATTCATCCTACATTTTTATCTCGTACCTCATGTTCTACTTATACTATAACAAACAAATCTTTATTTCCATATATTTTTCTTTTTCCACCTTTTTCTCTTCCTTTGGAATCCATCTCTCTTTGTATTTGGTCTCATGCTTTACTTCTACTTATTTGGTGTCATGTTCTACTTCTACTACAACAAACAAATATTTATTTACATATATTTTTCTTTTTCCACCTTTTTCTCTTCCTTTGGAATCCATTTCTCTTTGTATTTGGTTGAGTCGGGCTACTACTCATCATAATGTGGTTTGCCAAACTATAACGGTCGTGAGCTTCTGTCAAATGCTTTATCCTCGTCTTTTTTGCTATGACTTTCTCTGCTTCCCTTTCTCAAATAGAAAACATTTCTTGTTCAGTAATTTTTGAATTTTTGAACTATTATTATGTTCTCAATCCTTTCACAACAAGATGGGATAATATCCTTTTCCAAATGAAGTCTTCTCCCCCTGGTATGAACTTGGCTTGTTTTCTTCCATTAATGACAAAGGTAATATTTATTGTAAACAATATGAAGAGATTTATTTTCCAAAATACCCCAAATTCACGCAACCAAACACTTACAACAAAATTTCAAACAAACTACCTTTGCAAATAAAAATAACATATATGAAATTCTTACTCAAGAAGATATCTTCACATGTAGTAGGTCTCTTTCTTCAAACCTTTAGAATTTATCTCATGCATATTGCTTTACATGGAAGGTCACAATATATTTTCTTCATAGCGGTGACGTTCATGTTGAAAATGTAAGCTTGAACCAACCGACAAGCGGCCACCGTCCAGCCGCAATTCTCCAGCCATCCAGCCGTGCAACCACCGCCGTAATCCAACTAGCCGTTTAGCCGCTCAGTTGGACCGTCCAATAGCCAAAGGAATAGTACACACATTGTAGTAAAACTTGTTATAAATATATCATCGCATAGCTGCAAGAGGTAGACTTGTGAATGTAGTTTGTTCTGCATAATACAATTCTGAGCAACAACTCATCTATTTCTATCTACTTGCATTTTTAGATTCTCATTTTAATTTTATCTCTTGCATCCTTCTCCCACAAACTGGTATCAGAGCCTAGTTAGTGCAGAGGCTTGGTTGTGGAAGTGCAGAGTTTGTGGAAGAGTAGAACATGGAGTTGATTTTTTATTTTTTTTTGCCGGTAATCTTAATGATGAGGTAAAAGCATGATCTATGTAGTGTAAATGTTGAGATAATTGCTCCACACAACTTTTGTTCTATGATTTGCTCATAATTTTATTAAAGGTCATTGGGATAAAGAAAATTACTTATGGTATGATGTTATATTCGGTTTCAATTGGTTGTGTCAAGTTGTTTTGAGAAAGTGTTGTGAAAGTGCTATCTTTTGTTGAAATTAATTGAAGTATGGCGAGTGTGAGTAGCAATAGTCTCACTCAACCCCAAATTCCACAATTTAATGGGAAAAATTATGAGTACTGGAGCATTAAGATGAAGAATTTATTTTTCTCACAAGAATTATGGGACTTGGTTGAGAATGGTTTTATAGAGCCTGCAAATCAAGCAACATATAATGCTTTATCAGAAGCACAAAAGGATCTTCTCAAGGAGAATAGCACGAAGGATGCCAAGGAATTGTTTTTAATACAACAAGCAATGGAAGAATTAATTTTCCCACGAGTTGCAGCAGCTACAAGGTCCAAGCATGCATGGGACACTACAAATTTCATATCAAGGTACTAGAAAAGTCAAGTTAGTAAGATTGCAAATGCTTAGAAGAGATTTTGAAAATTTGCAAATGACAAATTCTGAGACAATAAATGATTTTTTCACTCATGCACTGAGTATAGTAAATCAAATAAAGTCTCATGGTGATAATTTGGATGATCAAAAGGTTGTAGAAAAGATTTTGAGAAGTCTTCCTATTAGATTTGACCCAATTGTTGTAGTTATTGAAGAATCAAAAGATTTGTCTCAAGTTTCTATTGATGGACTTATGGGGTCTTTACAAACCCATGAGCAAATAATCAATAGATCAATTGGTTCCTCCATGGAAAATGCATTCAAATCAGAAGTTCAAGTTAGCAGCAGCAGAGGCACAAGAGGAGGCAGATTCACTAATAGAGGTACAAAAGGATTTGGAAGAGGAAGAACTAGCAAACACAATGAAGGTGGCGGACTAGACAACCCTCATGAAGAAAGAAAAGATTCCAATTTCTTTGCTAGCAGAAGAGGCAGAGGTGGCAGCCATTCTCATGAAGTTCATAGCCAATGACAAAGGTATGACAAATCACATATCCAATGCCATTATTGTAAAAAAATTGGACAATATGCACCTGAGTGTAGAAAAAAGCAATTTGATATGAATAGGCAGAATGCAAAATTTACAGGAGAAAATCACTCTGAAAATAGTGATTCAATGTTTATTACTTGTAATAGTGCACAAGAAAGCTCAAACGAAGTATGGTTTTTAGATAGTGGTTGTAGTAACCACATGAGTGGAAACAGGGATATGTTTGCAAACATAGATGAATCTATGCAGACAAAAGTAAAATTGGGAGATGGTAACAAAGTAGCCATCATGGGTAAAGGTAGCATAAACTTTAAAACTCAGCAAGGAGAAAAGAAACACATTCCAAATGCGTATTGTGTCCCTAATCTTAAACACAATCTAATTAGCATTGGGCAACTACTACAAAAGGGATATAAAGTCTATTTTGAGGATAATGCATGTGAGATACTTGATACACATGGAACACTAATTGCAAAAGTCCAAATGACACAAAACAAGATGTTTCCTTTAAGGTTGCAAAATGATTTGTCCGCTGCTTTCAAAGCAGTCCTCTCAGACCAGTCTTGGTTATGGAACTTAAGATTTGGTCATTTAAGCTTCAATGGTCTAAATTTGTTGTAGAGGAAAAACATGGTGAACGGTTTGCCGTTGATTGAACAACCAAACAAAGTTTGTGAAGGTTGCATTCTTGGTAAGCAACATAGAGAATCATTTCCTATTGGCAAGTCATATAGAGCAAGAGCTCCGCTTGAAATTGTGCATTTAGATTTGTGTGGGTATATGCAGACACCTTCTATTGGCAATAGCTTGTATTTCACAACTTTCATAGATGATTATTCTAGGAAAACGTGGGTATACTTTTTGAAACACAAATCAGAAGCTTTTGAATTTTTTAAGCAGTTTAAAGTCATGGTGGAGAAGCAAAGTGGGTACTAAATTAAAATTCTAAGAACAGATAGAGGTGGAAATTTTTTTTCCAATGATTTCTTGAGTTTTTGCAAAGTAAATGGGGTTAGAAGACAAGTTACAACTAGCTATACACCACAACAAAATGATATTGCAGATAGAAAAAATAGAACAATAATGGAAATGGCAAGAAGCATGATGAAAGCTAAACATCTGCCAAATGAGTATTGGGCTGAAGCTGTAGCTTGTGCAGTATATATTTTGATAGCAGATATATTCACAAAGTCATTAGCAAAGGAAAGATTTGAACATCTAAGAAACAGTTTGGGCATCATTAGAAAGTCAAGCTTAGGGGGAGTGTTGAAAATGTAAGCTTGACCCAGCCGACAAGCAACCACCTTCTAATCGCAGCCGTCCAGCCCTGCAACCACCGCCGTCAGCCAACCAGCCGTCCAGCCACTAACCCAACTGTCCAACCGCTCGGTTGCACTGTCCAGCAGCCAAAGTTATAGTACACACAGTATAGTAAAACTTGCTATAAATATATCATCTCATAGCTGCAAGATGCAAGAGGCAGACTTGTGAATGTAGTTTGTTCTGCATAATAAAATTCTGAGCAGCCGCTCATCTATTTCTATCTACTTGCATTTTCAGATTCTCATTTTAATTCTCCTGCAGTCCACTTAATGGCTTCCTCCTCAAAGTGGTCCACTTAATGGCTTTCTCCTCAAAGTGGACAAGCAATTTTACTCTTTACATATTCATTTGTTTTCACGGGCTCTTAACGCACGTTGTTCTCTCCCTCTACAGTTCTGGTCACACCCTTCTCCGTCTGCCTGCGACCGGAAGGAGGAAATGAGAAATGTGGTGTTGTGATTCGGTCGCACCCTTCCTTACTGGTTACCAACAACCGGGTCTCTTGGTCGCCCCTTCACAACTTATCACCTGCAACTGCAATTGGCACAAAAACAGCTCTGGACTTCTTTTGTAGCAATTCCTTTCAAATTCTACTGAACTTGACTTTGAGGCCCTTCACTAGATTTGCGAATGAATATTATAACCCATGATCGAGCAGGATCGTGATTTCTGATGCCTTCACTTGCAAATCAAGAGTTACCAAATTCTTTATGCCAGTGAATCTTTGCGTGAGATGGCATGATTTCCTCCTTTTTCACCACAGATTATACAGTTTTAATGTGTGGTGTGATACTTCATTGGCTGAGGACAATAAAAAGACGTATTCACAACAAACAAACCACCTAAAAGCTTAAAGAATCGCGACCAGGAATAGAAAGAGCTTGGCAGATGCACAAATGGATTTTCCTTAATGAATGGCGACTTCACAAACACTTTCGGCTTCTTGACTGGCATCTCCTCTTGCTCAGACAATGGCTTCTCTATGTGGTTCACCTTCGTCTCTCATTAGAGTGCTACGACATTAACACGAGAAAACACCGTTGTTTCTATAGCTTAAGAACCTGGTTTTGAATTTCATATGATGATGATGCACGAGAAAACACCGTTGTTTCTATAACTTAAGAACCTGGTTTTGAATTTTATATATATATGATGATATTGTTAGTTATTGAAGTGTCTTAAATTTCATATATATATTGATGATAATGATGTTAGTTCGTGAAATTCTAAAATTTCATTCATATGAATTATATATATATATATATATATGATGATAATGATGTGATTCCTTGAAGTGTCTTAATGCATTGAATAGGAAATTCTAGATAGTACAGCCTAACTGATTCTAACAGTCTCTTGAATTGGAGAATAAAAAAAGCCCATGGATCCTTTCACTGGTTTGGTTCTGTATATTGCCAAGTGTATATTGTCAAATCCGAATCGGTAATCGATATTGACCTCTGCAAGATGGTAAAGTGAAGCTAAGCTGCTGCCTACACATCTAATCTAGGAACTAAGTGGTTATACACCGGAGGTCTAAAATGAAGAACAAATGGTTCCTTTTCTGGATTGACAATCAGTCTTCCAGCCAACTCCATAGCAGCAAAGTGCCTTAATTTGTTATTGACTTAATTACTCTTATCAGCATGCTTGATATATTGTGGTATGCCTTTAAAAGTTACAATATCTAAAAGCACATCCCACTTTCCAACACAAATACATCGGTATGAACTCTGGGATTTCATGGTTTCTTGGATAATAAAATTCTGATAAAAAGCCGTTGTTGTGCATCTTAATAGGATGCCAACCCAGAATATCCACTACAATGTACCAACCATCTTGTAATTCCCTACAATGCCACTAATAGAAAACATGCCACAGACCACACTTGTATGGGAAGATTGGGAAGATAGCAAAGAGAGCACTGACTTCTTTGTACCTGGTTGTCCTGGGACATTTCATGACCGTAAATTACAACTTTGTTACTAGAAAGGGATCCTCGTTTTGCTGAAGAAACGCTCGAGAAATGACAACGAGATGAAAAATATCATTTTCTATAGTCTTCTTATTTTTAACTGCTGTTCTGCTTTTAAAGAGCAAAGGTAAACCGATACAAAAGTATCATTTTCTATAGTCTTCTTATTTTTTACAGCTGCTCTGCTTTTAAAGAGCACAGGTAAACGGAAACAAAAGTTGAAGAGGCTGAAGGATTGGAAAGGGAACAGGAACTAGAGGCCCTAGAGGCCGTGAAAAGAGGAAAGTAGAGCTCCCAAAAGAGGGCCTAGTATAAGCACAATTAAAATGTTTCAACTTAATTCGGTAGAGAGAGTATAGTTGAAATTACAATTTGGAGTGCTCAAATTGCAATTTGAGTGATCTGGGTAGTTTTAAAATAGGATATTTAATCTAGGACAGGCAATTACCATTGTTGAAATTAGCCCAAAAAGCGGGATGTTTTAGTTGCCTTTTATCCTACTCCAGAAAAAAACAGCAAACCATTAGTGGCAGGTGCACAAGTTAAGTATCTAACAAGTTATGTGTTACTTGTTTTTTATGCCTAATTGTAACTAGCAGAGCCACAAGTAAAGTGGCCGATGAACACTTAGTTTTCTGGAGATGACTGGTTGTTAAACAAAAGCTAAACATTAAATTAATTAATATAAACATTAAACTATCATAAACATTAAACTAATTAATATAAACATAAAAATAAATGCTATTTAATAAACATACCTCTTTTCTTATTGATCTCTTAACTAAAACTTATTACACATAATTATTTAGATATTATCTAGTTCATTAACTCAATAGTAATCACTTTTGTTAAACAGTGGCATTACATTTAAATTAAAAATCTGTCATGCCTGGAAAGTAGAGTTTTTAGTCGAGACGTGCGTTGAAATCAATTTTCTCGTCCAGTGGCTTCGATCTCCTTTTCTGTTCATCACAAGTTAAAAAAAAAGGTACATGCTAGAATCGATTGCAGGGATGGACTGGTTAGTTGACGGGTCCATATATACGGTTTCCTAGATGCAAGAAGTTCAAATTCATATTGGATTGAATCTGAAGCAAGAGCGGGAAAGCTGTAATACAATATAAACAAATGTGGCCATTATTCTCGCTTCAATAATGCCTACTGTATCACTGTCATACCTTAGTAAATAAAAATGGCCATGGTTTGGAAATCCTTGGGACGAAATTCCATGGCTTCTAGAAACACATGAATTTAGATTGTATCTGCTGATCATGAATAGACAAGGAAGTTGAAAAGCTGTCTAATAAATCATAAAATCTTAATTGAATATATACAAATCTGATTAATGCAGGCTAAAAGATTGTTATTAGCTGATGAATGGAAAAACTTACTCAGATTGATTTGCCAAAGAGAATACACAGCCCTTCATCCAATGCTGATAATTATGGCTGATTGCATGGCAGTGTGCATTGCAGTCGCAGGGCAATTCTCCTTTGGCATGCAGGAATGGCGAAGCTAAGCATAGAACTGATACAGTACTGAAAGTAACAACATAAACTTAAAATGCACTGCGATCTCTATTATGAACAATTACACACATGTACTGTTTAACTTCGCTGCGAACACTATTAATGGGAAGACTTTCATGGATCCTAGTATCATCCTCCTTCCTGCCAAAGGAGAGCTGCCTGTAACTTCACTGCACAAATCAAAAGCAAACTAGGTACTTTGACCATATGTAAAGCTATACTGCTTCTTTACTTTAATACATTACATTTGGACCAGAAGGTAGCTTAAATAGGATAGATTGAAGGAATATAGTGAAAGATGTCATGAGATTTAATAGCCTGGCAGGGTATAAACCATATGATATCCCATTTAGAGGAAGGCACAAAGGAATATTTGGGCAGATATACTTGTGAATCTTCGCTGCCCGGTTGGTTCTCCACATTTTTATGCCATAAAGATGGATTCCATTACTTTTAACGTTCGTTCTCCACAATTTTATAATTTTATGCCATATAGAGCGAATCCATCACTTTTTTTAAGACTGGACTTGTTTGGATGACATTCCCTTTACATAAACTGTAAAGATTGCCCATAATTCTAGTTAGTTTTGTTTCAATGGAAAATTTCCATCGTCATTTTAATAAGTTACCGTTAACTTCTTCTTCATCATTGGATTTAAATAAAATGTTAATTAATAATGGTTTTGAACAAATACAACGTTAGCTAATTCATAATGCTTGTACCTTTACAATGGATATTTTTTCGAAGTCTCTTAATATAAAAAATGTATATATCATTTTAATGTGTTTCCTATTATAAAAATGTATATATCACATTAGTTTTGAATATGTATATATCCTGAGTTTTGAATATTAAAGTCAAGATCGCTCTTCTCAAAGCTGGAGATATGGGCAACTTTAAGTCTTACTTTTCTTTTGAGAAGAGATTCAATATATATATTTAGTTTTCGTTATATAAATTTCCTTGCATGTTTATATATTTCTAACCTTACTTACCTAACTTTTTATATTTTAGCATTTTTTTTTAACTTAAGTGATATATATATATATATATATATATATATATATATATTTTATGGATTGAAGATAGGGTTTTGTAAAAAAAATCTTGTGATTAATATAAAAATATGTATCTATAATTGTATTAATATTGATATCATATGAAATTGGATGGAGGCTTTAGATAAAGTGAAAGGGGTGATGATGATGAGTTCATTGATTGATTGGATAACCCTTTGGAGGGGTGGATATTTTTTGTTACAAAATTTTGCTTCGAGTGAATAAAAAGGTTGATGGTTCATTTATTTCTAATCATTTTTTCGACCCCAAAAATCCTAAAGAACCATCTAACACTTTGGTCATACTAAGAGTTCACCTTCTATTGACAGAAACTAGGTGGTGACTTACTCACATCAGGACCTATCTACAGTCATGTTATATGCTAAGTTGCACTTAGGTGATTTCAAGTGAGCCCGTGAAGATAGAACAAGTCTACTTGTTCATAATCAGAAGATCAAAAGTCCTAGGAGGCCACCCTGGCCCATGTTTTTTTAAATAAAATCACATGTCCATGCCCAAAGGGGAAATTGTAAAAATGTCATAGCATGATGGTTTTTGTAAAGGAATCAGCTTTCCTAGGACTTAGTTATCATGGGTCTTTCCAATTCAATTTTTCTTTTCAGAAGCCGGGTCTTAAGAGGGCTTTTACAGCCTCTAATATTTGAGGTTGTTATCCACATTAAATAACTACTTTGGGTTGGTCGCAAGAGCTGCGACAATGGTAGGATATTGTCCTGAGGTTACCAACTGAGGGCCTAGCAATTGGATCCTCCGTGCATTGCTATGTCTTCCCCTTTTATCCTTCCTTCCTATCTCCCCCCCCCCCTCCCCTCCGTTTCTTTCATGGGGTCTGATATAATTCGTAGACCTCTGGTTTGCTTAGATTTGAGTATGGCTTTCTCTAACGGGGAGATTTGGGTTTGTGAAAGAGGATTTGGATCCTTCGCCAAGGTGACTGCCTCCAGGCTTTCCAGATCTAGACCTTCAAAATTCATCTCCTCCCCTTCTTCTTCACGGGTTTCAACTTCTCCCATTACTACTTCCGTTATCGGTTTACGAGTGGGGGTAATCTCTGTTCCAAGATTTTCTTGGGGGGTTTCCTCTTTCTTTTCGGACTGGAGGATCTCATATCTATTATGGGTTTGAGTTTTCTTATTTACCTCTGGTTCGACTGGCCTTTTAGCTGATCTTTTCTTGTTAGTAACTTTGGTGAATCCATCTTCTTGCTTCTTCTCCTGGATTACTGATCGTTCCAAGGTTTTTATTGAGGGGGCAGTCCCGAAAGAGATGACCATGTTCATGACAATGTGTACATCTGAAGGGTATTTGCTCGTAATCAATGGCTTGAAACCATTCCTCATCGTCCCATGATATCTCGATCCCTTCAGGAAGGTCCTCAGAAATGTCCATATACAAACATATTCTAGCATACAAAGTATATCTCATTTGTTTCATTTGTTCGGAGACTTTAACGAACACCCCCGGCATGTTACCAATATCAATGAGGATCTCTTCTTTCCAATATTCCATTGGAAGGATATACAAACGTATCCAGACCGGTGCTATCATGAGTTTCTCCTTATCCGAGTTGAAACGCTCTTTCCATGGCCTCAGATACAGGCCCACTGAATGAAAGAAATAGGGACCCCCATCGAAGATCCTGGTGTGATTAGCTTCATTAAAGAAGACTACCGTAAAGAATCCTTTAGCTCCGAGTTGGAGGTCAAAGTGCCCTTGGGGCTTCCATGTAGTGTTGATCCACCATAGCAGAGCCTTTTCAGCTGGCCAAATTCCAACGAATTTGCCGGTAAGAGCATGTTCCTTCATGTACTATATGTCCTCTCTCATCCGATTAGATTTGATCTGCAATCTTGGAATCTTTCTTGATTTTGGCATACATTTCCCTAGTTTTCGGGGTCCCGAAGAAGGGGGGATCTCATTGGTTACTCCACTATGCCCGGCTTCCCCTTGACCTGTAGGAGGCTCCAAAGCTGCCGCAACCCCTTTGCCTTTCTTGGTGACCAGTCCGGGATCAGGAGGCAGAGCCTCCCCATCCATCGATACCTCCATTCTGACAGAACCCTACTTCACCAGGGGAACCGTGTCCTAGCCCAAATCGACCCTGTACTCTCTGAATCTGATAGACACCCCTACACTTTCTTAAATCCTTCCACCTTCATTCCTCCACTACAATAATCTATTCAAGCTCGATCTGCTCGGCCTTATGGAATAATCAATGTATTATAGTTGATGAATATATATATTATCCTTTGCAATATGAGAAGAAACCATTTCATTGATATGTTTACATGTATATGAAGTGTGTTATACATTTAATTATTTTAGAGGCAAAGAGGTAAAATAAAGTATTTGTGTTTTAAATTAAAAGGGACTTAAGCATTGTGATGAGAGGGTAGCCTTCAGGAAGGAGAGTTGACCTAATGGTTTTCCAATGATTATTATCTTACATCGGAAAGGGGAAACTCCCTTTAGGAGAGAAATCCAACTTAATGATCAATATTTAAAAATTATTTACAATCTGAATTGATGGTGGCTTTTATTGAGAAAATCCGAGCCATGGAGAAAGTTCATATATTAACAATTGTAATGTTATCATGGTTGAGCACTTTCCAAATTCAAATTGATAACAAATAGTTTGCAACCTATTGTTCAAAGTGAAACTATCCAGCTAGTACCTTTGAAACATACTAATGCACAACAATACCATTTATGTATATTGTAATTTTTTTAATGTATATTGTATTTGGATGTAAATATTTGTTGCACAACAATTACAATCTACACGGTCGCTAAGATAAATTAAATATTAATGATGTTCATATTTCCATAATTATATCTGCAATCTTACTGAGCATTGCGTTACAAACATATTTACTAAAATAAAGACAAACAATATATGCCTTTTATGATATTGTTTTTATTAATAGATCCATTACAACTCTCATCATATATAGTCAGATTTATCAATGCCTGCATATTAACGATATCGTCTAACAACCACATCCACAACATAACCTAAGGAATATGACCTAAAACTGGCCAGGTCACTCAATCTATGGATTTTTCTTAGCAATTTAGATCTAGAACTTTAAGGAATATGACCTAAAATTGGCCAGGTCATTCAATCTATGGATTTTTCTTAGCAATTTAGGTCAACAACTTTAGATTATTTTAAACTTTTTAGAACAGAAAATCCATAACAAAATGCATAACCAGTCATGGCATGACAACATGAAATGATCGGTGCCCAAACTCTGATTCCAGAACGGATACTTGTTGGCAACCACATCAACATAATCTCTCACAAACCGTTTTAAGGGTTTGACATCGTATGTGTTGGGCTTGTAAATGTATCTCACCATCATATATATGCTAAAGGGCATAAAATAAACATGGGCATCCTCTGGATCCAATGTCACAAACTGAATCCCCAGTTCAATCTGATGAATGAATCTACCTTCCGTTGTATAGATACTTCTAAAGGGCCCATCGTGTACCAGAGGCGGTTCCCCCTCTCGGTATATAAAAATCTTGAAACGCTTCACCATTTCACTATAACTCCTGATAACATAAACACCGAAAAGTGCAAATCCAGTAAATCTTACAAACAGCTATGACCGAAACCATTAAAATATGATCAAGCAGATTAAGGATCTAGATATATAGTTGAAATAGAACTCTTAGTGATGAAAGGCGTGGGCAAGTGCCATCATGCCAAAAGTTCCATCACGACAAAAGTTCAGAGTAGTTAATCTCTGGCATATTTTTCACCTTTATAATATATATCACGACTTTCAACACATCATCGAAGTACAAACGATTGACTACAACTTTCTCAAAGGGTTTAACCCTTCTTCTCCATCTGTGGAGGATGTAACTACTTTACAAGAAAGTTCCATCACGACAAAAGTTCCACCAACTTTGGGCAAATGCCCGCGTCAATTACTGCCTGAACATTCTCACTGGGGCCATTCGAAATATATAATAAAGCCGAGCATGCATCTACCAATACTTCATTGTCTTGAATACGGAGAAGCCACTCCAGGGAAGGTAATGCATATTTCACCTCTGAGCCATAAACAAAAGTTTATGTAAGGAATTTAATGTAAGAATGATGTCCCCATTTTCAGCTTTATAAGGCATAGTTACAAAATAACTAAGTACAGAACAGACACACATTTCCCGCACAGCAAAACCCACTTAAAAATTTTCTACCAATCATAAAACCAAATACTCAAATCTATCAATCACGAAGAGCTTAAAAAATCGACAATATATGCAAACAAAGAAGAGCCAGATAATGGATTCCACATACCTGATCAAGTTGAGGTGGGGGTTTACCACGACAAATATTTGAGAGAGTCCATGTAATTATTTTTATCATTGAAATTCTTAGAGTCTTATTAGTAAACTGGGCAAGCACCTGCCTTAATGCTCCATGAGCGAGTACCAGATCCCCATATGCTATCGTTCATAGATGTTAAAAGATCCACAAATAATGGCAGTGCCCCGTAGTCAATGACAACCTTTGCATGCTCAGATGTTGCCGACTCTATATTTGTCAAAGCCCAAGCTGCTTCAAACTGTATCAACCTTCACAACTATGATTCTTTGATAACTTGTTATCAACCATCATAACAATAATTCAAAAAGTAGTAAATAGTGATTCCTGAGTGACTGAAAAGGAGAAATTTGATAGTATTAACTATTTCATTATGTAAAAAATTGCATAGTAGTTTAAACTTTAGTTATGAAGTAGAATAATAACTATTTATAATTATAAATACAGTGAAGGTTATTAGCTTTGTGGGCAATACTATCTAGAAGAAGACTTCTCGTTGTATTATTTATCTTATCATATTTAAATAAAATTAAAAATTAATATAACAATTGCATCTTACCTGAAGCTGAGGTTCATCCTCCCTCCTGAGAATATCAACAAGCAGTGGAACAACACCGGACTCGATGACTGCATCGATTGGAGGATTACGTTCTGCACAAAGAAGACAAAAATAAGAGCTCTTCGTTGGGATAAATTTATGAATCTGTTTTCTGTTTTTGATACATTATATGTTAAAAAAGGATTTCAAAAATTAGAGAGAATCTGCCTGAAACATAACATTTTCATAGGTGAATAGTAGCACATGACATGTTCTTAAAATAATGAAGAATTTGACTGGTTAACATTTTTCGTGGAGAAGTTGCAATGCAGGAGGACATGCTCATTCAATCCCTTTACCACATGTATGGTGGCCTCCAAGACATGAGTCTGCCAAATCCAAGAGATCGATGACAATCCACATCATAAATCCCGTGCCCATGCAACACACAGATTACCAACGATGACAACGTTGTGTTTAATCTAAAAAAGCATTCGCCCCATTCAGGTCGATACGCTTGCCTTTCACAGAGCATCATCTCCAGCCCGTATGGGAAAAGAAACGACCAACGCTTCATTTAACCCATTGAAGCTACCGTGTGGCAAAGGCTCGGATCAAATAAAAAAACTGACTCCCCCGTGGCAGGCTCCATTAACAGAGTTGGGATTAATGAAAAAAACGGTGGATTAAGAAATGACGGATCAGTATGCTGTTTGCCAAGAGCAAATCTGGGCCATTAGATGTGTGTGCTTGACGAATATTTCTTAGAATATATGTCAAACCACTGCATCTTTGTCATCCATCTTTAATTGGGGATTAAAAGGCTGCGGTTCCCTCCTATCGGTCAAATATTAGAATTAGTCTAATATATTTGATTATCCATTAAATGTGGACTATAGTTGTAACAACTCTTTTTTGATATCCCATAATCGTGGGAAGGATATTATACTAAATACTAGTATGATTACTTAATTTATGGCCAGTAAACATTGATAGGCTATAAGTTAAATACCACAACGAATCTATATATAACTTTTATCATATCCAGCTACCAACCAATTTTATATTCTTTTTCTTTTTATAATTATTTATTTCAAATTTAGAACAACAATGATATGATGTAATCATAAATAGATTAATAAAATAAATGATGAGCAGAAATGAAATAGGCATACGGTAAGGTGTATCGCACATATGTATCGCATGACGTGGGTGACCGCATATAATAATCCAAATATTAGCTCAACAGTGATGGATGTGTCGATGTGGGTGTCGACGAGTTTTTGTTGTTAGTTTTACAAGTTATAATGTCAAACACGCGTGCTGCCATTTTTGTCTTCTCGTGAGGGAGAATGAGAAGCCCGGTGTGTTTTCAGTTTTGTCACCAGCTTCCCAAAAAAACAATTAGAAAAAGTCAAAACCTAAAATTAAATAGTAGAATCAGCGTAATATATTTAAATGATAATTAATTGATATATAGTTCGGTTGGTTAAGAACATATATTTAAAATAAAATAACATGTACTGTAATGGAACTAATTAATGACCGTGTCCCTTTCGTACAACGACCCTTGGAGTACCCGAATAAAATGATTTATTTCGCATCACCATTCTTCAGGGTTCTGAAGGGTGGTGTCGTATATTCGCTTGTGTTGTGCTATGGATCATTCAAATCAATTGATTTCAATTTTGATTTGGATGATCCAGAGGAATCATCAGTGGGTATGCAATAAAAACTTTTTGAATGACCGGTGGAGATAGATTTAGCTAAAGAAAAAGCTTTTATTGCGGTCTGATATGCTTTTCCCTTCCAAACATTTTTACGAATTTTTTTCTTGGATCTAGAAGTACGTTTTTTTGGAACTGCCATAAAGAACAATGGGCTTAATTCATATATTGTGATGTGAAAGACATCTTATGTATTTCATTTATTCATTTCTCTCGTAGAGAACTCCACATATTCTTTATCGGAGTCTGCTGCAAATTGAATCAATCCATTCTCTCGACGAATACGTAAAATAAATAATAATGGAATTTACCAATTCAATTTAAAGGGAAATTTCCATGATATATTCTCATCCATTTTATAGAATATATTTATTTAATGATCGATATTGAGGGAATATCTTTTTCATCCTTCTTCGAATGAGTTTCACTCGGTCCTTGATTCTCCGCGATCATCTCATCCTTCTTGTTAATGTTCCTGTCATATCCTGAATTGAAACTAATGGGATTGGAATGCTCTATGGATCGATTGTAAGATCTTTTCAATTGGAAATACAAGAAAAGATGCGGAAATATAAACCAATTTTTGTTTAAAGGTTTTAAATATTCTTCCGATGTCTCATTTCCGAGTTCCATAAAGTTTATATGTATAGGAAATAGTTTCATCAAACATAAATTTTTTCTCTCGATCATACTACTTTTATGATTGACGTGATATATAAGGACCGAGAATGTAAGTACTACTACACCTTTTATCAAAAAATATGGATTTCTTTTACGTAGATCGCGTAAAAGCAATGTACTGAGAATTCTAATGTGAAAGAGCTTTATAAGGCGCTTCCGATGAGAAAGGATTTGAATTAAAAATATCATCAAATTGGATTCGGTCCATGGATTGCATAGAAATTGATAACTTTGTATCTCTTCCCAATCATCTCATCAATCCCAGCTCAATGGGTGTCTTGCAAGGTCTCTTATATAGGATCTCATACGGAGATGCATGAATGGAGCTATGGGAACTATTGTTGTATGCAAACTCCACTAAGGGAAGGTACCTTTCCCATTGGTTCTATTAATCCATGACATACATCCTCAGCATATCTTCTAATACTTGGTTAAATCTTTCAATTTGATCATCCATTTCAAGATGATAAGTCGTGTTAAAGTTAAGCTAAGTACCCATAGATGCTTGAAGACTTTTCCAAAACTTGGAAGTAAACCGAGCATCTCTATCTGATATAATTTTTTCAAGGCACTCTGTGTATGTGAATTACCTCACAGAGAAAAAATTGAGCAACAACTGGGGCATCAAAGGTGGTCCTAGTAGGAACAAAGTGAGCACTTTTAGTCAATTTGTCCATAATTACCATGATACAATTATGTCTTAGAGGCGTCATGGGTAATCCTTCACTAAAATCCATTGAAATAACCTCCTATTTAGTTTCCAGTATATCATATGGTTGAAGAAGACTTACAGGGTGATGGTATTCAACGTTAACCTGTTGACATTCTCAACATCGTGCCACAAATTGCACTATATCTCTTTTCATCCCTACCCAAAAGAAAACCTTTTTAGATCAACATGCATTTTCTTAACTCTCAGGTGTGCTGAATAAGGATCTCTATGGGCCTCTTCCATTACCAACCTCTTATGACCACCGTTTTATGGGACATAGATATGTCGCTTTGACCTTAAAAGTCCATCTCTTTCCAAGTATCCTTCAAACTTAGATCTTATGGGTCCTCCTTCTTGCAAATGGGACTTCACTTGCCAGTACTATTCATCTTGGGAAAGGTGACTTAAGATCCAATCCCTCAATTCTACCTTTAAGGATATCACCAGGTGAATCGCGGGTCTTCTGCTAAAATCATCCACCACTTTGTTCTCCTTTCCCTCAATATAAGTTACTCAAAAATCATACTCTCTAAGAAACTCACTCCAATGCAGCTGTCGGGCATTGAGGTCCTTCTGGGTAAAGATATGTTCAAGATTCCTGTGGTCTGTTTTCAACCCAAATTGGCATCCCATGAGATAATGTTTCCATAAATTTAGGGCCACAACAACTACTGCCAATTCCAAATCATGGATGGCATTGTTGATTTCATTGCTCTTGAGCTTACATGAAGCATAAGCTATAACTCCTCCATCTTCAATTCGAACCGTGCCCAATCCTTGACATGAAGCATCTATATAGACACAAAAGTCCTTGTCCATGTCAGGCACTCTTAGTATCGGGGCACTTTTCAATCATTGCTTTAGTTCTATAAATGCTTCCTCACACTCACTCAATGTCCATTTGAATTTAACTCCCTTATTCTAGAGAGAGGTAATAGGGTAGGTGATACGGGAAAAACCTTCAACAAACCTTCTATAGTACCTTGCCAACCCCACTTCGATCATGGTGTCTATTGCAAACCAGTTCAAGCCATTTTTTTTAGTTTTTTTTGGTTAGTTTCATTATTAGTTGCTCGGCCGGGTCACTTTTGCATGTTGTGCAGTGTTTGAGTGTCGCAGAGCTTAAAATACAATTTGGGCAGATGAACTGCTAGGATTCTCATCTCTTAATCCATTCTAGAATAAATTAATAATTGGTGTGATCTTGCTTACGGGGATTAGAATTTGACAGCTGTATGCACAATTTTTGTAGTTTGTAGATTTTGCCGAGATCAGGCTATAAATATGAAATGAAGGACATCGTCTGTTAATCACTAGATCCATTTTACCTGAAGTTTTAGGCTTGCTCACAAGTTTGTTTTGAATCTGGAAGTGCTGTATTGATTCATCATATTCATAAGATTTCATCCTTTTGAGCTTCTTCAATCCAGCTAAGGCCAAGGATTTCTTGAGTTTCATCTGCCCTTTTATAGGTGCATGAAGTCTGTATGGGTTCATGAAGTTGTTTTTGACATTGGCTTTTTGAATCATATCATTTTGATAGGAAGTGTTTTGTTTTGTTTTGGGCTATTGTGTGCATTCAAATATGGTGAAGGAAGAGACACTTCTTTAAACAGAGATAGTGGCGAGGGGAGTAGAGAGAACTAGCCCCAATGCAGGATCGCACACATTCTCTATCAGAGTTTGTAGGAAATTGCCTGATTTCTTACATTTTGTGAATCTGAGGAATGTGAAGTTGGGATACCATTACCTGATCACCAATGCTCTCTATTTATTAGCCATCACTGTTCTGTTGCTAATATTCAGCGCAGAAGTAAAAACCCTAAGAAAGTACAATTTATGAATAATATCGGAACAACCCATGCTTGGTTTAATTAGTATTCTATCCATATCCGGGCTGATAGGTTTCGTTCTTCTTGTTTACTTCGTTTCCAGCCTGAGGCCCATATATTTGGTAGATTTTGCTTGTTGTATACCCTCTGAGGAATTTGGAGTAACCAAAGAGTATTTCATGGCACACTCTGAGAAAATCGGCCTCTTCGATGATGGGAGCTTGAGGTTTCAGAAGAAAATACTAGAGAAATCTGGTCTTGGAGATCGGACATACTTTCCAGGAGCCATTTTTGCTTTCCCGCCTCGTCTCACCATGAAAGAAGCTCATGCAAAAGCAGAGATGGTGATGTTCAGAGCCCTGGATGACGTCTTTGAGAAATGTAAAATCAGGCCAAAGGATATTAGTATCTTGGTAGTGAATTGCAGCTTGTTTAATCCAACTCCATCTCTTTCTGCCATGATTGTCAACCATTACAAAATGAGAGAAGACATTCTGAGCTTCAACCTTGGAGGAATGGGTTGCAGTGCAGGGATCATAGCACTGGATCTTACCAAAGACATGCTGAAAGTCCATGGCAGTTCATATGCACTAGTTGTGAGCATTGAAAATATTACATTGAATTGGTACCGTGGTAGCAACAAATCAATGCTCATACCCAATTGCTTGTTTCGCATGGGAGGTGCAGCTGTTCTTCTATCCAATAAGCGAAAAGACCGAAAAATAGCAAAATACGAGCTCTCACACATGGTTAGAACTCATAAAGGATCAGATGATAGAAGCTACAAATGTGTTTTTCAAGAGGAAGATGGTTATAAAAAGAAGGGTCTTATCCTATCCAAATAACTCATGGAAGTTGCAGGCCATGTGCTTAAAGCAAATATAACAACTCTGGGTCCCCTTGTTCTTCCCTTATCGGAACAAGTTCTTTTCCTAGCTTCAATATTTTGTCGCAAAGTTCTTAGGATGAACATGAAATCCTACATCCCTGACTTCAAATTGGCAGCTCAACACTTCTGTATGCATGCAAGAGGGTGAGCTGTCCTTGATGCACTGCAGAAGAATTTATCTCTAAGTGAGCACAACATGGAGCCTTATCGGATGACTCTTCAAAGGTTTGGGAATACATCCAGTAGTACACTCTTGTATGAGCTTGCATACCTTGAATCCAAGGGGAGAATCAAGAAAGGTGACATAGTTTGGCAGGTAGCATTCGGCTCGGGATTCAAGTGCAACAGCGCGATTTGGAAGGCTCTGAGGACTATTCAAAAGCCCACTAGAAATCCATGGTTGGATTGTATTGAGAGCTACCCAGTAGAAACTCCAGAGTTTGAGAAGATTGGGAATTGAAATGTAAGATAGTACAGACCATTGTGAAAACTGGTTTATGACTTTGTCGACCAGTCTTTGCTTGGTTGTGTAGTCCAGTAATAAATCTTTGCTAAAATTATGTACTACAAATTTGAATAGCATCTCTGTTACGGCCTAGGCCAAATGAACGGATTTGAAATATAGCTATTGCGGCCTCGTTCAATAAATGACTTTTGTGGTTTGTGGAGGACCATAGGAAATTATGTCATATTTGTGGAACATTAACAAGAAGGATGAGATGAAACTAATGGGATTTGTGGAAGGAAGACAAATTCTCAATGGTATTATCTTAGCGCAGGAAGTCCTGCACTCCCTTAAGAACACCAAGAAAGATGGGCTGTTACTAAATTTAGACTTATCCAAAGCTTATGATAAACTAAACTAGACCTACATGAAAGAGATCATGAGTTCCTTTGGCTTCAGCGCGGTCTAGATCAAGTGGATTGAAAATATGACCTCCACTGCATTCTTTTCAATCTTGATTAATGGGCATCCGTCTACTATCTTCAATCCTACGTAGGGCATTCACCAAGGCGACCCTCTCTCACTCTTTCTATTTGTGATCATTACTGAAAGTCTTGGTAGGCTCATTTGGCATTTTGTTGAACAGGGGAAGATCAAAGGTCTCCAGTTTCCACCTTATGAGAAGGCTGTAATGCATCAACAGTTTGTTGATGACACTCTTCTTATGGGACACTCCTATGTTCAGGAAGCTCATCAAATTAAACAGGATTTGAACCTCTTTTTACGAGCCTCGGGGCTTACTCTTAATATGGATAAATCTTTGATTTTTTCTTTAATACTTCGCCTGCTAGTCAAAGGAACATTATAAGGATTCTAGGGTTCAGGAAGAGCTCCCTTCCAACCAAATACTTGGGTGCCCCCTTTCTGATATTGTTTTAAAGAAGGTTTCATGGGAGGAACTCTTAAATAAAATGCGTGAGAAACTCTCAAACTGGATGCTCCGAGCTTTAAACTTTCCAGGCAGATTCGTCATGGTTAAAACTATGCTACAAGCAATGCCTTTATATCTTTTCTCTGTTTTATCAGCTCCCAAATCTCTTCTGAAGGACATAAGAGATATCCAATCCTCTTTCCTTTGGGGAGGCACTATGGAACATAGAAAGTGGCCTTTGGTGGATTGGGAGACTTTGTGTAAATCTAAACCGGAAGGGGGTCTTGGAATCCGGGATCTGGAGAAGCTGAGTACCGTTTGCAGAGCCAAGATTTGGTGGAGATGGATAAATCATACTACTGAACAATGGGCCAGTTTTTGGGGTAAGAAGTATGCTTTGGAGTTTGACAAACAAGACTGGGTTAGGATGAATGGTCCGGAGTATGGTTCACATATTTGGAATATGGCTAGGAAGGGGCATGACTTGATCAGGAATCACAGATTTTGGGAGGTTCGCCAAGGATCATCGACCAATTTATGGTCTGATGCGTGGCAACATGAACTGTCTCTTCTAAATCTGGTTAAGTATATCTCTCCTAACTTTCCTACTTTTAACCATAACTGGCGGACGATTGAGCATTAATGGCAGGGGGAACCGAATGACAAATGGTTTCGAGTGTGGAAGCCTCTTAATTAGTGGATAGGAATATTTGGGGAGGAGGTGGGCATGCACATCCATGAGATCTTGCAACAACGTTAGCTCAAATTTCAAATGGGGAGGATATTCTAAGATGGGGATTTAGACCTAAAGGTATGTTTTCTATGTAGGAGGCATACTACATCCAGGAAGGCGAGGATAAGGCCATTATCGATAGTAAATGGAAACGCCTATGGGGAGATAAAATATGGCCTAAAATAACCCTCTTCCTCTAGTTGGTGTTGCACGGCTGAATTCTGACGTGAGACAATATCATGAAGCGGGGCTTTGAGGGGCCCTCTTACTGCATTTTCTGTGGGACTCAGGGGGAAACGATGGGCCATCTTCTTGATGAATGCAGGTTCTCCTTGAGCTTCTGGGACAAGGGAGCCATGCTTTTCCGTTTGTTGGATAGAATATGAACTGGCCCCGCGGATACGCTCAATTGCTGGAGGAAGGATCTGTTTCAGGGGAAAATTCTTAATAGAATTTGGGAACTCTTCCCTGGTTTTCTTTTCTGGGAAGTATGGAAAGAACAGAATAAAAGAATTTTCACAGGAAAACATCAAACTAGAAAAGTTATATGGAGCTAGATTCAACGTGGCATTCTTGAGATTCTGCAATTAATTTCTTGGATTGAGCAAGATATGAACTTACTGGCTAATGAAGTGAGAATTCTGCATCAATGGGGCATCCGGGCGCCACCTATCCATATCGGAAGCAGTCACCCCTGTCGAACAGCTCTGGACAGTCCAGTGGTCTGGTTTCCTCCTTTACTAGGATGGCTTAAACTCAATTTCGATGGGGCGTCGAAGGGAAATCCCGGAAATGTTGGTTATGGTGATGCAGTGCGGGATGACAAAGGAAATGTCATGTACAGTTATTATGGCCATCTGGGTCTGGAAACTAACAATGTGGCAAAGTGCGAGGCGATGTTACAGGGCTTATGCATGGTAATTAGGCGTGGCATTAGCTGTCTCCATGTTGAGGGTGACTCTAAACTGATGATTCAGCTAGCCACTAGTTTGGCTAATGGGACTCCTGCGGCCAAGCTGGCCCATTCGTGGCGACTAGCGTGGAGAATAACATGTATGGAAAATATTATTTCTTCGTTAAACACTATCACCTTTCACCACATTAGGCATAGTGCAAATGGATTGGCTGATGTGCTGGAAAACCAGGGGCCAACTGCCACGATGAGGGATGGGATGGCGAGGGCCTCACCATGCCAACAAGAACGTGTCGGGATAAATGTTTGCATGCTACTGAAATTGACATATGTGCGATAAATGATGTCGCTGGCCTCAATTCTAAATAATGTGAAGAGATGGTTCATAAAAGTTGGTGTACTATTGCTTACTGAGGTAACGGGAAGCCAAATGGTAATCACCTGGATAAGTTAACCACTCGTCCTTCTTTCATTTCATCTTTCCCGATGTCAATGATGATCAGAGAACTGAAGTGTGGGATGGCGGATGGTAATTGAGTCCCCACGATTTGAATGTAAGTTGATGATCAAGGTTCTAATCGCATGACGTATTCCAAGGACGCTGGACATTACTACAAGGCTCTTATCATTATGGGAATTTAATGGCTGTGAGTGGAGTCTGGCCTTTAAATTCCCTTCTCAGGGTCGACTTTCATCATTTTTGCAGTTAGTCTGAGAAGTTCTGTGTATTGTTGAGCTTTATTGTGTTTTCTTGCTGGATTGAGGGTGGCAATTGTGTTGCTGTGAGGATGCCTTTGAGAGGTCGACCTACCCGTCGGGATCGTCATAGTTAGGGTGATTCTAGTAATATGCCCAGGGTCGTTGATGCCCAGGATGGGCCTAGTAGGGAACAGTGGAAAATGGCGTCAACTAAGGTGTTCTTCCGTTGCCTCTTTCCCGAGCCGTTACAAAGGGAATTAGAAGAGATGGAAGCTAATTTGTGGAGAATGGTGGGTGAACAGGAGTTGTCGTCGGAGGTGGTGGCGATGGCCAACTGGATTGATGATCCAGGAAACACTCGAGGTGGTATGGCTCTTTATAGCAGAGCGGTGGTCATGCTCCGGGTTACTAAAATGCTCATTGCACAGACCTTGGAAGCCCGGGTCGACATTCTGGAGGATTCGCAACACCTGAAGAAGCTCGAGGATAATTGCAAGGATCATGCGGAGGAAACTCACTAGATCCATATGAAACTGGATGCCATTGCGGTGGATTTGGGCATTTCATACTTAACTCGCCCTAAGAAAGTGGATCACCCGAAAGTTATTTATCTTCGAGGCAAGGCTACCGGGACGAAAGCTCCTCTGGTTGTGAACCTTGATGACGAGATGAGGCCGACGGGTTGATTTTCTGTTCATGACGTCGGGTTGGTGCGGTTTTGATTTTGCTGCTTTACCTTTGGATCCTTTTTCTGGTTGGCGCCTCTCGAGGCTTTTGTTATGTAATGTGCTCTTGAACTCTGTTGGTTTTGGTGACTGTGGGTAACACTAATACTTTTGTTACTGTACCGGTTAAGAATAGTTATGTTTGCTCTTCTCAGAGATACTAAGTTTTGAAACTCTGCTACTTTCTTTACCATTTTGGGATAGGACTGTCTGTATTAATCATAGTTGTTATGTTTTGGACTCTGGGCATGCCTGGAGATGGTTTTTATGTGGATAGTTATGGGATTTTGGGTCTGTGGGGTGGCTGCTTCAGCGCCTTATGTAATGGAAACTCGGTGAATGTAATCTTTACTTGGATGGAATAGAATGAAGTTCTCTTTTGCTTAAAAAAAAAAATCCTTAAATGAAAAAGGATCTATGGTTTTTTCACTTTTACCTTTGGGAAAGAAAAATTCTTAAATTTTTTTATCATTATAGAAATATGAATTGATATATATATATATATATATATATATATATATATATATATATATATATATATATATATATATGAAATGAATGGTCATTATGAATAATTATAATAAATAAATTATTATTGAGAAACAATAAACATATTATAATTATTAAACATATATATATATATATATAATGAGTGGTCAGTATGAATAATTATAATAAATAGATTATTATTGAGCAGTAGTAAACATATTATAATTAATTAAACATATATGTGTGTGTTGTATGAAACATTTACATATATTCATGTATATATAGTTGCACAAGTTAAGTGGCCATCAAAAGAAGGTGCACTACTAATATAGGGATGACTATTTCTTGACTATTTCTTTAAAACCGTTAGGGTTCTCCTTAAGGAAGGATTCATTACTATTTGAATGGGTGGGAACGCCATGATAGATATTATTTATGAAAAGAGACAACCACGATACAAAAGGATTCAGTTGTATAGTGGGAGGACGTGAGGCTTTAACTTTGGATAGCTTGTTTAGAGAAGGACAAAAAAACCCTTATCGTTGGATTGTTCTTGTTTTAGAGGGAGAATGGAAGACTGAAGAAAGGGCCACAACCCCTTCTTTCAGCATGATATATTCTGGTTGTTAATTGATAACTCTACATTATTTACGTATTTTTACTATTGATTGGACAAAGTGGCGGCCCCTTAGAAAAGAGCCGAGGCCACTCATGATAATATCCTAGTTAGTTAGGGTTTATGTAATGGAGAAAGCAGTTCTCCAAGGGGCTTACCCCTTTTCATGGGAACGGTGATCCTAGTCACTTATTTATTATCTACATTGGAAAAAGGAGGGCTGACCCCTTTCATGGAAATGGTGATTTTAATTTTGTTTCACTTCTTTTTTTAACTATGGGAACAACAACCTCTCAACGGTATATCCAATAGTCCGCAAGCTAGATATACCAGAAACTTGTGACTCAATCCTAATATTGTTTTACTTAATAATATATTTGTTTGCAAAAATAGAGTGGTGTCTCCAAAGAGGGTTCGGTCCCTTATTAAATATTTACATATTATATCAATGAGATAGACTCTTTGCGAGAGAGGAAATATTTATATAACATACTTTACGTAGAAATTATTTGTTAGTAGTTGTATTTGAAATCAATATCTTGTAGTATGTTGATGTTCATGAAGAGAATCTAGAAAGTAAGCTAATAAATACTATCAATCTCATATGTACCCTCCATCTAACAATTAGTCACAAAGTCTATTCCAAATGATTAAAACCCTCCAATCCATATAACAATTAACAATTGATCACAAAGTCAATGCCAATTGATTGAAAGAACAAATATGCAATGTTAAATGTGGTGGAATGATAAAATAATGAAAATTTAATCAACTAGCATCATCATGGCAGAGCTAATCTAATGTAAACTCATAATCAACTAGCATCATCATGGCATAGCTAATCTAATGTAAATAAAGATAAACATGTGATAATTTCATCACTTTTTCATTCTTTAAAATATTAAAAAAAATAGTGTTATATTTACCGATAACTATTCATATAATTCAAATTAATTTTTAAAATCTTAGTATAAATTTTTTGAAAATAAAATTTGTATTTAAATAAATAAAAATTTAAACAATTTTGATTATCAAGTGATTAGTATATCCTTTTCCATAATAAAGAATAATAATATATATATCCTTTTAATGTTGTAGTTTTTTTCACTAAGAAAAAATTATCACTTTTGTTAATAAAAAATGGTAATAAAAAAATACATTGTCTCATATATTCATCTCTGAGATAGTTGAGCCTGATCTAATCATATAACATAGAAAACCACAATCCAATAGATATCCTTGCATTCTTTATTGGAATACATCATATATATACCAAAAACTAAATCACATACATCTTCAACAAAGACGAACACATATAAATATGCAAACTGACTATATCAAAAAGATGTTGAAGGAACCACTCTTGATCAACGAAGAGTTTTCAAATTCTTCCCACCATAAGATGCATTCATCTTCTATAAAAGTCTCATTTGATAATTGGTCAACTTCCAAGTTCATTTCCTTGTAAATATGTGAAATATCCACAAATGCAAAAGATGATGAGAGAGTTTTTATATGACTACACCAATTGTAGAGTGCAATCACTCTAATATTATATAAATCCTTTCCTCATTGAACAACAACTATCGAATCCCCATAGATTTTTAGGAAGTCAATCCCAAAAATAATTCCCACCTTGCATAAGCACCACAATAGCAACATTTCTACCTTAATATTAGTACCCTTCAATTTAAGCTTAAAAATGTGTTCATAATTCAATCATAATTCAATTTGAAGATTACACCAGCTGCACAAATACCACTCTCGGCAGCTCCATAAAAAAAACATGTAACAACGTATTCCGAAGACAAATTAACCAACTGATGGACTTTTACACAACTAGTCTTATAAACATGATATGCATTATAAAGGCATATAATACCCCTCCTAATGTCATTCAAATTCAGTTTAGTTATTAGTTATTTGTTGTTTTATTAATTATTTTATTAAATTGAACAAATATCATTAAACTAACTTTTGCATTTTATATCATAGAGTATAACATTGTGAACGTTATGCATAAAATGTGCGAACCTGTGATATGGTGGCAATCCACGTATAATGAGAAACACATTGCAATGCTTGCACGTTAAGTGAAACTTAACTTTTAATCATGTGCTCTACGATTTACATGGTGTTTATTTATTTTTAGAATAAACTAGGGTATTATATTATATGAAACATAGACTAAGAAAAATTATGTGAAAGTTTAGTTTAGAAGTAGATCTTTAGGATTTCATGGAGTATAGCCATTTCATTTCTAATTATTTTATATGTGCTTTAATTTATTTAATTTACTTAGTGATAAAGAAAAAAAATATTATGTTTGAGGTTTTTTCTAGAAAATAAGAACATTAAGAATATGAGCGAAAAACAATCACATAATAAGATATATTATGTTTGAGGTTTGCTTTAGAAAATAAGAACATTAAGGATATGATCTACAAAAAAAATCACACAAAAAGAAATACATGTGCTTCAGTGTTGTGATCTATGATGAATATGATAAAGGAGAAGGGCATCTCGAATTTATGGAAAGAAATAATGGAAGAAGGATTCCTAGATTGTATTATTAATGGTAATTTTATGTTCAAGTACAAGGAGATCTTGAGAAACTTTTTACAAAGGATAAGATCACAATCTTGCTAGGGATTCTATCGCTGTGTGGTGAGACAAAGATTCCACCACAATGCAGGGAGATAAAAAGGAAATTCAAAGGTGTCGATCTTGATGCAGTTGTTATGGGGCACTCTGTAAGATTATCTTTGACATCTTGGGCACATTCGACTTAGTAGATTATCTCCACTCCTCAACGTTGATCATGAGAAGAATTTTACCATTGGTTAGAAGGAGCCTGAGCATCAACTAGTGTAGCCTTAAATATAGAACATCCCATAAGCAAAGAATGGGATTGTGTTCACTCTAGAAATCCTAGCTGGGATTTTCAAAACTAGAATATTTCAATTAATTCTAGATTTAACATATTTGTAAGCATATTTATTGCTTTTGTATTTAGATACACCAGACCTAAATGTGGATTTATTGTTTATGAGAGTCGATCTTTTCTCTTTGAGAGAAAATTGTTCTCTACTAAGTGAAGATCAACATTTGAAGCAGATATGGGAACTCCTTTGAGCTATACTCATTACTCTAGAATATGGATAAGTGCTATGTGTAGGAATTTCAAATTTTTGTGAGGAATATTGAAGGAAAGTCCATTTCTTTGTTGGAAAAAGATTCAGATAACATTGTTCTCCTTAAGATGAAACTTTAGGACAAATTGGGGGATCCTTGTTTACTTACAATGATTATTTTGTGTGGGAAAGAAACTGGAACATGTACTCACTTTGTATTATTAGAGCATATATAAGGACTCTACCATATATTTGGTCTTGCAATTATGTGGGGAGGGGGTGGTAATGGGTTCTAGGTTACCTTCTTCCTCTATGCCAATTTCTTATAAGGATGTAGTTGGATCCAAAGCATCTCCTCCAATACCACAAATTTTAGTTCTTATACCAAATCCATATATTATTGAGAAATTGGATAAGGTGCCATCTTGGGAGGTGAAGAATTCATAGGTAAATGAGATTTTATTAACACTTATATCTGAAGTAGAATTTGTAGATTAAATGGTTTTTGGTCATGATGAATAGATCTACACCAGTGGATATTTTATACTTGGACAAAAAATTGTGAGATTATTTTGTGCTCTAACAGTTTCTTTGTAGTAGGATTATATTCCCATGAGTATTACAAGATTTTTTTTTATGAGTGGCCTTTCTTCCAGGGAAGAGAAGGGATCTTTGTTACTCAATGGTTTCTAGAGTTTGATTCCACTACTATGGTGGTATCCAAATATGGTCTAGGTGTGGCTCCCAGATATGTCTCTTCCCTTTTGGAACCATATAACATTACAAGGTATTGGAAATACTATGGGAAGATTTTCAAAATATGATAATGAGAGGGCCTGACAAGTTTTGGTAACATATGCTCGTATTTATGTAGATATTAACGTTAGTAAAGGTATTCTAGACAATTTGTTTTTGAAACATGGAAACTACAATTCATTAACAGCTTGTACTACGGAAACATAGCCTATAGGTGTCAACACTACCATCAAACATGCCACCTTCATGAAACTAGTCTACAAGTAAGAACCCTACCTAAAAAAAGGGACATGTTTTCAAATCTAAAATTTGGTAGACATATGATCCTCTATTTTTAGAGGATGAAGAAGAGGAGATTAAGGAATATTTTCTCACTAATGAGGTGGAGAAAGGCAATAAGGAATATTCTAGAATATATAATATTGGTATAAAACAGATAGCAAAGAGTGTACAACCTTTGGATTTGTCTTCTCCAAGGCTTGTAGTAACTATCAATACTTCGTTAGGAGGAAAGAAGAGAGCACATACAACTGAGAGTTTTGATTTGGATAAGGATCGGGTTTCTTTTGTGAATAATGGGTTTTTGGGAATTGGATTATGTAATGTAATCAATCTGAAAAGAAGAGATATTAAGTTTCTTGGAGGAAGCTTTGAACCCTGAAAATCAAGACTAGGATGAAACTATGATTGAAGATGTGCTAATTTAGTAAAATGGTCATAACTCGGCATTCATAAACCTTTTTGGATGAAATAAAAAGTGTTTCCTACTGGAAAAAATGCTACTAACACAATGGAATAGGTTTCAAAACCCATAAATTATCATAAATGGTTGGACCAGAAGGAAAGGTTTCGACCTTAATGCTCTATTGCAATATACTCGAAACCCCACAACCAATGATATTTCCAAACACCAGTTAATCAAGAATGGATTCTAGGGTCTTCTATATGTTAATTATATCCTAAAAAATCCCTACCCAAACTCCCAACTTCGACAACTACACATTTTCTCGGTGCATCACACCTAGGACAACCCTTTGGAAAATCCAAAGACTCTTAGGAAATATCTCCAGGACTTATGTGGAACCCACTGGATTCTTGTGCAGATCTAGAAGTGGCTAGAATGAAAATACCCCCAAACATCTATAAAAACATTGAGATAAAAATTAGGTTCAATTGGGCTCATTTTGGAATCTAGAAACACATTACTAGTTTCAGGACAACTCGAATAGTTAAATTCCAATAATTTCCAAATGGCTCAATAGGGTCACGAATTTCTAATGCAGGGACTGGGATGGGTTCCTTTGAGTCTTGAAAACTTGCAAAAAATCACATAATTCAATTTATATACAAGGAAGGCAGTTTATTGTATTAATTCTGGAAACTAGCTAGAATTGATAACACAACAAGCATAGGGATGAAAATCCATTAAAGAGTAAGGAAAATTTGGAAGAGAAGAAACACATTAATATCATTAACTAGAAGAATATTCATATACATCAGAGGGATGTAATTATATTAGCAAATATCCATGATATCATTAGCTTCATTCAATATCAAATTCAATTACCAAACTTTACAGAAAGCTCACTAAATCCACTACATGTCTTCAACACATGATAGAATATGAGATCGCTTGTCGAGAAGAGAATTGGACCTACAATGTTCCTCAGTGAAAAAGGATGAATTCCATCCTTGTTGTGGCCTATATAAATCCTCAACTATAATAATGAACAAAAGGGGCACATATCCCAAGTTTTGAGAAGCTCAGAGCTCTCAATGCAATAGTCAAACTAGAAAAAGATGTGAAATGGAGTGTTCATGCTCCTTTTATAAACCTCAGGTAGATTTATTCCTTCTCTAGAGCCTTCCTTCATTGTAATTAGAATTGGTGATGAGTGGAGGCTTCTTTGGCAACCTGCTTTTGCATTTGGACCCACTTGCCTCATCAATTGCATCCTCCTTGGCTAAACTTGGACTCTGTGGATTTTCCTGAGATTCTTGGGTGCTTTGTTGTTGTTTCTATGCCTTCCTGGTGGCATAAATCAAGGAACTTCTTTATTTTCTGCTTTTGATTTGCTTTCCTTCTTTTGAGCTGTTTTTTATTTATTTTAGGTGTCTTTCCTGCTTTTAGCTGCCTGTCTTCTTTTAGCTACTTTTCTAATTTTAGGATGCTTTCCTGCTTTAGTATGATTTTCCTTGATTTTCTGCTGCCTTCCATCTTTTCGGTTGCTTTATTTCTTTTCATTTCTTTTCTTCCAGTTTCATTTGTGGAATACAACTCATGTGGATCCACCTAACCTCATATGTGCCCTCCTAGGCCACCTATGCATTTACAACTCATCAACAAATAATTAATAATTAATTATTCGATACTGTGGAATACATTAGTTGTGCATGATTTAATTTAATTATATTAGATAACCATGGACTAAAATTAATCCCTAGCTAAATTATTTAATTTTCCACTAGGACCCATGGGGATGTAATGGGCTAGTGGTTGCTCCCTGGTGCTCTAGAAAGGAGGACATTATAGTCATTCCATCCCAAAATTGCTTGTCCTCAAGCAATGCTAGGGTCCCATTTCTTATACTGCACTCCAACAAACAACAATGACATCCAAGACAATCCATCATGCCAAGGAATGCTTGGATCCAACTGTCTCAGCTGCATACTCCCAAACATCAATGGTGTCTGAAACAAACCATCAATACTTGGATCCCATGATCTCTGATGCATACCATTCATCATCACTATTGCTTCTGACAATCTGCCACTCCATGGTATGCCAAGATTGGTCCACCCAATGGGAAGTTTGCCACTCCCAATGCAAATAATCAACTCTGTGAGCCTCTCCAACAAGATGTGAAACTTCACATGTGAAAAAATCACTCCAATCCCATGGCTCCTATTGCAATCACTTGTCCCACTCAAAGTGCTCAAGTGGAACTCCCCTGCATTGTTGTGCATGAGACATGTATCAAGTGGCGCAAGTAGATGGAATTGCTTCTCACCATACTTAAGGAGGACCAAGGGTGTATTCGAGTGATCAAAATCAAGTTGAGAAGTAGACAGATGTGTCTATTGCTTCTCATGAAGTATCAATATAAATGGTCCCTCCATAAAATCAACATTTCCTTTCACATCCTCAGGTGCTAGGAGTGATGGAAAGTAGGCCAGCTGCAACTCTCTACAAAATTCATCCACTAAAACAATAGATGCAAGGTCTCCTTTCTTGTCTGATTCAATAAGAATGTATTGGTGTACCTCATCCAAAGGTGTGACTTTCCTCCACAGAGGAAATCTGAGTTCTTCCTTACGCAAGGAAAATGCCTCAACATGTTGTATGCCAATCTCCTCATGGAAACATGCTTGCGCAACTATCTTCCACCTAACATGAGCATAACTCTTTATGTAAGGTATCTCTAAGTGTGCCATGTAATATTCCACCAATCCATATGTGGATGAATTCCATCAAATGATAGCTAAATGTGCATGGGATGTTGCTCATCTAACGGGGCATTGTGAGAGATGTCAATGGAATCATAAGATGTTCTCTCACCTCTTGGAGTCATCAACTTTGCTGCAATGCATTTATCCATAGATGGATATTTCTCTCTGCTACTTGATCCCAAGGAAATGATATTAGGATCTTTATTGCTGGAACCAAGTGGAATGAACTCAAGTACATCCTCCGCAAATGAGCCTTCCTCACATAAATAAATCTCATGATCCTCCTAGTGTGAAACAAGTGCTCTACAAACAATCCCCTTATCATTGCTACCATCAAGCACTTGCATCACTGAACACTCCTCATGCTCACCTTACGCATGAAGCTCCTCCAATGCAACATGTGTGTAATCAGCCACACACATACCATCACTAGTGGTCATTATAGAGGAAAGAGAATATCCCAAATCCATATGAAGTTTCTCTCCTTTTGTTGTTGCTTTGTCTTCAACAAATTTGAGAGCCGCGTCTCTATCCATAAACATCTAGAAGTATTATGCCTTCATATTCTCCAACTTTCCTTTAATGATGGATAGTTCAGATCTAGAGACTCTCCCGACAACTCCACCTTGTCTCTCCTCCAACTAAACTCTCCCAATTATATCATCTAGGAATCTATGTTCACCATTAGTTCTGGGAAATGCTTGCAACATCCTATCTTGGGTGACTAGGATTAAGCTCTCCAACTCACTCCATGACTTCTTGAAAACACCATATGTGATGTCACATGTGAACTCATCCACCATTTGAGATTCATGCAGACTCCCATCCAACAATCAATCCCTCTCACTACAACCATCCTCCACACCAAAAAATTGAGTCTCAATGCCAAGAGACTCAACCATGCCACTGCCAAAATTCTCCCCTAAAGTTCATCCAACGTCATGATGACACAAAGGAATACTGTAATCTGAATTGTGATCATACCTTTGTATCATGTCCTCTCCTTCATGTGGGGGAGCTAGGGTGTCCTGTTCTACCACCAAACTCTTTGGTTCACACCCAAATGGTGTATGCTTGTCTTCTGCTTCACTATGAATCTCAAGTGGTGACTATAAATCTGATTTATGTTTTTCTTTTGGATTTGATCCAAAATATGTCTCACCACCATTCACAAAATCAATATCCTTTGAGGTGATATTGAAATCACCAACAAATAAGATGGAAGGGAATTCACATCCCACACTACCATCAACCTGATGATAGGATTATGGGTATTTATTTGTGCATGGTTCCTCCTCATCCTCTTCTTGCAGTATATTGGTGAAAGCATGATGTTCCTCATTGGAGTCCATAGTAAGACTCGCATCTTCAACTTGTGGTTCAATCTGCTTCACCTCTTCATTTGATTGAACCAAATCTATGTGCATGCCTTCTCCTTTATCTTTGGGTGCTTATGATTCATTGTCATCCTCTTCTAGGAAACATGAGGCTTCTCCATCTTGAGTGGTACTAGGTTCAGAACTTTTGGAGAGTTTTCTTGAAGAAAAAACAAATAATCTCATGATGTTTGAATATGCAGATGGATTTGATGAAGCTTCACCTTTGGTTCCTTCTTCTTCTTTACTATGAGAGGTGGAACAACTTGGTTCCTCTATGGATGGTTTGATGCTCTCAAAAGAATCCTTATTAACATTCTAAGGCCAAAATACATGCTTGAAAGTAAATTAATATTTGAAGGGAATAGCTACACACATCTTCTCACCCAATGCTTGATACTCCTGATAGCAGTGACGCATGTTAGCATTTACTGCTAACCTTCTTGATAATTCCTCCTCAAGGATAGCCATTGGTGGATCAGGAATTCTATCATTTCTATATATTGGTTCACAGAAGAATTCATCCTCCTCCCATGGCATATGCAAACCTCCATTTATGTAGATCACCTCATCTCCTTCATATTGCTCACAATCATCACCTTCAACAACTAGAACTAGCCTCATCTTGCAAAATTGTATTCAAGTGACTAATGGTCACAATGCACGGGTGTATAGGACCATGATATGATACCACTATAATATCCCAAATATGAAGATCAGATATATTAAGTTTCTTGCAAGGGAGGCAGGCGCGGGGAGGATTATTTTTTATCCCGAAGAAAGAAAAGTTGCTGACTTCTCTTGGGGATTAGGCACAAGAACTAATACTGAAGCAAAATGGTTGGTGATGCATCATTCACTTGAGTTAGCCTCTTCCTTAAACATGGCAAAGTTACAGGTAATTGGAGATTCCAGGCATGTAATCCAGGCTATGAGGAATGGCTCCTCGAGAAGATCTAAGAGCCAAAATTTTCAAAAAAGAATCAATCTTCTTCCTCTTCCCATTGACACTCTTTTTTTCCATGTTCTCATAAGTCATAATTCCACAGCCGACATGCTTGCTAACATTGGATCTAGATTGGGAAAAGGTCATTTATTGCAAAACCAAGTTATGGAATATAAGTTCATCCCTTAATGAATTAGCTAATGAGTTTTAATACAAACTTTATGGTCTTTCGGGGGTGCTCTCCCCGTTGTGGGCACCCGGCCTCACCTGCCCGTGCTCCTCTCCCGATGGCAAGTCTTTGCCCATGTGCCTTCACCATGGCCTTTAACACTCCCACGCACAAGCATTTAATGTAGCAGGGAGGTTTTAGGGCTCCATTTCGAGGCATGGAGCAGCCAAACTCTCTCTCCCTCGGTCCTGAGCTCAAGCAGTTGAGCCTCTAAGTCCACGAACCAAGTACTCACCATCAATCCTGTGACCCATCAACACTGGGTATACTCCTGTGGGATAGCTGAAGAACTGATCCCTTTGAAAAACTACAGGGAATCCTAGAGCTGCCAATGTTGCCACTGAGAGAACACTCCCTCTCAGTCTAGGAACAAAGTACACTCCTGATACCTCCAGGAGCTCCCCACGGTCAAGCAGAAATATCACTCTTCCCACACCAGCAACTAAATGGTCAACCCCCTGACCATCCTGAGTCAACTGTATTGCCGTATGCTAGGATCAGGAATGCATCACGCACTCCTGTCATCTAACTGCTGAGAGTAATGTCCACTCTCAACCTATGATCATCCTAAGTCTCTGGTGAGCTACTATCATGTCCTGAATAAACTGAGGCTAATGAGAACTCCTTCTCAAACCGAGAAGTAAACTCATTCACCTCCTCTACTACTCCCACCTGCTCATCCTGAATCAACCATCTCTCAGTATTCATGTGCATGCATATCTCATGCATATCCAACATGCATATCTCATGCACATGCATCATGCAAGACCTCATGCACATGCATATCTCATGCACATCTATTTACTAACACTTCCTCTCAGCGAGGAAGGTACTGCTGTAGAACAATCCACCAGGATCAAACACATCATATGTTGCTACAGCTACTCCCTCTGAACTGGAATATTTTCTCGCTGCATCTGCTGCACTCTGATATGTAGATCTGCGCTCCTCCTCTATCAATGTCATCTTGAGAGAAGCATCATGCTCTCTCTCTGTCACTAATACTGAAACTGTATCCAAGGTCTCCCTGGACCCACATACATGCTTTCCCATCAACCTGTACTCTACTCTCAAGCTAGTGGCCATAACTTTGCAAAACTGAAATACTATAACCCATAGTGAATAAAAATCTCTCATGATCACAAATCTGGTAGATATATCACAGATCTAACCACTGAACTCATAGATCTGATAGATTTGGTATCTATCCTAGCAAATTTGATGTCTGCACTCACAGATCTGAACTCTACTCTTCAGATCTGGACTCTGCTCTCATAGATCTGAACACTGCTCTTCAGATCTGGACTCTGCTCTCACAGATCTGAACACTATGCTTCAGATCTGATATGTTTGCCACAGATCTGGACTCTTCTCATGCCAGATCTGAAAGATCTATCTCAGATCTCACCTCCAAACTAGCAGATCCAATAGATCTAACCTCTACAACCTCAAATCTGAGCTTTGCTCCTCAGATCTAGTAGATGTAATCTCTATCGTCACTGATCTACTAGATCTATCTCAGATCTAGTCTCCAATACCACAGATCCGATAGATTTGACCTCTACAACCTCAGATCTGAACGGGAATGTTCAGATCTGGTAGATCTGGCCTCTATCTCCATAGATCTACTAGATCTATCTCAGATCTAGTCACCACCATTGTATATCTATGTGTGACTGCCCACCTTGATCCTCAACAGGGCTCTAATACCATGTAAATATTTGATACATAGATCACTACTCCCTTTGTATCAGTCTAAGACCTCAAGTGATATGAATCTCTATGTCAGTACATACTCATAAAACATTGATTCAAATAACTAGGTCTGCATCTACTAACTAACACATAAAGCAATCATATAGACAACAGATGTACCCTGGAACCCTTTCGGGAGAAACCAGCTAACTATGGGGTTATCTTCTCAATCTTGATCCGAGAGCATATACATGTATAAAAGAAGATACAATATAGAGTTGCCTCAACTGGTAGCTCAATCCCTCTAACTAGGACAAACCCAAATTTGCATGCATCCAACTGATGCATGCATTGATGAAGTATTCCCTAACTGCCAATCTGGATATAAGTGCTCTGATGAAGCCTCTGACTGATCTTCCCTCTCTTGATCACTCTGCTCTGATCTGCTCACTCAGAAGACTGCCCACTGATGAAATCGGCCCTCTGTGCATGCACAAGTGTGCCCTCCTCCTCTGGATGTAAAATGCTCGTACTGCTCCGGATCTCAACACATCTGAGCACCAATCATCTCTAACCTTCCTCAAATCTCGAGGCAAGGCTACCCTGAAAGTCTCAGACTCCAACTTGGTCAATCCATCTCACAATGAGCTTCTCCTCCTTAGGAAAAACGTCCTCCTCCAAGCAAACTCGGCCTCCTCCAATCTAAATAGTAATCACACTGTGAATCTCTCTCAGCTCACAGTACTGGAGATCTGGTATCTCTGGAACTGAAGGTCACTGATCTAGCTCATATCTAACCTTCCTAGCTCCTGCAGTAACTCCTCCCTATCTCAGAAAGTTGGCCCACATGGACAGATTCGTCCTCTTCACTCTGGCAGTATCTCTCTATGATAATACAACTGAGTTACTCCATCTGGGGACCCCCTACCTCTATAAATAATCTCACCAATGAATTTGGTTTTCCAAAACCCTAATTCTCGGTGCATGCAAAACGTCACTTTTGCATGCATTCACTGAATGTTGGCAGGTCATGCAAAACTCATGCATGCATAGGTCAAGGGGGAGGGGGAGGGGGGGAGGGGGGGGAGGGGGGAGGGGGAGGGGAGGGGAGGCGGGGGGGAGGAGGGGGAGGGGGGGAGGGGGAGGGGGGGAGGGGGGGAGGTCCTTACATGGTTCAAATTTTGGTGGAGGTTCTTCATTCAGTTCTTGGAAGAAAGAACACATGGCTGATTATTATGAAGCTTCTTAAATTCTTTTGGAGTAGCATTATAGGACATGGGATCCTCACCTATGTCATTGGAGAAGGATTTATCGGTCACATGATGCTTGTTTGCACTTGGAAAGTGGTGGTCTACTTGCTTGGATGGACAAGCACTTCCATGATCCTTTGGTGAGGCAGCTTCTTGATGTACATTTGTATGATGTTGATATGTACTTTGATGATCTATATTTTGTACTTATGATGTTTGGGAGGACGCCCATTAGAGAGTGGGATCCTAGCATCCCCCACCTTGATGTAAAATTTTGTGTCACTTTGCTCATTGATGGAATGTGCCAGTTATGGGATCCTGGCATTCCACACTTGGTTGAAATAATTTGGAGGATATTGCACACCTCCTACTTTGATATATTGTGTTGGGAGGCATTGTGCATGATAGAAATGCAAAATCATTGGGAGAATGTGCATCCCACATTTTGATTTATATGTATTGATGGGGTGCTCAAGTGTTGGAACACTAGAATCCCATGCTTGCTAGCTGGTTCTTGATGACATTGTGCACTAGGAGAGTGCACAAGCAGTGGGACCCACGCATTGTTGATCATTGGCAGCTCATTAGGAGCACATTTTGGTCGGTTGGCTTGAGCAAGCAAGCCTCTTCTCTTCCCCATGGGTTCATCTTTGTAGTAGATGGTGATGGTTTCCTACATGGGAAACATATTTTTGGATGGACTTGTTTTTTTCTTGCAGGGTGTTATGATGACTTCAATGTGATTCTTATGCATTGCATAGGAGAATATATGTTGCACCTTGTATTCTTGAGGATCACTTGGGATCTTGGTATCATTTTTTATTGGTCTCCACACTAAGTGCATGGTTGGATGGTAATAGAACAATGTGTTGGGAGATTTCATGAGCAGTTCATAATCAGAGTGGTGCAACATAAGCATGATGGATCATGATGCTTATTTGGGTTGGATTTTATTATTGCTTGAGGAAAAGAAATCTTGTGAAGCGAGGAATGTCATGTCCCCTCATTGATGTTTAGTGGAAGGAGTTCCTAGCCCAACCAATCCCTCGGGTTGAGGAGAAAAGGGTTAATTCTGAAGTAAAGGCATTAGTTAGTTAAGAAGTTTAATTTTATTTTTACCCTAAGTTTGAAATGCACTTGGTAGAAGTAATTTTCATTAATTAGATATTTTTATTTTGGAATAAAGTGGATAATGCTCCACAAGTGTGCCTTAGAGGATAAGGTTGACTAAGAGATAACGTGTAAAACAAGAAAAGATAAAGCAGTCAAAGAAGGAAAGTAGGAAAATGAGAAGAACACATAATAAAGCATAAAAGCAGGATAAAGCACAAAAGGAGGACAAAGAGAAAAGCAGGACAAAGAAGAAATGCAGGATAAAGGCAGAAAAGCAGGATAAAGCAGAAAAACAAGAAAAAACAGGACAAAGCAGAAAAGAAGGACAAAGTAGAAAAACAGGAAAAGGTAGAAAAGCAGGAAAAAACATGATAGAAAAGAAAAAACAGGATAAAGAAAAAACATGAGAAAACAAAAGAAAAAGAAAAAGAAAAAGCAGAAATCAAAAGAAAAAGCAGAAAACAAAGCAAAGCAGAAAGCAAGGAAAAAGCTAAAGCATAAAGTAAAGCAAAAGCTAAAGAAGAAAGAAAAGAAACCTTACCCACTCCATGAGGGAGCCTTAGCCTACATTTCTTGCTAAATTTTTTTCTAAATCTATAAAAGAAGGATTACATCTCCATTTCACATCTTTTGATTATTTGTAATTTGAATTGAGTGCAATTTTGCCTCTGTGACCTAGGAGATGTGCCCCTAGTCCTAGATGAAAGATGTGCCCCATGATTCTTCTAAGAGGATGATGAAATCCAGTTTTCATCATTGATTTTATTTCAGGTACTGAATTCTGATCTAGTGTTTGGTGTTCTCATTGCGTTGTTCAACTCCTTCATTCAGTAGGAACAATGTTGGAGGGCCGAAATGGAGGTTCTAGTTTCGAATTTTCTGAGCATTTCTGGACTTTGAGACCTATTCCGTTGTGTCTGTAGAATTGTTTCCAACAGGAAACACTTTTTTTTCATCAAAAAAGGTGTCTGGATGAGCAAGTTATGGCCATTTTACTAGATCCGGGGTTCCAACTGTGAAGAACACGCCCTTGCTTTTCTGTATGATTTGGTGAATGTGCCCATGAGCAGGTCTTGAGTCTTGGTGCACCTCCCATGAGAATCCAACAACCCATGTTCATCCTACATATCATATCCAATGGTTATACCTCCCCTTCTCATTATTCTCTAAAGCATTCTCCTCCATTCATTGTAAAAATCCAAGTTTAATAACTCTCTATAAAGTCTGAGCTCTGAGACTCTTGTTCAATGCTTAATGGGATCTGTTAATACTTGATGTTGTGTCTTATTTAATGTATGAGTATTTATTATACATCAAAGAAGTAATTCGAGAGTCTTAGAGGCTGATTGTGTTCACCTTTCTGAAGACTAGCTCATTGAGCATTTTAAATTGACTAGTTTTGCAGTAGTTTTAATTAAGAGTTCTCCGAATGTTCAATTTTGGTTTTATAAATCATATGAGATTCTTGAGATATTTATGAAGACCTTCCAAGCCTCTTCTTGAGAATTCATATCCCTCTCAGTTTGCTTGGGAGAGCCTGGAAACAATCTAGTTGAGCAGTCCATCCTAGCTCTTTTTCTCCCTTTTCCTCCAAATATTGCTAGAACCTCCCAAAACATCTGTAAAATTTTTCCAACAGTATATTAGGGGGTTATGACCTATTATCCACCTCCATTTGATGTCAAGTGTAAGTGAAAGAGTTTAGTATGCATATGAGTTTAGTATGCATATGTTGGTGTGCCTAAGAAGCCTTGGAGTAGACTTCATCATGGCTGATGTTTGAAACATAAATGGCTCCAGTACATTGTTCTTAGAAATCAGGAGTGGGCCTTGATGCTGATGCACACTCCCTAGTACATTTTGCAAATCCAAAAGTGCCCACTAGTTAAGCTTTGGGTGGGTTAATCAGTAACCTAGTTTAGTTCCTTCTTCACTAGTTTGGAGAACTAGTTATCGCTTGCAAAATTTCAGATTTTAAGGTTTGAATTTGAGTTGATATCCGCTGAGATCAGATCAAGAACAACATGCATGTGATTTTGAACCACATCGAAGGAATGTAATGAAAGGTCTCTGTAACATGTCTGACATCGGGGCAATTAAATTTGACAGAGGTTTGCAACATAATTAAAAACTACAAGACGTGATCCCACCACCCCCTCCTAGGAAGCAAAAAATGAGGATGACATAACAACCTGCAACCAATAAAAATTCAGAAAATTCCATTTTTTTAAATTTTATTTTTAACTATAGAAGAACTATAGCAACGGGAAAAATTTATAGGCCAGGAAAGCAAAATAGTAAGGATTCTACAAAATATATATATATATATATCCCTTATCGGGAACATAATAATGGACGGGTTTGATCAAATATTCACAACTGACCTTTCTCCATTATGTTATAGCAACACCTGCCTGCATATCCGCTCAAGTGGCTAACGATTACTAGTGGAATATAATAGAAAGATGAGAAGGGGGATGATGCCAATCTAAATCGAAGTAGAATTGCGAAAAGTAGTATGTATTTAGTGTATATTTGTGTATCTCCTCACATATGGTGGGTCCCTTTATCCTTTCTATCAACATTATTATCCCTACTACCTAGAATGCTAGTGAAAGTGTAAATCATGTCATTAGTTCCTTACTCGCCCTCCCATGGGCCCAGGCATTAACATCCAACGAGGGATAAACTAGAGCAACTGATCGATCAAGAAAGGGATCTTATAATCATTTGGTATTGTCGGTTTCATTATCAAAGGGATATTATGATTTCTGTTTATCTAAGAAAGGGTCATTCAAACTCATATAAGAAGGAGCCATTACAACAAACACTCTTTGAATCCACCTAGAGCATAATAAAGTACTTAATTATATTATCGCCATAACCAATTTTGGTATCACCTTGTAAACCTACAATATAATGAGATTAGAATTAGTACTTCTTTCCACTTATACAAGAAAAGACAACATATTTCAGAACACTTTATTTCAGCATCCCTGAAGTTTACCAAGTTTTTATACACAAAGTTTTTATTTATATAACATAACATAAGGATTCCCCATTATTGAATATGATAATACTTTGTACAATTTTATAAGGTCGTGAATCCAAATTTATTCAGTATTTTTTAACTAGTTAATCAATTTCTAATACATTGCATGCAACATCATGTCTGCCTTGGACTGACAGTTGGACATATGTTTTGGTCATGGACTGACAGTTGGACATATTTTACTATTTCGCATATTAATAGTAAGTTATATTTTTCTGTGAAAAAACATCATGTCTGCCTTGTAGAACGATCAATTTATATTTTCTTTGTTAAAATGCTTCCTCTTTCTTCACTTTTTCCCATCAAATTCAACCCTATAGTGGCCACCGAACAAAGTAAATTACAGTTATTAGTATTTCGAAGTCGGGTTGGCCGCCAAAGAACCTTTTATTAATGGATCCAAAGATAGGCATGACGATTGCATTTTTGGAATTAAAATACCTGGATTACATTTTGAAATGTTTTCCAATAAATCCACAAGTTGAATTTACAATTTCAATTAAGTTACTGTTATAAATTCAATTTTAAACATGATCAAAGTATATCTTAGAATAAATCTGATATGTTAGGAATATTTTTCATCAATCAAATATTTATCTTTATTATATTATAATGGGAAATTTCCATAATAGTTCATGTGTCATTCACATTTAATGGAATGTTATTTTTAAATATTACTACTTATAATAATGTTAATTTCAAAATTTTAATTAAAAGATATACTTTTAAGGTGAGTATTTTATATTTATTAATTTGATGTGCATCATCATTAATATCTAAAATATGGTTTAGATATAAAAAATAAAATATATTTTAATTTTATAAACTCAATTATATTGTAATATTTCTTTCATAAACAAAAAAAATTGATTTCAATACCTAATTTTCATTAAAGGTTTTATTCTCATTTTATTTTAGTAGTACACATTATTCGCTTTCTTATTTGATCATTTGACCATTAACAACTTTATCAATAATTTGAATCTTTAATACTCCAACAACTCACAATTGAATGATAGGTTTGGTTTTAATTTAATAGTCTAAATATTTTATTAAAACACATTTAACATATAACTTATTACATAATTTCAAATGATCACCTAATATATATATATAATTTTCTTTTTGTAGAAACCTGGAAGAACAAATTTCAACAATATTAACCCTAGTGTAACAAGTGTACAATTGGGTTGGTACTTGCATTTAGGGATCCAATCTCGCTACCACTATAACCCTAGGTGCATCCACAGGGCCCAAACCATGGCACACAAGTAAAATTGGGAGGATTCGAACATGTGACCCTCCATTTACAACTTCGCATCTTTACCACTTGAGCTACCCCCCATGGGAAATCATATCTTGTTATGCTTAAATGAATCTTGATTAAGTTTTAAATAAGATTCAGTTAAGCTGTGGTTAAAAGAATATTATGCTTATATTAATTAGTCTAATGTTTAGCCTTTGCTTAATAGCTAGCCATCTCCACAAAACTAAGTGGTTGGTTGCACCTATCGGTGTTCACCGACCACTTTACTTGTGGTTGTGCTAGTAGTTAAGTGCATTTATTGTGTTATGTAAATATCATGTATTTACTTCTATTGTTGGCAATGAACACAGACAAGAAAACACCATTTATTGTGTTTTGTAATTATCATGTACTTACATCCAATACTTTTTTTGACTACGTGGCGCTATTACACTCCATCTGAAAGGGGGCAAACCAACTCTATAATAGAATCTTTATCTCGAAATTGAATTGGAACGCGGAAAAGTCAACATAGGACTTTATGGGATATGCTCTTTTAATACTAGATATTAATCCGCTGCTCGATATACAACTGATACCTTTTTTGTTGGTGATGCTACTGAGACTCGGTCAATAAGATCAATAGCTTAAACCATTGGTGCTTTTACCACCTTAGCTTCCTAAACTTCAATTGCTTTGGGTTACAAAACATATGCTTGTGCCTAGGAACTTTGAATAGTCATTTGAATACTGAGTTACATTTCCGTACGATCGATCACAATATTGGCCTACTTATAGCCATGATGAACACAAATGATTAGTGGTTATAGGTCTTATTTCTCAACAGATAATTAATGAGTGCTAATGGGAAATATTTGACTCGACGAAATTAGTAGTATTATACGTAAACAAATCGAACAATATAATAACAAAGTAAGAGTTGGTAATCTTGGCTCCGAACTTCAAGTAGGAGATGGCATTGCTTGTATTTATGGTTTTGATGAAGTAATGGCAGGGTAATTATTGGAATTTGGAGATGGTACAATAGGCATTGCCCTAAATTTGGGATCGGATAATGTTGGAGCTGTATTAATGGGAGATGGCTTGACGATACAAGAAGGCAGTTCTGTGAGAGCAATGGGAAAAATTGCTTAGGTACCAGTAAGTGATGCGTATTTGGGTCATCTTGTAAATGCTCTAGCCCAACCCATTGATGGCAAGGGTCAAATTTTAGCTTTCGAATTTCGACTGATTGAATCTCCCGCTCCAAGTATTATATCAAGACGTTCTGTATATGAACCCCTTCAAACGGGGCTTATTGCTATTGATTCTATGATTCCTATAGGACGTGGTCGGCGAGAATTAGTTATTGGGGACAGACAGACCGGTAAGACAGTAGTAGCTATAGATACTATTCTTAATCAAAAGGGTCAAAATGTAATCTGTGTCTATGTAGCAATTAGTCAAAAAGCTTCTTCCGTGACTCAGGTTGTTAATACATTCCGAGAACGTGGCGCAATGGAATATACCATTGTGGTAGCGGAAACTGCAGATTCTTCCGCTACATTACAATATCTCGCTCCTTATACAGGGGCAACTTTGGCTGAATACTTCATGTATAAGAAACAACATACTTCAATCATTTATGATGATCTCTCCAAACAGGCACAAGCTTATCGACAAATGTCTCTTCTATTAAGAAGACCACCTGGCCGAGAAGCTTATCCGAGAGATGTTTTCTATTTGCATTCCCGTCTCTTAGATAGAGCAGCTAAATTAAGTTCGCTATTAGGTGAGGGGAGTGTTACTCAAGCTGGAGATTTTTCAGCTTATATTCCCACTAATGTAATTTCCATTACCGATGGACAAATATTTTTATCGGCCGATCTATTCAATGCCGGGATCCAACCTGCTATTAATGTGGGTATTTCTGTATCTAGAGTAGGATCTGCGGCTTAGATAATAGCTATGAAAAAGGTAGATGGAAAATTGAAATTAGAGTTAGCTCAATTTGTAGAGTTGGAAGCCTTTGCACAATTTGCTTCTGATCTTGATAAAGCTACTCAAGATCAATTGGCAAGGGGTCAACGATTACGTGAGTTGCTCAAACAATCTCAGTCGGTTCCTTTGAAAGTAGAAGAACAAATAGCTACTATTTATACCGGAACGAATGGATACCTAGATATATTAGAGATAGCACAGGTGAGAAAATTTTTCATTCGGTTACGCGAGTACTTGATAAAGAATAAACCTCAGTTCGGAGAAATTATACATTCTACTGGTACATTTACGGAAGAAGCAAAAGGCCTTCTGGAAGAGGCTCTTAAGGAACATACTAAACTTTTTGTACTTCAAGAACAAAAGTGAATATTTTCTAATTTAGTGGAACCATTCGGAACAGGAAAAAGAGTTGAAGAATTTGTTCCAATACATTGCACAACAAATTAGAACAATTGAAGAGTATTACGTCCAATAGGATTTGAACCTATACCGAAGGTTTAGAAGACCTCTGTCCTATCCATTAGACAATGGATGCTCTTTCTCTCTTACATTTTTTTTTCTTTTTATTTTTACTATCCAAAATATTTCCCAAAAAGAACCAAGAAGTGTTTCATCGTATTCAAGATTGGTTTGTAACGGAAAGTTTTCAAAACATAATTGGAAACGAAGGCATAGATGGGAGGAGTACCGTTTCCAATTCATCTCAAGAGGAACGGAATATTCTACCATCATCGCGTTTTAATGAATGTGTTAAGAAACAGGAGATGTATAGGTTCTATCGAATAGATAGTATTTTTTCAAAATGGGATTTGTTCAAAAAATATATGCCATGGTTTTTTACTTTTGCCTGGTGTAGATATATTGAAAATATTCTTTTAGATACTCTTCCGGAGATATTACTACATGGCATTAATCCATTTGTATCGATTTTGCAAGATAGTTAGCATAGTATTATGCATAAATTGAATTTATTGTGGGAACCTATACAATGGAAATTGAGAACGAATATTTTCAAATTGATTTTTAGATTCAGAACGAATCTTCTGGATAATTTTTTGTTTCTAAATAATCCTTTGGATTCTGCTTTATCTTCCTGCGAGGATTTTTTAATAGAAGAAACTAATTCATCAGTTCCATTAATATGGGCACATCTGAGATTACTAAATTCTTGGGGGTATGAATATTGGATTCTTATCCCTTTTGTCGTCTTTTTTGGGTATTGTGTTCTCCACTCTTCTTCTATTTTCTTGCTTAATCAATTACTTTCTTGTGAGGTATACATCATCTCTTAGATCTGTTGTGAGGATTTTCACAATATGTTGAATTTAGTTCATGACAATTGAATTTGGTTAGCCATGGTTGAGGATGTTTGATGATTGTTGACTACATTTAACCATGGTTGACCATGGGTGACTAAGTTTGCGCATGGATGACTAATTTTAACCATGGTTTACCAATGTCCATAGTTAATTATGTTAGACTATCAATGGCACCTATATGATAGGATGTCTGGTTTGGGGGTTCTACAAACCCATTCTCTACTAAATCCGGTAAATCTTCTGCAAGAAATCTAGTTTTAATTTTTCATCTTATTGACCCAAAATTCATAATTCTTACCAGAGAAAATAAACAGTGGTAGCACATCAAGATTGTTGCCATTCATCTATGGTCATAATTCATCCTACATTTTTCTCTCGTACCTCATGTTCTACTTCTACTATAACAAACAAATCTTTATTTCCATATATTTTTCTTTTCCCACCTTTTTCTCTTCCTTTGGAATCCATCTCTCTTTGTATTTGGTCTCATGTTTTACTTCTACTTATTTGGTCTCATGTTCTACTTCTACTACCACAAACAAATATTTATTTACATATATTTTTCTTTTTCCACCTTTTTCTCTTCCTTTGGAATCCATTTCTCTTTGTATTTGGTTGAGTCGGGCTACTAGTCATCATAATGTGGTTTTCCAAACTGTGACGATCGTGAGCTTCTGTCAAATGCTTTATCCTCATCTTTTTTGCTATGACTTTCTCTACTTCCCTTTCTCAAATAGAAAACATTTCTTGTTCAGTAATTTTTGAACTATTATTATGTTCTCAATCCTTTCACAACAAGATGCGATAATATCCTTTTCCAAATGAAGTCTTCTCCCCCTGGTATGAACTTGGCTTGTTTTCTTCCATTAATGACAAAGGTAATCTTTATTTTAAACAATACCAAGAGATCTATTTTCCAAAATACCCCAAATTCATGCAACCAAACACTTATAACAAAATTTCAAACAAACTACCTTTGCAAATAAAAATAGCATATATGAAATTCTTACTCAAGAAGATATCTTCACATGTAGTAGGTCGCTTTATTCAAACCTTTAGAATTTATCTCATGCATATTGCTTTACATGGAAGGTCACAATATCTTTTCTTCATAGCGGTGACGTCCATGTTGAAAATGTAAGCTTGAACCAGCCAACAAGCGGTCACCGTCCAGCCGCAATTGTCCATCCATCCAGCCGTGCAACCACCGACGTAATCCAACCAACTGTCTAGCCGCTCAGTTGCACTGTCCAGTAGCCAAAGGAATAGTACACACAATGTAGTAAAACTTGCTAGAAATATATCATCTCATAGCTGCAAGAGGCAGACTTGTGAATGTAGTTTGTTCTGCATAATAAAATTATGAGCAACAGCTCATCTATTTCTATCTACTTGTATTTTTAGATTCTCATTTTAATTTTATCTCTTGCATCCTTCTCCTACAAACTGGTATTAGAGCCTGGTTAGTGTAGAGGCTTGGTTGTGGAAGTGCAAGGCTGCTAGTGGAAGTGCAGAGTTTGTGGAAGAGCAGAACATGGAGTTGAATTTTTTTTATTTTTTTTTGGTAATCTTAATGATGAGGTAAAAGCATGATCTATGTAGTGTAAATGTTGAGATAATTGCTCCACACAACTTTTGTTCTATGATTTGCTCATAATTTTATTAAAGGTCATTGGGACAAAGAAAATTACTTTTGGTATGATGTTATGTTCGGTTTCAATTGGTTGTGCCAAGTTGTTTTGAGAAAGTGTTGTGAAAGTGCTATCTTTTGTTGAAATTAATTGAAGTATGGTGGGTGTGAGTAGCAATAGTCTCATTCAACCCCAAATTCCACAATTTAATGGGAAAAATTATGAGTATTGGAGCATTAAGATGAAGACTTTATTTTTCTCACAATAATTATGGGACTTGGTTGAGAATGGTTTTACAGAGCCTACAAATCAAGCAACATATAATGCTTTATCAGAAGCACAAAAGGATCTTCTCAAGGAGAATAGGAAGAAGGATGCCAAGGAATTGTTTTTAATACAACACGCAATGGAAGAATCGATTTTCCCATGAGTTCCAGCAGCTACAAGGTACAAGCATGCATGGGACACTCTACAAATTTCCTATCAAGGTACTAGAAAAGTCAAGTTAGTAAGATTGCAAATGCTTAGAAGAGATTTTGAAAATTTGCAAATGACAAATTCTGAGACAATAAATGATTTTTTCACTCGTGCACTGAGTATAGTAAATCAAATAAAGTCTCATGGTGATAATTTGGATGATCAAAAGGTTGTAGAAAAGACTTTGAGAAGTCTTCCTATTAGATTTGACCCAATTGTTGTAGTTATTGAAGAATCAAAAGATTTGTCTCAAGTTTCTATTGATGGACTTATGGGGTCTTTACAAACCCATGAGCAAAGACTCAATAGATCAATTGGTTACTCCATGGAAAATGCATTCAAATCACAAGTTCAAGTTAGCAACAGTAGAGGCACAAGAGGAGTTAGATTCGCTAATAGAGGTACAAAAGGATTTGGAAGAGGAAGAACTAGCAACGGCAATGAAGGTGGCAGACTAGACAACCCTCATGAAGAAAGAAAAGATTCCAATTTCTTTGCTAGCAAAAGAGGCAGAGGTGGCAGCCATTCTCATGAAGTTCACAGCCAAGTACAAAGGTATGGCAAATCACATATCCAATGCCATTATTGTCAAAAATTTGGACAATATGCACCTGAGTGTAGAAAATAGCAATTTCATATGAATAGGTAGAATTCAAATTTTACAAGAGAAAATCACTCTGAAAATAGTGATTCAATGTTTATTACTTGTAATAGTGCACAAGAAAGCTCAAACGAAGTATGGTTTTTAGATAGTGGTTGTAGTAACCACATGAGTGGAAATAGGGATATGTTTGCAAACATAGATGAATCTATGCAGACAAAAGTAAAATTGGGAGATGATAACAAAGTAGCCGTCATGGGTAAAGGTAGCATAAACTTTAAAACTAAGCAAGGAGAAAAGAAACACATTCCAAATGTGTATTGTGTCCCTAATCTTAAACACAATCTAATTAGCATTGGGAAACTACTACAAAAGGGATATAAAGTCTATTTTGAGGATAATGCATGTGAGATACTTGATACACATGGAACACTAATTGAAAAAGTCCAAATGACACAAAACAAGATGTTTCCTTTAAGGTTGCAAAATGATTTGTCCGTTGCTTTCAAAGCAGTCCTCTCAGATCAGTCTTGGTTATGGAACTTAAGATTTGGTCATTTAAGCTTCAAGGGTCTAAATTTGTTGCAAAGGAAAAACATGGTGAACGGTTTGTCGTTGATTGAATAGCCAAACAAAGTTTGTGAAGGTTGCATTCTTGCTAAGCAACATAGAGAATCATTTCCTATTGGCAAGTCATATAGGGCAAGAGCTCCGCTTGAAATTGTGCATTCATATTTGTGTGGGTATATGCAGACACCTTCTATTGGCAATAGCTTGTATTTCACAACTTTCATAGATGACTATTCTAGGAAAACTTGGGTATACTTTTTGAAACACAAATCAGAAGCTTTTGAATTTTTTAAGTAGTTTAAAGTCATGGTGGAGAAGCAAAGTGGGTACTACATTAAAATTCTAAGAACAGATAGAGGTGGAGAATTTTTTTCCAATGATTTCTTGAGTTTTTGCAAAGTAAATGGGGTTAGAAGACAACTTACAACTAGATGTACACCACAACAAAATGATATTGCAGAAAGAAAAAATAGAACAATAATGGAAATGGCAAGAAGCATGATGAAAGCTAAACATCTACCAAATGAGTATTGGGCTGAAGATGTAGCTTGTGCAGTATATATTTTGAATCCTTCCCCCACAAAGAGTGTGAAAGATAAAGTACCACTAGAAGCATGGAGTAATAAAAAACATAATGTTTCTCATTTGAGAGTCTTTGGGTGTATTGCATATGCACATGTTCCTAATGAAAATAGGAAGAAATTAGATAATAAAGGAGAAAGATGTATTTTTGTGGGTTATAGTGAGCAATCAAAAGCATACAGGTTGTATAATCCCATCACAAAAAGAACTATAATCAGCAGAGATGTTAAGTTTCTTGAAGATGAAGAATGGATTTGGAATGAAAATCTACATCAACAGTAGCAACTTGAGATGAAAGATTCCAGTGAAGATCATGCTCCAAAAAATGGCTCTAGTACACATATTACAACATCAACACCACAATCAGCTTCAAGATCTTAGTGAACACCTAGATATCACTCAAGTGATAGTTTAGAGTCAGATGGCACTCCAATGAAGACAAGAAGTCTCAAGGAAATATATGAGGTAACTCAAGGTAATGATGATGATGATTTAATTTATGATTTTGCATTAATTTTTGTTGTTGATCCAATATGTTTTGAAGAAGCAATTAAGTATGAAAGTTGGAAAAAGGCAATGGATGAAGAAATTGAAGCAATAGAGAAAAATCAAACTTGGCAATTAGTAAATCTTCTAGAAGGAAAAGATGCAATAGGTGTGAAATGGGTCTATAAGACAAAGTTTAATGATGATGGAATTGTTGTGAAGCATAAAGCAAGGCTAGTTGCAAAGGGTTTTTCACAACAACCCGGGATTTGATTACAATGAGACTTTTGCTCCAGTAGCTAGATTAGATACAATGAGATCAGTGTTAGCAATAGCAGGGCATCATAAATGGAAAGTTTATCAAATGGATGTCAAATCAACATTTTTGAATGGGATATTACATGAAGAAATGTATGTGCAACAGCCACCAGGTTATCAGATATTGGGTCATGAACAAAAAATTTATAGATTGAAGAAAGCTTTGTAAGGTCTCAAACAAGCTCCAAGAGCTTGGTATAGCCGCATTGATTCATACTTCTTGAGCCATGGTTTTAGCAAATGCAACAGTGAGCCAACTCTTTACATCAAGGTAAATGATCAAGGTGAGGTCTTAATTGTATGCCTATATGTTGATGATCTGATATTTACAGGAAAATTTTCAATTGAGTTGTTTAAATCAACAATGAAAAAGGAATTTGAGATGATAGATTTGGGCTTAATGAAATATTTTTTGGGCATAGAAGTAAGTCAAACAGATGATGGAATTTTCATTTGTCAAACAAAATATGCAAATGATGTGTTGAAGAGATTCAAGATGTTGAATTGCAAGCCAACATTTACACCTGTGGCAACAAGATTGAAATTGAGTAAAGAAGATAGGGGCACAAAGGTAGATCCAAATTTGTTCAAATATTAGTAGGCAGTTTGATGTACTTGACATCAACAAGGCCTGACATTATGTATGTAGTCAGTTTGATTTCAAGGTTCATGGAGACACCAAAGGAGTCACATTGGCAAACACGGAAAATGATTTTGAGATATGTTAGTGGAACAAGATTAATGGCATTTTATATTCAAGGTCAGATGATTTCATACTAGTTGGCTACACAGATAGTGATTTTGCAGGTACCATTGATGACAAAAAAAGAACATCTAGATATATTTTTCATCTTCGAACAGGAGCAGTATCATGGGCTTCCCAAAAGCAACCCATTGTTACTCTTTCAACTATAGAAGCAGAATATGTAGCAGCAACAACAACAACATGTCAAGTGGTATGGATAAGAAGAATTATGTCAGATTTGATGCAAGATCAAGAAGGAGCAACAAAAATTTACTGTGACAATAATTCAACAATAAAACTATCAAAAATCATGTATTTCACAAAAAGGAGCAAGCACATTGATACACGATATCATTTCATTAGAGAGCTTATCAACAATGGTGAGATATATCTCGAATTTTGCAAGTCCGAAGATCAGTTAGCAGATATATTCACATCTAAAAAACAGTTTGGGTATCATTAGAAAGTCAAGCTTAGGGGGAGTGTTGAAAATGTAAGCTTGACCCAGCCAACAAGCAGCCACCTTCTAGCAGCAGCCATCCAGCCGTGCAGCCACCCGTCCAACCACTCAGTTGCACTGTCCAGCAGCCAAAGTTATAGTACACACAGTATAGTAAAACTTGCTATAAATATATTATCTCATAGCTGCAAGATGCAAGAGGCAGACTTGTGAATGTAGTTTGTTCTGCATAATAAAATTCTGAGCTGCAGCTCATGTATTTCTATCTACTTGCATTTTCAGATTCTCATTTTAATTCTCCTACAGTCCACTTAATGGCTTCCTCCTCAAAGTGGACAAATAATTTTACTCTTTACATATTCATTTGTTTTCACGGGCTCTTAACGCACGTTGTTCTCTCCCTCTACAGTTCTGGTCACACCCTTCTGCCTGCGACCGGAAGGAGGAAATGAGAAATGTGGTGTTGTGATTCGGTCGCAACCTTCCTTACTGGTTACCAACAACCGGGTCTCTTGGTCACCCCTTCACAACTTATCACCTGCAACTGCAATTGGCACAAAAACAGCTCTGGACTTCTTTTGTAGCAATTCCTTTCAAATTCTACTGAACTTGACTTCGAGGCCCTTCACTAGATTTGCGAATGAATATTATAACCCATGATCGAGCAGGATCGTGATTTCTGATGCCTTCACTTGCAAATCAATAGTTACCAAATTCTTTATGCCAGTGAATCTTTGCGTGAGATGGCATGATTTCCTCCTTTTTCACCACAGACTATACAGTTTTAATGTGTGGTGTGATACTTCATTGGCTGAGGACAATAAAAAGACGTATTCACAAGAAACAAACCACCTAAAAGCTTAAAGAATCGCGGCCAGGAATAGAAAGAGCTTGGCAGATGCACAAATGGATTTTCCTTAATGAATGGCGACTTCACAAACACTTTCGGCTTCTTGACTGGCATCTCCTCTTGCTCAGACAATGGCTTCTCTATGTGGTTCACCTTCATCTCTCATTAGAGTGCTACAACATTAACACGAGAAAACACCATTGTTTCTATAGTTTAAGAGCCTGGTTTTGAATTTCATATGATGATGATGCACGAGAAAACACCGTTGTTTCTATAACTTAAGAACCTGGTTTTGAATTATATATATATATAACTTAAGAACCTGGTTTTGAATTATATATATATATATGATGATGATGTTAGTTATTCAAGTGTCTTATGATGTTAGTTCATGAAATTCTAAAATTTCATTCATATGAATTATATATATATATGATGATAATGATGTGAGTCCTTGAAGTGTCTTAATGCATTGAATAGGAAATTCTAGATAGTACAGCCTAACTGATTCTAACAGTCTCTTGAATTGGAGAATAAAAAAAGCCCATGGATCCTTTCACTGGTTTGGTTCTGTATATTGCCAAGTGTTTATTGTCAAATCCGAATCGGTAATCGATATTGACCTCTGCAAGATGGTAAAGTGAAGCTAAGCTGCTGCCTACACATCTAATCTAGGAACTAAGTGGTTATAGACCGGAGGTCTAAAATGAAGAACAAATGGTTCCTTTTCTGGATTGACAATCAGTCTTCCAGCCAACTCCATAGCAGCAAAGTGCCTTAATTTGGTATTGACTTAATTACTCTTATCAGCATGCTTGATATATTGGGGCATGCCTTTAAAAGTTACAATATTTAAAAGCACATCCCACTTTCCAACACAAATACATCGGTATGAACTCTGGGATTTCATAGTTTCTTGGATAATAAAATTCTGATAAAAAGCCGTTGTTGTGCATCTTAATAGGATGCCAACCCAGAATATCCACTACAATGTACTAACCATCTTGTAATTCCCTACAATGCCACTAATAGAAAACATGCCACAGACCACACTTGTATGGGAAGATTGGGAAGATAGCAAACTAGAGAGCACTGACTTCTTTGTACCTGGTTGTCCTGGGACATTTTATGACCGTAAATTACAACTTTGTTACTAGAAAGGGATCCTCGTTTTGCTGAAGAAACGCTCCAGAAATGACAACGAGATGAAAAATATCATTTTCTATTGTCTTCTTATTTTTTACTGCTGTTCTGCTTTTAAAGAGCAAAGGTAAACCGAAACAAAAGTATCATTTTCTATAGTCTTCTTATTTTTTACAGCTGTTCTGCTTTTAAAGAGCACAGGTAAACGGAAACAAAAGTTGAAGAGGCTGAAGGATTGGAAAGGGAACAGGAACTAGAGGCCCTGAAAAGAGGAAAGTAGAGGTTCCAAAAGAGGGCGCAGTATAAGCACAACCAAAATGTTTCAAGTCAATTCTGTAGAGAGAATAGTTGAAATCATAATTTGGAGTGCTCAAATTGTAATTTGAATGATCTGGGTAGTTTTAGAATAGGATATTTAATCTAGGATGGGCAATTACCATTGTTGAAATTAGCCCAAAAAGTGAGGTGTTTTAGTTGTCTTTTATCCCACTCCAGGAAAAAACAGCAAACCAATAGTGACAGGTGCACAAGTTAAGTATCTAACAAGTTATGTGTTACTTGTTTTGTATGCGTAATTGTAACTAGCAGAGCCACAAGTAAAGTGGCCTGTGAACACTTAGTTTTGTGGAGATGATTGGTTGTTAAATAAAGGCTAAACATTAAACTAATTAATATAAACATTAAACTATCATAAACATTAAACTATCATAAACATTAAACGAATTAATATAAACATAAAAATAAATGCTATTTAATAAACATACCTCTTTTCTTGTTCACCTCTTAACTGAAACTTATTACACTCATAAGTATTTAAATATTATCTAGTTCATTAACTCAATTGTAATCACTTTTGTTAAGCAGTGGCATTACATTTAAATTAAAAATCTGTCATGCCTTGAAAGTAGGGTTTTTAGTCGAGACGTGCGTCTGAAATCAATTTTCTCGTCCAGTGGCTTCGATCTCCTTTTCTGTTCATCACAAGTTAAAATAAAAGGGTACATGCTAGAATCGATTGCAGGGATGGACTGGTTAGTTGACGGGTCCATATATACGGTTTCCTAGATGCAAGGAGTTCAAATTCATATTGGATTGAATCTGAAGCAAGAGCGGGAAAGCTGTAATACAATATAAACAAATGTGGCCATTATTCTCACTTCAATAATGCCTACTGTATCACTGTCATATCTTAGTAAATAAAAATGGCCATGGTTTGGAAATCCTTGGGACGAGATTCCATGGCTTCTAGAAACACATGAATTTAGATTGTATCTGCTGATTATGAATCGACAAGGAAGTTGAAAAGCTGTGTAATAAATCATAAAATCTTATTTGAATATATACAAATCTGATTAATGCAGGCTAAAAGATTGTTATTAGCTGATGAATGGAAAACCTTACTCAGATTGATTTGCCAAAGAGAATACACAGCCCTTCATCCAATGCGGATAATTATGGCTGATTGCATGGCAGTGTGCATTGCAGTCGCAGGGCAATTCTCCTTTGGCATGCAGGAATGGCAAAGCTAAGCATAGAACTGATACAGTACTGAAAGTAACAACATAAACTTAAAATGCACTGCGATCTCTATTATGAACAATTACACACATGTACTGTTTAACTTCGCCGCGAACACTATTAATGGGAAGACTTTCATGGATCCTAGTATCATCTTCCTTCCTGCCAAAGGAGAGCTGCCTGTAACTTCACTGCACAAATCAAAAGCAAACTAGGTACTTTGGCCATATGTAAAGCTATACTGCTTCTTTACTTTAATACATTACATTTGGACCAGAAGGTAGCTTAAATAGGATAGATTGAAGGAATATAGTGAAAGATGTCATGAGATTTAATAGCCTGGCAGGGTATAAACCATATGATATCCCATTTAGAGGAAGGCACAAAGGAATATTTGGGCAGATATACTTGTGAATCTTCGCTGCCCGGTTGGTTCTCCACATTTTTATGCCATAAAGATGGATTCCATTACTTTTAACGTTCGTGCTCCACAATTTTATAATTTTATGCCATATAGAGCGAATCCATCACTTTTTTTAAGACTGGACTTGTTTGGATGACATTCCCTTTACATAAACTGTAAAGATTGCCCATAATTCTAGTTAGTTTTGTTTCAATGGAAAATTTGCATCGTCATTTTAATAAGTTACCGTTAACTTCTTCTTCATCATTGGATTTAAATAAAATGTTAATTAATAATGGTTTTGAACAAATACAACGTTAGCTAATTCATAATGCTTGTACCTTTACAATGGATATTTTTTTGAAGTCCCTTAATATAAAAAATGTATATATCATTTTAATGTGTTTCTATTATAAAAATGTATATATCACATTAGTTCTGAATATGTATTTATCCTGAGTTTTGAATATTAAAGTCAAGATCTCTCTTCTCAAAGCTGGAGATATGGGCAACTCTAAGTCTTACTTTTCTTTTGAGAAGAGATTCAATGTATATATTTAGTTTTCGTTATATAAATTTCCTTGCATGTTTATATATTTCTAACCTTACTTACCTAACTTTTTATATTTTAGCATTTTTTTTAAACTTAAGTGTTATATATATATATTTATTTGATGGATTGAAGAGAGGGTTTTGTAAAAAAAATCTGGTGATTAATATAAAAATATGCATGTATAACTGTATTAATATTAATATCATACTAAATTGGATGGGGGCTTTAGATAAAGCGAAAGGGGTGATGATGATGAATTCATTGATTGATTGGATAACTCTTTGGAGGGGTGGATATTTTTGGTTACAAACTTTTGCTTCGAGTGAATAAAAAGGTTGATGGTTCATTTATTTCTAATCATCTTTTCTATCTCCAAAATCCTAAAGAACCATCTAACACTTTGGTCATAGGTGACAAAATAGGTCTTCCTATCACATCTTATCTTCATACTAAGAGTTCACCTTCTATTGACAGAAACTAGGTGGTGACTTACTCACATAAGGACCTATCTACAGTCATGTTATATGCTAAGTTGCACTTAGGTGATTTCAAGTGAGCCTGTGAAGATAGAACAAATCTAGTTGTTCATAATCAGAAGATCAAAAGTCCTAGGAGGCCACCTTGGCCCATGTTTTTTTAAATAAAATCACATGTCCATGCCCAATAGGGAAATTGTAAAAATGTCATAGCATGATGGTTTTTGTAAAGGAATCAGCTTTCCTAGGACTTAGTTATCATGGGTCTTTCCAATTCAATTTTTCTTTTTAGAAGCCGGATCTTAAGAGGGCTTTTACACCCTCTAATATTCGAGGTTGTTATCCGCATTAAATAACTACTTTGGGTTGGTCGCAAGAGCTGCGACAATGGTAGGATATTGTCCTGACTTTACCAACTGAGGGGCTAGCAATTGGATCCTCTGTGCATTGCTATGCCTTCCCCTTTTATCCTTCCTTCCTTTCTTCCCCCCCCCCCCCCCTCCTTTTCTTTCATGGGGTCTAATATAATTCGTAGACCTTTGGTTTGCTTAGATTTGAGTATGGCTTTCTCTAACGGGGAGATTTGGGTTTGTGAAAGAGGATTTGGATCCTTCGTCAAGGTGACTGCCTCCAGGCTTTCGAGATCTAGACCTTCAAATTCATCTCCTCCCCTTCTTCTTCATGGGTTTCAACTTCTCCCATTGCTACATCCGTTACCGGTTCAGGAGTGGGGGTAATCTCTGTTCCAAGATTTTCTTGAATTTGATTTTCTTGGGGGGTTTCCTCTTTCTTTTCGGACTGCAGGATCTCATATCTATTATGGGTTTGAGTTTTCTTATTTACCTCTGGTCCGACTGGACTTTTAGCTAATCTTTTCTTGTTAGTAACTTTGGTGAGTCCATCTTCTTGCTTCTTCTCCTGATTACTGATCGTTCCAGGTTTTTTTTTGAGGGGGCAGTCCCGAAAGAGATGACCGTGTTCATGACAATGTCTACATCTGAAGGGTATTTGCTCGTAATCAATGGCTTGAAACCATTCCTCATCGTCCCATGATATCTCGATCCCTTTAGGCAGGTCCTCGAAAATGTCCATATACAAACATATTCTAGCATACAAACTATATCTCATTTGTTTCATTTGCTCGGAGACTTTAACGAACACCCCTGGCATGTTACCAATATCATTGAGGATCTCTTCTTTCCAATATTCCATTGGAAGGATATACAAACGTATCTAGACCAGTGCTATTGTGAGTTTCTCCTTATCCAGGTTGAAACGCTCTTTCCATGCCCTCAGATACAGGCCCGCTGAATGAAAGAAATAGGGACCCCCATCGAAGATCCTGGTGCGATCAACTTCATTAAAGAAGACTACCGTAAAGAATCCTTTAGCTCTGTGTTGGAGGTCAAAGTGCCCTTGGGGATTCCATGTAGTGTTGATCCACCATAGCAGATCCTTTTTCAGTTGGCCAAATTCCAACGAATTTGCCGGTAAGAGCATGTTCCTTCATGTACTATATGTCCTCTCTCATCCGATTAGATCTGATCTGCAATCTTGGAATCTTTCTTGATTTTGGCATACATGGCCCTGGTTTTCGGGGTCCCGAAGAAGGGGGGATCTCATTGGTTACTCCATTATGGCTGGCTTCCCCCTGACCTGTAGGAGGCTCCAAAGCTGCCGCAATCCCTTTGCCTTTCTTGGTGACCAGTCCGGGATCAGGAGGCAGAGCCTCCCCATCCATCGATACCTCCATTCTGACAGAACCCTGCTTCAGTAGGGGAACCGTGTCCTAGCCCGAATCGACCCTGTACTCTCTGAATCTGACAGACACCCCTACACCTTCGTAAATCCTTCCACCTTCATTCCTCCACTACAATCATCTCTTCAAGCTCGATCTACTCGGCCTTATGGAATAATCAGTGTATTATAGTTTATATATATTATCCTTTGCAATATGAGAAGAAACCATTTCATTGATATGTTTACATGTATATGAAGTGTGTTATAGAGTTAATTATTTTAGAGGCAAAGAGGTAAAATAAAGTATTTGTGTTTTAAATTAAAAGGGACTTAAGCATTGTGATGAGAGGGTAGCCTCCAGGAAGGAGAGTTGACCAAATGGTTTTCCAATGATTATTATCTTACATCAGAAAGGAAGGAGAGTTGACCTAATGGTTTTCCAATGATTATTATCTTACATCGGAAAGGGGAAACTCCCTTTGGGAGAGAAATCCAACTTAATGATCAATATTTAAAAATTATTTACAATCTGAATTGATGGTGGCTTTTATTGAGAAAATCCAAGCCATGGAGAAAGTTCATATATTAACAATTGTAATGTTATCATGGTTGAGTGCTCTCCAAATTCAAATTGATAACAAATAGTTTGCAACCTATTGTTCAAAGTGAAACTATCCAGCTAGTACCTTTGAAACATACTAATGCACAACAATACCATTTATGTATATTGTAATTTTTTTAATGTATATTGTATTTGGATGTAAATATTTGTTGCACAACAATTACAATCTACACGGTCGCTAAGATAAATTAAATATTAATGATGCTCATAATTCCATAATTATATCTGCAATCTTACTGAGCATTGCGTTACAAACATATTTACTAAAATAAAGACAAACAATATATGCCTTTTATGATATTGTTTTTATTAATAGATCCATTACAACTCTCATCATATATAGTCAGATTTATCAATGCCTGCATATTAGCGATATCGTCTAACAACCACATCCACAACATAACCTAAGGAATATGACCTAAAACTGGCCAGGTCACTCAATCTATGGATTTTTCTTAGCAATTTAGATCTACAACTTTAAGGAATATGACCTAAAATTGGCCAGGTCATTCAATCTATGGACTTTTCTTAGCAATTTAGGTCAACAACTTTAGATTATTTTAAACTTTTTAGAACAGAAAATCCATAACAAAATGCATAACCAGTCATGGCATGACAACATGAAATGATCGGTGCCCAAACTCTGATTCCAGAACGGGTACTTGTTGGCAACCACATCAACATAACCTCTCACAAACCGTTTTAAGGGTTTGAAACCGTATGTGTTGGGCTTGTAAATGTATCTCACCATCATATATATGCTAAAGGGCAGAAAATAAACATGGGCATCCTCTGGATCCAATGCCACAAACCGATTCCCCAGTTCAAGCTGATGAATGAATCTACCTTCCGTTGTATAGATACTTCTACAGGGCCCATCGTGTACCAGAGGCAGTTCCCCCTCTTAGTATATAAAAATCTTGAAACACTTCACCATTTCACTATAACTCCTGATAACATAAACACCGAAAAGTGCAAATCCAGTAAATCTTACAAACAGCTATGACCGAAACCATTAAAATATGATCAAGCAGATTAAGGATCTAGATATATAGTTGAGAATAGAACTCTTACTGATGAAAGGCGTGGGCAAATGCCATCACGCCAAAAGTTCCATCACGACAAAAGTTCAGAGTAGTTAATCTTTGGCATATTTTTCACCTTTATAATATATATCACGACTTTCAACACATCATCGAAGTACAAATGATCGACTACAACTTTCTCAAAGGGTTTAACCCTTCTTCTCCATCTGTGGAGGATGTAACTACTTTGCAAGAAAGTTCCATCACGACAAAAGTTCGACCAACTTTGGGCAAATGCCCGCGTCAATTACTGCCTGAACATTCTCACTGGGGCCATTCTAAATATATAATAAAGCCGAGCATGCATCTACCAATACTTCATCGTCTTGAATACGGAGAAGCCACTCCAGGGAAGGTAATGCATATTTCACCTTTGAGCCATAAACAAAAGTTTATGTAAGTAATTTAATGTAAGAATGATGTCCCCATTTTCAGCTTTATAAGGCATAGTTACAAAATAACTAAGTACAGAACAGACACACATTTCCCTCACAGCAAAACCCACTTAAAAATTTTCTACCAATCATAAAACCAAATACTCAAATCTATCAATCACGAAGAGCTTAAAAAATCGACAATATATGCAAACAAAGAAGAGCCAGATAATGGATTCCACATACCTGATCAAGTTGAGGTGGGGGTTTACCACGACAAATATTTGAGAGAGTCCATGTAATTATTTTTATCATTGAAATTCTTAGAGTCTTATTAGTAAACTGGGCAAGCACCTGCCTTAATGCTCCATGAGTGAGTACCAGATCCCTATATGCTTGGCAGTCTCCAGCAATATTTCCCAAACCCCAAAAAACCTTATAACAACAACAGTAAAACTTAAAAGTGTTATTATTAAAGACCAAATGCATCGAAGATGAAAAGATAATTGAGATCAACAATACTGTACCTGCTCTCGAATGCTATCATTCACAGATGTTAAAAGATCCACAAATAATGGCAGTGCCCCGTAGTCAATGACAACCTTTGTATGCTCAGATGTTCCCGACTCTATATTTGTGAAAGCCCAAGATGCTTCAAACTGTATCTGTTGGAATTAATTAATTCCAACCTATCTCATTTACTGCTGCGAATCTGTCCGGCAGATGTGTATTCAGTGTATTCAAGCCTGATGGACAGCAAGTTATTACTCCCACCTGAAATATTAAATGTTTGCTTCAACGTGTCTGGATGATATGTATAGCTCTCCCTCCCATACATTGTAGTGCATTGAGTAGCTGAGCTGTTGGGCTCATGGATCCAAGAGATATTATGAAATCCACTTTGTAAATAGAGTGCATTTCCGGCATGTGCCAAGCGCTATGATTTCGGTGATCGATAAGTGTGTTTGTATAGATATCATTTTGATGTCTAATCAAAGGAGTGAGGTTTTCTGGGCAGTTTGGCCCTGTCTTATTCTGTAATGGCTGCTATGTAGTGTTATGTAGTGTTGAGTCTTAATACTGTTTTGTGGTGTATATTTCTGTTTTGGGTCTTTGTCTTTCCACAGTCCGCTGTGCCCCCCATCCTTCAGTATCAACCTTCACAACTATGATTCTCAGATAACTTGTTATCAACCCTCATAACAATAATTCAAAAAGTAGTAAACAGTGATTCATGAGTGACTGAAAAGGGGAAATTTGAAAAGGGGAAATTTGATAGTATTAACTATTTCATTATGTCAAAAATTGCATAGTAGTTTAAACTTTAGTTATGAAGTAGAATAATAATTGTTTATAATTATAAATACAGTCAAGGTTATTAGCTTTGTGGGCAATACTATCTAGAAGAAGACTTCTCGTTGTATTATTTATCTTATCATATTTAAATAAAATTAAAAATTAATATAACAATTGCATCTTACCTGAAGCTGAGGTTCATCCTCCCTCCTGAGAATATCAACAAGCAGTGGAACAACACCGGACTCGATGACTGCATCGATTGGAGGATTACGTTCTGCACAAAGAAGACAAAAATAAGAGCTCTTCATTGCGATAAATTTATGAATCTGTTTTCTGTTTTTGATACATTATATGTTAAAAAAGGATTTCAAAAATTAGAGAGAATCTGCCTGAAACATAACATTTTCATAGGTGAGTAGTAGCACATGACATGTTCTTAAAATAATGGAGAATTTGACAGGTTAACATTTTTCGTGGAGACGTTGCAATGCAGGAGGACATGCTCATTCAATCCCTTTACCACATGTATGGTGGCCTCCAAGACATCAGTCTGCCAAATCCAAGAGATCGATGACAATCCACATCATAAATACCGTGCCCATGCAACACACAGATTACCAACGATGGCAACGTTGTGTTTAATCTGAAAAAGCATTCGCCCCATTCAGGCCGATACGCACTGCGCCTAAATGTTTAATCTGGAAAAAGCATTCGCCCCATTCAGGTCGATACACTTGCCTTTCACAGAGCATCATCTCCAGCCCGTATGAGAAAAGAAACGACCAACACTTCATTTAACCCATCGAAGCTACCGCGTGGCAAAGGCTCGGATCAAATAAAAAAATTGACTCCCCGTGGCAGGCTCCATTAACAGAGTTGGGATTAATGAAAAAAACGGTGGATTAAGAAATGACTGGATCAGTATGTTGTTTGCCAAGAGCAAATCTGAGCCATTAGATGTCTCTGTGCTTCACTAATATTTCTTAGAATATATGTCAAACCACTGCATCTTTGTCATCCATCTTTAATTGGGGATTAAAATGCTGCAGTCCCCTCTCACTACAATTCTCATTGCAGCGCTTATCGGCCAAATATTAGAATTAGTCTAATATATTTGATTATCCATTAAATGTGGACTATAGTTGTAACAACTCTTTTTTGATATTCCATAATCATGGGAATGATACTATCCTAAATACTAGTATAACTATTTCATTTGTGGCCCGTAAACATTGATAAGCCACAAATTAAATACCACAACTAATATATATGTAACTTTTATCACACCCATCAATTTTAATATTCTTTTTTCTTTTTATAATTATTTATTTCAAATTTAGAACATATGATGTAATCATAAATAAAATGGGTTAATAAAATAAATGTAATCATAAATAGGTTAGTAAAATAAATGATGGGCAGAAATGAAATGGGCATACGGTAAGGTGTATCGCAGTGTCTCGTGACGTGGGTGACCGCATATAATAATCCAAATATTAGCTCAAGAGTGATGGATGTGTCGATGTGGGTGTCTACGAGTTTTTGTTGTTAGTTTTACAAGTTATAATGTCAAACACGCGTGCTGCCATTTTTGTCTTCTCGTGAGGGAGAACGAGAAGGGCGGTGTTTTCAGTTTTGTCACCAGCTTCCCAAAAAAACAATTAGAAAAAGTCAAAACCTAAAATTAAATAGTAGAATCAGGGTAATATATTTAAATGATAATTAATTGATATATAGTTCGGTTGGTTAAGAACATATATTTAAAATAAAATAACATGTATTGTAATGGAACTAATTAATGACCGTGTCCCTTTCGTACAACCACCCTTGGAGTACCCGAATAAAATGATTTATTTCGCATCACCATTCTCCAGGGTCTTGAAGGGTGGTGTCGTATATTCGCTTGTGTTGTGCTATGGATCATCCAAATCAATTGATTTCAATTTTGATTTGAATGATCTAGAAGAATCATCATTGGCTATGCAATAAAACTTTTTGAATGACCGGTGGAGATAGATTTAGCTAAAGAAAAAGCTTTTATTGTGGCCCGATATACTTTTCCCTTCCAAACATTTTTACGAAATTTTTTCTTGGATCTAGAAGTACGCTTTTTTGGAACTGCCATAAGGAACAATGGGTTTAATTCATATATTGTGATGTGAAAGACATCTTATGTATTTCATTTATTCATTTCTCTCGTAGAGAACTCCGCATATTCTTTATCGGAGTCTGCTGCAAATTGAATCAATCCATTCTCTCGACGAACACGTAAAATAGATAATAATGGAATCTACCAATTCAACTTAAAGGTAAATTTCCATGATATATTCTCATCCATTTTATAGAATATATTTATATAGCGATCGATATCGAGGGAATATCTTTTTCATCCTTCTTCGAATGAGTTTCATTCGGTCCTTAATTCTCCGCGATCATCTCATCCTTCTTGTTAATGTTCCTGTCATATCCTGAATTGAAACTAATGGGATTGGAATGCTCTATGGATCGATTGTAAGACCTTTTCAATTGGAAAGACAGGAAAAGATGCGGAAATATAAACCAATTTTTGTTTAAAGGTTTTAAATATTCTTCCGATGTCTCATTTCCAAGTTCCATAAAGTTTATATGTATAGGAAATAGTTTCATCAAATAGAACTTTTTTCTCTCGATCATACTAATTTTATGATTGATGTGATATATAAGGACCGAGAATGTAAATACTACTACACCTTTTATCAAAAAATATGGATTTCTTTTACGTAGATCGCGTAAAAGCAATGTATTGAGAATTCTAAGGTCAAAGAGCTTTATAAGGCGCTTCCGATGCGAAAGGATTTGAATTAAAAATCTCATCAAATTGGATTCGGTCCATGGATTGCATAGAAATCGATAACTTTGTATCTCTTCCCAATCATCTCATCAATCACATCTCAACGGGTTTCTTGCAAGGTCTCTTATATAGGATCTCATATGGAGATGCATGAATGGAGCTATGGGAACTATTGTTGTATGCAAACTCCACTAAGGGAAGGTACCTTTCCCAATGGTTCTATTAATCCATGACATACATCCTCAGCATATCTTATAATACTTAGTTAACTCTTTCAATTTGATCATCCATTCCAAGATGATAAGTAGTGTTAAAGTTAAGCTAAGTACCCATAGATGCTTGAAGACTTTTCCAAAACCTGGAAGTAAACCGAGCATCTCTATCTGATATAATTTTTTCAAGGCACTCCATGTATGTGAATTAACTCACAGAGAAAAAAATGAGCGACGGCTGGGGCATCAAAGGTGTTCCTAGTAGGAACAAAGTGAGCACTTTTAGTCAATGTGTCCATAATTACCATGATACAATTATGTCTTAGAGCCGTCATGGGTAATCCTTCACTAAAATCCATTGAAATAACCTCCTATTTAGTTTCCAGTATATCATATGGTTGAAGAAGACTTGCAGGGTGATGGTGTTCAACCTTAACCTATTGACATTCCGAACATCATGCCACAAATTGCACTATATCTCTTTTCATCCCTGCCCAAAAGAAAACCTTTTTTAGATCAACATGCATTTTCTTAACTCTCGGGTGTGCTGAATAAGGATCTCTATGGGCCTCTTCCATTACCAACCTCCTATGACCACCATTTTATGGGACATAAATGTGTCGCTTTGACCTTAAAAGTTCATCTCTTTCCAAGTATCCTTCAAACTTAGATCTTATGGGTCCTCCTTCTTGCAAATGGGACTTCACTTGCCAGTACTATTCATCTTGGGAAAGGTGACATAAGATCCAATCCCTCAAGTCTACCTTTAAGGATATCACCAAGTGAATCGCGGGTCTTCTGCTAAAATCATCCACCACTTTGTTCTCCTTTCCCTCGATATAAGTTAATCGAAAATCATACTCTCTAAGAAACTCACTCCAATGCAGCTATCGAGCATTGAGGTCCTTCTAGGTAAAGATATGTTCAAGATTCCTGTGGTCTGTTTTCAACTCAAGTTGGCATCCCATGAGATAATGTTTCCATAAATTTAGGGCCATAACAACTGTTGCCAATTCCAAATCATGGATGGCATTGTTGATTTCATTGCTCTTAAGCTTACATGAAGCATAAGCTATAACTCCTCCATCTTGTATTAGAACCGTTCCCAAGCCTTGACTTGAAGCATCTATATAGACACAAAAGTCCTTGTCCATGTCAGGCACTCTCAGTATCGGGGCACTTGTCAATCATTTCTTTAGTTCTATAAATGCTTCCTCACACTCACTCAATGTCCATTTGAATTTAACTCCCTTATTCTAGAGAGAGGTAATAGGGTAGGTGATACGGGAAAAACCTTCAACAAACCTTCTACAATACCTTTCCAACCCCACTTAGATCATGGTGTCTATTGCAAACCAGTTCAAGCCATTTTTTTCGAGTTTTTTTTGGTTAGTTTCATTATTAGTTGCTCGGCTGGGTCACTTTTGCGTGTTGTGCAGTGTTTGAGTGTAGCAGAGCTTAAAATACAGTTTGAGCAGATGAACTGCCAGGATTCTCATCTCTTAATCCACTCTAGAATAAATTAATAATTGGTGCGATCTTGCTTATGGGGATTAGAATTTGACAGCTGTATGCACAGTTTTTGTATTTGTAGTTTTTGCCGAGATCAGGCTATAAATATGAAATGAAGGACATCATCCGTTAATCACTAGATCCATTTTGCCTGAAGTTTTAGGCTTGTTCACTGGTTTGTTTTGAATCTAGAAGTGTTGTATTGATTCATCATATTCATAAGATTTCATCCTTTTGAGCTTCTTCAATCCAGCTAAGGCCAAGGATTTCTTGAGTTTCATCTGCCCTTTTATAGGTGCATGAAGTCTGTATGGGTTCATGAAGTTGTTTTTGACATTGGATTTTTGAATCATATCATTTTGATAGGAAATGTTTTGTTTTGTTTTGGGATATTGTGTGCATTCAAATATGGTGAAGGAAGAGACACTTCTTTCAATAGAGATAGTGGCAAGGGGAGTAGAGAGAACTGGCCCCAATGCAAGATTGCACACATTCTCTATCAGAGTTTGTAGGAAATTGCCTGATTTCTTACATTCTGTGAATCTGAGGCATGTGAAGTTGGGATACCATTACCTGATCACCAATGCTCTCTATTTATTAGCCATCCCCGTTCTGTTGCTAATATTCAGCGCAGAAGTAAAAAACCTAAGAAAGTACAATTTATGGATAATATGGGAACATCCCACGCTTGGTTTAATTAGTATTCTATTCATATCGGGGCTGATAGGTTTCATTCTTCTTGTTTACTTCGTTTCCAGCCTGAGGCCCATATATTTGGTAGATTTTGCTTGTTATAAAACCTCTGAGGAATTTGGAGTAACCAAAGAGTATTTCATGGCACACTTTGAGAAAACCAGCCTCTTCGATGATGGGAGCTTGAGGATTCAGAAGAAAATACTAGAGAAATATGGTCTTCGAGATCGGACATACTTTCCAGGAGCCATTTTGGCTTTCCCGCCTCGTCTCACCATGAAAGAAGCTCGTGCAGAAGCAGAGATGGTGATGTTTGGAGCCCTGGATGAGGTCTTTGAGAAATGTAAAATCAGGCCAAAGGATATTAGTATCCTGGTAGTGAATTGCAGCTTGTTTAATCCAACTCCATCTCTTTCTTCCATGATTGTCAACCATTACAAAATCAGAGAAGACATTCTGAGCTTCAACCTCAGAGGAATGGGTTGCAGTGCAAGGATCATAGCACTGGATCTTGCCAAAGACATGCTGAAAGTCCATGGTAGTTCATATGCAGTAGTTGTGAGCACTGAAAATATTACATTGAATTGGTACCATGGCAACAACAGATCAATGCTCACACCCAATTGCTTCTTCTATCCAACAAGAGAAAATACCGAAAAGTAGCAAAATACAAGCTCTCACACATGGTTAGAACTCATAAAGGATCAGATGACAGAAGCTACAAATGCATTTTTCATGAGGAAGATGGTGATAAAAAGAAGGGCCTTATCCTATCCAAAGAACTCATGGAAGTTGCAGGCCATGCACTTAAAGCAAATATAACAACTCTGGGTCCCTTTGTTCTTCCCTTATTGGAACAAATTATTTTCCTGGCTTCAATATTTTGTCGCAAAGTTCTTAGGATGAACATGAAATCCTACATCCCTGACTTCAAATTGGCAACTCAACACTTCTGTATGCATGCAGGAGGGCGAGTTGTCCTTGATGCACTACAGAAGAATTTATCTCTAAGTGAGCACAACATAGAGCCTTCTTGAATGACTCTTCACAGGTTTGGGAATACATCCAGCAGTACACTCTGGTATGAGTTTGCATACCTTGAAGCCAAGGGGAGAATCAAGAAAGGTGACATAGTTTGGCAGGTAGCATTCGGCTCGGGATTCAAGTGCAATAGTGCAATTTGGAAGGCTCTGAGGACTATTCAAAAGCCCACTATAAATCCATGGTTGGATTGTATTGAGAGCTACCCAGTAGAAATTCCAGAGTTTGAGAAGATTGGGAATTGAAATGTAAGATAGTACAGACCATTGTGCAAACTGGTTTATGACTTCGTCTACCAGTCTTTGCTTGGTTGTATATTTCCAGTAATAAATCTTTGCTAAAATTATGTACTACAAATTTGAATAGCATCTCTGTTACGGCCTAGGCCAAATGAACGGATTTGAAATATAGCTATTGTGGCCTCATTCAATAAATGACTTTTGTGGTTTGTGGAGGACCGTAGGCAATTATGTCATATTTGTGGAACATTAACAAGAAGGATGAGATGAAACTAACGGGATTTGTGGAAGGAAGACAAATTCTCGATGGTATTATCTTAGCGTAGAAAGTCATGCACTCCCTTAAGAACCTAGAAAGATTGGATGTTACTAAAGTTAGACTTATCCAAATCCTATGATAAACTAAACTGGACCTACATGAAAGAGATCATGAGTTCCTTTGGCTTCAGCAAGGTCTAGATCAAGTGGATTGAAAATCTGATTTCCACTGCATTCTTTTCAATCTTGATTAATGGGCATCCGTCTACTATCTTCAATCCTACGTGGGGCATTCACCAAGGTGACCCTCCCTCACCCTTTCTATTTGTGATCATGACTGAAGGTCTTGGCAGGCTCATTTGGCATTTTGTTGAGTAGGGGAAGATCAAAGGTCTCAAGTTTCCACCTTATGAGAAGGTTATAACGCATCAGCAGTTTGTTGATGACACTCTTCTTATGGGACACTCCTATGTTCAAGAAACTCGTCAAATTAAACAGGATTTGAACCTCTTTTTACGATCCTTGGGGCTTACTCTTAATATGGATAAATCTTTGATTTTTTCTTTAATACTCCACCTGCTAGTCAAAGGAACATTATAAGGATTCTAGGGTTCAGGAAGAGCTCCCTTCCAACCAAATACTTGGGTGCCCCCCTTTCTTATATTGTTTTAAAGAAGGTTTCATGGGAGGAACTCTTAAATAAAATGCGTGAGAAACTCTCAAACTGGATGCTCCAAGCTTTAAACTTTCTAGGCAGATTCCTCATGGTTAAAACTGTGCTACAAGCAATGCCTTTATATCTTTTCTCTGTTTTATTAACTCCCAAATCTCTTCTAAAGGACATTAGAGATATCCAATGCTCTTTCCTTTGGGGAGGCACTACAGAACACAGAAAGTGGCCTTTGGTGGATTGAGAGACTTTGTGTAAATCTAAACCGGAAGGGGGTCTTGGAATCCGGGATCCGGAGAAGTTGAGTACCGTCTACGGAGCTAAGATTTGGTGGAGATGGATAAATCATACTACTGAACAATGGGCCAGTTTTTAGGGTAAGAAGTATGCACTGGAGTTTGACAAACAGGACTAGGTCAGGATGGATGGTCGAGAGCATGGGTCGCATATTTGGAATATGGATAGGAAGGGGCATGACTTGATCAGGAATCACAGCTTTTGGGAGGTTCACCAAGGATCATCGGCCAATTTATTGTTTGATGCGTGGCAATAGGAACCATCTCTTCTAAATCTGGTTAAGGATATCTCTCCTAACTCCCCTTCTTTTAACCATAACTGGCGGACAATTGAGCATTAATGGAAGGGGGAACAAAATGATAGAGGGTTTCGAGTGTCGAAGCCTCTGAATTGGTGGATAGGAATATTTTGGGAGGAGGTGGGCATGCACATCCATGAAATCTTGCAACAACGTCAGCTCAAATTTCAAATGGGGAGGATATTCTAAGATGGGGATTCAGACTAAAAGGTATGTTTTCTATGCAGGAGGCATACTGCATCCAGGAAGGCCAGGATAAGGCCATTATCGATAGTAAATGGAAACGCCCATGGGGAGCTAAAATCTGGCCTAAAATAACCCTCTTCCTCTGGTTGGTGTTGCGTGGCCAAATTCTGACGTGGGACAATATCACGAAGTGGGGCTTTGAGGGGCCCTCTTACTGCATTCTCTGTGGGATTCAGGGGGAAACGATGGGCCATCTTCTTGATGAATGCAAGTTCTCCTCGAGCTTATGGGATAAGGGATCCATGCTTTTCTATTTGTTGGATAGAATACGAACTGACCCCGCAGGTACGCTCAATTGCTGGAGGAAGGATTCGTTTCAGGGGCAAATTCTTAATAGAATTTGGGAACTCTTCCCTGGTTTTCTTATCTGGGAAGTATGGAAAGAATGGAATAAAATAATTTTCACAGGAAAACATCAAACTGGAAAAGTTATATGGATCCAGATTCAGTGTGGCATTCTTGAGATTCTGTAATTAATTTCTTGGACTGAGCAAGATATGAACTTACCTGCTAATCAACTGAGTATTTTGCATCAATGGGGCATCCGGGTGCCACCTATTTATATTGGAAGCAGTCGCCCCCATCGAACAACTCTTAATAGTCCAATGGTCTGGTTTCCTCCTTTACCAGGCTAGCTTGAACTCAATTTCAATGGGGCATCGAAGGGAAACCCCGGAAATGCTGGTTATGGTGGTGCAATGCGGGATGACAAAGGAAATGTCGTGTACAGTTATTATGGCCATCTGGGTCTAGAAACTAACAATGTGGAAAAGTGCGAGGTGATGCTACAGGGATTATGCATGGTAGTTAGGCATGGCATTAGCTGTCTCCACGTTGAGGGTGAATCTAAACTGATGATTCAACTAGCCACTAGTTTGGCTAATGGGACTCCTGCGACTAGCGTGGAGAATAACATGTATGGAAAATATTATTTCTTCATTAAACATTGTCACCTTTCACCACATCAGGCGTAGTCAAAATGGATTGGCTGATGTGTTGGCAAACCAGGGGGCCAACTGCCACGATGAGGGATGGGATGGAGAGGGCCTCACCATGTCGACAAGCACATGTCGGGATTAATGTTTGCATGCTTCTAAAATTGACATATGTGCGATAAATGATGTCGCTGGCCTCAATTCTAAATAATGTGAAGAGATGGTTCATAAAATTTGGTGTACTATTGCTTACAGAGGTAACAGGAACCCGAATGGTAATCACCTGGATAAGTTAACCGCTCGTCCTTCTTTGATTTCATCTTTCTTGATGTCAATGATGATCAGAGAATTGAAGTGTGGGATGGCAGATGGTAATCAAGTCCCCATGATTTGAATGTAAGTTGATGATCAAGGTTCTAATTGCATAACGTATTCCAAGGATGCTGGACATTACTATAGGGCTCTTATCATTATAAGGAATTTAATGGCGACAAGTGGAGTCTAGCCTTTAAATTCCCTACTCAGGGTCGACTTTCATCATTTCTGCAATCAGTCTAAGAAGGTCTGTGTATTGTTGAGCTTTATTGTGTTTTTTTCCTGGATTGAGGGTGGAAATTGTGTTGCTGTGAGGATGCCTCTGAGAGGTCGACCTGCCCATCGGGATCATCATAGTTAGGGTGATTCTAGTAATATGCCCAGGGTCGTTGATGCCCAGGATGGGCCTAGTAGGGAACAGTGGCAAATGGCGTCAACTACGGTGTTCTTCCGTCACCTCTTTCTTGAGCCGTTACAAAGGGAATTAGAAGAGATGGAAGCTAATTTGTGGAGAATGGTGGGTGAACAGGAGTTGTTTCCAGAGATGGTGGTGATGGCCGACTGGATTCATGATCCAGGAAACACTCGAGGTGGTATGGCTCTTTATAATAGAGCAGTGGTGACGCTTTGGGTTACTAAGACGCTCATTGCACAGACCCTGGAAGCCTGGGTCGACATTCTGGAGGATTTGCAACATCTGAAGAAGCTCGAGGATAATTGCAAGGATCATGCGGAGGAAACTCACTGGATCCATATGAAACTGGATGCTATTGCGACGGATTTGGGCATTTCATACTTAACTCGCCCTAAGAAAGTTGATCACCTGAAAGTTATTGATCTTCGAGGCAAGGCTACCGGGACGAAAGATCCTCTGGTTGTGAACCTTGATGACGAGACGAGGCCGATGGGTTGATTTTATGCTCGTGACATCGGGCTGGTGCGGTTTTGATTTTGCTGCTTTACCTTGGGATCCTTTTTCTAGTTGGCGCCTCTCGAGGCTTTTGTTATGTAATGGGTTTTCGAACTCTGTTGGTTTTGGTGACTGTGGGTAACACTGATACTTTTGTTACTATACCGGTTAAGAATAGGTCTGTTTGCTCTTCTCAGAGATACTAAGTTTTGAAACTCTGCTACTTTCTTTACCATTTTGGGATAGGAATGTCGGTATTAATCATAGTTGTTATGTTTTGGACTCCGAGCATGCCTAGAGATGGTTTTTATGTGGATAGTCATGGGATTTTGGGTCTGTGGGGTGGCTGCTTCAGCGCCTTATGTAATGGAAACTCTATGAATGTAATCTTTACTTGGATGGAATAGAATGAAGTTCTCTTTTGCTTAAAAAAAAAAATTCTTAAATGGAAAAGGATATATGGTTTTTTCACTTTTACCTTTGGGAAAGAAAAATTCTTAATTTTTTTTATCATTATAGAAATATGAATTGATATATATATATATATATATATGAAATGAGTGGTCATTATGAATAATTATAATAAATAAATTATTATTGAGAAACAATAAACATATTATAATTAATTAAACATATATATATATAATGAGTTGTCATATGAATAATTATAATAAATAAATTATTATTGAGAAGTAGTAAACATATTATAATTAATTAAACATATATGTGTGTGTTGTATGAAACATTTACATATATTCATGTGTATATAGTTGCACAAGTTAAGTGGCCATCAAAAGAAGGTGCACTACTAATATAGGGATGACTATTTCTTTAAAACCGTTAGGGTTCTCCTTAAGGAAGGATTCATTACTATCTGAATGGGTGGGAACGCCTTGATAGATATTATTTATGAAAAGAGACAACCACGTTACAAAAGGATTCAGTTGTATAGTGGGAGGACGTGAGGCTTTAACTTTGGATAGTTTGTTTAGAGAAGGAAAAAAAAAACCTTATCGTTGGATTGTTCTTGTTTTGGAGGGAGAATGGAAGTGAAGAAAGGGCCGCAACCCCTTCTTTCAGCATGATATATTCTGGTTGTTAATTGATAACTCTATATTATTTACATATTTTTACTATTGATTGGACAAAGTGGCGGCCCCTTAGAAAAGAGCCGAGGCCACTCATGATAATATCCTAGTTAGTTAGGGTTTATGTAATGGAGAAAGCAGTTCTCCAAGGGGCTAACCCCTTTTCATGGGAACGGTGATCCTAGTCACTTATTTATTATTTATATTGGAAAAAGGAGGGCTGAACCTTTTCATCGAAACGATGATTTTAATTTTGTTTCATTTTTTTTTTAAACTATGGGAACAATAACCTCTCAATCGTATATTTAACAGTCCGCAAGCTAGATATACCAGAAACTTGTGACTCAATTCTAATCTTGTTTCACTTAATAATATATTTGTTTGCAGAAATAGGGTGGTGTCCCCAAAGAAGGTTTGATCGCTCATTAAATGTTTACATATTATATCAATGAGACAGACTTTTTGCGAGAGAGGAAATACCCATATAACATACTTTACATAGAAATTATTTGTTTGTCGTTGTATTTGAAATCAATATCTTGTAGTATGTTGATGTGCATGAAGAAAGTATAAGAGGTAGGCTAATAAATACTATCAATCTCATCTATACCCTCCATCTAACAATTAATCACAAAGTCTATTCCAAATGATTGAAACCCTCCAATCCATCTAACAATTAACAATTGATCACAAAGTCAATTCCAATTGATTGAAAGAACAAATATGCAATGTTAAATGTGGTGGAATGATAAAATAATGAAAATTTATTACAAGTCAAATATATAAACTCATAATCAACTAGCATCATCATGGCAGAGCTAATCTAATGTAAACTCATAATCAACTAGCATCATCATGGCATAGCTAATCTAATGTAAATAAAGATAAACATGTGATAATTTCATCACTTTTTCATTCTTTAAAATATTAAAAAAAATAGTGTTATATTTACCGATAACTATTCATATAATTCAAATTAATTTTTAAAATCTTAGTATAATTTTTTTTAAAATAATTTTTGTATTTAAATAAATAAAAATTGAAACAATTTTGATTATCAAGTGATTAGTATATCCTTTTCCATAATATAGAATAATAATATATATATCCAATTAGTATGGTAGTTTTTTTCACTAAGAAAAAAATATCACTTTTGTTAATAAAAAATGTGAATAAAAAAATACATTGTCTCATCTATTCATCTCTGAGATAGTTGAGCCTGATCTCATCATATAATGTAGAAAACCACAATCCAATAGATATCCTGGCATTCTTTATAGGAATACATCATACATATATCAAAAAATAAATCACATACATCCTCAACAAAGACAAACACATATAAATATGCAAACTGACTATATCAAAAAGATGTTGAAGGAACCACTCTTGATCAACGAAGAGTTTTCAAATTCTTCCCACCATAAGATGCATTCATCTTCTATAAGAGCCTCATTTGATAATTGGTCAACTTCCAAGTTCATTTCCTTGTAAATATGTGAAATATCCACAAATGCAAAAGATGATGAGAGAGTTTTTATATGACTACACCAATTGTAGAGTGCAATCACTCTAATATTATATAAATCCTTTGCTCATTGAACAACAACTATCGAATCTCCATAGATTTTTAGGAAGTCAATCCCAAAAATAATTACCACCTTACATAAGCAACACAATGGCAACATTTCTGCCTTAATATTAGTACCCAGTCCACAGTTCAATTTATGCTTAAAAATGTGTTCATAATTCAATTTGAGACTTACACCAGCTGCACAAATACCACTGTGGGAAGCTCCATCAAAAAAAAATGTAACAACATATTCCGAAGACAAATTAACCAACTGATGGACTTTTACACAGCTAGCCTTATAAACATGATATACATTATAAAGGCATATAATCCCCCTGCTAATGTTATTCAAATTCAGTTTAGTTATTAGTTATTTGTTGTTTTATTAATTACTTTATTAAATTGAACAAATATCATTAAACTAACTTTTGCATTTTATTTCATAGAGTATAACATTGTGAACGTTATGCATAAAATGTGCGAGCCTGTGATATGGTGGCAATCCACGTATAATGAGAAACACATTGCAATGCTTGCACGTTAAGTGAAACTTAACTTGTAATCATCTGCTGTATGATTTACATGGTGTTTATTTATTTTTAGAATAAACTAGGGTATTATATTATATGAAACATAGCCTAAGAAAAATTATGTCAAAGTTTAGTTTAGAAGTAGATCTTTAGGATTTCATGGAGTATAGCCATTTCATTTCTAATTATTTTATATGTGCTTTAATTTATTTAATTTACTTAGTGATAAAGAAAAAAAATATTATGTTTGAGGTTTTCTCTAGAAAATAAGAACATTAGGAATATGAGCGAAAAACAATCACATAAAAAGATATATTATGTTTGAGGTTTGCCTTAGAAAATAAGAACATTAAGGATATGATCTACAAAAAACAATCACACAAAAAGAAAGTAAATTGTTTTAAACTAGTATGTCTGTAATTCCAATTGAGAAGAGAACATACTTGTGCTTCAGTGTTGTGATCTGTGATGAATATGATTAAGGAGAAGGGCATCTCGAATTTATGGAAAGAAATAATGTAAGAAGGATTCCTAGATTGTATTATTAATGGTAATTTTATGTTCAAGTACAAGGAGATCTTGAGAAACTTTTTACAAAGGATAAGATCACAATCTTGCTAGGGCTTCTATCGTTGTGTGGTGAGACAAAGATTCCACCACAATGCAGGGAGATAAAAAGGAAATTCAAAAGTGTCGATCTTGATGCAGTGGTTATGGGGCACTCTGTAAGATTATCTTTGGCATCTTGGGCACATTCGACTTAGTAGATTATCTTCACTCCTCAACGTTGATTATGAGAAGAATTTTACCATTGGTTAGAAGGAGCCTGAGTATCAACTAGTGTAGCCTTAAATATAGAACATCCCATAAGAAAAGAATGGGATTGTGTTCACTCAGAAATCCTAGCCGGGATTTTCAAAACTGGAATATTTCAATTAATTCTAGATTTAACATATTTGTAAGCATATTTATTGCTTTTGTATTTAGATACACCATACCTAATGTGGATTTATTGTTTATGAGAGTCAATCTTTTCTCTTTGAGATAAAATTGTTCTCTACTAAGTGAAGATCAACATTTGAAGCAGATATGGGAACTCCTTTGAGCTATACTCATTACTCTAGAATATGGATAAGTGCTATGTGTAGGAATTTTAAATTTTTGTGAGGAATATTGAAGGAAAGTCCATTTCTTTGTTGGAAAAGATTCAGATAACATCATTCTCCTTAAGATGAAACTTTAGGACAAATTGGGGGATCCTTGTTTACTTACAATGATTATTTTGTGTGGAAAAGAAACTGGAACATGTACTCACTTTGTATTATTAGAGCATATATAAGGACTCTACCGTATATTTGGTCTTGCAATTATGTGGGGAGGGGGTGGGAATGGGTTCTAGGTTACCTTCTTCCTCTATGCCAATTTATTATAAGGATGTAGTTGGATCTAAAGCATCTCCTCCAATACCACAAATTTCAGTTCTTATACCGAATCCATATATTGTTGATAAATTGGATTAGGTGCCATCTTGGGAGGTGAAGAATTCATAGGTAAATGAGATTTTATTAACACTTATATCTGAAGTAGAATATATAGATTAAATGGTTTTTGGTCATGATGAATAGATCTACACCAGTGGATATTTTATACTTGGACCAAAAATTGTGAGATTATTTTGTGCTCTAAGAGTTTCTTTGTAGTAGGATTATATTCCCATGAGAATTACAAGATTTTTTTTTATGAGTGGCCTTTCTTCCAGGGAAGAGAAGGTATCTTTGTTACTCCATGATTTCTAGAGTTTGATTCCACTACTATGGTGGTATCCAAATATGGTCTAGGTGTGGCTCCCAAATATGTCTCTTCCCTTTTGGAACCATATAACATTACAAGGTATTGGAAATACTTTGGGAAGATTTTCAAAATATGATAATGAGAGAACTTGACAAGTTTTGGTAACATATGCTCATATTTATGTAGATATTAACCTTAGTAAAGGTATTCCACACAATTTGTTTTTGAAACATGGAAACTACAATTCATTAACAGCTTGTACTACGGAAACATAGCCTATAGGTGTCAACACTACCATCAAACATGCCACCTTCATGAAACTAGTATACAAGTAAGAACCCTACCTAAATAAAGGGACATGTTTTCAAATCTAAAATTTGGTAGCCATATGATCCTCTATTTTTAGAGGATGAAGAAGAGGAGATTAAGGAATATTTTCTCACTAATGAGGTGGAGAAAGGAAATAAGGAATATTCTAGAATATATAATAATGGTATAAAAAAGACAACAAAGAGTGTACAACCTTTGGATTTGTCTTCTCCAAGGCTTGTAGTAACTATCAATACTCCGTTAGGAGGAAAGAAGAGAGCACATACAACTAAGAGTTTTGATTTGGATAAGGATCAGGTTTCTTTTGTGAATAATGGGTTTTTGGGAATTGGATTATGTAATGTAATCAATCTGAAAAGAAGAGATATTAAGTTTCTTGGAGGAAGCTTTGAACCCTGAAAATCAAGACTAGGCCGAAACTATGACTGAAGATGTGCTAATTTAGTAAAATGGTCATAACTCGGCATTCATAAACCTTTTTGGAGGAAATAAAAAGTGTTTCCTACTGGAAAAAATGCTACTAACACAATGGGATAGGTTTCAAAACCCATAAATTATCATAAATGGTTGGACCAGAAGGAAAGGTTTCAACCTCAATGCTCTAGTGCAATATACTCGAAACCCCACAACCAATGATACTTCCAAACAACAGTTAATCAAGAATGGATTCTAGGGTCTTCTATATGTTAATTATATCCTAAAAAATCCCTGCCAAAACTCTCAACTTCGACAACTACACATTTTCTCGGTGCATCACACCTAGGACAACCCTTTGGAAAATCCAAAGACTCTTAGGAAATATCTCCAAGACTTATGTGGAACCCACCGGATTCTGCTGCAGATATAGAAGTGGCTAGTATGAAAATACCCCCAAACATCTATAAAAACATTGAGATAAAAAATTAGGTTCAATTGGGTTCATTTTGGAAGCTAGAAACACATTACTAGTTTCAGGACAACTCAAATAGTTAAATTCCAAGAATTTCCAAATGGCTCAATAGGGTCACGAATTTCTAATGCAAGGACTGGGATGGGTTCATTTGAGTCTTAAAAACTTGCAACCACTCACATAATTCAATTTATATACAAGGAAGGAATTTTATTGTATTAATTCTGGAAACTAGCTAGAATTTACAACACAACAAGCATAGGGATGAAAATCCATTGAAGAGTAAGGAAAATTTGGAAGAGAAGAAACAAATTAATATCATTAACTAGAAGAATATTCATATACATCAGAGGGATGTAATTATATTAGCAAATATCCATGATATCATTAGCTTCATTCAATATCAAATTCAATTACCAAACTTTATAGAAAGCTCACTAAATCCACTGCATGTCTTCAACACATGATAGAATAGGAGATCGCTTGTCGAAAAGAGAATTGGACCTACAATGTTCCCCAGTGAGAAAGGATGAATTCCATCCTCGTTGTGGCCTATATAAATCCTCAACTGTAATGATGAACAAAAGGGGCACATATCCCAACTGGTGACAAGGGGCACATATCCCAAGTTTTGAGAAGCTCAGAGCTCTCAATGCAATACTCAAACTGGAAAAAGATGTGAAATGGAGTGTTCATGCTCCTTTTATAAACCTCAGGTAGATTTATTCCTTCTCTAGAGACTTCCTTCATTTTAATTCGAATTGGTGACGAGTGGAGGCTTCTTTGGCAACCTGCTTTTTCATTTCGACCCACTTGCCTCATCAATTGCATCCTCCTTGGCTAAACTTGGACTCTGTGGATTTTCCTGAGATTCTTGGGTGCTTTGTTGTTTTTTCTATGCCTTCCTGGTGGCATAAATCAAGGAACTTCTTTCTTTTATGCTTTTGATTTGCTTTCCTTCTTTTGAGATGTTTTTCTTATTTTAGGTTTCTTTCCTGCTTTTAGCTGCCTGTCTTCTTTTAGCTACTTTTCTAATTTTATGATGCTTTCCTGCTTTAGTATGATTTTCCTTGATTTTCTGTTGCCTTCCATCTTTTCAGTTGCTTTATTTCTTTTCATTGATTTTCTTCCAGTTTCATTTGTGGAATACAACTCATGCGGATCCACCTAACCTCATATGTTCCCTCCTAGGCCACCTAGGCATTTACAACTCATCAACAAATAATTAATAATTAATTATTCAATACTGTGGACTACATTACTTGTGCATGATTTAATTTAATTATATTAGATAACCATAGACTAAAATTAATCCCTAGCTAAATTATTTAATTTTCCACTAGGACCCATGGGGATGTAATGGGCTAGTGGTTGCTCCCTGGTGCTCTAGAAAGGAGGAAATTATAGGCATTCCATCCCAAAATTGCTTGTCCTCAAGCAATGCCAGGGTCCCATTTCTTATACTACACTCCAACAAACAACAATGACATCCAAGACAATCCATCATGCCAAGGAATGCTTGGATCCAACTGTCTCAGTTGCATCCTCCCAAACATCAATGGTGTCTGAAACAAACCATCAATACTTGGATCCCATGATCTCTGATGCATACCATCCATCATCACTACTGCTTCTGACAATCTACCACTCCATGGTATGCCAAGATTGATCCACCCAATGGGAAGTTTGCCACTCCCAATGCAAATATTCAACTCTGTGAGCCTCTCCAACAAGATGTGAAACTTCACATGTGCAAAAATCACTCCAATCCCATGGCTCCTACTGCAATCACTTGTCCCACTCAAAGTGCTCAAGTGGAACTCCCCTGCACTGTTGTGCATGAGACACGTATCAAGTGGCGCAAGTAGATGGAATTGCTTCTCACCATATTGAAGGAGGACCAAGGGTGTATTCGAGTGATCAAAATCAAGTTGAGAAGTAGACACGTGTGTCTATTGCTTCTCATGAAGCATCAATATAAATGGTCCGTCCATAAAATCAACATTTCCTTTCACATCCTCAAGTGCTAGGAGTGATGGAAAGTAGGCCAGCTGCTACTCTCTACAAAAGTCATCCACTAAAACAATAGATGCATGGTCTCCTTTGTTGTCTGATTCAATAAGAGTGTATTGGTGTACCTCATCCAAAGGTGTGACTTTCCTCCACAAAGGCAATCTGAGTTCTTCCTTACGCAAGGAAAATGCCTCAACATGTTGTATGCCAATCTCCTCATGGAAACATGCTTGCGCAACTATCTTCCACCTAACATGAGCAGAACTCTTTATGTAAGGTATCTCTAAGTGTGCCATGTAATATTCCACCAATCCATATGTGGATGAATTCCATCAAATTATAGCTAAATGTGCATGGGATGTTGCTCATCTAACGGGGCATTGTGAGAGATGTCAATGGAATCATAAGATGTTCTCTCACCTCTTGGAGTCATCAACTTTGCTGCAATGCATCTATCCATAGATGGATATTTCTCTTTGCTACTTGATCCCAAGGAAATGATATTAGGATATTTGTTGCTGGGGCCAAGTGGAATGAAGTAAAGTACATCCTCCACAAATGATCCTTCCTCACATAAATAAATCTCATGATCCTCCTGGTGTGAAACAAGTTCTCGACAAACAATCCCCTTATCACTGCTACCATCAAGCACTTGCATCACTGAACACTCCTCATGATCACCTTGCACATGAAGCTCCTCCAATGCAGCATGTGTGCAATCAGCCACACACATACCATCACTAGTGGTCATTATAGAGGAAAGAGAATATCCCAAATCCATATGATGTTTCTCTCCTTCTGTTGTTGCTTTGTCTTCAGCAAATTTGAGAGCCACGTATCTATCCATAAACATCTAGAAGTAGTATGCCTTCATATTTTCCAACTTTCCTTTAATGATGGATAGTTCAGATCTAGAGACTCTCCCGACAACTCCACCTTGTCTCTCCTCCAACTGAACTCTCCCAATTATATCATCTAGGAATCTATGTTCACCATCAGTTCTGGGAAATGCTTGCAACATCTTATCTTTGGTGACTAGGATTCAGCTCTCCAACTCACTCCATGACTTCTTGACAACACCATATGTGATGTCACATGTGAACTCATCCACCATTTGAGATTCATGCAGATTCCCATCCAACAATCAATCCCTCTCACTACAACCATCCTCCACACCAAAAACTTGAGTCTCAATGCCAAGAGACTCAACCATGCCACTGCCAAAATTCTCCCCTAAAGTTCATCCAACCTCATGATGACACAAAGGAATACTGTAATCTGAATTGTGATCATACCTTTGTATCATGTCCTCTCCTTCATGTGGGGGAGCTAGGGTGTCCTATTCTACCACCAAACTCTTTTTTTCACACCCGAATGGTGTATGCTTGTCTTTTGCTTCTCTATGAATCTCAAGTGGCAACTATAAATCTGATTTATCTTTTTCTTTTGGATTTGATCCAAAATATGTCTCACCACCATTCACAGAATCAATATCCTTTGTAGTGATATTGAAATCACCAACAAATAGGATGGAAGGGAATTCACATCCCACATTACCATCAACCTGATGATAGGATTATGGATATTTATTTGTGCATGGTTCCTCCTCATCCTCTTCTTGAATTATATTGGTGAAAGCATGATGTTCCTCATTGCAGTCCATAGTAAGACTCGCATCTTCAACTTGTGGTTCAATCTGCTTCACGTCTTCATTTGATCGAACCAAATCTATGTGCATGCCTTCTCCTTTATCTTTGGGTGCTTATGATTCATTGTCATCCTCTTCTAGGAAACATGAGGCTTCTCCATATTGAGTGGTACTAGGTTCAGAACGTTTGGAGAGTTTACTTGAAGAAAAAACAAATAATCTCATGATGTTTGAATATGCAGATGGATTTGATGAAGCTTTATCTTTGGTTCCTTCTTCTTCTTTACTATGAGAGGTGGAACAACCTGGTTCCTCTATGGATGGTTTTATGCTCTCAAAAGAATCCTTATTAACATTCTAATGCCAAAATACATGCTTGAAAGTAAATTAATATTTGAAGGGAATAGCTGCTCACATCTTCTCACCCAAAGCTAGATACTCCTGATAGCAATGAGGCATGTTAGCATTTACTGCTAACCTTCTTAATAATTCGTCCTCAAGGATAGCCATTCGTGGATCAGGAATTCTATCATTTCTATATATTGGTTCACAGAAGAATTCATCCTCCTCCCATGACATATGCAAACCTCCATTTATGTAGATCACCTCATCTCCTTCATACTGCTCACAATCATCACCTTCAACAACTGGAACTAGCCTCATCTTGCAAAATTGTATTCAAGTGACTAATGGTCACAATGCAAGGGTGTATAGGACCATGATATGATACCACTATAATATCCCAAATATGAATATCAGATATATTAAGTTTCTTGGAGGAAGTTTTGGACCCTGAAACTCAAGACTAGGCTGAAACTATGACTGAAGATGCACTAGGTTAGTAAAATTATCATAACTAGGGCATTCAAAAACGTTTTGGATAAAATAAAAAGTGTTTCCTAATGGAAAAAATTCTTCTAACACAATGTGATAGGTTTCATAACCTATAAAGACTCAGAAATTATTGGAATAGAAGGAAATTTTTCGGCCTCAAGGCTCCAGTGCAATATACTCGAAACCCCACAACCAATGAGATTTCCAAACACTAGTTCATCAAGAATGGATTATAGGGTCTAAAACCGTCTTATACAAGTTAATAATATCCTACAAAATCCCTAAAAAGACTCCCAACTTTGACAACTGCACATTTTTTGGGTGCATCACGTCTAGGATGACCCTTTGGTAAAGTCAAAGACTTTGAGGCAATATCCCCAGGACTTATGTGGAACCCAATGTATTTTGGTGAAGATATGGAATTGGATGGAATGAAACTTCCCCCAACCAGCTATAACAACACTGATATCAACAATTAGGTTCAGGTGGGTTCAATTTGGAAGCTAGAAACAAATTACTAGTTTAATGACAACTCGACTAGTTAAATTCCAAGCATTTCCAAATGGCTCAAGAGGGTAATGAATTTTTTATGACGGGTTTGGGATGGGTACCTATGATTCTTACCAACCTGGAAAAACTCACATAATTCAACTTGGATACAAGGAAGATAGTTTATTGCATTAATTATGGAAACTAGCTAGAATTGACAACACAATGAGCATAGGGATGAAAATCCATTGAAGAGTAAGACAAATTTGCAGGAAAGGAAACAAATTAAAGTCATTAACTATAAGAATATTCCATATACATTATAGCCATTTAATTATAGAAGAAAATATGCATGATGTCATTAGCTTCATTCAATATCAAAGTAAATTTCCAAACTTTACAGAAAGCTCACTAAATCCACTGGATGTCTTCAACACATGATAGAACATGAGCTCACTTGTCTGGAAGAGAATTGGAACTACAACTTTACTCATTAAGAAAGGATAAATTCCATCCTCCTCATGGCCTATCTGAATCCTAAACTAGAATGATGAACAAAATGGGCACATCTCCCAACTGGTGATAAAGGGAACACCTCCCAAGTCTTAAGAAGCTCAGAGATCTCAATGCAGTACTCAAACTGGAAAAATATGTGGAAGGGAGTGTTCATGCTCCTTTTATAAACCTCATGTAGATTTCTTCCTTCTCTAGAGCCTTCCTTCATTGGAATTCGAATTGGTGATGGGTGGAGGCTTCTTTGGCAAGTTGCTTTTGCATTTGGACCCACTTGCCTCATCAATTGCCCCCTCCTTGGCTAAACTTGGAATCTGTGGCTTTTCCTCAGATTCTTGGTTGCTTTCTTGTTTTTTCTATTCCTTCCTGGTGGCATAAATCAAGGAACTTCTTTCTTTTCTAGTTTTGATGAGATTTGTTTCTTTTGAGTTGTTTTTGTTTTCTTTTAGGATGCTTTCCTACTTTTAGCTACCTTTATACTTTTCTGATTTTAGGCTGCTTTCCTGATTTAGTATGCTTTTCCTTTTTTTTGCTTCATTATATCTTTTTAGTTGCTTTATTTCTTTTCATTTCTTTTCTTCCAGTTTTATTTGTGGAAGACAACTCATGCGGATCCACCTAACCTCCTATGTGCCCTCCTAGGCCACCTAGGCATTTACAACTCATCAACAAATAATTAATAATTAATTACTTGATACTGTGGACTACATTACTTGTGCATGATTTAATTTAATTATATTAGATAACCATAGACTAAAATTAATCCCTAGCTAAATTATTTAATTTTCCACTAGGACCCATGTGGATCTAATGGGCTAGTGGTTGCTCTCTGGTGCTATAAAAAATGTGGACATTACATATTACAGATGGTAATTATAGATCCATCACGAAGATAATGGACCAAGGTTAAAAAAAGGGGAGGAAAGGAAATATTGAGAATTTCTTTAAATCTTGAATGACATTGTAAAATATTTATTTTGCATCTCTTAACGATCCATTTGATTGGATTTATTTGAATGATTTGAAAGGATATCTATGCAATGTGTTGTATCCATCTAAAGAATGTGATTTCCCTTCTTATTTATGAATATAAATTGCAATTTTTTTCATGGATAAGAAAATTCTAATTGAGAATGCAGGATAAAACGTATTAAACACAAGGGATAAGGTTTTTTAATCTTTGAAGGTCATTCAAAGTCATTGATGAAAATATAACTTTTTGTGTGCTCTTCTTTCTCCCCATTTAGAATCCCTTCAAGAGATACATCAAGTTAATAACTTGATTAATTTCAATGATGTCCCCTTTGAGGTTTATGTTGGTGTCCTCTAAATGGTTTTTGTTTGGCACTAGGGTCTACAACATCCTTACTGTTTCCCAGAATGGCTACGATAGTCAATTCTTACATTACCCATAAGAGGGTTTCATTTCTAATAAAAACTTGGGTCAATTTAATTGTATGTGACAAAGACCAAAGAAACATATTTTATAGAGGAATTATTTTCCTACTCAATTCAGTTGGAAATTTTCCAGTTCTAATGAAAAGGGTTGGTAGTGTTTCTAATGTGACCAAGATCAACCACTTATACTATGAAACGAGAACTATATACTATGAACGAGAACTCTACCCATAAAAACGATGATTTTTGCAAAAAATACACCAAAAACACCCCCCAAATAGAAAAGTGTTGATACCAATATACACGTATTTTTTTTTCAGGGTAAAAAATAGAGCCATGGCCTAAACATCCCATATTGTTGTTTACCAAAACTTTAAAATCAACCTTAAATTGGAAAAAAAAATAATATTCAAGAGATAAATTACAACTTTCTGGAAAATTGCATATTAAACAAAAAACAAATTTCTCTAATAATTTCACCATTCTAACCATATAAAAACAAAGAAACTATGATACAATTCATAATGAGATAATATATTAGACCATACAAGAGCAAATGGTTCATATAAATATTCAAAAACTCCTCTAGAGTTTCAATTACAAAAATCATACTAGTAAAAAGCATCTAAAGTGCTTCTTCAAATTCATCCATGGATTCTGACACCCCATCATCAAAAACTCCTCTAGAGTTTCAATTACAAAAATCATACTAATAAAAAGCATCTACACTGCTTCTTCAAATTCATCCATGGATTCTGACACCCCATCAAAATCTACATTTTCTGTAGATGAAGGACTTGATGAAGATGTAGATGACCCATACTCTTCTCTATTATCAATGGGTGCACCATTTGAGTCTACATCTATGCCCATCATTTCAGATGTCATATTCCTTCGGGATCTATGGCTTGGTTTAACAAACTCCCATCTTGCAACTTCTAGCTGTGGCAACAACCTCTTGATAATCTCTATAGTCTTGGAGCGGAGAGTGTCTTTCTTTGTCAACTTAAAATCATAAACAAGTATTCAACTTCCTCTAATTTCAAGATGTCAATGCAGCAACGATTTATTTTTTGACCCTTTCTTTTTCTCTTTCTGCAAACCTTTTTCTCAACCACCATCTCTGCCTTGTACACACCATCAAATGGGTGCGTATCTGTTGCATACCAATGTACTTCTACTGATACTACTTCTTCATTTTCTTTATTGACCTTCATAGCTTTTGTAATCCAGAATGGATAATGACATGGATCATTTGTAGCCAAAACTGCAATCATGCAACCCTCCTTGATATCTTGTACCGAGCCCCTATAAAGGTCTTCCATCTCTCGACGCTTTGCGGATGATCTTCTAGAGCCAATATACATTTCTCTTTCCTCTACTTGAGAAAAATCAACAGCTCGAGGTTCAACATTTGTTACCTCATTTTCATTTGATAAACTTTATGGCCAAGCAAATGGAGCCTTCAAAAATATATCTCCATTTGTAGAGTTCGAAATTATGTCACTTTGCTCCATGAAAAAAGACTCCTACCAAACAGAATCGGCAACATCAAAGTACTGATATATATCTTCGATAGGCTTTTTGATTTCTTCCAAGCATTGAGAAGAATCAACATCTCTACTATGTCGCCTTGCATTATGAATCTGTATAGATGATTGCAATAACAATAAATTTGAAGCATACATTTGATGACTTGGGATGAATTTCAAAAATGTCAAACTTGATGAAGGCCCCCATTCTGTGCTAGTTGAGTACTTCTTACCCCACAATAGTGTTTTTCCATCAATATTTTTTATATGAAATTGATGTTCAAAGATAATGTCACTAAGTTTTTCAAAGCACCTTTCTTCACCATGCGATTCAAACAGAAATCTTCGCATGTCAACAGTTTCTTCCCATTTCTGTACAGTAGGCTCTGGATGGTATGCTTTCCCTATAATTTCAATCAACGATGGTAGGATCCCGACTTTCTTCCTCCTCAATGTCCTTGCAAAATGACTGAAAATTTGATCAATATGATCATGTGTATGCCCAACAAGAAGGAACCCAACTTTTACCTTTTTAAAAATTCCCAATTCCACAACCATGCTTAGATAACCAAACACGACCTGATTTTTGTCTTCTCGGCTTGTGTTGTCCAATTGTAGATATAGAACTTCTGGAAGATCACCAGGCCAATGAGTAATGACATGGTGAATTATGTTGATGGTCAAATTTTCATCATTGTGAATATTTGGAGCTATAAAGTAAACCATTGGAATCATTTCACCATTAAAAACCATACACCCAACCAAGTGAAACTGAATAAAATTCTCCCCCTTTTAATTCTTTGACACACGGACAAAATGTGGCAAGAGTGTTTTTTTCTGATCCATGCCATCAATTATCAAACCCATATACTTATGTGGAGCATCATAACACTTCTTGCGATGTTCTTGCAGTGCATTGATTATGGAATCTACAAACAACATAACAAAAAAATATTGTTAACTAGCTTCAATAATAAGTAGGTGAATATTAAATACGAAACATGCAATTTACTACTGATATGAATAATTTTGGCTAATATTATGACAAAAAAACATATTTTATGTAAATATAGGCGATATTAGAGACTAAAAATGACCAAATAGCGAATTTATTTTTTGAAAAAAACCCCCAAAAATAGCCAATTGGCGAAATTTCGCCCCTAAATTTTACTCTGGTGACTATCATCCAAGTGAGGATTTCAATGGCACCGATGGTGATTTTCCTCTGAGCAAGGATTTCAATGACATGGATGATGATTTTCCTCCTAGTGAATATTTCAATGGCACTGATGATGATTTTCCTCCGAGTGAAGATTTCAATGGCACCGATGATGATTTCTCTCTGAGCGAGGATTTCAATGGCACCGATGATCATTATGTTGATGATGAAGCCACCAATGATGAAGAAAATGATTCTCCTCAGAGTAAGGATGTTACAGGCACCAATGATGAAGACAGTGATTCTCCTCCAAGTAAGGATTTTACAGGAAACAATGATGAGAATGTTGAATCTCTAGAGTTCCCTTTCAGTGAAGAATTTAGTGGCACAAATAATGTTGATGATCACATTGATCTGGCAACAAGTGATCATGACAATAATTTTCATAATGAATTTGGTGATGAAATTTTCAATGAGGGGGGTTATATGCATCATAATGAAAACATTCATCCTATTGAGGATGTTGTTGCAGACATAATGGTCCAGGAGATCCAGCGACAGAATCAAATGTAGAGCAGGATTAAGTGTAGGACTAGACCTTTTTATGTCAATCCAAAGCATTCCAGTTATACAAGGTCTAGGAAAGAATTGCTCACAAGTCCAAGTTCCATTACTCATTTGATTTCGAGTGAGTGTTGCCACAAAAGTGTTTGAAAATTTAGGCTACAATTATGTCTTGGAGAGAAGGAAGATGTATCTATGAATGAACAAAAGCATGCAAAATTCATATTTAGTGGGGTGCATGATTTCTACTAGGATAGGCTATGATTATCATGTTGGAAGAATTATGCTTTGTAGAAAGGCATTCAAACGGATTCACTCAATTGGTAATCTTCGATTATCAAGAATCCAAACAAGACTAGAAAAGGATCCTACATTTTACACTGACAATTATTAGGGACGAATCACTGGGCCATCAACACACATTGCAATATCATGGATGCATGATTTATTTTCCAAGCATGGAGAGAGTATGCCAAATAGAGAAACAATACACATTCCATATAATTTCACAAGGCACGACTCAGCTAATAATTTTGATTGTGAAAATACTATGTGTGAAATGAATCAATCCTAATATGAGTGTTGGATGTTGGTTATGATGTTGTTTCATCACATGCCATGGGTTAAATTGATTGTGGTGATGTTCTTATGTTTGTTTCATCATATGCTATGGATTAAACTAATCGTGTTGATGTTTATTATGTTGTTTCATCACATGCTATGGATTAATTGATCATGATGACTTTTATGATGTTTCATCATATGCTATGGATTAAATTGATCACACTGATGTTTATTATGTTGTTTCATCATATTCTATGGGTTAATTGATCATGATGATTATTATGTTGTCTCATCATATGCTATGGATTAATTGATCATGAAGATGTTATTCCGGTTGTTTTATCACATATTATGGATTAATTAATGATGATGAGGCTTTTGTTTCATCATATGCATTCACATTGGATTAAATTGATCATGATGGTGATTATTATGTTTCTTAATTAAGTTTTCCACGATAATGTTATTATGTTGTTTCATCATATGCAATTGATTAATTTGGTCAAAAAAATGTGTGTATTATGATGGCTTCATCTTATACAATGGATTGGGATGATTATGATGACTTTATTGAAATGATTTATAATATACTATGGGTCAAACCATGTTATACATCTTGGGAAAACGTGTGGTAAGAAACATATTGCTCATTATAAAATGTGTTAAAGTATGATGTCATGTGGCATTTAAAATACAATTATCTAGTGATTAATGGAATGAACTAATAAAAACAAGTGGTATTAACATGTAATTATTTGATGATTCATGTCAGTTAATGGATGACTTTATGTTCACTTATGATATATCGTTCACTGGATGGCATTTAGTACTTACCACATTTACCAAGTACAAAAATATATTTTATGATGTTAATGATGATAACATGACTATGATGGATATATGTTAACATTATGTTTCATAATGATTTGAGGTAACATGCAGTGCCTTGATACTTATATTGGTGATTTGTGTCTCTAATATTATCATTTACTAATGTTATGATAACATGATGGGAAGTGGAGTGATAGAAAATCCACCTTGGTATTGGAAGGTTGATTCATTCTATGATCTCATGGGAGCCCATATTCATGAAGGAGAATCTATTCCTATAACAATTTATAATATAAATTGAACTTTATGGTATAAGACTTTATGGGAAACTAAAATTTTGGGTACAAGATCAACCAGTAATATATGATGGTAGTCCTTTCCCCCTTGGATATTGAAAGTTCATAAATTAGGTGAGGGTATACTCTTCAATGGAGTTGTGATGTAGGACTTTTGATGTCTGGGGTTGTTTCCCGATGAGAGTGGCAAAGGTAGTTTTGGGCTAGCTCTTAAAGATGCCTAGTGTACATAGGTTAATGTATTGGACCATATGCTTGGTACCCTCCAAGTGAGGCCTTGGGGACATATATCCCAATGAAGGAAGGAAGGCCTTAATCCTTAACATGATTCCAGAAGTCGAAGATAGAGAAAGGATTATACTTGCAATTCCTTGAAGATATGATGATACTTTTGATGTATGTTGTGGCCACACCACCATGGGTGACCCTTATACTAGTTGCAACAGAGGGCTCGTGCCATGGCGAGTGGGACCATCTGGAGTATCGGGGGTGTTCAAAGGTTGATTGGATGGTACGATTTTGGGGTGAGGATGTGTGAGGAAGAAGTAGACAATGGGATTTTAATTATGCCTAGGTGACTTCTAGGATAGATCTATTACCTAGGGATGATGCAAATGATAGGTATTATATTCCCCTTTTGTTTAATTAACCATTATTGAGTTAAAATTAATTTTAGGTGGGTCTAATTCCCCACCCTTATATGTATGCATATGGAATACAGGCATTTATAAGGATTAACAAGAACATATAGTTATATTAGGTCCTTATCTTTTTATTAGTGCATGCAAGGGATTTACCTGTGGAAGCCACATGAGTAAACACCCTCATTGGCACAATAGTACTAGTTATTTAGGTTCATATTGTGTATTGATTATGCATATCATGTAGTTATGTATTATGCAACTTCGGGACATAGTTTCTTGAATGGGGGAGGTATGTAATGCCCACATTAATCGGCAAGGGTGTGATATATATATATATATATAAACAAGAAGAATTGAATAACTTCTCACTTATCAGATTCAATCATATTTATAGGGAACATAATCAGTTGGCAGACAGTTTGTCCAAACATGCTTTGGAAGGTGAAGTAGGGATCCTCTATTGAGAGGAAATTCTAGATAATTCTCAAACAGATTTGGGCTCTCTTTATATTTTTGGTTTGTAGTACATTAGTATGATGTATGTATCTGGTTAATATTGTATAAGGATGGATATAAATCCATTTTCGGTTGATCTATGTTTAGGATGAAGATAGTTCTTAGCTTTTGGATATTATGTACAAGAAAGTTGGTTGATAGACTCTATATGAACAACATTGTACCTTTTGATTCATGTTTGAATAGCAAAAGTACAATTTTTTCCTCTGAAAAAACTAAAACTAATATATATATAGCCCGATGGGTTAGCTCAAGTGGTTGAGAGATGTGAGTTGTAAGCAAAAGGTCTCGGGGTCAAATCCTTGGGTGGATATGCATTGATATATAAAGGCCTCACTTCATGTCCCCACCGGGTTAGGCTCCATAATCAGAGCCGGTGGGTGAGGCCCCTTCGGGTGGGCCCCCTGTGAATTATTCTCATGGATGTAGAAACTCCTCTCCAAGGTTGTGAACCACATTGAAAATACACACACACACACACACTTTTTATATAATAAATATTATGATACTATGTAATAATTAAATTAATGATGTTGGGGATTATAAGTAAAATATTAACTAAACATGGATTTATGCATGAAAGGGATCTCCACATGGATGACAAGTGGAGTCATCCATGCAAGGAGAGAAAAATCCATTTAAGGAGGTCCCTTTCATGAGAAAGGGGGTTGTTGTTTTAGTGTGGGGAAGAGAATTCACGGGGATTTTTCGACTATGAAGTGAGGGGATTAACTGTGAGAATAATTGACATACAAATTTTACTATGTTGGTATTTTTACCGTGGCATAGCTTATAAGTTGGGGGCTACTTCCATGTACGTTCCTCTAAATTTGTCCCTATTTACGACAGTGGAATATATATATATATATATGAGAGAGAGAAAAGGTTTGCTTTGTTATATTCTTTGTAAAATTCTTATTCACTTACATGGACAGTGGATAGTAAGTTTTTCCTACCATTCAGATAAATGCTTTTGCATGGTTTAAATGTTTTACAAACCTCTCTTAGGAATTTCACCCATTGAGGATCCTACTAATTTTGAGTCCATAAGCAACAATTGACAGGAGGTACTTGCCGTCGATAGTCCAGTTGTAATTGCCCCGTTGTAATTGTCGATAGCCTCCCTTCCCAGCTGGTCAGCGCTAGGAAGAAGGTCTATACTCGGAAGGTCCATAGTCACAAGGGTCAGTGAAAGGAGGTCATCGTCAATAGAGCATTTCCAGTAGCCAATAGACAGGGGTATCCATAAGGAGGTTGTCACCAAGTTGAAGGCCCAGTGAATGTCAAAGGAAGAAGGACAAGTTTATTGCTTTATCCAGCAGACTAGTGAAGCCGGGGTAGGCGAGAGAAAGGGGAAATACCACAGATGGTCGAATGAGGACTAGACAGGAGACCTAGACCCTTGACCCTATAATCTATACCCTTACCCACGGAACACAGGGATACTACGGCCTGCAATACTCTGCTTGGCTAATCCACTAGAGATAGGAAGAAGAGTTGGTTACTCACGAGCATTTCGATTGAGACTGATTGGATTTTGAACTAATTAGTATTTATTCTTATAAGGGAGTTCCCAACTACCACATCTTCCAGAGGGATAGCCATTCCCAACAACAATTGCCCCATATCCCAATAAAGCGTACCCATAACTCACAAATAACGTCCCCTTCATACCCTTCTTTCATCCCAATACAAGCCATACATACAAATTAGATTTATTACTTAATTTCATCTCATGTCCCGATAAGAGGACACATCCATAGAGAAAGCCCTACTCCCAACTCAAAACTACAACAATAGCCCCTTAACGTCCTTTAATGGCCTGAGAAGCCAAATTGATATAAAGCCAATAAGGCGCCTTCCTTCCATCAGATCAACAAAGTAGCAGAACTCATACACCAGCCCCAGGTTGACATTATAGGGCAAGCAAGACACAACCTCTTATCATGAAGCTCCTGAGCTTGAGGGTGTCAACTTTGAACTAGGCTTGGTTCTGTGAGGACCTATTCCCGGCTTAAGGGCTTAAGGTGAACTGCATCAAGTGTAGCTGGGCTATTGGCGTAAGATTGCTATTGGTAATAGCTGGGTGTGATGGTAACTAACTGCAAATTGAACTGTAGACATTAGGTGAACTGGATCAAGTGAAACTGCGGTTTTGAGGTTCACATTGTGTTTCATTCGTTGTCAGCATGGGAGAACTCTCTCCCATATCATGACAAAATGAGGAAAGTAAATATCTCATATCATGGAATATGGGAAACAAATATATACCATTTTGTGTCTCGTTCAGTGGAAACATGGGTAACCAGGGCTTTATGTCAAATGTGTATTTGAGATTCACGTCCCTAGTTATTCTTATTGGTGGTAATTTTTGTGTAGTTCGACCTCATTTGGTGACAACATGGAGGGACTAAATCAATCCGTCTGGTGGCATATGGGGAACATCTCTCTCATATGGTGTGATGGAGCAACTGGATGTGTTATTTAGGATGTAAGCCAGCAGTTGGTTAGAAAGCAATAACTAATCAGGGGGCTTTGGAGTTGGGGAAATGGGTTTTATGGTATCGCTAGTAGTGACTCACTCACAGTGTCGATCATATGTCGCTCACTCACTGCATGCACCTAGCCTCGTGCTTTTCACTGCACATAGAAGCCATTCACTAAAGTATACCATATTCAAAGATAGGTAAGATAGCTGAGAGGGGGCCTTGAACTGGGAAATTTGAGAGTGCAAGGGTGGCCTATCAGTTTAAAGGATATAGGCAGGTAAAGAGAGCATATAGGGGGCCTTTTACCTGGTAAATTCTCCTCTATCAGGGTGGCCTATGGAGTGGGAAATTTAATAAAAAAAGTGGGCGTATCTAGAGAGGATAGACAGTGCGAACGAACCTGGCCCATTGAAGGAACTGGTAAATTTCCTAATTAAATTGGGCATATGGGGGAAGTAGCCTGTAATTTACGGATCCCGTCCTTATAATATGGGAAATTAACCTCTAAAAGGGTGGCCTATAATGTGGTAAATACTCCTCTGTGCATCTGACCTTTAACTAGTAAATTCATGAGTGAGAAGGTGGCTAGGTTGAGCCTACAGACAGGAAAACCTTACATGGTCAATAAACGAATGGGTGTTCTTTCTAACAGACTTAGAGATAAGATCCCCATAAAAAATCAATTTTCTTAAATGGATCAACTCATTGCTCATTGAATGAGGATATTTTGTGAATTTAGTTCCAAGTGATCTTATTGCCTGGTCCGAGCCAGGTATTATATTTTAAAATAAAGCATTGTCTAGCGAAAACATAGCCTTTATGGCTAGTTTATTAGAGAAGCTTCCTTATGCAGGTTGAACCAAACCAATATCAGTGAGTAATAGCATTTATTTCCCACTTAGTCCCCTGAGCTACAACGAAGAAGCTTCTTGTTGTCTCCTTTTAAATAAATAGGCACTATACCCCAGAGAACTATATGCTAAAGGTCTACTGTCATCTCCTTACTTGTGATGCTTATTGAGTCATGACTCCTTCCTATTCCCTCCCATTAATTTTATAAGCAAGTCACTATGTGTGATTGATTCCTAGCTAGTCCCATGAGCTACAACGAAGAACTAATTTATAGCTCTATAAGTTCCATATGCTATTGGTTAAACTCAATCAATATGCTCACTAAGGTAACAAACTTGTCTCAATCTCTTATGTGTTAGAAAATACAAGTACTCCTGGCAAGAATTGGCTATAAGCGAATACACTAGTAGGCTATGTAATAAGCTATGAAGTTGCACATGGAAGCAACAAATGTTTCTTTCTATGGGACTTTAGTTATTCGAGGATTAGCTATCCAAATTGTATGTAGCGTATAATTAGCAGAAGGAATTTTGGGCTATCGCTTTTTGAATCTTGTACAGGTATGTGCTTGTAAATTATTGTAATTTTTGCGATGTTTCATGGAAAACTCATATAGTGTTTTGAAGTTTGGGTTCTTCATTGTTGGATATTTGAGCTCAATTAGATATGTCGAATCAAGATGGTGCCTAAATGAACTAGTACTCATGATGGAGTCTCAGTCAACAATTCTTCTTGTTTTCTACAATGTCAATCCCTCTGAACTTCGGTGGAAACTAAGCGCAAATGGAGTATATGCTCGAGCCTTGTGTAGTCTAAGTGAGCAGAAATCTTTTAATTGAAAAACCCATCAAGAGAAGCACCGATACGATGAAGGCATTTTTTTCAAAATGGAGAGAGGCACTTTTTGCTGTTGCAGAAATAAGCAGTTTTGAGCTGAAGGCATGTAACAGGTAAGGGTTTTTCATCTATCCTTTGCAAACTCAATGAACAAATGTCATTGTTGATCTCCTTGTAGATGGGCGCTTGTAGATAGGTACAGGAGCAACATGGCCTACTTCGATGACAAGCCGGATGACAAGTTGGAGTCTCGAGAATTCAAGATGTCGTCACCCAAACCTGCAATAGATGGAGAGGTGAACTTAATATTAAGATATAAGTCATAAAACACTAGAATGAAAATAAATTAACCGCAGGAATATCGCTACTATGTATTGCATATGTATTGCACTCTGTACTTGTTAATTGTAAATAATTTCTACAATTTTAGTTTCATACAGTTGGGAGTAAAGATGAGTAAATAATTGTGTTGGGATTTACTTATGCTAGATCTTATAGCTATTACAAGAATTGCATAAATAATGCACCATGATATGTAGGGTCAAGATAGTGTCATGGAAATACAAGGGTATAGTTCATTGTAGAGAATTTTCTGTCAAACCGGTCGTAGAGATGACATTGTCGATAATATATTTCTTTGACATCTCCAATAGTGGATCCATTTTTTTATTTTTGAGATTTAAGTATAGTATTACTTGTAACAATCCCCATTCAGTTCAAAATTAATATGCGGAAGATTTCCTGTAGGATTGGAGAATCCAAGAATATCTAATATGGACATATAGTTGCGTTGAATATACTGATATAGTGATGTCCATTTTCTAGGGAATCAAAGGTGTCTTCCATCCTAACAAGTTTATGTTCTACTTGATTACTATAGCAGTAGCAGTACACTGACTCAACTTCCAGGTATGGTGGTTCTATAAATTTATAGCATTGCTAAATTCTCCTCCTAGAATTAAAAGCCAGAATTATTCAAAATATAATCAAACGTTTGAAACTCCATTAGTATGCTTATGTTTGTTCTTATGGTTGTGTGCCAGGTTTCTTCTTAATGATCACACAGGGTTTCTTCCTATAGATCTCACAGGTCTATTGGCTAAGAACTATGTAGTTTGCTAATGTAAACATCAAAAACAACATTTCTTGCATCATGCATAAAAATAACTTAATCGAAAACAACATCATGCATAGAATAACTTTAAACAATAGCTTACTTATAATTGTAAAGCATCTGAGCCTGATTTTTTGAACAAATTTGTGCAGTCTTCCTTAAAGCAAGTGGTAAGTGAGAATAAGCTTCATGAGGATCTTGAAGCTCGTACAAATTCGTTCAGCTTCACTTTTGTTGCATAGCGCCTTCTCTGTAGATCATGGAAAGGAATAGATGTTGTTGTCCAAGACTCCTGTGTGAACTACTGTTGCTTCCTATGTAAGCTACTCATCTACTGGTGCAGTCTCAACCATCACTCAGCCATCACTCATGTTATATTAGCTACTGAAGGATGCCATGCGAGTTCTGGATAAATGCACCTCGAATGTTGTTGTTCTCATCTCTTACCAAGAAGTTGAGAAAGTATACTTAATGTGCTCGGTTTGACAATATGCAATGGAGGAGTATATTATTCCAATAGAAGCGGTGGTGGTTGTGATAGAGGCAGTGGTAGTATGGCGGTGGAGAGAATGGCAGGAAGTGGTGGCATGGCAGTGGAGAGAATGGCAGACATTCGTGGCATGGAAGTGGAGACCATGGCAGTCTTGGCAGTGAAGAGGGCTGCGACTGCAAGAAGTAAATGAATACAGACAGAAATACAGAAAAGAATTAAATGAGCGTTGGTTCCAAAGCGGTTGGGTGTTTTAATATGATGTTGTTCTCACAAATCCACCTTTGGCTCGGTAATAACGCTTCAAGTCCGTGGCCAATCAAATTTCACAAAACTTTGATTTTTATATTAAAAAATAAAAAAAATGTTTGAAACTTTGGTTAAATTGTATGTTGCGGATTCGGTCAACACTAACTAATACACAGTCAATGCTGATCGAATACAAGAGTTGCCCTGCTCGGCAGGGACTAATAATGTGTAATGTAATGTAGTGGTTTATCAAGGATCGGGTTTTAAAACTTTTAGAAGTGTGTATGGTTTTGCCACGTGAAAATTAAATCGCTTACCAAAAACCTTTTTTCTTTTAAATATGTACTCAATGCCCATAAAAGGTTTAAGCCATGGTCTATCCACCATAAAAGTCCAAGGTCATAGTCAATTGGATTTTAGCGATGTTTTGATGTCTTCTTGAGATCGTCTTCATTAAGAAAATAACAAAAAATTGGTAAGAGAACATCTCACCATACCCTTAGGATATTCTTAACTCTTAGTATTACATGTGGAATTTCTAATTTATGGTAATATTACCATCTAACATAAATTTGAAGGGGGAAGGGAAGGGGGTGGAAATAGCGCGATAGAGAGAGAGGGGGAGGAGAGAGAGAGAGCGGAGGATGGAGAGGGAATGGGAGAGGGGGGTAGAAAGTGGGGGGATAGAGGGGAGCGAGGGTGAGGGAGGGGGAGAGCAGAGGAGAGTGATGGAGTGAGAGAGAGAGCGAGGGGGAGAGGGGGGGAGAGTGAAGGGGTGTGAGAGAGGGGGAGAGGGAGAGCGAAAGGGAGGGAGAGAGAGGGGAGGGAATAGAGGGGGAAGAGCGAGGGGGGGTAGTGGAGGGGAGAGGAGAGAGGGAGAGAGAGTGGGGGGGGGATAGAGGGGGAAGAGAAAGGGGGGGTAGCAGAGGAGAGTAGGAGAGAGGGAGAGAGAGAGGGGGGGAGAGAGGGAGAGAGAGAGGGGGGAGAGAGGGAGAGAGAGAGAGAGAGAGAGAGGGATGGCTAGAGGAAGAGAGGGGTAGAGAGTGGGAGGATAGAGGGGGGAGAGTAGAGAGGAGTGAGAGAGAGGGAGATGGGGGGGGGAGGGAGAGGGAGGGAGATGGGTGAGAGAGAGAGAGAGAAATAAAGAGAGAGAGAAGAAGAGGGAGAGAGAGGGGGGGAGAGAGGAGAGAGGAGAGAGAGAGAGGGAGGAGAGAGAGAGAGGGAGGAGAGAGAGAAAGAGAGGTAGAGGGGGAGGGGGGTAGGGGAGGGTTAGAGAGAATGGGGGGTGGGGAAGGGTTGAGGGAGAGAGAGGTAGAGGTAGAGGGAGGTGGAGAGGGAGAGGGGGGAAAAGGAGAGAGGGGGGAGCGAGAGTGGAAGAGAGAGAGTGGGGAAGAGAGAGAGAGGGTGCATGATGGAGAGGGAGAGAGAGGGAGGGGAGGGAGAGGGAGAGAGAGTGAAAGGAGGGAGAGAGAGAGAGAAAGAGGGTGAGAGAGAGAGAGAGAGAGAGAGGGAGGCCAATGGGGATGGGGGGGAGAGAGAGGGAGGGGAGGGAGAGGGAGAGAGATTGAGAGGGGGGAGAGAGAGAGAGAGAGAGGGTGGGGGGGGAGAGAGAGAGAGGGCGATGGGGATGGGGGGGAGAGAGAGAGAGGGAGAGAGAGGGAGAGGGAGAGAGAGGGAGTGGGAGGACCTGGAGAGGGAGATGGGGGAGAGGAGAGAGAGGTGGAGAGGAAGGGGGAGAGAGAGAGTGAGGAAGAGAGAGAGAGATGGGGAGAGGGCGGAGAGAGAGAGGGGAGAGAGGGAGGGAGAGAGGGAGAAAGGGGTAGAAAGAGATAGTTTGGGAGAGAGGGAGAGAGAGGGGGGTAGTAGTGGAGGATGAAGGAGAGCGAGGGAGAGAGAGGGGGGTAGTAGTGGAGGATGAAGGAGAGCGAGGGAGAGAGAAGGAGGGAGAGTGGGAGAGAGGGAGAGGCAGGGAGAGGGAGGGAGAGAGAGACAGAGATAGAGGGAGAGGGGGAGGAGAGAGGGGGAGGGAGAGGGAGAGGAGGGAGGGATAGGGAAAGGTAGGGGGAGAGAGATAGAAAGAGATAGAGAGGGAAACGGGGATGAGGGGAGAGAAGAGAGAGAGAGTTGGAAAGAGAGAGAGATGGGGGGGAGGGAGATGGAGAAAGGGGTAGAAGGAGAGAGTTGGGGGAGATAGGGGAGCAACAAAGGATGAAGGAGAGTGAGGGAGAGAGAGGGAGGGAGAGTGGGAGAGGGAGAGGGAGAGGGAGAGGGAGATGGGGGAGGGAGAGAAAGAGGTAGAGGGAGAGAGAAAGAGAGAGAGAGAGAGAGAGAAGAGAGAGAGAGAGAGAGAGAGAGAGAGAGAGAGAGAGAGAGAGAGAGAGAAACTAGGATGGGGGGAGCAAAAGAGAGAGGGAGAAGTAGAGGAAGAGAGAGAGGGAGGGAGAGGGAGAGGGAGGGGGAGGGAGAAAGAGAAAGAGAGAGGGGAAGAGAGAGAGGAGAGGTGAAAGATGGGAAGAGAGGAGAGATAAGGGGGGAGAGAGGAGGGAAGAGAGAGAGAGAGAGAGAGAGAGAGAGGGGGGAGAGCAGGAGGGTATGGGAAAGAGAGGGAGAGAGATAGAGGGAGGGAGAAGGGGAGATAGAGATAGAGGGTGGGGGAGGGGGAGATTTTGAAATAGAGGGAGAGAGAGGGGCGACGAGGGGGAGAGAGAGGGATGGTAAGAGGGGGAGGGGGGGAGAGGGGGGAAGGTATTGATATAGGGAAGGGGAGAGAGGGGGAGGGAAATAAGGAGGGAGTGGGGAGGGGGAGGGGGAGCGTTTCGTGGATAATATACCGAGAGCAGACTCAAGGCCTGATCTCCCTAGATTAACTTAAGTCTAGAACAAATAGGACAAAACATAAAATACTTTCCTAGATCATATAGAAGTATAAACGTAAGAGTAGATCATTTACCTTAGATTTGTAGATCCCTTTCTCCTTTGTTGATCCAATGCTTCAGCGCTGCCAGATTGCGAGTAGCTAAACCCTGTTGAACATGTGATAGACCACAAGAAGTGAAAGCATATATCTCATATGATAGATCTAAGCTAACAATTAAGGAGGAAAGCTCTAAACATCATCAAGGAGATAACATTTATGGAAAGCAATTATATTAACTATATTGAAGAGTGGAGAAGTACAATAGAAAAGAAGATTACAACCATTGCCTTAATGCCGCAATCTCCTTCCGACAAGTCATGCCAAAGCTCCTAGAGAGAAGTGGATGTTCCCCAAGCTAGTGTATTAGATCTATTGATCTTGATTTCACAAGCATAAGAGTACCATAGATTTCCTCCCCTTGAGATGGGAGTGAGCTTCACTTAAATAGGACTAATTGTATAGGGTATGGATATGATAGGTTGAGATATGATAGGAGAGGCTTAAGGGATCTTTCCAAGGTGATAGGAATCGAATGCTAGCTCCCCCAAGAGGTCAAGGATAAGGTCCCAAGTAAGCAAGCTTCGAGAAGGGGCTTAGAAGGCTATTTTTGTCCATTAGCTGACATCGGTGCACCCTGCAATAGAGCAAGATGTGACGTCGCATGCTGCATGAGTGCAACCTGCGATGACCTCTCAAACCCTAGTACAATTGCGTCAAAATCCTTCCAGGTTAATCACTCAATCAAGGTAATTTCAGGGGTGTATACACTTAATCTCATGATGGGAAGATTTTAGGTGTAACAGAATTCCCGCTAAAGCATGAAGTTGTTGAAAGATAGACAAGTGAAATGCTTTGATAGAAGGAATGGTGATAGACTTCTCAAATGAAGGATGCTACTGCAGTATAACTGACTCAAAGTATACAGTCTCAAATGACTCACAACATGGATGCCGACCAATACAATGCAGATGCATGGTAGTAATGACCGACCGAACACAATCATAGCTGCTAGACACAAGCGTAGATCCATGATGAGATAATAACACAGCCCCGACCAATACAAATGTGGATCCGTGTGATATAACTCAATACAAACTCCATCACAACCTGGGTAAAATATGAATTCCCGGGGTCTTCAAGCTGAACCCACAATGATATGAATCTATCCATGTGATTACAAAGGTCTTGATGTCGAACATGGTAGAAACCACTTGATTACTGGTCATTGATGTAAACCGTTAACAAGTGCGATGGAGATCACCATTAATGTCAATGATTCCCAAGGTATCAAAGTACATATCACCAAGCATGAATAACTGAGTTGAAATCGAATGCAAGATGAAATCTTTCAGTCAAGAGTCAAATGATGTAATCTCATTTTGAAAGTGAGGTAACCTTCCATTAAGGCATGCAGGGCCAAGGTACCTAGTTGGTTTCTAGATTCAATCCTCGGATGATGAGTTGACGTCGACAAGGACGAATCAATCGAAGGAGGGCCATGATGAATCCCCCATCAATCGACACGAAACATGACAAAAAATGTGTAGAGTAGATTGGTTGGTATAGTAACATGCAAGACTGACTCAGAGTAGATCAACATGGTGGTGGGCATACTAACTACAGATAATAAATGGTGGACATGTTCTTGAACATGGGCATGGCATCACTTGGTAGTATTGACATGACGAGTACAATACTAACTTCTAAAGGAACTGTTGAGGGAATCTTTCTCTGAATGACTCAAAGGAGTAACAAGACTCAGGAAGTAGGTAAAACTTGAGGACAAACAGATGACCCAAGCATAGTATGCAAATGAAGATGAGTGCCATGTTCAAGAATGACTACATACTACCACTAACAAAGTGTGTAACATAAAAGCCTTCCCTTTTCCCCATCATGAATGATGAGTACCTCATGTGTTTTTTACGAGCTTGATGAGGGTAACTAGATGCTCTGTATAGCTCATCTAATAGATGATTCCAATCCCAAATATTTTTCGAACCTAGGATAGGAGTGGTTCGTCCCATGGCGGGCCCTTCAATGTAAGAGTTTAACGAGCCCATAGAAGGAAAACTCGATCGTCGTTTCATGTTTAGAGAGTCTGAAAAGAACTAAAGAAGACTCTAACGGTCCTTTTTCTTAAACTTAGCCTGATCGCCCGAAAAAAGGGTAAAACAATGTGGTAGAGAACTCTTCCAGTCATGATTGGATAGAGTATACCTTCTTCGTAAGTAATGCCCCCTGGTCCGAAAAAGGGATAAACTATCACCAGGAAGACGACCATTCAAATACTTTAACAAGCCGTGAACGCGAAATGTTCGCTTGGCAATCTTTTCATTTTTTGAGAGCCTGAAAAAGAGCTTAAAGGTAGACTCCAAGGGGTATCCTTTTCCACAGCTACAATGATGTAATTATGCCCCTCGGCTGAGGTAGGCTTACGATGCATAAAATCAATGCCCCATTTTGTGAAGGGGTCCACAGAAATAACCAGGTGTAACGTGGCGGGATGGGTGCGCTTCTTCGTATGGAAGTGTTGACATGGATGACATCTTTTCATGGCCTGAATACAATCTTTGAAGATAGTAGGCCAATACTATCCTGCGCACAAAATCTTTTGGGTTGTACCCATCCCAGAGAGGTGACCGCCACATGCCCCAACGTGATAGTCATTTAGAATGCATTCAACCTCATCGTGAGTTAGACAATGTCAAAGAATTGAATTGATGCCATGGCAGTACAACGTATCATTGATGATCATATAATGCTTCGCATGGTGACGTATTCTACGACGGTCATCGCGAGAGAGTTGAGGTTTGAAGCGTTGGTTTTGAAGATATAAGAAAATATCTCCATATCATGGATCAATTGTACTTATAAGAAACAACGATTCATCCAGAAAAGAATCATTGTGCTCACCTTCTACATCAGAACGGGGAAGGTCACAGATAAGCTCAGCAAACATGAAGGACTTTCTAGACTTGGCTTTCTTGAAAACAAGGCCGAATTCTTGCAGTATCCCAATCCAGCGTGAGTACTTGCCCCCAAGCACCTTACGTGTCAGTACATGGTACATGGGGTTCGAGTCTGCGATGATGGTGGTGGTGTAGAGCAAGATATAGTGCCGAAACGTTTGGATGGCGATGACTGCCGTGAGAGCAAGCTTCTCGACATGCGAATATCTAGTTTCGCTGTCAATGAGACCCTTACTTGCATAGTATATTACGTGTTCCTGGGTGTTTTGATCCTCCTGTAGCAAAACCATGGCGATAGTGGTAGCAGAAGTGGCGAGATATAAGATGTAATCTCGGAAATAGTTTGGCGGTTGGATCACGGGGGCATGCGTGATGGCATGTTTGATGTTGTCAAAGGATTTTTGAGCTTGATCATCCCAAATGAACGGGATGTCCTTCTTAAGCAGTTTCATATAACCCTTAGTCTTCTCCGCGAAGTTACAAACAAAACACCTTAAATAAGTCGCCTTCCCTTGGAGACTTTGAAGTTCCGTCACATCAGTTGGAGGTGGTAGGTTAACAATGGCCTCCACCTTTAAGGGATCGATGCGGATCCCATCCTTTGAGATAATGAACCCTAAGAGGCTTCCAAACTCAACGCAAAAGATATACTTATGAGGATTCAGACGGATATTGTACCGTCTGCATCTGAGGAAAATGGCCGTCAGATGGTCCATGTGGAACTCACGCTGCTTTGAATGAGTAGGGAGATCGTCCAGGTAAGGTTCCACAAAGTCCTTAATGTCATGGAAGGCATATGACATGGCTCACTGAAAAGTGGCTCCAACGTTTTTAAGGCCAAATGGGAGTTTGCGGTATGCAAACGTCCCCAAGGACAGTTGAAAGCCATCTTATGTTGGTCGGCTGGGTTGATCTCAATCTGGTTGTCACCAAAAAATCCATCCATGAATGAAAAGATGACGCTTCCAGCACAATTGTCGATAATCTAGTCAATGAACAGGGTCGGGTAGTTTTCCTTTGGACAAGCCTTGTTAAGGTCCCGATAATCGACATAGATGCAAATGGTACCCTATTTTTTGTTCACAGGGGTGACATTTGAGACCCAATCTGTCAACGGGACTAGATAGATGAAGCCAGCCTTTAAGAGCTTTTCAATCTCTGCCATGATCGCCATAGTCTTTCAGGGGTGTACCGGTCGCAACTTTTGATGTACAGGTTTGATGTCGAGATAGGTTTTTATTTCATAAGAAATAATCGCAGGGTCTATCTTAGGCATCTCCTCATAGGACCAATTGAACACATCTCGAAATCGCTTAAATAAGGCCGTACCAATAGCTATTTCTTCAAGGGAAGAAAAGATGACCTATGGTGGAGGTCATCACACAGACCATCATCAACATTCATAACTTCCATGATGGAATCGTCTGAATGAAAAGTTTGAAGTAAAATATCAGGTAGAGATGATGTTCGTCATAGAGAACAGGATGGGGAAGTCATAGTTAATTGGTTCTCTGGTGCTTACTAGATAGCCTCGTAAATACGTTTAGTGGGTGAAAGAGGCATTGCGTCTCCAATAAGGTGTGTTGTGGCTTTGTCTGGTACAAGCCAGGTATCAGTGGATTGAGATGAAATCTCTGTGGAGGTCATGTTTACCGAGGGCAACATGATTAGGGGGCTCTGAAATTGGAAAAACACCAATGAGAGAAGAATCTTTCAAAAGGCCAACCCGTATACTCTCATATTGTTTTGACGTTTGTCCAATGGAAGGAACATGGTCACTAGGATGAGTAGTAGTGTCCGGTGTGCAAAAATCTAGTTGGTCAATAGTAACAATTTGTCCTTGGTGGGGGAATTGTACTACGTGGAAGATTGAAGAGCTACCGCCTGCATGGTGTAAAACCAATTGCGACCAAGTAAGAGATTATAATCTATCAGGGCCAAGACCACTTCCACATTAATGGTTACGGTCTTTCCACTCAACTCAACTGCGAGAGCTTGTAGGAACCCATGAGGTTGAAAGCCACGCTCGTCGAATGCTTTCAATGTGGTGGGAGAACGATTCAATTCGAGAGAGCCAATGGCTCTCCAAGAGACGATCGACATGAGGGAAGTAGAGGCGCCTTCGTCCAAAATAAAACGATGGACAATTTTCCCAGCAATGTTTGTAGCGACTTGAAATGCGAGTTGATGGGAAAGCCTTGGCTTGGCGTAGTCAAGTCAGAACATGATGGTATTCGAAGAATCAGGGTCAACTGCACCGATTGCTGCAAGGATATTTTTGCATTTATTAGGACAGTTCTGCAAAAATTCCAGTGTGGACATGGCACAAGGAGATTGGGCCACGTCTTCTACGATATTGTAATTTTGTGCTGCCCAAGCATTAGGATTGAAAACAACTTTTCAAATCGTTCTTTTGGGCGGTCGTAATATCGAATCTAAGGATGACTTCTCAATGGCGAGAGAAGCTAATGGTACAGTGACATCAGGTAAAGAGTTGGAAGATTTTTCAGTATTACTTCCAATAGGTTCCTTCGAAGGGGCCGAGTCGTATGATCACGAGTGAGTGTTCAAATTGATCGACTCGTTACGCACCATGAGAACATGCGCGATATTGGATGGTTCCCCCTGGGTTGGGGGGGTTTTGAGCAATCATTTGTTGATTTTGAGTGGGAAACGGATCGTTGAGGACTACGGAATTCGATTTTCCCCTAAGAAACTTTTTAACTTCATCTCTATGGGGACACTCTTTGGAGAAGTGATCATCTCCGCACAGTAGACAAGGATACTTTAGTTTCCTTTTCTGTTTGGTGTCGTAAGGAGTGCTCTTTTGTTCCTGTTGGGAGGAAGAATTCTTAGGTTTCCCTTTGTTCTTCTTCTTGCCACCAGACTTCTGAGATGAAGCTGATTGGACAAAATTCACCTCTTCAGTTACAGCAGGAGTGGTCGATTTGGTGGTGCTGTGGCCAGCCTGAGTTGGTAATGGGGAGGAACCATGAAGGTTCGACGATCCAACAGTGTTAGAAGCAGGTTGGGTGTTAAGCGATCCAATGATGCCATCATCTTGGGGTCCCTTAGGAGGTTTTGTGGGGTCATAAGTGTCGTGAGGTGCATTGCGGATAATTTCAAACAACATGCCCGATTGAGCATAGACCAAGTCTAGGTAATGGGCACGAGCGATAGCTTGTTCTTCAGTGACAGCACTATCCATGGTGACATATTGAGCTATGTAAGGGATGAGAGACTTCGTATACCAATTTGCTAAGAGTTGGTCTAGAATGGGAGCCTTAATCAAGCATCTTCTCCTTTGCCACTCATGTATATGTGCAGAGATATGAGTAGCGGTATTCTGGCGGAGAGAGGTGAGAAGGTCCGTACCAATTTCATACCGTATAGGTAGTTGGAAGTTAGTCAAAAATTTTATAGCAAGAGACCCGAAATCATGAAAAGAATGAGGTGGTAGTTCAATATACCACTTGGCAACCGAACCAGTGAGAGTCCGTTGGAATAATATCAGACGGATCGAGTCGTCCATCATGGAGTTGGATGAACACCATAAATGGTATGTCATCACATGGTGTTTGGGATCCCGACTGGCTTGTCGTCAAACTTAGGGATATCCGATGGAATTTTCACCGGAATCAGGGGCCAGTTAGTTCCATGGTAGATGGGGTTGTTCGTCAGTCGAGATAGATTAGGTAGGTCCAAAGCAGCCAAAAAGGGTAGCTATTGATTAGGATATGGGTACTGGTAGTACTGGTAAGGCATGTAAGGACCGATAGGACCTTGTATTGACTGATTAAAGGGTGACCACAGATGAAACTGACCATAGGGGGGAGTGCCACCCGAACCATAAGGGGGTCCGCCACCATAAGGTGGTCCATTCCAAAAAGGTGGAGGTCCACCTCCACCACTGAGAGGAGGTGGAGGTCCGCTGCCACCACCGGGAGGAGGTGGGGGTCCATAACCATAATAAGGTTGCTCGCCACCACCTCCTACTGGAGGGGGTGGTGGACCACCTCTGTCACCAGAAGGATGGGGGACCCCACCACCTCCACTGCCAGAAGGATGAGGGTCTACACCACCACCACCGCCACCATAATAATTAGATCCGCCACTGCCTCCGCTTGGAGGGGGTGGTGGACCACCTCCACCACCCAAAGGGAAATGTCCTCCTCCACCATAATAGGGTGGTCCTCCACCACCTGCACTTGGGGGGGGGGGTGGACCATTCCCGCCACCACCGGAAGGGTGGGGGCCTTTGTTGGTAAAATGAGTTGGACCTCCACCTCCTCCAAATTTAGGTGGGGGCCTGCCACCTCCAGCAGGAGGTGGGGGTGGACCAATCGGGGGTGCTAGTGCTTGAGGGATACTTGGTTGGGGTCCATGTTGTAAAATGGGTTGTTTCCCTCATAGAGTGTAGGGATTTCCAAGATAAGGTATCTAGTATGGTGCGTTTCCGGGATTGGATTGGCCCGCCACAGGGTTAACAGAACCTGGATACGCTTGATTCCATGATGGTTGAGTTACATTGGATGGCCCCCCAACATGAGATAATCCCATGGTGGATGGTATAGTAGGTTGCGAAGGTCTAATGGGAGGTCTGTTGGGGATTCCACCGCCTATGTTTTGGTTAGGAAATGGGGTTTTCCCCCCAGCCACAATAGGCTAACCACTATTCAAAGGTTGAACCAAAGTAGGTTGTTGATTAGCTACCCTAGTAATAACGTTACCAATGAGATAATCCGGGGGAATGGAATATCCTCTCCTCGAATTTTGAGGTGGGGGAGGAGCTGGTAAAGTAACTGTGGTAGTAACATGTGTGTTAGACTTTTTTCCTTCAACCAGTTGGTTCACTTGAAGTGCAGGACCAAACTCTTGTGAGGGTTGGCCAGTCTCATTAATGGTCAAGCTATGGAGGGGTGATTCCAGTGACTCGGAAGATAGGGAGTGATCTGGGATGGATCGGTAAGGGGGTAACGATGGGTCTTCAACCCTTCGTTGGAGACTTGATTGTCAAAACATCTCACCCATAGAACGAAAGTGAGCTAATTGGTCACGATAGTAGGCTAAAGGGTCGTCCGGAGTAGTCCCATTGGGTGGGGGTGCAATGGAAAAATGGGCCACTGGGTGACCGGTAGAAGATGTCCACTAAGCTGCTGAAGGACCAACAGCTGTTGTGGGGTCATCCTGGGGTTTATTTATCCATTCCAACATTCCAAGTTCTCCCAACATGACGGGAGAGAGGTCTTGCAAAGTGGGGATTTGTGCTTCTTCATCCTGTGGGGGATGAGAGGCAGGTGAATATAGAGGAGCATATGGAAACAAATGTCCTCCAATATTCAAAGTGGGGTTTTCCGCTTCTTATGACCCGACCATAACTTGAGGATCCATCTTCACCCTCGAAATTACCTCCTAGTTAAGGGGATATTCGGGTGGTAAGTTTTCGATTCTACGAGACCTTCTCCAAGGAAAGTCAGCTAGAGTGACTGAAACAAAAAGTTTCTCCTAAGGCAAGCTAAAAGAAAAGTAGACCAGAGAAAACCCTACGCAAACTAAGGCCACAAGAAAACTTCTGTGATAAGAGGTGATTCAAAGTCTGGAACCTCACGGGATTATCAAGGCATCACAAACCGCTATATACTGTAGGGTCCAACAATAGGACACAAGAAGGAGGATTGGGACCGTACCCTTGACTGCATACCCGATTACCTGGACAGTACGTACGTGCTAATCTCTGCGAGTGCTGTTCTCGGTGTATTGCTTTTCCAAGACAGCCAAATGGTTAACTCAGTTGGTTTGAGGAATCCTAGTGGTGTCTCCCGATATACGCAAGGTACATGGGAGCTCAAATCTGTAGTGGTGTTGTCTAATGCACAACCGTTCGGAAAGAGTCCTTCCGATATACTACCGAGTACGTGATACACCCTTCGATATATTCCAAGTACAGATTATGGTACTTGGTGGGTACATGAAGGAGCTCGATATACCGATAAGTATGTGGAAGACTACAATACCCTCGAGATACATTGCTGGAAAATAACGATAGCTGCCAAGCTTAACGACGTCGGAACACGTCTCTAACTTACACACAAGTTGCTAATTTTTTTTACCTAGTTCTACCGTTAATTTTATCTAGACGGTTAGGTGAATGCATGAGGTGAGTACATAATCGGAAGCATAATGCAAATCCTAGCTACATGCACGAATTTTTTTTTTTTTTATGAATGGTACCTATGGGAGGGAGAAATCTTTTCCTTTCCAACAATTTTACCAAAACAAAAGCAATGCAACAATTCCCAATTCAAACAAGTTTGACTATGAAAGCATTCTTTTCATTTTGTGCGAAACGCAAAAATTACAACACTACTAATCCAAATCACAACATTTTTTCCTTTTCTTTTTCTTTTCAAAGTAAAATAACGCTAGATAATGAAAAGAGATTATTCTAAGATGGAGTATGCAAGCTTTTCAATTTCACTTTCAATGGCCTAAAAGCAATAAGAATAAAATGCATCTATCTTTCCTTAGCATGGAACTAATTTTTCAAAAACTGAAGTAAACTTTGGATTTTTCAAGAAAATGAGACACTCATAATTCCAGAAAAACACAAGCAATCACACATTCATTCAATTTTTCCAAAAAATGCATAAGCAAAACATTCCAATGCATGAACAATTTTCTTCAACAATGCTTGAGAAATGATGGGAAAGAGGCACTTTTAACTTTTCAATGGATGCATCAAAAGATTAATTTGATAACAACTATGATTTCAGATGTAAATGACTGAAAATAAAACACTTCTTGCAGTACTCAGTACATTCAGAAAACTCAATAAAAGACAACCACTCAATCAAACTGAAAGACACACATGACTCAAAATCAGACAGTAGCAAGCACACCAAGCAAGCAAAGCTCAAAAAAATAATGTAAATGATGTCTGGGAGATGACCTGATGTAGTAACCAGATCCGTTAAGGAGATGACAAAATGCAAGGGTGAGCGGATGAAGGTGGGGGAGACAAGAGTATCCACCACTACCGGTTCTCAGACTTGTCCAAGATGGAACCTAGAATCAATCCAAACAAAACCAAACACTCAACACTCAAAGATGGGATCTCTGGATGGATCTTGCAGCATAGAGGGAGTTCATACAGCAAACCAAATCTCAGATCAATAAACCGAGAGGGGATGCCTACATGCCAAATTCGACAAATCGGTGCACTCTGTGTTTGTACGCAACGCAACGTCATGGTTCACCAATGCAGGGAGTGCAATGGTGTCGCAGTATACCAGTGAGAGGACCGTGACGAGTGGCTAACAGACAAAGAACAGAGACACAGTGTCGCTCCATTTACACTAACTAGGTGCGACAAGAGAGATCTAAGTTAAAAAATGAATCAAATCTCCAAGCAATGAATTGTGAAATGGTTTGAAAATGAGTAGAACAAACTCAGAGGAAGCAGATCAGAGTCTTTAAGATGAAGATCTGATATTGAAATCAACTCAATAAGCAAATGAAAAATAAAAGGCTTGTGTCAAGCAATCAACTGAAAATGACTCTCAGATTGACAACTATAGAACAAGATGTATTCCTCCTTAGTATGGTCGCCAAATTTGTTTCGCAGACAATCTACCAAGAGTGGACTCAAGGCCTGATCTCCCTAGCTTAACGTAAGTCTAGGACAAATAGGACAAAACATAAAATAGTTTCCTAGATCATATAGAAGTACAAAAATAAGAGTATATCATTTACCTTATATTTGTAGATCTCTTTCTCCTTCGTTGATCCAATGCTTCAGCGCTGCCAGATTGCGAGCAGCTAAACCCTGTTGAACATGTGACAAACCATGAGATGTGAAAGCATATATCACATATGATAGATCTAAGCTAACAGTTAAGGAGGAAAGCTCTAAACATCATCAAGGAGATAACATTTATGGAAAGCAATTATATTAACTATATTGAAGAGTGGAGAAGTACAATAGAAAAGAAGATTACAACCATTGCCTTAACGCCGCAATCTCCTTCCGACAAGTCATGCCAAAGCTCCTAGAGAGAAGTGGATGTTCCCCAAGCTAGAGTATTAGATCTATTGAGCTTGATTTCACCAGCATAAGAGTACCATAGACTTCCTCCCCTTGAGATGGGAGTGAGCTTCATTTACATAGGACTAAGTGGATAGGGTATGGATAGGATAGGTTGAGATATGATAGGAGAGGCTTAAGGAATCTTTCCAAGGTGATAGGAATCGAATGCCAGCTCCCCCAAGAGGTCAGGGATAGGGTCGCTAGTCAGCAAGCTTCGAGAAAGGGCTCGAAGAGCTATTTTTGTCCATTAACTTACATTGGTGCACCCTGTAATAGAGCAAGCTGCGACGTCGCATGCTGCATGAGTGCAACCTGCGATGGCCTCACAAAACCTAGTACAAATGGGTACAAATCCTTCTAGGTTAATCACTTAATCAAGATAACTCCAGGGGTTTATACACTAAATCTCATGATGGGAATCTTTTAGGTGTAATAGGAGACAGAGAGAGAGAGAGGGGGGATAGGGGGAATGGTTGAGAGGGGGAAGGGGATAGAGAGATACAAAGGGATAGAGGGGGAGAGGGTGAGGGGGAGAGCGAGAGAGAGAGAGAGAGAGAGAGAGAGAGAGGTATGGGGGAGAGAGAGGGAACAATAGTGAGATGTGGGAGAGCGAGGGGGGATAGTAGGGGAGAGCAGAGGAGAACGAGGGAAAGAGTGAGGGAGTCAGAAGGAGAGGGAGAAGGAGAGGGAGGTAGAGGGAGATCGGAGGAGAAAGCGATGGAGAGCATATGAGAGAGGCGCAGGGATAGGGAGAGGTAGAGGGATGGAGATAGAAAGAGATAGAGAGGGAAATGGAGATGGGGAGAGAGGAGAGAGAGAGTTGGAAAGAGAGAGAGATGGGGGGGAGGGAGAGGGATAAAGGGGTAGAAGGAGAGAGTTGGGGGAGAGGGGGGAGAAATGAAGGATGAAGGAGAGCAAGGGAGAGAGAGGGAGGGAGAGTGGGAGAGAGGGAGGGGCAGGGAGAGGGATGGAGAGGGCAAGGGAGAGGGGGGAGGGAGAGAAAGAGGTACAGGGGGAGAGAGAGAGAGAGAGAGAAAATGGGATGGGGGGAGCAAAAGAGAGAGGGAGAAGTAGAGGAAGAGAGAGAGGGAGGGAGAGGGAGAGGGAGCTAGAGAGGGAGGGGGAGGGGGAGGGGGAGGGGGAGGGGGAGAGAGAGAGGGAGAGAGAGAGAGAGAGAGGGGAAGAGAGAGAGAGAGAGAGGGGAAGAGAGAGAGAGAGAGAGAGGATAGGAGAAAGAGAGGAAGAGAGGAGAGAGAAGGGGGGAGAGAGGAGGGAAGAGAGAGAGAGAGAGAGAGACTGTGGGGGGGATAAGGAGAGGGGGCAGAAGGGGGAGATAGAGGGAGATGGGGAGAGGGAGAAAGGGGGGGGAGAGAGAGTGGGGGCGAAAGAAGGTGTGAGACAGGGGGGAGAGCACCAGAGAGTGGAGGAGAGTGAGGGAGGGAGAGGGGGAGAGAAGGAGAGGAAGGGAGATGGGGGGTGAGGGAGAGGTAGAGGGAGAGGGAGGGAGAGAGAGAGGGAGAGGGAGAGGGGGTGAGGGGAAGGGATGGAGAATAGAAGGGTATGGGGAAGAGAGGGAGAGAGAGAGAGAGGGAGGGAGAAGGGGAGATAGAGAGAGAGGGTGGGGGAGGGGGAGATTTTGAGATAAAGGGAGAGAGAGGGGGGGCGAGGGGGAGAGAGAAGGGTGGTGAGAGGGGCAGGGGGAGAGAGTTGGGAGGGTATTGAGACAGGGAGGGGAGAGAGGGGGAGGGAAATAGGGAGGGAGTGGGGAGGGGGAGGGGGAGAGAGAGAGGGGGGGGATAAGGGGAGAGGTTGAGAGGAGGAAGGGGATAGAGAGATTCAAAGGGGTAGAGGGGGAGAGGGTGAGGGGTGAGTGGGATAGGGGTAAGAGAGAGGGAGGTAAAGGGGGGGAGTGGGAGAGGGATAGAGAGAGCTAGGTAGGGGGGAGAGATAGGGAACAAGAGTGAGATGTGGGAGAGCGAGGGGGGAGAGTAGGGGAGAGCGGAGGAGAACGAGGGAAAGAGAGAGGGAGTCAGAAGGAGAGGGAGAAGGAGAGGGAGGGAGAGGGAGATTGGGGGTGAGTATGGGGGATATACAAGGGGGGAGAAAGCAGTGGAGAGCATATGAGAGAGAGGGAGGGAGATGGGGAGAGCAGGAGGGGGAGGAACAGGAATAAGGAGAGGCAAAGAGAGAGAGCGAGCTCGAGGGGTGGTGGGAGACGAGAGAGAGAAGGAGGAGGAGAGAGAGAGAGGAGGGGGGGAGGGAGAGGGAGTCAGAGAGGGAATCAAGGTGAGGTAAACGGGGAGGGGGAGGCAGAGAGGGAGAGAGAGAGAGAGGGGGGGAGGGGGGATAGGGAGATAGGGGAGAGGGAGAGGGGGAGAGGGAGAGGGGAGAGGGAGGTGGTAGAGGGGGAAAAGATGGGATAGAGTGAGAGGGAGAGATAGAGGTGGGGTAGAGTAGGGAGAGAAAGTGGGTATAGTGGAGGAGGGAAGAGGGGAGGAAGGGAAAGAGGGAGGAAAAATTAAAGAGGGAGAGGGATATTGAGAGAGAGTGAGTGAGAGAGAGAGGGGTGGATGGGGAGGGGGAGTGGAAGAGATAGAGAGAGAGGGGGAGAGGGGGATATTGAGGGTAGGGAGAGAGAGAGTGGGGGTAGAGTATGCAGAGCGAGTGGGGAGAGTGGGTGTGTAATATACCCTTTTTTGCTGAAAAACGTTATATGTTGGAAACATTATCTTTACTTTTATTGTAAAATTTTATATTAGAAAAGTGTCCAAGGATGACTGTAATTTGCACAATATTTTATTATTAAATAAATGAAATAGGAGACAAACACCTAAGGAGACTGTTGAAAGAGTGTTGACTGACCCACTAGGTGGAATGGAATTTGGGGTAGAAGGAAATGGACAAATGGCAGTTTCATGAGGCAAGTAACTAGCTGTTGGTATGGGACAACTCCCTTGAATTGTGGTCTTAGTGCCCTGAAAGATGGGACTGGAGCTTGAGGCTCATTTATTGAAAATTGACCGCTAAAGACCTAGGCAATCTTTTTAAGAGCAATCGAATTTTGGATTGAGGTTCATCACTTTTCCTAACGAGGAAATTTACCTTGGGGTTCTGCTGCTTCAACCTAAGAGATTCGATGAGGGGATATGCTATGTTTTTTATCATGGTGTAAGTCTGCCCAATTTACTGCTGAGTGCAGAGCTATACTGCTGAGTGTAGAGTTTCTACTGATGAGTGCAGATATTGAGGTTTTTGGAAAGTCTCTATTGGTTGTTGGTTATACAAAGTTGAGTGCCTTGCTTCTACACATAGTTCATCTACCCGGTGGTTTAGTAAACAATCTCTGGGGTCCAAAGGAGGCAAGTAGATTGGCTTCTTCTTCTGGAAAAGGTTGGGAGAAATAGGCCTCCTTGGGTGTTTGTCCACCCTATCTACAGTTACAGGTTCTACTTGTTATTTCAATCCTAGGTAGTTAAATTATTTTTTGTAATCACTAATTTAGTTGTGAAAATCCTCACAGTAGATCTAAGAGGTGATGTATACCTCACAATGAAAGAATTTAGGAATAACATTAAGAGTGGTCAATGCAGTAAGATGAGCAACAGAATAATAATACAGTAGAACTCAGATAGAAGAAAAAATACTTCACACACACACTAATTCATTAATCACAAATGGAGAAATAAATAATACAATGCATGAGGAATTCGAATGCCAACGTGGAAATTCGAATTGGCCTTCATGGAGTGTTCAAAAGATCACTGGAGTGTCATTGGAGCACAACTAGTAGTCTATCTCATCATCAGTGGAGTCATCAATGCTCAAGTAACTGTCAACCATTAGTCAAACTGAGTCTAATTGAGTGTGGTAGGTGTAACTGGCACATGGAGACATTAATTAAATGAAGGAGGCTCAGTGGAGGGTGCATGAGGAGCTAACTAAAGTCAAAATGAGTAGTCTAGTCACACTGGAGGTCCATCGAAGTGTTAAGGTCAGTTAAGAGTGAGTCAAGCCTAAAATCAAGGAGAGAACTTAGTTAACTGAAGACAACTGTACTGGTAGGTGAAGAAGGCCGCCTTTGTCAAGTGGATGGTGAGATGTGGGCGCATCACTGGCTAGGAGGGCTCAATCTAAGTGGAAATAAGCTCCCGAGTGCTGGAAGACTAGGGACTAGGTACTGGAGGTATCAACCTGATGACTGGGCAGCATGAGGATGCATGCAATGCATGCTACATGCAGGAATGCATGCAAGAATGAAAATGCAAAGGATGAAAATGTTGGTAGGACTAGGATGGAGTATAGGAATATTCTAACACCCCCCCTTAATCCATCCTGGGCACTGGTAACTAAGACCAAAGGTCACCCAATACAAAGAATAATAATAACAGTCAATAAACCGAGGAAATGGGGAAAACGTGACGGAAAAAATACCCCCCCTCAAAATAAACTATAAGGCACACACAAAAATAAATGCTCCAAACTCAAGCAGGTGTGATGCTTGGTCATATGTCTGGAGGTATGTTATTCTTGGGAAGAAGTGGATCATGCTCAAAAAGCATGTGCTTGTACTTCCTCTTCAAATTGAATGTGATGAGAACAAATCCAAAAGTATGAGGATGATCCTTGAACCTGTGATTCGAATTAGTTGAGGTAGGATCAAATCTATAAATGTGTAGATAGTCTTTTGTCTTCTCCTTTGAACCATCATGGGTGAGATTATGCCAAAAAGAACCATCACATGATTGCTTGAAATCCAAATCAGATTTAAGACTTGAATAATAGTTTCTTGAGATCTCCTTTGAACTAGCAGGGGTGAGATCAGAACCATCATATGCATGAGAAATTATCTCAAGCAGTGATTGCTTAGAATCCAAATTAGATCCAAGACTTGAATCATGGTTTTTTGATATCTCCTTTGAACCATTAGAGGTGAGATCAAAACCAGTAAGTGCATGAGAAATTATCCCAAGCGAATGGCAATGGTTTCTTGAGATCTCCTTTGAACTAGTAGAGATGAGATCAAAATAATGATATGCATGAGAAATTATCCCAAGCAAATGGCAATGGCCATAATCTTCAATAACCTTCTGAAAACATGAGACAATTATCATATAGTAGTACATAAGAGGTGAGTGATCAAGGAGAGCAAATGCATTACCTCTAATGGCTGATTTTACCTCTGAAACATTCAATAGATCATGATGCAAACCAATAGACTATCGTGCAAGAGATGATTTAGGACCTTCTGCAATTTCTAGAGTGTGAGGCTGCACAGAATTTGAAATCGAAGAAATTTGGAGCATGAGTGTAGAATCTGCAATTTCTTCTTCTTTGTGGACAACTTCAATATGAGATATGTTTGATACTGGTTCATGATCAATGAGATCATCAAGGAGGGCGAATGCATGACTTTTCTTTCTCTTGAAAGGGTTTGGACCAATCCCTTCATTCTGTCTGCCAAATCTTTCATCCATGTGGGCCCATAGCTCTTTTGGAGATTCAACATCATCAAGGGAGTAGAATACCATGCTTCGAGACATAGCATACATCATGACTGCAATAGATCTTCCACCTTCATCTAAATAGTCATTCTCTTCTTCAGAGTATTTGAACTCTCTTTCAAAACAATAATCAAAGAGATCATGGCTCTTCAAATATGCTATCATTTTTGGTTTCCATTCAACATAGTTGAATAGATAAAGAGGAATTTCTTTGAAATTCATGGAAGCTGTAGAAGACTTGCAAAAACAATAGAAATATCTACCATTGCTACTGCTGCAAAAGTGCAGAAACTGCTGCACTCGAAATCTTGATAATAACCTGCAAAAAACTCTCAGGAATGGAGATAAACAATACTCTCAAAATACTCTGATACCATGTGAAAATCCTCATAGCAGATCTAAGAGCTGATGTATACCTCACAATGAAATAATTTAGGAATAAGATTAAGAGTGGTCAATGCAGTAAGATGAGCGACTGAATAATAATACAGTAGAACTCAGATAGAAGCAAAAATACTTCACACACACTAATTCATTAATCACAAATGGACAAATAAATACTACAATGCATGAGGAATTCGAATGCTAAGGTGGCAATTTGAATTAGCCTCCATGGAGTGATCAAAAGATCACTGGAGTGTCATCAGAGCACAACTAGTAGTCTATCTCATCATCAGTGGAGTCATTAATGCTCAAGTAACTGTCAATCCTCAGTCAAACTGAGTCTACTTGAGTGTGGTATGTGTAACTGGCACATGGAGACACTATCTGAATGAAGGAGGCTCAGTGGAGGGCACATGAGGAGCTAACTGAAATCAGAATGAGTAGTCTAGTCACACTGGAGGTCCATCAGAGTGGTAAGGTCAGTTAAGATCGAGTCAAGCCAAAAATCAAGGAGAGAACTCAGTTAACTGAAGACAACTGGACTGGTAGGTGAAGAAGGGCTCCTTTTTCAAGTGGATGGTGAGATGTGGGAACATCACTAGCTAGCAGGGCTCAATCTTAGTGGAAATAAGCTCCCGAGTGTTGGAAGACTAGGTACTAGGTGCTGGAGATATCAACCTGATGACTGGGCACCATGCGGATGCATATAATGCATGCTGCATGCAGGAATGCATGCAAGACTGAAAATGCAAAGGATGAAAATGCTGGTAGGACTAGGATGGAGTATAGTAATATCCTAACATTAGTATCTCATTAGTTTAAAACTATTAGTCTACATTATGCAGAAGTAAAAATGTGATTTTTTGAGTTGCTTAGCAACTTGTAAACTGTTGAATAAATATATGAATTGATAAAATACGTCTACTGTATTTTTCCCGTATTGTTTTCTGTATAGTATTCTAGTACAGAGACGGAGAATTAAGATCGATAAATGATAGACAGAACATAGAATGAATGAATAGACCAACGTTGTTATGTTTCCTTAATATTCCTTATCAGTTACATTCTGTAAAATAAAGTTTATATGTCTAAACTTAGGAAATATAACAACATTTCATATTACAAGCACTATAATATTTCTTTACATAGAAATAGAAGTAAATATTCATCTTTGTATGTAACCTAGGGTTTTCACTTTAAGTTATTTATTTCTTTTCAGAAGGTTTATGCTATGCATTCTCTTATTATTTTGTCAAACAGTATAGTGTTATAGTTTCGTTTTATTTCTTTCTTCAATATTCATGAAATACGATAAGCTGCAAAATAAACATTACTATTTAAATAGAATTGCTACCAAGTACGTATATCTTTATTTAGATTCTTATCTATTGCAAACAACAGCATTGTTTTATAGTACTCAGTATTCATAACATTTAGAATTTCTACAACACTTATCAAACCAAATAATTAAAAATAGAGTTCAACCTTTTTGAAGATATTTTCTTACATAACGAACTCCAGGTTCGAGACTCTTGGAAGAATCAAAATAAACTTAGGTTCGAGATAAGCCCATATCAATGGCCAAACCCTTACAATTGAAATATTAACTCAGATTTTATCAGGCTTCAAATAAGATTAAGGATAGATGTTCAACATCGTAAAACATAGTCACAAAAACAAATTATCTTATAGATTGCTTAAGAATAAAACAAAGGAGTATCTCGGCATCAACATCAAGCAGTAGTATCACTTTCGTATTGTAAACATTATCTGCAAAACCATATAAATACACAAAAACTAGATTACTATTTTCAAGTTCGACCTCTCAAAATTTCCAAAGTCACCTCCTGAACTGAATAGGTTAGGGTTTCAAAGTTGCAAAACAAAACATTTAGTTTTGGCTCTCGGCCGTCACCAAAAATGACAACATTGATATCAATTAACATAGAACATTGTTTTCAGACACGGTATAAAAACCACAGGCTGAAACCTTCATCACTATCTAGAAGTCGAGGGTTAAAACCCTGGTAAGCAAGTATTACATTTCAACATACAGTAAAACTATAGAATACATTAAAAGGGTATGTCAAGGATTCCATCCTCCCTATGTCTTCTTTACAAAATGTAAGCATTGCAACAGCAACCATATCTTTAGAAATCAAAAGCTTCAACCATTCTCAAACAAAACCAACAGTTGCCAGGAGAACCCAAAAGGGAAACCACCGAGACTTACCACTTACACATAGTACTTCCCAATTAACTGGATCATAGAACCCTGTAGATGACATAACCTGCATGAACATAGAAGGAGGTTAAATTTTATCCCAAAGTTAAGCAAAATTATGTCGAATGCAACCATACAAAAACTACAAGTATGACATTACCTTGATAATTAAAACCGAAGGTTGAAAAGGATAGCATCTGCAACTAGTTAAATCTAGAGACACTTGCACTTCACTTGGTGAATACAGTTCACATATTTATAGAAGTGACTCATCTCCTTAAACCCTAAAGACTATCAACCTTCCCTGCAAATCGTGGTATTGAACCTGAGGAAGGAGTTCCTCATGAACTAGCTTCGAAGACGAATACCACTATAACCGATGTAAATTTCCTGAGACATTCAAATACCAAAACATTGCAGTAAACTTTGTTATCGGACAATCAACTCGAGCGGACGCGAGCCGGATCTCCCTAGCTCAAAGTGAGTCTAGAACAAATAGAACAAACTACCAATGCATTTCCTAGATCTACTTAAGGATCGAGTACTAGATTTCTTACCTTATCACTATGCAATCCTTTCTCCTAAATGTTGATCCACGTCTCACGGTCGTCAGACCCAAGCTGCAAGACCTGTCAAGACAAGAAACAAGACAAACCAGTAAAAGACATCTATACAATAAGAGATCTAAGTAAACAGTTAAGCAAGTAAACTACTCAATATCATTGCACACATGAACAACATTGGTGGAAAGCATTTGTATTACTACAAATAGAGGAGTACATGATAGAGATATAGAACCACAACCAAGGCTTAATGCTATAGCTCTTCTCCAACGAAGCCAATTGCCATATCCTTCCAAGGAAGTATGAGTTCTCCAATAGGCGAGTAGAGGTGTTCTAAAAGTGATTTCACCAGCATGTAGATACCATAGCCTTCCTCCCTTTGGGATGGGAGTGAGCTTCATTTATATAGGACTAAGTGGATAGGGTATGGATAGGATAGGTTGAGAGATGGTATGAGACGCTTAAGGGATCTCTCGAAAGGTTTAGGAACCAAGTGCCAACTCTTCCAAGAGATTAGGGATAGGGTCCCAAGTCAGCAAGCTTTGAGATGGACCTTGAAGAAGCTATTTTTTCCATCTCACTGACTTCGTCTCACCCTGTAATGGGGCAAGGTGCGACGTCGCATGTTGCTAGTGTGCAACCTGCGATGACCCTTCAAAATTGAGCACAGTTGGGTAAAAATCCTTCGAGGGTGATTACTTAGTCTAGGTGTCTTCAGGAGTGTATACATTGAATCCTATGATGAGTAGATTTTGGGTGTAACAGAATGCCCCCCAAAGCATGAAGCTGTTGAAGATAGATAGGGGAAGTGCTTTGATAGAAATAATGTCAATAGACTCGTTGGGCGAAGGACGTTGCTGCAGTACAACTAACTCTGAAGTGGAAATCTTATATGAAGTACAACATGGCTGTCGACCAATGCATTGCAGATCCATTGTAGTAATGACCGATTGAACACAATCATGGCTACCAGACACAAGCGTAGATCCATGATGAGATGATAACATAGCCACGACCAATACAAAAGTGGATCCGTGTGATATAACTCAATACAAACTCCATCGCAACCTGGGTAAAACATGAATCCTCAGGGTCTTCAAGCAGAACCTGCAATGATACGAATCTATCCATGTGATTACAAATGTCTTGACATTGAACACAGTAGAAGCCACTTAATTACCAGCCATTGATGTAAACCATTAACAAGTGCGAGGGAGATCACCATTGATGTCGATGATTCCCAAGGTATCATAGTACATATCATCAAGCGTGAATAAATGAGTTGAAGTCGAACACAAGATGAAATATTTCGATCAAGAGTCAATGATGTAAAATCATGATGAAAGTGAGGTAACCTTCCATTGAGGCATGCAGGGCCAAGGTACTTGACTGGTTTCTAGATTCAATCCTCGGATGATGCGTTGGAGTCGACAAGGATGAATTCGTCGAAGGAGGGCCATGATGAATCCCCCATCAATCAACATGAAACATGACAAAGATGTGTAGGGTAGATCGGATGGTACAGTAACATGCAATACTGAATCAAAGTGGACCGACGTGATGGCGGGTGTACTGACTACAAATGATAAATGATAGACACATTCTTGAACATGGGCATGGCATGACTTGGCAGTATTGACATGACGAGTACAACACAAATTCTCAAAGCGACTGATGAAGGAATCTTTTCTTTGAATGATTCAAAGGAGTAATGATACTCAGGAAATAAGTGAAACTCGAGGACAAATGGATGACCCAAGTGCTATATGCAAATGCAGATGAGTGCCATGTTCAATAATGACTACATACTGCCACTAATAAGGTATGTAACACAAACACTTTCCTTTTTCCCCATCATGAATGATGAGTGCCTCATGTGTTTTTTACAAGCTTGATGAGGGTAACCAGATGCTCAGTGTAGCTCATCTCATAGATGAGTCCAATCCCAAATATTTTTCGAACCTGGGATAGGAGGGGTTCGTCCCATGATGGTCCCTTCAATGTGAAAATTTTAACAAGTCTATAGAAGGTAAACTCAGTCGCCATTTCATGTTTAGAGAGTCTGGAAAGAACTAAAGAAGACTCCAACGGTCCTTTTTCGTAAAGTTAGCCTCATCGCCCAAAAAAGGGTAAAACAACGCAGGAGAGGACTCTTTTAGTCATGATTGGCTGAAGTATACATTTTTCGTAACTAGTGCCTCCTGGTTTGAAAAAGGGATAAACTATCACTAGGAAGACGACCATTCAAATACTTTAACAAGCGTGAACGCGACAAGTTCGCTTAGAAATCTTTTCATTTTTCGAGATCCTGAAAAGAGCTTAACGGTAGACTCCAGGGGGTGTCCTTTTCCGTGGAAGTTTAACGAGCCTGGAAAAGTGATAAATCATAACTCAGTGCTTGTTCTCATAGTTCCGTGAGTACGAGAACAAACGAAGAGTAAACTCATCATCATGCAATAATTACAGACTAACCGTTTGCAAAAATAACGACAAAACATTCAAGGGAATGTTCATACTAGTGATGACCGTTGTGATACGAGAAACGGCACAAAAGATCACTTACAACTCCTGCACACTAGAAAATGTGTCAAACAGCCTCAAATATGACAAAAAATGGTCAAAAACTATGATAAATGGCCCAAGAGCATCAAAATATTTGAAAAGGAATATTCCATTATATCTATAAATAGAAAAATGGACCAAAATAGATTTCATTGTTTCATTTGCCAATTTGGGTGGAGAAGTACCAATTTGGATCCAAAACTTTCTTTGCCGATTCTAGGAGCTACGATCCGCCATTTCACCAACCGTCTGGATCAGGTAGGCCTAAACTTCATCCAGCAACTTTCCAGTGGATTAGATTTTGTTTTTAGGTTCATTTTTTGGGTTTTAGGTTCATTTGATGAGTTCATGAAGGGCTACTGCGCTCTCGGCTCGTCGCAGTTGTCCCTTTCGAGACCTGCGACGAGACTGAGTCACTGCAAGCCTCGAATGGGTGAAGTGCGATGACATCGCACTGTACACAAAAATACAGTGCAACGGTGGAGTTGCAAATTCCAAACATTAAAAAGAATTCAAAAAATGGACTTGTGAAGGTTGAAGCAGGACCTAACAGTGTTTAAATGCCCTTCTTGGCATGTTCCTTGCTAGCCAACATGGTTTTAGAGTGGCGAGAACGAGAACACGAGATAGAAGATGAACAAGTTTCCAATGATCCACAATGCGTGGATGCCTTGAGGAACTGGGGTTTACTCAAGTTCTTTGAGATTCACGGGATGAGATCCCAAATCCCATTGCTATCACACATGCTCCAGAGTTGGGATGTGGCCCAACAGTATTTCATGATTGGTGAGCACATCCTCATAATAGATGTTGAGGACATCTATTTTCTCACAGGTCTGTCCCGGAGAGGGGAACCTGTGCATCTTACTGGAACACAGTCCAGTGACTGCACATTTGATGACATGGTGTCACACCATTGTATCTCTACTTATCAATCTTCCAGTGAGAAGATTCTTATCAGGGATGTGGTGAACCACCCACTACGTACCATATTGCTTACTATTACTAGAGCGGTGGGTAGCCAAGCCCCACACATAGCTACTCAGACCCAGATGCTTTATGTGGAGGACTGCATGTCCCCCATGGTTTTCAACTGGTGCGAGGGTCTCCTCGTAAACCTCCGAGCTCAGTTGACCAAGTGTCGGCGGGGAGAGCTCAAACAGTTTGGTTATGGATCGATCGTGATATCGTTCCTCTTGGAGTGGATCCCTCTCTTACATCCGTAGGCTGTACTCAATGACAGGGAGCCTAAAGATCCCCACATGCTGAGATGGGCTGAGGTGATGACTCGTCATGGTGGAGGACCTATCATCAGTTTTGGTCTTGAGTTCTTTAGCTCGCCGGAAGGCTAATTACTCATGGTCAAGGACTTTCCATACAGTGGCACGGACTTCCGAGAGGATCCTGACTTGATGCTGCTAGAGGGTGCATCATGGCGTGACATAGGTGAGAACAAATTTACCTTCTACTTTTAATTTTGTATATTTACCATTTTTTTGATGTAGTGCTGACAAGTATATAATATGTGTGTGCAGATGTGGGGCATGTACAGCCGGTAGGAATTTCTCTCTTGGCGAGGAAAGATAGAGGTGGGGAAGCAGTTGTGCCCCTAAGTGCTCATGCTGCCATCGAGGAGATGGCGGAGGTATATAGGAACTTGTCCCAGCTAACAATGGAGGTTCCAGAGCCAGCGATAGATGACCTATCGAGACCTATGCAAAGGTTTGGGGTTGGAGCATCCGTATGCTTCAATTCCCTACTCTGCAAGGTGGATCGGATTGTGGACTGCTTCCTCACCCAGCGGAAGCAAGCTGTTCATTCTAGGGGTGGTGTATGGGTCAGGCGTCAGGCCTGATGACACTATTATACTTGTACTGAGAGCTTAGAGGCCTCAGATTTTGTACTACTAAAAGCTACGATGCTTCATATTTTGTAGAGACTCACTGAAAGCCATCGTGCTTCAGATTTTGTACCGGCACTACTTTTTGATGATATATATATATACAGACACTCTCGGCTATTTATACATTATGTGTTTTTAAAATGATGAGTGATGTGATCTTGTTTACATGTTTTCTTTTATACATTACATTATTTACATGTTGTGAATGCTTTTACATATTATGATTATTATGTGTGTGTGATGTACCAATCCAAAATGAAGTTGGCCATCGAGTCAGCAACTGTGTTTAACTCTCGTGGAATGTGTAGGTACTGAACGGATTCAAATGACCTTTCTAGGAGACATACTCATCTGAAGAGATGGAGTAAGATGGGATCACGGATGGTGTAAACCTAGTTAAGATGGGAAACCACTAATTGAGAATCCATGTGGATGACAATGTGGTTCATACCCAAGGAAATGGCGTTATCTAGGGTTCTGATTACTGCTTGATACTCTGTGGCATTGTTGGTCGCAAACCCTAGGCAACTTCCTCCTGATCTAATGAGCTCACCTATTGGGGAATATAGTACCTAGGCTGTCGAAGCAAGGTTACGAGTATGCCGGCAGGCGCCGTCCGCGAATCCATAGCATGTTTCCATCTGCACACGCAGACAAAACATGGTATAAGGAGCGGAAACAAGATCTAAAGACACTAAAAAACAAAAGCATTACAGCACACACAAAAACAAAAAAGACACGCCATGCACAGTATATACAAGAAAGTCTAAGCGTGACGAGTTTAGGTGTAATATCTCTTCATGTAAAGCCCATTGTGGGGTTCACCCAAAGAGATTCCATCGTAGTCTTCAAGCTCGTAAGATCCCTTCTCCAAAACATGTTTGACAATGTAAGGTCCATGCCACATGGATTCGAACTTTCCTGCTCCTAGTTTGTCATGCTTATGGTCATAGGTGAGGACCAAGTCACCCTCGTTAAAGATACAAGGTTCGACTAACTTGTCATATTGGGATTTGATGCATTTCTTATGCGCTTCATTAGCAAGAGCGGCATCTTGGTGGGACTCGTCAAGTTTTGTTAAGTGCAAGAGACGTTCTTCTTCGGCAGTAGTGTTAGGAAGAAGTTCGACAGTGAGTTGTAGAGATGGAATTTCGCACTCTATAGGTAGGACAGCCTCCAATCCATATACCAATAGGAAGGGAGTGAAGCTTGTGGCGGTTTTTACGGAAGTTCGATAGGCCCATAATGCTGAGAAGAGCATGTTGTGCCAATTGGACTTATGTGTCCCTACCATCCTTTGGACCATAGTTTTCAAGACCTTGTTAATGGCCTTGACCTATCCATTGGACTGCGGGTAGTAGGGTGTTGAATTTTCATGGCAAAAACCCATCTTGTCACTCAGTTCATCAACCATATGGTTCTGGAAATGGGAACCATGATCGGTAACAATTTCCTGAGGAACTCCAAACCGTGCTATTACATGGTTGAACATGGTGCCAAAATTTTTAAGGCCAAATGGGAGTTTGAAGTATGCAAACGTTCCCCACGGGAAGATGAAAGCCGTCTTATGTTGGTCGGATGGGTTGATCTCAATCTAGTTGTAACCAGAAAATCCATCCATAAATGAGAAGATGACGATTGCGGCACACTTATCGATAATCTGGTCGATGAAGGGGGTCGGGTAGTTGTCTTTTGGACAAGCCCGGTTAAGGTCCCGATAATCGACACAGACATGAATGGTACCCTACTTTTTGTTCACAAGGACGACATTTGAGACCCAATCCGTCAATGGGACAGGATAAATGAAACCAGCCTTTAAGAGCTTTTCAATTTCTGCCTTAATTGCCGCAGTCTTTCGGGGGTGTACTGGTCGCAACTTTTGGCATACAGGCTTGACATTGGGATAGGTTTTGATTTCATGAGAAACAATTGCAGGGTCTATCATAGGCATCTCCTCATAGGACCAAGCAAATACATCTCGAAATTGCTTGAATAAGGCCATGCCATTAGCTATTTCTTCAGGGGAACACTTCTGGCCTATGCGAATGTGTTCCACTATACCAGGTGTGACCGAGATGTCTACTGGGGTGGTTGGCTCAATGTTGGCCAAGTTGCCCTCTGTGTCCGTAAGACATGTAAGGATGGGGGAATGAGGGAACGGGTAGATATCGGGTGAAAAGAGGGTATGGATGTTGTCCTCTATGTACTCCAAAGGAGGAAGAAAAGATGACCTATGGTGGAGATCATCCCATGGAACGTCGTCAATGTTCATAACTTCCATGATGGACTCGTCTGAATGAAAAGTCTGAAGTAAGAGATTAGGTAGAGATGACGTCCGTTGTAGAGAACAGGATGGAGAGTCCATGGTTAAATGGTCCTCCGGTGCTGATGGGATAGCCTCGTAAATACATTCAACGGGTGAAAGAGGCATTATGTCTCCAGGCAGGTGTGTTGTGGCTTCATCTGGTACAAGCCAAGCATCATTAGAGTGAGATGAAATCTCTGTGGAGATCATGTTCACCATAGCAACATGATTAGGGGGGTCTGTGGTTGGAAAAATTCCCATGAGAGATGAATCTTTCCAAAGGCCAACCCCTATACTCTCTTACTATTTTGACATCTATCCAATGGAAGGATAATGGTCACCAAGATGAGTAGTAGTGTCTAGTGTACAAAAATCTAATTGGTCGATAGTAACAATTTGTCCTTGGTGGGGGAATTGTAGTATGCGGAAGACTAAAGAGGCTACCGCCTGCCTGGTGTAAAACCAATTGCGACTAAGCAAGAGATTATAATCTATTGGGGCCGAGAGAACTTCCATGTTAACGGTTATGGTCTTTCTTCCCAACTCAACTGCAAGAGCTTGTAAGAGCCCATGGGGTTGAAAGCCACGCCCGTCGAATGCTTTCAACATGGTGGGAGAACGATTCAGTTCGAGGGAGCCTATGGCTCTCCCACAGGCAATGGACATGATAGAAGTGGAGGAGCCTTCATCCAAAAGGGTATGATGGACAATTTTCCCAGCAATGTTCGCAGAAACTTGGAATGCGAGCTGGTGTGAGAGCCTCAACTTAAAGTTGTCAAGTCAGAACATGATGGTATTCGAGGAATCGGGGTCGACTACACTGATGGACGCAAGGAGAGTTTTGCACTGATTAGGACAATTTTGCAAAACTTCCAGGGTATACATGGTGCAAGGAGCTTGTTCCAAGTCCTCTACGATATTATAATTTTGTGCCGCTCGAGCATTAGGATTGAAAACAGCTTTTCGAATTGCAGTCTTGGGTGGTCGCAATATTGAGTCTAAGGAGGGCTTCTCAATGGTGAGAGAAGTTGATGGTACAGTGACATCAGTTAAGGAGTTGGAATATTTTTCAGCATTACTTCCAGTGGATTCCTTCGAAGGGACCGGTTCGTAAGATTTCGAGCGAGTGTTCAAATTTATCGTCTCGTTACGCACCATGAGAACATGCGCAGTATTAGATGGTTCCCCCTGGGCTGGGGGGGTTGAGAAATCATCTGTTGGTTCTGAGTAGGAAATGGGTCATTGAGGACGATGGGAGTTGGTTTACCCCTAAGAAACTTTTGTACTTCATCTCTATGGGGACATTCTTTGGAGAAATGGCCTTCTCCACACAGTAAACAAGGATACTTCAGTTTCCATTTCTACATGGTATCGTTAGGAGTGCTCTTTGGTTCCTCCTGGGAAGAAGACTTTTTGGGTTTCCCCTTGTTCTTCTTCTTACCGCCAGACTTCTGAGATGAAGCTAGTTGGACATAATTCACCTCTTTAGTTACAATAGGTGTGATGGACTTGGTGGTGCTGTGGCCAGCCGGAGTCGGGTTGGATGATCCAACAGTGCTAGTAGTAGGCTGGGTGTTAAGGGAGCCAATGATTCCATCAGTTTGGAGTCCCTTATGTCGTTTCGCAGCGTCATGAACATCATGGGGTGCGTCAGGAAGAATATCAAACAAAGTGCCAGATTGAGTATAGACGAGGTCTAGTACATGGGCACTCGCGATGGCTTGTTCTTCGGTGACAACACCTCTCATAGCAACGTATCTTGCTATGGTAGGGATGAGGGATTTTGTGAACCATTCTGCTAGGAGATGATCTGGAATAGGAGCTTTAATGAGACGTTTTCTCCATCGCCATTCATGGATATGATCTGAAATATGGGTGGCGATATTCTAACGGAGCGAGGTTAAAAGATCGGTACTAGTTTCATACCGTATGGGCAACTGGAAATGTGTCAAAAAGTTCATGGCAAGAGAACCAAAATCAGGAAAAGAGTGGGGTGGCAACTCAATGTACCAACTGGCAGCTGAACCGGTGAGAGTCCTTTGAAACAATATAAGATGAATTGAATAGTTCATTAAGGAATTAGATGAACACCATAAGTGGTATGTCATCACATGGTTTTTAGGGTCTTCACCCGGCTTGTCGTCAAATTTGGGGATATCAGACGGAAGTTTCACCGGAATCGGTGGCCAATTAGATCCGTGGTAAATAGGATCGTTGGTTAAATGGGATAGGTCAAGCAAGTCCAAAGTAGTTAGGAAGGGAAGCTGTGGATTAGGCTACGCGAATTGATAATACGGATCAGGCGTGTAAGGACCAAACTGACTGTAAGGTGTACCAGGAGGAAACTGGCCGTAGGGGGGGGTGCCACCCAGACCGTAAGGGTGTCCGCCACCATAAGGTGGTCCATTCCAATAAGGTGGGGGCCCACCTCCACCACCGAGAGGGGTTGGAGGTCCACCTCCACCACCGAGGGGAGGTGGAGGTCCATAACCATAATGAGGTGGCCCACCGCCATTTCCACCTGGAGGGGGTGGTGGACCACTTCCACCGCCAGATGGATGGGGGCCCCCACCACCTCTGCCGCCGAAAGGATGAGGGTCTCTACCACCACCTCCACCACCATAGTAATTAGGTCCTCCACCACTTCCACCTAGAGAGGGTGGTGGACCACCTCCACCACCCAAAGGGAAATGTCCTCTTCAATCATGATAGGATGGTCCCCCACCGCCTCCACTGGGAGGGGGTGGTGGACCATTCCCGCTACCGCCGGAAGGGTGAGGGATACTGTTGGTAAAATGAAGTGGACCTCCACCAAGGTTAGGTGGGGGCCCACCGCCTCCAACATGAGGTGGGGTAGGGCCGATCAGGGGTGGTGGTACTTGAGGGATAGTCGGTTGGGGCCCGTGTTGCAACATAGGTTGTTTTCCCCATAGAATGTATGGATTCCCAGGATAAGGTATCCCGTATGGTGCATTTCTGGGATTGGATTGGCCTGGCGCAGGGTTAACAGAACTTGGATACACTTGACTCCATGAGGGTTGAGTTACATTGGATGGCCCCTCAACATGAGATAATCCCGTGGTGGATGGTCTAATGGGTTCGGAAGGTCCAACGGAAGGTCCATTGGGTATTCCACCACCTATGTTCTGGTTAGGAAATGGGGGTTTCCCCCCAGCCACAACAGGTTGACAACTATTCAAAGGTTGAAAAAACGTAGGTTGTTGAGTAGTTACCATAGTAATAACATTACCAATAAGATAATTTGTGGGAATGGAATACCCTCCCCTTGAATTTTGAGGTGGGGAAGGAACTAGTAAAGTAACTGTGGTAGTGACAGGTGTGTTGGACTGTTGTCCTTCCACAAGTTGGTTTACTTGAGGTGCAGGACTAGACTCTTGCAAGGGTTGACCAGTCCTATTAGCGGTCTCGTGTGTTAAATTTTTGGAATTTACTTCAATCTAATCTAGGATATTAACTGAGAGAACAACATGTATAGCATATCTACAGCATATCAATCATGGAAACAATAATGCAAGCACACAAGAGACACAAAGATTTACTTGGGGAAAACCATAAAGGTGAAAAACCCCAATAACTTCCTCAGAGAGATAGATAGAGCAATGATACAACCCAAACCTAAGAGATAGACATATCCTAGCAGCAGATCCTCCTCCTCCATAAGTGCGCCACTCCTCCTTGAGTGCATGAGTGAGAAGTGAGTGATCAAATAGAGTGCCTCCCACACTCTATTTATACTTGACTTGACTTGCCTTTTACATAAATCATGTAGGCTCAAACTTAACCACATAACATAATGCTGACTGGGCCGACCCCCAATAGGGTGGTCTAATAACCCTTCGACCCACATGGCCGACCCCCAATAGGGTGGTCTAATAACCCTTTGACCCACATGACTTATACAGGGCTGACCCCAACAAGGTGGTCTAATAACCCATCAAGTATAAGTTACGACATTTACAATATAAATGACGACACTTCCGTATAGAGGAATAATACCATCTCTATAGGAGTACATACAACATACATATATGAAATACATTCCGAAGTTACATATACATCAACACTCCCTCTTAACTAGGAAGGTATTTCTCAGCACAGGTCTTCTAGCACAAGTCTTCTTCTCTGGATCATCGTCACTGGATAATCGTCATCGAGACATCATCATCGTCACTGCTGTTGCTATCTCAATCAATCTCTGAATCTACTCGTCATAGGAAGTTCTACAGAGCCAGTCCTTTTTCACACTCAATGTAGGCCCACCACCTGCATATCTTCATCATCACTAGCCATACTGTGGAATCCTCAGGACTTATTATGTGCATCACAAAACCTCGAAAGAGCATCCCAAGCTGTTACAAGCACACGGCTCTACATATAGGATCTCCCAGGGCCATATTATATGTGACCTCACCACAAAACCTCACAAGAGCATCCCAGGATGTTATGAGCATGCAGCTCTACCTATAGGATCTCCCAAGGCACGAGTTACATGTGGTCACCACAAAACCTCGCAAGAGCATCCCAGGACTGATTACGGGCACACAGCCCAACCTATTGAATCTCCCAAGGACACGAATTATATGCCATAGGACAAAACCTCGAAAGAGCATCTGCCAGATATCCCAGGGCAATGAATTACATGCCATAGGAAAAACCTCGTAAGACTGTCTGAAGATCTCCCAGGGAAACGAATTACATGCTCATCTACACAACCTGATCCATGGCCATAGAGTATCAACCTGATACTCACCATACATCATCCTGATGTACACATGATCATCCTGATCATCATCACTGCAACATCCTGCTGCATGTCATCTAGAGCAACATCCAGAAGCTCGTCATCCATGATCATCCTGATCATACAATGCATCTACCTGATGCATACCAAGTATCTTCTTGATACATATCATCATACATGATCCACCTGATCATACAATGTATCCACCTGATACAAATACAAATACATGATACATATCACCATACATGATCCACCTGATCATACAATGTATCCACTTGATACATATACAGATACATGGTCCAAGCATCCAACATGATGCATATACAAAAATACATACACATGATCCAATCGATCATATCCAGCATCCAACATGATGCGTACATACATATAAATGATCCAACTGATCATATCCAGCATCCAACATGATGCATACATACATAAAAATGATCCAACTGATCATATCTAGCAGAAACCAGAACATCATCCTAATGCTCATCATTCAGCACTTACATCCACATCCATTTGAAGGATCCTCCTTCCAACATGCTTGGAATGGCTTCGGCAAATGTGTCCATCACTTCTTCCTCGAAGTGTCCTCGATCTGAAGAACGCCAAGCCTCTCTCTGAAGTACTCGAACTTCACCCTGGCTAGTGGCTTCATCAGCACATCTGCAATCTACTCATCCGTCGCAACATATAGGAGCTTCACAGCTCCTCTCTGCACCATATCCCTGATATAGTGATATTTGATCTCTATGTGTTTCGACCTGTCATGAAACACTAGGTTCTCGGACAGCTTCACACAACTCTGGTTATCACAAAAGATACCAGTAGCATCCAATGGGAGATCAAATAAATCATACAATAGCTTCCGTAGCCATACTGCCTCACAACTAGCTGAATAGGCTGCAACATACTCTACCTCAGCTGTACTCAGTGCTACGCAGGACTGCTTCCTACTAAACCAAGAGATCATACCTGATCCCATATTGAAGCAACACCCAGATGTTCTCTTCCTATCTGCAGCACTGCCAGCCCAATCTAAATAAACATAACCTTGCAGGTTAAAATTTTTATTCGCTTCATACTTGAGCCCATAATCCACTGTACCCTTCAGGTACCTCAGAATATGCTTTACAACAACCAGGTGAACACTCCTCGGATCCATCAGGAACTGGCTCAATGTGTTCGCCGCAAAGCAAATATCTGGTCTTGTGTTCGTCAGGTACATCAAGGACCCAATTATCTGACGATACATAGTGATATCAACTAGCTCAGAAGCATCACACAGAAGCTTCAAGTTTGATGCCATAGGTGTGGCCATAGCCTTGCAGTCCATCATCCTGAACCTCTTCAGGATCTCTACTGCATACTTCCCTTGTCCAAGGAATATTCCATCACTCTGCCACACCTCCATGCCAAAAACAAATAGTGTATCATCCCCAAGTTCCTCAACTCGAACTCGGCAGCAAGCTTTCGCTGTGTGTCGGCAATCAATCTATCCTCACCTGATACAAACAGGTCATCCACATAGTAGTATCATTGGATTTCCTTCCTCAACCTTGTAGTAAAGGTTGGAACCCGCTTTACTCTTGGTAAAGACCAAACTGGATAGAAAGTTGCCTATCCTACCACACTGATTTCTGCACATATATGATCTCCTGTCATGTGTCTCAGAACCAAGTGGCTGCTCCACATACACTTCTTCTTCAACTACACCATTCAAGAAAGCTGTCTTGAAATCCATCTAGTGTATCTTCTATTTCATCACTTTTATATTTCTCTATGCTGCCATCTGCAGCATGCTTGATCTTGATAGATCCATATGGAAGTCATAACAAACTTCCCTTCAGGTCTTGGGATTACATCCCAAACATCATTCTTCATGATCGACGGATCATGGCATTCTTCCCATATCCTGGGAACTTCAATATCTTTAATAGATAATTTTGTTGCTAAACAAATGTTGTAGTTCTTCTTTTGTAGGTGATGGCATACGATCTTTCCTACACAACAAGTTAAATTGCATGATTAGAAAACATCTCATAGTTCTCAGAACAAATTCTTACACATAAAGAAATATGTCATACAGTCATGCAATTATCTTAGCCAATGCTTCAATACAACATTTATCCATATCCCGTAACTTTCTAGATGCCTTCCAATCTCTACCAGAACATTGTTAAGAGTGTGCACAAATCCCAACATGTCAGCAAAGAGGTTTCATTCTAGATAAGTAGCAATAGAATGTTGTAAAGTGCCATAGGCCACTTACCCATGCATATTAGTAGTATATTGTTCATCAATGCAACTATTCTAATATGCATAATACACAACCTAATTCTAGAAACATCAGTATATACATTATTGAACAGTATTATTTAAACAATAAAATATGCAAGTAATGACAATTCAAATACTTATCTTTGTTTGTTTGTTGGGTTGACTCCCTCTCAGTCTTTGCTTCTTTTTTGCAACTCCATTCTTATGTGGATTGTGAGAAGTGGTCAACTCCCTCTGAATATCTCCATCATTGCAGAAACTACTAAAGTGTGCTCCTTTGCTTTCTTGCAGGAACAACTGAAGTGTGCTCCCTCTTGATCTTTGCTTCCTAGATTACCTGTTCTTGAACTCATATTCATCCTTGGTCCCTATGCATTCTTATTAGTATCATGATTGTGTAATCCTTGTGATCTCATATAAAATCATGCATTCATTAGTATACTATTAAAACACAATAATCTCAAGCATGTATAGTCATGATCATTTCAAATAGAAATAATAAGCATTAGCATTCAAGGGTTATATAAGATTCTTATGGTTAGTCAAATCATAAGAAACATAACATGTCTAAACCTATAATTACTCAAACCTATGACTCTTCGGGTTAGTCATATCATTAATTAAGGTAAGACACATAATATGCATATACCCATGATTATTCAAACTTATGACTTCATGAATAATCATTATCAACAACAAAACAATATAAGATCCTAACACAAGGTAGGATTCTAGCTTGATATAGGAAAAACATACCTAGATTATCATGCTAGCTAGTTATGTCTAATATACCCGCATAATGTCTTCTGGTTCTCTTCAGTGACTTGTGCTAGTAACCTGCATGTCTCATAAGTTAACCATTATAGAATCAAGTTATACATACCTCGTAAATGGATCTTCTATGTGATCCATGACAATGGATGAATCCTTGTCTTCATGTCATCGTGATCTTGAACTAGAACATGATTTGTCTTTCTTGGTGTACCTTTCATGTTAGCAGACAACATAAACCTCATACAACACCATAATGCATTAGTACAATCATAAGTGTCAACACCCTAACCAATGAATATCTTCTATCATGCATTCATAATTTTGTTAAGGTGATACGAAAAATCTAAAATCAAGATTGTACTAACCGTAATAACATGAAGACAAACATACCATAAACTTAATCATGAACAAATATCAAAACATACCTCGATGAGTCATACCTGTCGAGATCGCTTGTAATATCCTTATGTAAGGCCTTAGCCTCATCTCCCTCTGAAACAGGAACTTCTTCACTTATGCAGGTGACCAATCCATCTTCTTCTAGGATTAACCCAATCCACTTGATTTGCAAGAAATTGATCTGGAGCTGTAATAGGGTTTGTCAGAGAAACCCCAAAAATTCAAACTTCCAAAAGGATAGAAATATGCGCCTTGATGGGCTGATCAAGTTGGTATATTCAAAATTTGAAAACTGTAAAGTTTCACTCCTCAATTTTTCCTTTGAAACTTCTTGATTCACTGGACGTGACCCTGAACTGGGGTTTGATGAAGCCCACTCTTCTGCCCAATCAAAAGGTTTGATCCAAAGCTCTAAGCTTCTATTTTTCTGAGGAGCTTCCAGCCGTGGTCACAGATTTCAAAAATTCCCATTTTTACAGAAGCCCTAATTTTCCACTTTTCTGATCAAAGTCCCGAACTAGGGTCTGATCAAGCCCGGCCTTCTGCCCAACCAAAAATTATGATCTTGGTCTCTAAATTTTTATTTTTATGAGTAGCATTCAGCCGTGGTCTCCGATTACAAAAATTCCAACTTTCTCCAAAGCCCTAAATTTCGGAAGCCATGAATGAAGGTACTAAAAAATAATTCTGTTTTGATAGAAATATGTATTTGATTGTTTCTGGTGTAACTCCAAACGTTTTGATCCACAGGGCCTGAAAACATTTTTTGAGATAGCCTGACCTGTTATCTTTCCATCCTGATAGGTCTGACCTCAATTGGATTCTCTGAGAGAGAGTTATGACAAGTGTCGCAACATGACCTATTTATGGGATAATACAAGAGAGCGAACTTGTACGGTGTGCCACGTGTCACTGTTTCAACTTCGGCCTCTGAAATTTTTTCTTGAGATAGCCCAACCTGTTATATTTCCATCTCGATAGGTCTGACCTCAATTGGATTCTCTGAGAAAGTTTTATGCCAAGTGTCGCAATGTGACCTGTTTATGGGATAATACAGGAGAGCGAACTTGTACGGCATTCCACGTGTCACTGGTTCAACTTCGGCCTCTAAAAATTTTTCCTGAGATAGTACAGTCTGTTTAATACCTGTCACTTTTTACAAAATTTCATTTGGATCTTCCTAGCCCAAGTTATTACCTTTTTCCCAAGGTCACCTGATTTTGACTCAGATCTGGAAGAGGCAGAAACCCTATATTGTACAGATCATAAATCACAACATACAACGAATTAGAGGTTTTACTTTGGACACAAGGTACATGGGGATTTAGTATTTGACCTGTAAAGGTTTCAGATCCGAAAACTTTTCCAAAACGGATTTATAGCGAAAGTTCTACGACGACTGGTTTTTGCTATATCAAGCCTTAGCATCGTAAGTGCAACAAGTGTCATACATGCCATATCATGCCTTCTTTTAGGCTAGCTCTGATACCATGTTAAATTTTCAGAATTTACTTCAATCTGATCTAGGATCTTAACTGAGAGAACAACATGTACAGCATATCTACAACATATCAATAATTGAGACAATAATGCAAGCACACAAGAGACACAAAGATTTACTTGGGAAAAACCATAAAGGTGAAAAACCCCAATAACTTCCTCAGAGATAGATAGAGCAATGATACAACCCAAACCTAAGATATAGACATATCCTAGCAGCAGATCCTCCTCCTCCATAAGTGTGCCACTCCTCCTTGAGTGCATGAGTGAGAAGTGAGTGATCAAATAGAGTGCCTCCTGCACTCTATTTATACTTGACTTGACTTGCCTTTTACATAAATCATGTAGGCTCGAACTTAACCACATAACATAATGCTGACTGGGCCGACCCCCAATAGGGTGGTCTAATAATCCTTCGACCCACATGGCCGACCCCCAATAGGGTGGTCTAATAACCCTTTGACCCACATGACTTATACAAGGCCGACCCCAACAAGGTGGTCTAATAACCCATCAAGTATAAGTTACGACATTTACAATATAAATGACGACACTTCTGTATAGAGGAAAAATACCATCTCTATAGGAGTACATACAACATACATATATGAAATACATTCCGAAGTTACATATACATCAACATCATGGTCGGAAGGTTGTTCTAGTGATCCAAAAGATATCGGATGAACTGGGATGGGTTTGTAAGGGGGTAACGATGGGTCTTGAACCCGTCCTTGGAGACTTGAGTGCCAAAATTCTTCAGCCATGGAACGAAAGTGAGCTAATTGGCCACGAAAGTAGGCTAAAGTGCCATCCGGATTAGTCCCACTCGGTGGGGATGAGATGGAAAAATGATCCACTGTGTGGTCTATAGAAGATGTCCAATAAGCTGCTGAAGGAACAACAGCTGCTGTAGGGTCGTCCTGGGGTCTGTTCATCCATTCCAATGATCCAGGTTCTCCAAGGATGATGGGAGAAAGGTCTTGTGAAGCGAGGGTTTGTGCTCCTTCATCCTGCTGGCGATGAGAGGCAGGTGAATCCGGAGGATTTTGTGGAAACAAAAGTCCTCCAACATTCAGGGTGGGTTTTCCACTTCAGTAACTACGACTGCATTACGCTGATCCATTCTTACCCTCGAAATAACATCCAGATTAAGGGGATATTCAGGCAATAACTTTAAGATCCTACAGGATCTTCTCCAGGGAAAATCCACCAGAGCGTCAAGATAATCATCCAGGATGGCTAAAACAGCGTTTCTCCTAAGGGTATGCTAAAAGAAAAGCAGTCCAGAAAATCCTACTCAAACTACAGCAACAAGCAAACTTATGTGACAGAGTGGATTCAAAAGTCTGGAACGTCACAAGATTATCAAGGCATTGCAAACCACGATATACTGTAGGGTCCAACAACATGACGCGACAAGGAGGATTGGGACCGTACCCTTTCCTGCATACCCAATTACCTGGACAGTACGTGCGTGCTAATCTCCCCGAGTGTTGTTCTCGGTGTATTGCTTTGCCAAGACGGCCAAATGGTTAACTCAGTTGGTTTCAGGAATCCTAGTGGTGTCTCCTGATATATGCAAGGTACGTGGGAGCTCAAGTCCATAGTGGTGCTGTCTAATGCACAACCGTTCAGCAAGAGACCTTCCAATATACTACCGAGTATGTGATACACCCTTCGATATATGCCAAGTATGGATTATGGTACTTGGTGGGTACGTGAAGGAGCTCGATATACCGATAAGTACGTGGAAGACTACAATACCACCGGGATACAGTGCTGGCAAATAACGATAGCTTCCATGCTTAACGATGCCGGAACACGTCTCTAACTTACACAAAAGTTGCTAAAAATTTTACCTAGTTCTACCATTAATTTTATCTTGGACGGTTAGGTGAATGCATGAGGTGAGTACATAATCAGAAGCATAATGAAAGCCCTGGCTACATGCATGAAATATTCTTTTCTTTCAATGAATTCTAGCTATGGGAAGGAGAAAGCTTTTTCCAATAGTATTACCAAAACAAACTCAATGCAACACAATCCCAATTCAAACAAATCTTGACAAAAAAAGTATTCTTTTCCTTTTTCAATGAAACACAAAAAATCAAAACACTACTATCCAAATCAAAGCATTTTTTCTTTTCTTTTTTCTTTTCAAATCAAAACGACACTAGGTAATGAAAAGAGAGGATTCTGAAATGGAATATGCAAGTTTTTCAATTTCACTTTCAATGATCTAAAAGCAACAAAAATTAAAAATGCATCTATCTTTCCTTAGCATGGAATCACTTTTTGCAAAAATTGAAGCGTACTTTGAGTTTTTCAAGAAAATGAGCGATTCATAGTTCGAGAAAAACACAATAAATCATACATTCATTCAACTTTTCCAAAACACAAATGAGAATTTTCCAATGCACAATAATTTTTCTTCAACAACATTCAAGAAATGATGGGAAAGAAGCACTTTTTAACTTTTCAATGGATGCATCAAAGAATAAACTTGATAACAACTGAGATTTCAGATCTAAATGACTGAAAAGAAAACACTACTTGCAGCATTAGCACATTCAGAAAACTCAAGAAAAGACAAGAACTCAATCCAGTTGAAAAATACACTTAACTCAAAATCAAGAAACAACAAGCAAAATAAGCAAGCAAAGCTCAAGCAAAAATGAAAACGAGGTCTGGAAGCTGATCTAATGTAATAATGAGATCAGGGATGGAAGGAAGGGAATGCAAGGGTGAACGGATGAAGGTGGGGGAGACAAGAGTATCCACCACTACCGGTCTTCAAACTTGTCCAAAATGGAACCCAAAATCAATCCAAACAAAAACAAACACTCAAAATACAAATCATAAATGGGATCCCTAGCTGGATCTTGCAGCATAGAGAGAGTTCATACAACAAACCAAAGTCCAAACTATCAAATAGAGAAGAGATGCCTGCATGTCAAAATTTGACAAATCGGCGCACTTTGTCCTTGTACACAGTGTGACGTTGCAGTTTGCTTACATGGGAAGTGTGACGATGTCGCAGTTTGCCAATGCAAGGGGTGCGACGAGTAACTAACCGGTAAAGAACAGAGACTCAAAATGACACAGTGTCGCTCTGTTTCCACTGCCCAGGTGCGATAGGCGAAGTCTAGATTCAAAAATGAATCATATCTCTCAGCAATGAACCATGGAATGGTTTGGGAATGAGTTGTATAAACTTAGAGGAAGTAGATCAGAGTCTTCAATACGAAGATCTGATAGTGAAATCAACTCCAAGAATTAAATGGAAAAAATAAAAGGCTTGTGTCAAGCAATCAACTGAAAATGACTCTCATATTAACAACTATTGACCAAACTCTATATAATCCCCAGTATGGTTTCTAGATTTGTTATCGGACAATCCACTCGAGTGGATGCGAGCCGGATCTCCCTAGCTCAAAGTGATTCTAGAACAAATAGAACAGACTACTAATGCATTTCCTATATCTACTTAAGGATCGAGTAATAGATGTCTTACCTTTTCACTACGCAATACTTTCTCCTGAATGTTGCTCCATGTCTCACGGTCGTCAGATCGAAGATGCAAGACCTATCAAGACAAGAAATAAGAGAAACCAGTAAAAGACATCTATACAATAAGAGATCTAAGTAAACAGTTAAGGAGGTAAACTACTCAATATCATTGCATACATGAACAACATTTGTGGAAATCATTTGTATTACTACAAATAGGGGAGTACATGATAGAGATATAGAACCACAATCAAGGCTTAACATTGTAGCCCTTCTCCGACGAAGCCAATTGCCATATCCTTCCATGGAAGTATGAGTTCTCCAATAGGTGAGTAGAGGTGTTCTAAAAGTTATTTCACCAGCATGTAGATACCATAGCCTTCCTCCCTTTGGGATGGGAGTGACCTTCATTTATATAGGACTAAGTGGATAGGGTATGGATAGGATAGGTTGAGAGATGGTAGGAGGCTTAAGTGATCTCTCCAAAGGTTTAGGAACCGAGTGCCAACTCTTCCAAGAGATCAGGGATAGGGTCCCAAGTCAGCAAGCTTCGAGATGGACCTCGAAGAAGCTATTTTTCCATCTCTCTGACTTCGTCGCACCCTGTAATGGAGCAAGGTGCGACGTCGCATGTTGCTAGTGTGCAACCTATGACGACCCTTCAAAATGGAGCACAATTGGGTACAAATCCTCCCAGGATGATTACTTAGTCCAGGGGTATTCAGGGGTGTATACACTGAATCTTATGATGAGTAGATTTTGGGTGTAACAAACTTCCACACTAGAGCTTAGCTCTTAAACTATCAACTTGTAACAGTAACCACTCTCAGGTCACGGGTTCGATTCATGGGAGGAGCTATCAAAACCTGCTATCAAACCCTAATCTTTCGTAGGCTAGTTGGCCTCTCGCTAGAACCACTCTCTAACACATTGAATGCCAAAGAAAAACAACAACGACGAAACTTAGTGGTGATTAGGGTTATTAGGAGTGTTTAATGCCAGAGTTGGATTACGAATGTGGTAGATAGTAGTGTTTAATTCCAGGGTTGGATTACAAATGCCTGCTAACACATATACAACTTCATCATTATTACCCTGTCTTTATCATACATTGGCACATGGGCTAGGTTTGCAACCCTATTATATATATATTTCAATATAAGTCATAGTTTACATTAGAACAATGAATCAACTAGGCGTCGATCTTATGTTCTAAAAGTTTCACATGAACACTTTTATAATCATGTTATTTCATATTTGAGCTAAGATATAACTTTATACGAATAGGATTTGCATATAGATATTATGCTATAAGATTTACATAGGATTTGCCTATAGTTTACACTATAGGAATTCGTTGGAAGTTGTATATAGTTCATCTATTATAGGAAATTGCATGGAAAACTACATATACTTAACATGCTATAGGAATATTTGGTACCTTACATATAGTCTAGGTATCATAAAGGCACATCATCCTTTTACAAATAATTGCATTGGCATATTATATTAAACTATTGCTACAGTAACCTAGTTTATCATTTAAATGTTAAACAAATAAATGTATAAATTGTATAGTTTATAACTATAAAACGTTAGACGAGTCGCATTATAAGTACTTCCTCAGGTCAAGCTTGTATAATGTAGGATATTAAATAAATCCGGAACTAGAAACCAGAGATACCTTAGCATCAAACTCTAAGTTCAGATTTTCACATCATTAATAGCTATCTCCATGGAGTACCTTAGAAACTTATACAAAATCATTGATGGCTAACTGAAAGTGCATTTTAAAAACATACTAGTATTACTTGATCCGATGTGTCACTCTTACCTATCATCTGTGAAATGGAAGGTTCAAATGCTTTAGCATAAATGCTAAGTAAGCCTCGGGGTACGCATTGGACCCCTTTCATCATTAAAAGAAGAACAATAGTTAGCACTTATAAACTTTAATATTATTTGAGCATCGATATAAGTAATCTAAGAATATAGTTGAGACAACGAAACATTCAATGGCATCTTAATGTAGACTTTAATTTCATTTCATAACAAGATTGCAAACATTACACTGTATGATAGTTACAAACATTTATTCCAACATGACGACATAGAAGCATTAATTATAATTCTGCACAGCTAGTACATGCATTAAATGTTATATTGAAAAAATTTAAATTTTGTGAAATTTTCGGGTGTTACGGGGTGAGAGTAGAAGATCAAGGGAGAGTGAGCATGAAAGAGTGAGAGGGAGAGGGAGAGTGAGCATGGGAGAGAGAGAGAGGGGAATTGGGAGATAGAAAGAGGGAGGGGGTGAGGGGTAGAGGGAGGGGTAGAGAGAGGGAGAGAGGGGAGGAGAGACGAGGATAGGGAGTAAGTGGGAATAGGGGGAGAGTGGGGCATAGCCAAGGGAGTGAGGGAGGGAGAGGGAGAGAGAGAGGGGGGGGGAGAGAGAGAGAGAGAGAGAGAGAGAGGGAGAGGGAGAGGGAGAGGGAGAGGGAGGGAGAGAGAGGGTGGTAGAGGAGGGTGAGAGAGAGGGGGAGAGGGGGTGGGAGATAGAGAGAGGGGGAGAGGGGGTGGGAGACAGAGAGAGGGGGAGAGAGAAGGGTGGAGAGTGGGGATACCATGGGGGAGAGAAGGGGATATTAAGGGATGGGCAGGGAGAGGGAGAGGGATAGATGGTGGGTAGAGGAAGGGGAGAGACATAGGGAGTGTTAGGAGGTTTGCATAGTGAGAGAGGGAAGGAGAGAGGGGGGGAGTGTTAGGAGGTTGGCAGAATGATAAAGGGAAGGAAATATATAGAGGGGGCAGAGAGAGAGAGAGAGGTAGGGGAGAGAGAGGGTGGGAGGAGAGAGAGGGAGGGGAGAGAGAGAGGGAGGGGATAGAGAGTGCATGAGAGAGAGGAGGGGAGAGAGAGAGGGGGGAAGAGAGAGAGGGAGAGAGGAAGAGAGAGGGAGGTAGAGGGAGAGGGATATGGACATGGAGAGGGAGGGAGGGAGAGAGAGAGAGAGAGAGAGAGAGTGAGGTGGGCGGGGGGGGAGGTGGAGAGGAAGGGGGAGAGAGAGAGGGGTGCCAGAGGGGTTGAGACAGAGGGGGGGTATTAGGGTGTTGGGGGAGAGAGAAGGAGGGGTATTATCCTATTAGGGTAGACACAGAGGGGTAGGTATAGTGCGTGAGAGAGGTGGGGGATAATCATAGGGGGAGGAATATGAGTTCTCTATGAGAGAGAGGGAGAGATAACAAGGGTGGGGGGGAAGGAGGGAGGTCAGTTGTAGGTGGCATGGAGCTAGGGTGGTTGGGATATATGGGGTGGTAGGGGGGTGTGGTGGACTAGTGTTAGGGGTAGGAGTAATGTATTTTGGGTGTGAGAGAGGGAGAAATAACAATAGTGGGGGGAGGGTGGGGGGGACGGGGGGTGTTAGGGGGTTTTAGGAGGGGGGGAGAGAGAGAGAGAGAGAGAGAGAGAGAGAGAGAGAGAGAGAGAGAGGATTTTTTGGGTAGGTGGAGGAGTAGAATGGTGATAGAGAGAGAGAGAGGAGGGGGGTTTCGTTGTAGGGAGAGTAGGGGGGTTTGTTTATGAGAGAGGGAGAGATAAAGGGGGTGGGGGCAGTGGGAAGGTGTGTGGAAGGAGGGTTGGTGTGGTTTTATGATGTTTTGGCAGAGAGAAAGAGTTGGGGGTTATGGGCTGGTTGAGTAGAGAGAGGGAGAGAGGGAGGGAGATAGAGAGAGAGAGATGGGGGGGTCAGGAGGGTGAGGATGTGGGTTATTAGGGGTGGGGAAGAGGATAGGTTCAATGAGAGAGAGAGAGAGAGATCGAGGTGGGGAGTAGCGATTATGGAGGATTAGGACAATTAAAGAGAAGGGAGGGTATATGGTGGGGGGAGAGAGAGAGAGAGAGAGATGGGGGGTGTTCTATGGTAGTGGGAGGGGGATTAGAAGAAATAGATATATAGAGAGAATAGCTTAGGGGTAGGTGGAGTAGGAGAGAGGGGGGAGTGAAGGGCATGGTTATGGTTAGTAAGAGTAGGAGGGGGTTTACGGAGAAATAGGGGTTATTAGGGATAGTGAGAGGGAGAGAGAGAGGGGGGGGATTACGGGGTTGGGGAAGAAAGTGAGGTGTGGGGGGATGAGGATGAGATAGGGTGTTTATAGTGGGGAAGGGAGGGAAGAGGGGGGTAGGAGTAGGGGAAGAGAGAGAGTGGGGTTTATGAGTAGAGAGAGGGGGAGGGTGTGTTTCCACCTATAGACACCTGGGTAACGTGGCAGAAATATTCAAGCCACTTGGTGTGTCCTTGGGGGAAAGTCCCAAGTAAAGTACTATCACTTTATATTGACTCCTCTGTTTAGGCTAACTCCTAACAAAGCCAAGGGTGGTAGACCTTAAGAAATGTTACTAAGTATTTTAGCTCGTAGATCTTAAAATGGAAGTAAGTTTTGTAGGAGTTTTGAAGATAAATTGTTGAAACAAGATTATTGCAAAATAATAAGTTAGATCAACAACATAACATATAAATATCTAACATAAACAACAATAAGATGATATTAAGCAAATAAAGGTATTGTTGTAAAGTCGATCAGTGCCATATGGAGTCAAATAAATGTTGCTAAAATTAAATGTTTTTCAATTGTATCTTGGTTAGTTTTAAATTATTATCATGAGTGCATTACGGGAAGGGGTTTCCGATATACCGTAAAGTACATGGAATATGTCTAGAATTTTCCCAATGTGGTTCTACATAAGAAAATGTGGGCTAGATCGAAGTCGTGGGGGTGTGTCCAACACTAAAACAATCAAGGGTATAGCCTAACGGGACCCCACGGTCACTATCTAGTCTAGTTGTTCTCTCTTTCTTTAAAGACTTTTCCCATAGAAGGTAAAGACCATGATGCCAGATTTATATCTATTTAGGGGATTTTTTATTTATTAAAAGTGTATTGTTAATTAGATGCGAAAATTTATGAAATGCAAGACCCCTTTCTGATTGGTCCAAAGATCAGACTAGCCTCAAATAGTCTACGATGGATAAGAGCGTACTTGGGGTGAATCCAAATATTGATTCTAATTTTGAAATCAAAAGATATTGTAAGTGCAAATAAAGTAAATGAACTTGAATAAAGAAGTATTACACTAATTACTACTAACTATATTTCAACTTTCGAACCATCCACCACTAATCGGCAAAGCCTTTAGGTGGTGGCGAGAGCATACTTTGTGGAAATGAGTCAGGTTTGTTTATTTACTTGCAAAAGAAATGTGAACTAACTTAACTAAATTGAAACTTACTAAATTACCCTTGCACAAAAAAAGGAAAACTACTCTAAGGGTTAGTACTAAAAAAAAAAGTAAAAAGGGAAAGTCACACCAAAAAAGGAGGTGATACAAGTTCCCCCAATGGGGGAAAGGGTGTGGGTAGTGTGTATCCCACTTGATTATTTTATTAATTTATTTTTACAATGATTAAATAAGGCCTATTTATCCTTATAAATTAGGATGAAAGCGTTTACAAAAAAAGAGATGGAAAAAGGCCCTTTTTGGAGAGGGATTTAAGGAGGCGCTTTGGAAGGATCAAATCTTGAAATTTTCCCCAGCACTTCCACTTGACCTATCTATAAATGAAAGAAAACAACAAGCTAAAGTTGTTAAAATGTTAGTGGTTTAAAAAAAACAAAAATAAAAATTTAACACTATTTAGTACTTGGAAAAAATATTATGAATGCAACTCTAAATATGATATGTACTTGTTATCATATGAGGAACTAGTAATCAAGTAACCATAAAGTAGATTTTAGTTTAAGAGAAAGAAGGTGAAGAATCCCAGAAGCTAGAATGAAGAATCTTAAAATTTCTTTTATTTTGGTGGAATGTAGAGGGTGTTTGTCCTTGAAATAGCTTGAAAATAAGGAGGTTTCAAGAGAGCTCCTTCTCCTCTCCAAGTAAGGCTACCTACAAGCTTAAGAATATTTTCACAAAACCAATGGTTAAATGACGTTATTTGCAAACAATAGAAGATTAGAAAGCATACAAATCAAACAAGAATGCATGTGTTAATATTTAATATGCTAAGACTGAAAATAGCAGCATTACATTCCATTTCACAATAATAGCATATACAGGATCACTTAAGAAATAACAAGCATAGCATAAACACAAGAGACACAGATTTATCCTGGGAAACCCTCATGGGGTAGAAAACCCAGTAAAGCTTCCTCAATATAGATGACCAGCAATACACAAAGATGCAAACCAAAGATATGATCTCCTCCTCCACCATAGCAGACCTCTCCTCCACAAGTGCTCCTTTCTCAAGTGAGTGTATGTGTCAAATGAGGAACACACCTCCTCTATTTATACACTACACTGACATGTATTTTACAAAGGTACACGTAGGCTCGTATTTAACCAATGGGTTAAATACCCCACTACAACTGACTGGGCCGACCCCTCTAGGGTGGTCTAATAACCCTTTGACCCACATAACATATACAGGGCCGACCCCCACTACGGAAGTCTAATAACCCGAGTTACCACATTCCGACGGAGGAATAAACATCTCCGGATATACAATAAGATCTTCACGGAGGAATGAAACATCTCCGGAATAATAAAGTACAAATATAATATTCTTTGAAGTTACAATATCTCAACACTCCCCCTTAACGAGAAGGATATTATAACAACATCTGCACGAGCAAGGAGTCATCAACATCATACATGATACATCTATAAATCATTGGAAGCTTTCTCAACATCATCAGTAACTCAAGCAGTTACTGGAACATCTTCAATACTGGAACATCGACATCTTCAGTATTGAGTCTTTATCTTCTGTAGCACTTGAACAGCTACAACAATATCATCATCTGGATCCTCACGATTATCGTCATCACACGATCATCAGCATCATCATCTCATGATCATCAGCATCGTCATCGCACGATCATCAGCATCGTCATCTCAGGATCATCAGCATCGTCATCTCACGATCATCAGCATCGTCATCACACGATCATCAGCATCGTCATCACACGATCATCAGCATCGTCATCACACGATCATCAACATCATCATCACATGATCATCAGCATCGTCATCACACGATCATTAGCATCGTCATCACACAATCATCAGCATCGTCATCACACAATCATCAGCATCGTCATCACACGATCATTAGCATCGTCATCACACAATCATCAGCATCATCATCACACGATCAACAACATCGTCATCTAGATCATCACGATCAGCAGCATCATCATCTAGATCATCACGATCAGCAGCATCGTCATCTAGATCATCACGATCAATAACATCGTCATCTAGATCATCACGATCAACAACATCATCAATACAAGTATAAATATCATTAATACAAGTATCCGCATCAATACAAGTATACACATCATCAATACAAGTATCCTCATCAATACAAGTATAGACATCATCAATACAAGTATCCTCATCAATACAAGTATACACATCATCAATACAAGTATCCTCATCAATACAAGTATACACATCATCAATACAAGTATCCTCATCAATACAAGTATACACAATAGCAGCATACCCTGCAACACACAAGATCCAATTACGGGATGATCAATCCCTCTCACTTTAGGACATAGGTCCAAGGATGATACAATCCTGATCCGCTTACGGGATGATCAGTCCCTCTCAGTTTAAGACAACTCTCATGTCCATGGATGATGCAATCCAGATCAACTTACAGGATGATCAATCCTTATCACTTTAAGACACCTCACCATGTCTAGGGACGAGGCAATCCCAATCTATTTACAGGATGATTAGTCCTTATCACTTTAAGACATCTCACCATGTCTAGGGACGAGGCAATCCCAATCTATTTACAGGATGATTAGTCCTTATCAGTTTAAGACATCTCACCATGTCTAGGGATGAGGCAATCCCAATCTATTTACAGGATGATTAGTCCACTCAATCTCTTTTAGGACTATCCTTCCTTTTAAAATTACTGGATTTACTGTCCAAGGATGATTTAATCCATTCAATTCATTTAGGACTATCCTTCCTTTTGGAATTACTAGATTCACTATCCAAGGATGATTTAATCCATTCAATTCATTTAGGACTATCCTTCCTTTCGGAATTACTGGATTTACTGTCCAAGGATGATTTAATCCACTCAATTCATTTAGGACTATCCTTCCTTTTGGAATTACTAGATTTACTATCCAAGGATGATTTAATCCACTCAATTCATTTAGGACTATCCTTCCTTTTGGAATTACTGGATTTACTGTCCAAGGATGATTTAATCCACTCAATTCATTTAGGACTATCCTTCCTTTCGGAATTACTGGATTTACTGTCCAAGGATGATTTAATCCACTCAATTCATTTAGGACTATCCTTCCTTTCGGAATTACTGTATTTACTGTCCAAGGATGATTTAATCCACTCAATTCATTTAGGACTATCCTTCCTTTCGGAATTACTGGATTTACTGTCCAAGGATGATTTAATCCACAACCGTACATTTAGGACCAACGTCCAAGGATGACTTAATCCTCAACCGTACATTTAGGACCTACGTCCAAGGATGACTTAATCCTCAACCGTACATTTAGGACCTACGTCCAAGGATGACTTAATCCTCAACCGTACATTTAGGACCTACGTCTAAGGATGACTTAATCCTCAACCGTACATTTAGGACCTACGTCCAAGGATGACTTAATCCTCAACCGTACATTTAGGACCTACGTCCAAGGATGACTTAATCCTCAACCGTACATTTAGGACCTACGTCCAAGGATGACTTAATCCTCAACCGTACATTTAGGACTACGTCCAAGGATGACTTAATCCTCAACCGTCCACTAAGGACTTCATTCTTGAAGACATACGTCTACGGCTCTTCTTTAGGACTGAAGTCCAGGGATGATCCAATCCCCTCACATGTTCACCAAAAACTTCATTCTCGAAGACATACGTCTACGGCTCTTCTTTAGGACTGAAGTCCAGGGATGATCCAATCCCCTCACATGTTCACCAAGAACTTCATTCTCGAAGACATACGTCTACAACTCTCTTGAGGATGATGCAATCCTATCATGTCCACCAAGGACTTCATTCTCGAAGACATACGTCTACGGCTCTTCTTTAGGACTGAAGTCCAGGGATGATCCAATCCCCTCACATGTTCACCAAGAACTTCATTCTCGAAGACATACGTCTATGACTCTCTTGAGGATGATGCAATCCTATCATGTCCACCAAGGACTTCATTCTCGAAGACATACGTCTACGGCTCTCTTTAGAACATATGTTCAAGGATGATGCAATCCCCTTGTCACCTTTGACCCTATCTAAGGACCATCCACCAACCTCTTTGTCGGCATCACTAATATAGGTATCCTCATTATCAACCTCACTGTCGATGCAGGCAATCTCATCATGAGTTATCACATCACTCCCCCTTTCGAGGAGGGTCCTTTTGAACTATATTAAGTTTGTCTCAGAAAAATTTACTTGAGGTAGAGGTTTGGTTAGTACATTGGATCGGTAGAGGTTTGGTTAGTACATTGTTACAAATTCAAACTTTTGGTTCCTTTCTGCACCATATCGTCTGTGTGTAGAAACAATATTCAACCTTGTAGCAAAGGTTGAGATCCTCATCACCCATGGTGATCATTAAGCTCATCAATTGATTATCGATCCTGGGTACCCATACAGAACCTGATTCACACTTCTTCTTTAATTACACCATTAAGAGAATGGTCTTATCTAGCCACTTGGAGCAAACATCTTATCATGATTCTCTTCCTCTTTCTAAGAGAATTTTCTAGCCACAAGCCTTCTATAGTGTGTTTGATTTGTAAATCCTTTTGTTTGAACATCCATCGCTTGTTCAGTGTTCATCATTCATCATGATCTTTCCTACAAATGAAAATTAAGTACATGATTAGTAATACTTTATAATCATCAAATCATATTGACATGATAACCTATTATGCATACAGATATCATTTACATAGTTATGTAACTATTTTGACCAATACTTTGGCACAACACTTTCCCATATCCTGTATGCATATAGTGGCTATCTAGATGCCTTCCATCTCTACCAGAACATACTATTGAGAGTGTGCACAACTCTCGGCATGTCATCAAAGAGGTTTCATTCTAGACAAGCAACAATGGAATGTTTGTCCAACTTACCAATCATATGCATATTAGTAGTATACTGTTCAATGCTCTATGAATGTTTACACTCAGCATGATATATTCTAGGAATACAAATATGCATACAAGCAATATCATTTACTATTTCAAATAACATCTCAAATACTTATCTTTTATGTTTGTGTGGTTGCCTCCCGCTTGATCTTCTATATGTCTTTTGAACTTCTATTCATTCTGTACCACTGTGCATGCTCAAGTGTGCACTAGTGTCATCCTCATACACAGACATACATTCATTAGTATATTCTCAATATTATCAAAACATTCTAGTTCTAAATAATCTTTGAAAATGTATAGTCATGATTATAGATAATATTCAAGGTTTCAAGGAAGTCTTCTTTTACTTCTGCATATTCTTGTTTGATCATAGTACTCTTATGGTTAATTAGATCATCAAGATAAGAGACATAATATGCATAAACCCTTGATTACTAACTTTATGAATAAGCATAACCAATCATACCAAGTATACTTATATAAGGGATCCTAAGGTAAGATTCTAACTTGTCATAGGAAAACATACCTAGATTAGTATATCTACTTAGCTATGTACAACATACCTAAACAATCTCTTCAATGATTTAGAGATCCTGAGCTAGAACCTGCATGTCTCATAGGTTAAGCATAATATAACAAAGTCATACATACCTCGTAAGTAGAACAAAGATTATGGATGAGTCTTTGTCTTCATGTTGTCATGTTTTAAGGAGCTTGATTTGTCTTTTGTGATGTACCTGTATCTTGTTAGCAAACGACATCAACCTCATACAACACCATAATGCATTAGTACAATCATATAGCCCTAATCAATGAATGTCTTCGATCATTCACATGCATTCATACTATTACTAGGGTGATAAGACAATTCTAACATTAATCAAGATTGTACTAATAAATAACATGAAGACAAACACATTATGAACTTAATCAAGAATCAGATTTAAAGACATACCTGAACCTCAAGTCATACCTGTCGAGACTTCTTGTAGTCTTCGTATGTGAGGCCTTAGCCTCAACTCCCCCTGAAACTTGATCTAGAGCTTGATTAGGGTTTGCTAGAGAAACCCTAAAAATTCAATCTTTGACTTTCACACTTCTGAATGAATGGAAGGATGTGTCTTGCTGAGCTAATCAAACTAGCATACTTCAATTTTGAAATCTCCAAAAATTGACCCCTCAAAATTGCCTTTCAAACTTCTAGATCTTCTTGACAGGATCCCGAACTAGGGTTTGATGAAGCCCACCCTTTTGCTCAATCAAAAGGTTTGATCCAAGGCTCTAAACTCTTATTTTTCTGAGGATCTTCCAGCCGTGGATTCCGATTCCAAAAATTCTAACTTTCTCCGAAACCCTAAATTCCGGAAGCCATGAATAATGGTGCTCCAAAAATAATTCTGTTTTGACAGAAATATGCACCTGATTGTTTCTGCTATAACTCTGAAATTTTTGCTCCACAGGGTCTGAAAACGTTTTCTGTAGTAGCCTGACCTGTCATCTTTCCATCCTGATAGGTCTGACCTCAATTGGATTTTCTAAGAGAGAGTTATGCCAAGTGTCGCAACATGACCTCTTTATGGGATAAAACAGGAGAGAGAACTTGTACGGCATGCCACATGTCACTGTTTGACCTTCGGCCTCTGAAAACTTTTCTTGATATAGCTCTCCCTGTTATATTTCTATCCTGATAGGTCTGACCTCAATTGGACTCTCTGAGAGAGAGTTATGCCAAGTGTCGCAACGTGACCTGTTTATGGGATAAAACAGGATAGCGAACTTGTATGGCATGCCACGTGTCACTGGTTCACCTTCGGCCTCTGAAAAAGTTTTCTGAGATAGTACAGTCTGTGCACTACCTGTCACTTTTTACGAAATTTCATTAGGATCTTCCTAGCCCAAGTTATGACATTTTTTCCAAGGTTACCTGATTTTGACTGAGATCTGGAAGAGGCAGAAACCCTAACTTGTACTGATCATAACTCATAAAGTACAACGAATCTGAGGGTACCCTTTGGAAACAAGGTACCTGGGGATGTTATATTCGACCTGTAAACTTTTCAGACCCTGAAACTTCGCATAAATGGATTTATAGTGAAAGTTCCACGATGACTGGTTTTTGCTATGTAAAACCCTAACCTTCAAATTGTCGTAAGTAAAGCAAGTGTCATAAGTGCCATACCTTGCCTTCCTTCAGGTTAGCTCTGATACCATGTTGATATTTAATATTCTAAGACTGAAAATAGCAGCATTACATTACATTTCACAATAATAGCATATACAGGATCACTGAAGAAATAACAAGCATAGCATAAACACAAGAGACACAGATTTATCCTGGGAAACCCTCATGGGGTAGAAAACCCAGTAAAGCTTCCTCAATATAGATGACCAGCAATACACAAAGATGCAAACCAAAGATATGATCTCCTCCTCCACCATAGCAGACCTCTCCTTCACAAGTGCTCCTTTCTCAAGTGAGTGTATGTGTCAAATGAGGAACACACCTCCTCTATTTATACACTACACTGACATGTATTTTACAAAGGTACACGTAGGCTCGTATTTAACCAATGGGTTAAATACCACACTACAACTGACTGGGCCGACCCCTCTAGGGTGGTCTAATAACCCTTTGACCCACATAACATATACAGGGCCGACCCCCACTACGGAAGTCTAATAACCCAAGTTACCACATTCCGACGGAGGAATAAACATCTCCGGATATACAATAAGATCTTCACGGAGGAATGAAACATCTCCGGAATAATAAAGTACAAATATAATATTCTTTGAAGTTACAATATCTCAACAGCATGCATCTCCATGACAAATTTGGCCCACTAGACCCACTTTTATGATGTTTTGAAATTTTACAATTAAAATACACCTTATCAGTGATTTTATTAAAAAAATAAAAAAAATAAAAAATCCTAGGGGGGACTTAGCGCATGTTCACGAAACTATGGGATTATGAATAGCCTGGTAATATAAATAGACTCAAATCTTGAAAATTCAATACCATGGGATTTAATAACCCTCCAAAGGCATAATCATCACTTTCACCACCCCAACTTTGGAGGATTTTGAGTGAAAAACTCGAAAATTATGTGTCACTAAAAAGTATCGCATAATTAACAAGGATAAAACACTCCAGGGTGACTAGTTTGATGACTAAGTCTTAACAATTCCAAGCCTTTTACATAATTTAATCATGCTAAATCATTTATTACAATTCCTCCAAGGGGGTGTGAAGATGCGAAAAACTTAAAAAGGGCCAAAATGGCCTGTATGGACTTCTGATCTTGACTTATGAACAATTGACTTGTTCATTATTTATAGTCTCACCAGAAATCCAATTAAGTACAAGTTGGTAGGAAACATGGTGTTAAATGGTTTTGGGAGAGTGAGAGGGGGGTTAGGGGTAGATAAATAGAGGGGTGCTAGGGGGTTGAGGGAGAGAGAGATAGGTGTGGGTGTTTGGGGTAGGTGGAGTAGGGGAGAGAGAGAGTGGGAGAGGGGTTTAGTAAGGGTTAGGGAGGGAGAGAGAGAGTGAGAGAGGGGTATAGTAAGGTTTTGGGGGGTTAGATAGAGGGGGGGAGAGAGATATAGAGGGGCAGAGGGGGGTTTGTGGTATGGGGAGGAGTAGAGAGGTTTTCTTGTGAGAGAGGGAGATATAACTAGGGGGTGGTGGGTTTTTAGCGTGTGGGTGATTAGGCATAGGGGGAGGACGCGATTGGGGGGGGAGAAAGAGATATAGAATAGGGTGGGGAAGTATGTTTGTAGGGAGAATTAGGGTAAACATAGAGAAACAGGTATAGGATGGGGGAAGAGAGAGAGAGGGAGAGAGAGAGAGAGAGAGAGAGAGAGAGAGAGAGGTGGAGGTTAGGGGGACAGATGGGGTGTTAAGGGTAGTGTGAGTGAGAGAGAGGGGGGGTTGTCAGGGGGTTGGGAAGAGAGAGGGGTGGGATTTCAGTGTAGCTAAAGGACTAGGGGTGTCATATTTGCGGTATAGAAAGAGATAGAGATCAAGGGGTTACGGGTTTGAGGAGACAAAGAGGGGGGTTGGGGTTAGATGTTGTTAGAGGAGTAGAGAGAGAAGGGGGTGTTAAGGAGATGGTGGAGAGAGGGGGCTAGGATTTAGGGGTAGGTGAAGGAGTACAAGAGAGAGAGAGAGATATATATATATATATAGAGAGAGAGAGGAGGGGAGAGAGGGGGAGAGGAAGGATGGGTAAGTGGTAGGGGGAGGACTATGTGTGTGTGTGTGTGTGAGAGAGAGAGAGAGAGAGGAGTATTATTATGTGCATGGGGGAGGAGGGGATTTGGGGCAGAGAAACAAATGAATATCAAAGGGGCTAGGGGTTTGTGGAGGAGTAGAGAAATTAGAGAGAAGGGGGGTACAAGTGAGGAGTGGGGGCGATGGGGTTAAAGAGAGAGAGAGAGTTGGGGGCGGGGGTTGGTGATTAGTATATGGGAGGGGGATTAAGAGAGAAAAACATAGAGGGATTGTTAGTGGTAGATAGAGAGAGGGGGAGATATAAAGGGGTGGGGGTTGGCAGTAGGTTGAGATAGAGAGAGAGAGAGAGAGATGTGTTTATTAATGGTTATTTAGAGGATTGGGGGAGAGAGGGAGGGGGGTTACTGATAGGGGGGAGGAGTAGGTGGGTGAGAGAGAGAGAGAGAGAGAGAGAGAGATAACATGGGATGGATGGTGCATGGTTTGTTAGGGTTTTGGGGGAGAGATAGAGATGGGTAGGGGTTAAGGAACTACAAAGAAAAATACAAGTAGTAGAGGTTATAGTAGATTCTCCTCTAAAGAGATCCCAAATATTTATCTATAGCAAAGTTCACTAGCAGAGGCAAGCGGGTGGAGGTTTTAGCGGATGTTTTTCTTTTGTACTTTTACACATATAAAACACACTGGTGTGGATCAAACACAAATGAAACTCTTGGGGCATAAACCATGTGGAATTCTAGTGGAAAAAACTATTGTCCCCTGAGATGTCCTAGGATGAATTTGGTACATGCTAGGGTATTATGAGGCTCAAATTTCAATTATTTAGAGCTAAATATGTGGTAAATGGGATGTTAATTTGTATTTTCTTGAAACTATTTTACAGGGAAAAGTTTATGTACTATCTTGGATGCATAATATTATTTCAGAGGAATCTTATGGAATGTATTCAACACTGTAGGGATATGTGAAGGTGAATTCTAGTAGATGAAACAAATTAGAGATATAATAGGTTCCTTCAAGACAAATCTCTCACAATCCATGGAAGCAAAACGTATTGAGATTTTATGTAAAAGAATTTAGCGGTTTATTAATAAAATGCAAATTATTCTTGGGTTCTTATTTAATTCAAATGGAAACATTGACATATATTCATGACATACAATTGAATACACCTTCAACTATTTCCAAATCATATGAAGACATCATAAGAATGAAATAATTATCATACAAGTTGAAATCCCTACTTCAATCTCAACATTCTACTATATATTCACATCACTGATATAAATATATTAGAATATGTTGTTCAAGCTTTTATTCATCTCCCAAGAAACATTTAGATAGATACTGGAATCAGATCTGGTGTCAACTTGATGAAAACACAATTACATAGGAAAAGATTTCGGGTACACTCCAAAATCTTTATCTGATAAACATTTCTTACATACATAACAATACAATTGACTCAACAATTCTAGAGAACCTCTAAAAAATTCCAGCGTCGATTATTTATCAAAATTTGTCCTTTTATTAACTTAGAGTTTGTAACTACTTTCTATTACTCTCAGTTGAATTTTTAACCTTCTTTAATTCTTTCACTACCAACTTTTCATTTCATTGTTATAACTTTCAACTGCTTTATTCTTACTTTATTCTTGATTATCTATTTTACCTTTTTCTAAATTTGAGGGAGAACTATTTTTCCACCTTTGTTCCCACTTGTTGATACACTTGGTTTCCCAATTATTCTAATAGAGTTCTACCCTAGGAACTTATGTATCCTCTAGACATTTTATTGTCCTTCTGGTGGCATAAAATCTTGAGGAGTGCTTTCCTCTTAACTCACGGTTTCTAGCATGTGGTAATTGTGTCACATTTCCTCATTTTGCTTTGAGTGCCTTTGTGGCTTATGAAGCTTTACACTAATCCCTTGAGGGATCAATTCAAGGATTTTTAGTCCTTTTGAAAACTTCTTGGGCTTCCTGGAAGTTTTGGACAATTTTGAGTGATAACATTGGCTCCAACGGGGGAAACTTTTTGTTTCACAAACAACCGAGAATTGTAGATTAGTTCCTTCTATGTTGGGATATGTGTTAACACCCAAAAAGTGCTCACTAGCTCATTTCCTTATTCACATGACCCATTTGTCCACTTTTCCACCATTTGATCCTCTAAAGCCATGAAAAGGTCACCAAAAGACCATAATACACCCCTTTTTCCCCTCAAAATGAATATTTTTCTCAAAAAGCATAAAAAACCCTCAAAAAGGGTCTAGAATTCCCAAAAAATATTAAAAGGGAATAAAAATATTCAAAATATTCAAAAAAGGAAAAAAGAGGGAAAAAGGTACCTAAACCATGTTGGTCATTACCATTAGTTTTCTCAAAACCATAATGGTATTCCCCACCACCAAAAACTATTAAAAGGTGGTAGGGGCTCCTCACTATCCATCCATCATCCTATCCTCACGCTGTCAAAATCTCCCCTGAGACGTTTGGCCATTTTCAACATCTTGGAGAAGAGACCATTGGAGCTTGGTGCTACTCACCCTTGAAGTTGCTCAACATCATATCCTCACCATTTGAGGTATCTTAATACAAAACATCTGTTCTTTTATTTCTTGTTCTTTCCACAAATCATTTTTAAATTTATTTGTTATATGCACATGTTAGTTTAGATTTAGATTTAATTCATAATAGTTTTTGCTTTCTATATTGAAACTGCTATCACATTGTTGATAGGTTCCCATTGCACAAAGCTTGGTTGCAAAACCAAGCCAACCATTTTTGGCGACTCCGTTGGCTTTGAATTCTTAGATCTTGGTTTTTTGCTTTAAATCTTAGTTTTTGTTAGTTTTAATCATTTTAATTCACATGTCTGCCATCCTAGATAGCAGATCCATTGTTGTTCTAGATCTTGGCCCTTTCTGTTGCCATTAACAGCCTGAAAATTCCATTTTCGGGTTCATTTTTCGGCGTCCATTTTTTGGCTTTTGCCTCACAGCTTTTTGCCCAACAGTCGCGCAGCTCATCGTGACCTCACGACCTTTTTCCGCGTGGCATGCTGTGGCTTTGTGGCCATTTTACGCGCTGCACATCGTGGCTTCGTGGCCATTTTCCACGTTGCACATCACAACTGTGTGATCGAAACCCGCGCTGCACATCGCGGCTTCATGGCCAATTTCCGCGCTGCACATCGCGGCTATTTCCCCAAAACCCGCGATGCTGTAATTTTGAATTCGGCCAATTTTTTAGAAAAATGTTTGCCGTATTTTTTGCCCATTTAGCCTATTTTACAGGATTATTTTTTCTGCATTTTTATAGCCATACTAAATTTTTTTCTATTTATATATGCTCCATAAAAGTCTTTTTAAAAATTTTCAGTAATTGAAAGAAAGATTTTATGCATTCTATTTAGATCAAAGGTTTTACTTTTTATTTGCTCAATAGTTTGCCCAAGCAATTTTTTAAGAGATCCATTTATTTCTTGAAATATTTATGTTATTTGCTTCCCTTTAAATTATTTCAAAGATCCATTATTTTTGAATAGTTTTTTCAAGCATTTACATTTTGAAAGCGCCTTTATTTTTTGCAACTGGAAGCGTCCTTTTCTTTCATTTGTAATCAATCGCCCAAGCGAGGAAAATCAATTTTAGTTCAATAATCACACGTCCACCCAATCAGCGACATTATTTAAACTGAGCCTTAAAATCTAAAAACTCAACAAACTTTTTAACCCCACTTGGGGAGCACTTAAAAGAATCTTGTAGTTAGGTAGAATTGAGGGGATAGGTGTACCAATAACACCCCTCAATTATTTACATTTGAGACATAGTGGTTGTCTTTAGGGTCCCAAAAATCCCTTATAATTTTGACACGGTTATCAACCAATTTATCGGGAAGTCCTCTCCCTTAGGAGGGTTGAAGTAGCTAGACTGGTTCCGAAAACCTGAGTGGAATACCATAATCCATTCAGTAACCGAAGGAAATCTTTCAAAGTTCTTGGTGTACACCTAAATGGGGGTACAACGACGATAGAACCAAACTACAGATTCACCCAACCGAACGTGTCATGAATGGGGTATCCTAGTTGCCACTCTTTAGGATTGTCTACCCGGTGTCCCTCCCGGTAGGGGGATATCTAGCCGTTGATTCAACACTCTATATTGTCTAACTTGGATTTCATCACCTTGCATAGAATATCGTTTGTTGACTCACAATACTTCTAGTTAGGTGTTTGCATGATACAATACCCACCTTTGGTCTAGTGAGCACCATTTTTTTCTAGGAATTGTTTGACTTTTGGTATTCTAACCACTTTGTTGGATCCCTCCACTTATTATAGCATAGTTGTTATAATAAGTGATTTTGAGGTTGGTTGGTGGCCTAAGAGCCATTATTTTTTTCACTCCCCTCTTGCACTCATTGTTGCACTAGGGTTTTGAGTTTTTTACATCACCACCTTCCACTGAAATTTTTAAATATTTCTCACCATTGAGAATTTAAGACGATCTCGCCGTCTTCAGGGTGAACCCCCTCAGTTTGGTACACTTGCCTCTACACATCATAGATGTAGAGCCTTATCCCTTGACTCGACACGTCATCGGCCAAGAACACATTCATATGATTCTGACGTGCCTCACTTCACATCTGATTCTGAGGCTGAATCTGAACACCCTACTGAAATATCACCAACCAACCCCATGGCTGGATCACAATACGACCCCCTCTTCACCAGTGCTATTGGAGATACATCGACAAACCCTTCGACTACTGTTCCACCCATGGTAACAAAAACCCCCTTAGGAATGCCTAATATAGGGGCCATTCCCCCTTTAGGTATGCCCAACACAGGGCCACCACCTGTTATGGGTATGCCCAACATAGGGGTCACACCCCCGCTCATTACCACAACCCAGATCCTAGGAATTCCTAGCACTATTCCTAACCCCTCTGCAACCCATGTTGCACTTGGGAGTGCTGGTCCTTCCCACACCACATCAGGTGGAGGACACATACCTTCAATACCTATCATACCCTTACGGACCACTGGACAACTACATAATGCCACCATTAACAGTTATGTCCCAGTCACTACGCCACACCCATCTGCTAGTTTACCATACATGGCTAGTCTGAACTTACCAGACTTAGTCAGGTTAACCAACGATCCTATCAGGCAGAACCCTACATGGCCACCCATGCCTACAAAGCTTCCCTCGGACATCCCCAAGTTTGAAGGAAAACCTGAGGAAGATCCCCAAAACCACATAATGTCATTTCACTTATGGTGTTCATCTAACTCCATGGTCGATGACTCCATTAGACTAAGACTATTGCAACGAACATTCATTGGCTCTGTAGCCAAGTGGTACATTGAGCAACCACATGGGACCCACCATACATTTGCATCCCTCGCCTCCACTTTCCTTCAGTTTTTTCAGCTACCTGTACACTATGATGCAGGAGTTGAAATACTGTTGTCTTGTAGACAAAACACATCTACCCACATCACAGACCATATCCATGAGTGGCGCAAATGCCGTAACCTCTGCAAGATAAAACAAGATGACCGTATGTTTTTGGACTCGTTTCTCAAATCAATCCTACCCCTCATAGCCAAAGATATAGCTTTCGAACGATCCCAGTAAGAAGAAGAAGCCTTCTTAAAAGCCCAGGAGTTCGACCTCATATATGCCTAGTCTAGATATCTATACACCATTTTACCACATGCCCTGCGTGGCAATCCATCCCGCCATGATGAGCCGGGGGCATCCCATGCCATCGACGGTATTATCGACCAGGTTACAGTGCAAAACAAACCTTTTACCATGATGAGTACAAACAACGCCCCAGACCTTTCTAGGGCTTCTCTCACTCCGCAGCTACAACTTCGTATGCTCCCATGGCCCACCCCCACCACACTCATGGACCCTCATGTCCACCACAGTGTTATGGTCATGCACCTTTAGCCTATCCACCTCTGGTTGCACCCCCTACGTATTACCGTCAGCAGGCCACACATGCTCCTATTCACTCACAAGCCCCAATAGCTTATTACCCACCATAGGTAGTGCTTGCTGCACCACAACCTCTGGTCACTCAGACTTATCCTCCAAACAACAACAACGCTACCACCACCAACCAAAACCTTGATCAACCACCGAAACAGGGTAAGAACTCCAATTTATGAACAAACCACCCATGTTCCATATGAGGGGTATACAGCAATCACACACACACACTTTCCCCCATTTGGAGTGAGCACGCCAACTGTGGTCTGATGACGCTCAACGCTAAGGGAACAGGGCACAACCAGTGCCACCTCCTCAACCACCACCCATGGTGCTGCAGAATCCTCTTCCCACATAGGAACTGGCGAACACTCATACATTGGATCCTCCTCAAGGAACCACAGCACCACAACAGCAAATCACATACGTTGCACACACAAACCAACCGATGGATTCAAGTACTCATCATCTCATTATGATGTCATCATCCAACATGAATCTCCAAACACGTCGAAACTAATACGCCCTCGCTGCACCTAAAAATGTTCTCCCTATGATTGAACAACCAGTTCAGAATGCACCTACATCATTCATCTCCACAGTCAGACCCGGATTATACTCGGAATCACCTATGACTTCCACATTCCAATCCATCCCACCCCCTTTGAATATAACCGAGATATCTGATTTGTGCACCCTCTTGCATAACACACAAGTACCAAACCAATAGCCCCCTTTACTCCCGCAACCTCCCTCAGTGCCAACTCATGTAGGAGCCACACTAATTCATACTATCCAATTTTTATTTTCCCCTTCAGGCACCATCAGCATGCCAGTAATGGCTACACTCAACCTCCCAGGTTTAACATTAGGATTACCGGTATGGTACTTACCTGGTCCAAATCCCCCACCAACTCCGACTGTTGTCCTGCAACCGGTACAACCCATGAATATGTCAAACCATCCACCACCTGGCATACCAAACCACCAAAATCGCCCACCACCTGGTGATTCGAACCCCCAAAACCGATCAATTCCAATGGGGGACACTACATCGGCATCTAGTTATGTCCCCCCTCAATCCCGCAACACTGGGGGTAGAGGTCCACCAACCTACAACACTGCACCCACAACTCGCACCCCCCCAATGACGCCCAAATTAGCTAAGAATCCCCCAACCCGTGTAATCCCTAAGTGCTCCTTGTGTGACGATATTGGCCATGCCACCCATCAGTGTCCACAATTACCAGCACTTCAAGAACACATGAATATGTTGGATGATGACACTAACATCCTAGTTGTCAAACTAGAACTGTCCCCTTAGCCTCGCAATAAATCGTTGCGCACCAACCACCCTTGTGCAATATGCGGCATCTACGACCATTACTCACATCACTGCCCTGATCTCCCAAATTATAGAGCAGCTTTATATGAACTGAATAATGTCAATCGAGAAACATTCACTCCTACCATTGAGGAAATTCATCCCCCACCATCTTCCTCCTCGGAAGAAATTAACACCATTTACACAGTTTCCACTGGATACCCCTCTATGTGGTCGGCCCCTTTCATTGACCCCTTTGACACACATGTTCAACCCTTTAAAATTGAGGAGGAAACCACATGTCCATGACATGGGGGCAGGCCCAAAACCTTGCCTACTCATCATCATCGTGATTCTCGTCGGAGATACTGGAGGCATCCACCCCACAAGGGGAATCCCCAATCATCATATCATCACTTCAGTATGCCACCACGGCCTACATCCTTATGGTATACCCCCCTGCCAGCGGTTGCTCAATGCCCTATTGATCCCTCTCTGAGACAACATCTACACAACATTGACACCTCTGAGTTAGGGGGCATAATAGATTACCTCGACCCTGGGATAGGGGGCATGATCAATCATTTTGAACCTTCCCAATCACATCTATCTCAGTATTCCAATGATCCCATTGTTCAAACCAACACATATGTGATCCACAATCACAAACCCCATGCACATAGCATGGGGGCAAGTCATTAACCCTGCTGAATTTTTCACATGTGTGATCTCAACCATTTTTTGAGGTCACATATGACTTGTATATTCGATTTGATTTGATACACCTAGTATTCTCCCCCCGTGGGTCATCATTTCTCCCCACCACTACATCCTTGGCTTGGTGGGATCACCTTTATTTGTAGCCATTTTTTAACCTAGTTATTTGTTTTGACCATTCTAAAGTCCTTATGACCTCCGTTTTTTGCACCATTTGCACCACCGGATTCATATTTCCGTGCCCATGATGATGCTTGAGATCATTTCTCGCTCTCACCAAAAACTTTCAGGCATTCTTTCCATGCCCCACGCCACCTCGATTTGCATGCCACATCGGCTGTTGTCAGTTTATTGGCGATTTTAATACCATTGGATTCAGTTTTCTGAACTTGTGTTGATGCTTGAGATCATTTCTCGCTCTCACCTCCAGATTTTTTGGGCATCTTTTACATGCCCCCTCGTCGCCTCGGTTTGCGAGCCACATCAACCATCGTCCATTTTTTACAAGTCTTATATCACCAGATTCAGTTTTCTACACTTGTGATGATGCTTGAGATCATTTCTCGCTCTCACGCCCAGATTTTTTGGTCATGTTTTACATGCCCCCTCGTCGCCTCGTTTTGCATGCCACATCAACCGTCATCCATTTTTTACAAGTCTTATAATGCCTGGATTCAGTTTTTTGTGCTCGTGATGATGCTTGAGATCATTTCTTGCTCTCACGCCTAGATTTTTTGGGCATGTTTTACATGCCCCTTCGTCGCCTCGTTTTGCATGCCACATCAATCGTCATCCATTTTTTACGAGTCTTATATTGCCGGATTCAATTTTTTGTGCTCGTGATGATGCTTGAGATCATTTCTCGCTCTCACCTCCAGATTTTTCAAGAATTTTTTCCCATGCCCCTTGTCGCCTCGGTTTGCATGCCACATTAGCCATTGCCTATTTTTGACAATCTTTATGTCACCAGATTTAGTTTTCCGCACTCATGACGATGCGTGAGACCATTTCTCGCTATCATCAAAACCTTTTTGTTCGGTATAATTTTATCCCTTTTTCGGGCCGAGCAATTCTTTTACGAAAAAGGAACTTATGGAGTTTCTGTTAAGCTCTTTTCTAACTCCTAAACCAATGAAAAGATCACCGAGCAACCTTGCTTCCTTTCATGCTCGCTAAACATATCTGAAAGGGTGTCTACCTGGTATAAGCTTACCCCTTTTCCAGACCTTGTAGACTAATTACAAAAAAACAGTACTCTAGTCACATCGACTAGAAGAGTTCTCCATTTGCATCATTTTATGCTTTTTCGGGCCTTGGAGACTAACTTACGAAAAATAACACCAATGGAGTCCACTTACCGCTTTCAGACTCTCTAAACATGAAAGCGACCATGAGCAATCACCATCCTGGTCTCATATAAATCCACAGGACGGTACTCCACCAGTACTGTAGAGTCTTCTTATCGTTTTTAGACTCCTTAAAAATGAAATCACTCATGAGCATGAACAGTCCTGGGCTCACAAAATCGACAGGATAATAGCATTTCAGAGCTCACTTTTATCCCTTCTTCGAGCTCATTAAAACTACGAAGAAGGACCTAATGGCGCTTCTCGGTGCCACAACAGATCATGTCTACTCATATGGTAGCTTCCCCATTTCGGTCGCCTTTGTTCAGAGTATTCTTTAGTATGTCACCCCGAGAGGCCCTCTATAGAATCTGTCAGCTTGTCCCCCCTAGACTCACTCCAATCTACAATACATAACCTTCAGTCCTTAAAGCTATGATCCCCGCACCTACAAGTCAGTTTCCTACGCTGCCAGATCAACCATGTCATCATGTTCTGAACAAAGGAAGTTTGAGTCCACCCACTCTACGACCCAGTTATTTTCCATCCCCACAGTAGGTCTGTCCTACCATCAGTACTACCACATTTTAGTTCTACACCTCGTGCTCCTATCAATAAAACATCATTTCCTTGTTAGTTGCTAGTCTCCCTCTGTCAATGCCAACCAAATTTATTCCAGAGGATAGACCTAGAGGTCCCTATGTCTTGGACTCATCACCATTCATGATGAGTGCCTATGAATCATTTCTAAAAGAGTCCTCAGTGCCTCTCCAAATGGTTGTTTCTCACATGCTCGAATTCAACACCTTGATCGCATCATTGAGACTCGCACAGGGTATTGGTCATTTCAGTTATTTGTTGAAGACCCCAGATACCACTTGACTCTTCCACATTTGAGAATCTACTTATAGAAACAACCAGTTACATTTTCCTATAGATATCCAGGTTGCGCATGGCGACAGTATTCAGATGTACCCCAGTTTTATACTCCCTCGAGAATATAGTTACATATACTCCTCAAAGTTGACTCATAGTCATTGAGTCCCTACAGATGTTGGACACCTTCAGTTTCAGCAGTTCATCAACCTTTCTAAGACCTTGTTCAGAACGGTTGTCGCTTTATTCTAGTGTATCAATCATTGAGATCAGTCATGTTATGATCATGAGTACATCCCAAAATAGTGTCCCCTTTGGACCATTATGATGTACCAGTAGATTTTTTTATGTATTATTTAGATCCCCCTTCTTGGGACTAATTGTTATGTTTATGTCTTGATACGAGCATGGGTATGCCCGCCTCGTCCATTATCAAAGATTATTCCTCATTCATATTGAGGCCATGTAATATTTTTGTTTTTGAAGCTTCCAAGGGTCGTTGATCTAGTCTCCAATCGGTCTCTTCTCTTCCCCAAACCCCATGAAAAAGACAAAAGAACTATGATGTCTATCGGCCATACAATGAGCTCCTGCCCTCACACATCAGGAGGCAATCTGTTAACATCCAAAAAGTGCTCACTAGCTCATTTCCTTATTCACATGACCCATTTGTCCACTTTTCCACCATTTGAGCCTCTAAAGCCATGAAAAGGTCACCAAAAGACCATAATACACCCCTTTTTCCCCTCAAAATGAATATATTTCCTTAAAAAGCATTAAAAACCCTCAAAAAGGGTCCAGAATCCCCAAAAAATATTAAAAGGGAATAAAAATATTCAAAATATTCAAAAAAGGAAAAAAGAGGGAAAAATGTACCTAAACCATGTTGGTCAAACCATTGGTTTTCTCAAAACCATAATGGTATTCCCCACCACCAAAAACTATAAAAAGGTGGTAGGGGCTCCTCACTATCCATCCATCATCCTATCCTCACGCTATCAAAATATCCCCTGAGACTTTTGGCCATTTTTAGCATCTTGGAGAAGAGACCATTGGATCTTGGAGCTACTCACCCTTGGAGTTGCTCAACATCATATCCTCACCATTTGAGGTATCTTCATACAAAACATCTATTCTTTTATTTCTTGTTCTTTCCATGAATCATTTTTAAATTTATTTGTTATATGCACATGTTAGTTTAGATTTAGATTTAATTCATAATCATTTTTTCTTTCTATATTGAAACTACTATCACACTGTTGATAGGTGCCCATTGCACAAAGCTTGGTTGCAAAACCAAGCCAACAATATGGATTCATCATATTTTGAGTATTTTTCACACATGATAAACTTTTTATCCTTGCACATTATTTACAAACATGAAAATGTAAAATTGGAAATGCTTGAGTAATCTCAAAAAGAAAGGAAATAAGCAAAAAATTGAATGTTGTTACTCTACTATGTACATAGCTATAGACTGACTTGAATTTTTTCAATGCAGAAAGAAGCACTTGAGGATCCTTCCATTCACAGTTTCCTCCATTATTTCACCATCCAATTGTGCAAGAATATAAGTGTTGTTTCCTTAGACAGTTGATATTTAATAAGGCCCTACCCATAGGTTGTCAAATTTTACATGTTTTCTTTTTTCTTCCCTCCTGGAATCCCATTTCAATAATATATTTCCTCGATGGAAATCCATTTTTATTGATTTTTTATCAAAGTTATCTTTCATCCTCCTTTAATTTGGTTCTCTTGTAACATTGGAATGACCTCTTCTATGTCCTATTGGAACTCTATTAGTTCATAAATCCTTTGATATAGGAGGGTCCACGACCAATCAAAATTTAAAAGAATTCAATGTGGATGATAGTGGCACCATCGCGAAGGGATCAATGAGATATTTTCTGTGACATTTGTTTCGCATCAAATAGTCTCCGGATGAAGAAGATACAACCATATGAAGTTTCGGAAAAACAATACTTTATTGTGCAAATATGGAAAAAAAAATGCCATGTGGAACCACTGGAAGAGAGACACATGGCAGGTTTGAATGATGTGGCACCTACACGTGGAATTTTAACAGGTGATGTGGCATTGGGTTGGCAGGACAAATGGCATTCATCCTACACAGTTAGAATCTAGTTGGAATGTAAAGTGGCATTGACATGGCCCAATCGAGGATCACCATGTAGTAGCACCCGGTTGTCCTTTTTATTTCAATATATAACAAAAATATTGTTGAGGCCGCAGGGATTGGAACCTGACACCTTCAACAAGACAACCCAACGACTCCACCATCACTCCATGTGTGTTGCTTGTTAAAATCAATCGAGGATATTATATTTGAGGTTGAATAAACTATTATATGGAAAAAGAAATGGGGTGAAGGACTAAAGCTCCTGACCCATTGGTTTGGTTATTATATATATTATATGCCATGATATTTCCCATAGTTGGGTGTGCCACATGTAAAATGGAGGTTACAACTATATACCATTTAATATGCATGCCACGATTTCAATATTTGGAGTGATAAAAATAGCACCTTTTAACCAAAGACATGCCAAGGTTTCGATTTGGTAGAACAAATATTGGATAAGACACTTATTAGTTTTGCCAATATTTGGTGATGGTGAAACTAACCTACACCATGTTGATAATTTGATTGGAATCCATTATTCGTGGTAGTTTAAACCTATTTGTTGGCATGGGCTTAGAGCACAGAAGATGCCGACGGTGACAAAGGGGTCATCAGCGAAGGAAAAGGACCATTCGCGAAGGATAAGAAGCCGACGGAAGCATAAGTTTTTGTCCATGTTAGTTAGATTTGGTCATTTGGACCATTTTGTAACCACCATAGGCGTCTATAAATATAAACACAAATTGAAATAAATAATCATCCTAGAATCAAAGTAAGATAGAAGATTCATCGATAGGTTGATGTATTTTGTCTTCCTTTGGCAGTTTACTCAGGATATATGAATTTGCATTGATTTGATCATAATTGTTATCTACGAAGTTCATTCCGCAGTCCTTTTTGATGAGTTAATAAATTAAGATGTTCTTCTAATGTATTTGTTCTGTGTTTCCCATTTATCGACATGAATTATACTATGTGCTTTCCAGTTGTTGTGATGTTATGAATGGTATTTTGTGATTTTTCTGATAATCTGCAGGGATCTAGCAACTATAACAAACTCACAATCTAACTCTCACGATTATTTGCAAAGAAGAAGAAGCATGCATTCAATAATCACTCATAAACACAAAATAATGGACAATGTCAATGTCATACAATGAATAATGAATGTAGATAATGTGTTACAATAATCAATGATGAGGCATCATATAGGATTCGAATTAGCCAAGTAGGGCATTCGAATTCTGAGCTCAAAGTCTAGCATGAATAACTATGTTGACATCAACCAGTCGGTAGTATCAGTCATGAGTGGTAAGAGTTAGTAAGATGTGTCTAACTGAGTCTAACAGAACTATCTAGCCATAAATCAAGGAATGGAGACTCTAAGTGGGGTGCATGAGGCTGTCTACCTCAAATTCTATCTTGGATAACAATGGAGACATCATCTAGTCAATAGTATTAGTCATAAATGTTAATAGTTAGTCAAGTGTGTCTAACTGAGTCTAACAGAACCATCTAGGCATAAATCATGGAATGGAGACTCCAAGGAGGGTGCATGAGGCTATCAAATAGTCAAGTGGAACTCCAGAATCAGCTAAGTAGAAGCTACAAGCATCCAACATGAGCAATCAGTGGAAGAACTACTCAATCAATGCATTAACTAAATGATAACTCCCGGTAGGTGAGATAAGGCACCCTAACTGAGTGATAATTGAAGGTAGGTGAGTAAAGGCTCTCTAACTGACAGTGGTAGGTGATAAAGGTGCACTTGCTAAGAAGATAAGTCAAAGAGGGTAAATTAGGTTGGTAGGAGGCCAATTGAGGGCTAAAGACAGGCTCTAGAGAGCTAGAAGTAATCTCTAGGTGTTGGGGAGACAACCATGGTGATGACTGGATGCGTGCAGTGTCATGAAAAGCATGCAAAACATGCAGATTTGCATGCATGCATTCAAAATACAAAAATGATGGTGTGAATATTCCAACACCCCCCCGCAAGCTATACTATGAGATAATAACCAGAAAAACAAATAGGGCCCTGGTAACTGAGACCAAAGGCCACCCCATACAATCAATCTAAATAAACTAAGTGAGAAAAGAGGGAAAACCCAGTGGGAAGAAAGCCCTCCCTCAAAATAGACTGAAGGATGCTAAAGTAGCATATCATCTCTCACCCCTAATGGTGGCAAGTGTCCTTCTTTTCCAAAGAAGGATCAATCGATCTAAAATGAATCATAAATGTGAGAAGGATGAAACCTTCCATTCTGAAAATATGATCTCGTTCTTCTATGATCGTGTGGATCACCAACCAAATCACCTGCAGATCGGAGTGTAGTGGCTGACCATAGAGGAAGAGGAGGATTATCAGGTGAGATATCTTCAGGTTCTTGTGGATCTGGATCTCCCATTTTCTCATCTTCACCATCAGTTGCTAGACCTTCAGGTTCTTGTGGATATGGATCTAGCATTCTATCATCATCATCACCATATTCTGAGTCCACAATATAGTGTGAAGATGCATCATCACATCCAGACTCTAAATCTGAAATCTCATTAGTAGGAGCAATTAAAACTGGATCATCATATGTAAACTCTTAAATATCAAGAGGAAAAGTAAGTAAAACCGGCTCACCATCACTCGAAGGAGGAACATAAGAGTTGATGTCATGAAACTGCTCTAGAATATGCATGTAATCCTCATCTGAACCAATGTGACTGTAATCAATAGAAGAACAAGGACTAAATGATGATGGATCTTCATTAAGATCAAAAGAGGATGTAGTAGTGGAGTCCCACTTTGAAGTAGGAGTTGGACAAACCAGTGCTGGATCTTGCATTCACACTTCTTCAAGAGTCCTCTTTTTCTCAATTTCCTCTGATGTATTTTTTCCCTTTAGACAACCTTTGAAGGTGCCATGAACAAACTTGCTACTTAGAAGACCATCAACCACATTTCGATATGGATTGTGGTTGAGATGAGATAGTCTACTCTCTTCATGAGTATGAGAGTGAAGATTGGACTCCTTTGAGAGAGGCAAGAAGTGTGAAAAATCATAGAGTCTTGTCTTATGATTTAAAACTCCTTTTGCAATGATTTCCCCTAAAACCATGTCTTGTACCTCAACTTCATATGGAGTAAAGATCACTCTTCTGGGCTCTCCAGTATGAGTCATTTGATACACAGAAAGGACATTCGGTGCAAGAGAAGGAACATAAAGCACATCAGAAAAGTGACCATGATCAAGGTCAATTCTTCCAATCCCATGAGAGGAGAATTCTGCATCATTTCCTAAACTAATGGAAGGACCAATAAAGATTTCGAAACTAGAGAAGAGATTTTTGCAGGAATCCATGTGGCATGATACTCCTGAATCTATGATGAAGGAGGAATCAGTTGATGCACTTGCTATGAGAGCATTACATCTTTCTTCACCCTCGGATTTGGAAGATTCAGTATCATGATCTTTCTTCCTTGCACATGCTGGTACATGAAGATTGTTTTTCTCAAGTAATTGAGCCGTCAAATCTATAGTCTTCCACATGCAAGTACTCTTAAGATGAAACCCCTTTAGACAATAAGTGCACTTGGTCTTTCACTTCTGCGAATGCTTGGTCTTCCTTGAGTTCAAAACCCCATCTGACTGGTATGAACTATCTATAGCCCTTGTATCATTCGATCTCTTGTCAGAAATATTTTGCTTTCCTTTACCATTCGCTCTCTCTGCAACTGTAAGGGTTGAAGCCAATTTGGGTTTGATCATTCCCATAGAGATCAACTTCTCTTCCTCTTGAGTAAGAGATTGGATGAAATCATCAAATGAGGGGAACTTCCATCTTGGAATGGACAACCTAGCTGACTGGAAAGTAGAGACAAAAACTGAGAAGTTTTCCCCCAACTTTGAGAGAATGGAAAGTATAATTTGCTTGTCTTCTTTCACTATCTCATATCTTTTCAACTATGATATAAAAATTTTGAACTTGGTGAGGAAGGCATTGATAGATTCAAAGCTGTCTGGACTCAAACATATGAGCTCATTCTCCAATTTTTGTCCTTGCATATCATCTTTCGGTCCAAAAAGAGATTCGAGCTTGTCCCAAACCTCTTTAGGAGATGTAAGATCGATGACATGGAAGTGAATATTTTCAGAAATTGAGAGAAGGAGCAAGCCAATTGCTTCTTCAAGCCTATCCAAGTACTTGGACTTTTCAACTACACTGAGAGGTTCTACCATCGTTCTGTTGATTATTTGGTTGAAGCTCTTTGATCTCATGAAGAGAGTCATCTTGGATTTCCACTCAACATAGTCGGAAGATGTAAGCTTTAGATTCATCTGAAACAAAGAAAGTCGAATAGTTGAAGAATATTCACGGGTGAATAAACCTGCAAAACAAGAGAATTTTTGTTGATGGAGAATGCTACACTTCGATTGAACACTACCTTAAGGACACTTGGCACATAGACTAAGTCTTTCACACCTGGCTAGACCTCACTGGATTTCCCTAATGAATTCAAGTAATAGCACCAGGATTTGCTGTGGAAACTCAGAGGCTTTTGGTGCACAAATGAAAAGATAGCTGCTCAAAGAAATGCTGCAACTCCTGTTGCTGCAACTGCTGCAATTGATGCAATTGAAATAGTTTCTTACTGCTATAATACCATGTGATAATCTGCAGGTATTTAGAAACTGTAACAAACTCACAATATAACTCTCAGGATTATTTGCAAAGAAGAAGAAGCATGCATTCAATAATCACTCATAAACATAGAATAATGGACAATGTCAACATCATACAATGAATAATGAATGTAGAGAATGTGTTACAATAATCAATGATGAGGCATCATATAGGATTCAAATTAGCCAAGTAGGGCATTCGAATTTTGAGCTCAAAGTATAGCATGAATAACTATGGAGACCTCAACCAGTTGGTAGTATCAGTCATGAGTGGTAAGAGTTAGTCAAGTGTGTCTAACTGAGTCTAAAATAACTATCTAGCCATAAATTAAGGAATGGAGACTCTAAGTGGGGTGCATGAGGCTGTCTAACTCAAAGTCTAGCTTGGATAACAATGGAGACATAATCCAGTCAATAGTATCAGCATAAATGGTAATAGTTAGTCAAGTGTGTCTAACTGAGTCTAACAGAACCATCTAGGCATAGATCAAGGAATGGAGACTCCAAACAGGGCGCATGAGGCTGTCAAATAGTCAAGTGGAACTCTAAACTAGCTAACTAGAAGCTACAAGTAGTCAACATTAGCAATCAGTGGAAGAACTACTCAATCAATGCACTAACTGAATGATAACTCCCAGTAGGTGAGATAAGGTGGCCTAACTGAGTGATAACTGAAGGTAGGTGAGTAAATGCGCTCTAACTTATAGTGGTAGGTGAGAAAGGCGCACTTTCTAAGCATATAAGTCAAAGAGGGTGCATTAGGTTGGTAGGAGGCCAATTGAGGGCTAAAGAAAAGCTCTGGAGAGCTAGAAGTAAGCTCTAGGTGCTGGGGAGACAACCATGATGATTGTTGGATGCATGCAGTGTCATGTAAAGCATGCAAAACATGCATATTTGCATGCATGCATGCAAAATACAAAAATTATGGTGTGAATATTCCAACAATTTTGTTGTTCTGTTAATCGGTAACGATAGTTGATATGGGTTATATTTCATATTCGAATTGATCGTATGATGTGAAGATAGGTCTCTAGATTCTGTAGTGACTGAGTAAGTGTTAACACCCAAAAAGTGCTCACTAGTTCATTCCCTTATTCACATGACCCATTTGTCCACTTTTCCACCATCTGAGCCTCTGAAGCCAACAAAAGGTCACCAAAAGACCTTGGTACACCCCTTTTTCCCACTCAAAAAGATTATTTTTCCTAAAAAGCATAAAAAACCCTCAAAAGGGGTCCAAAATTCCCAAAATATTAAAAAGGGAATAAAAATATTAATTTTATTCAAAAAAGGAAAAAGGAGGGAAATGTACCTAAACCATGTTGGTCAATACCATTTGGTTTCCACAAAACCACAAATGGTATTCCCCACCACCAAAACCTATAAAAAGGTGGTAGGGGCTCCTCATTTAAGATCCATCCATATTCCTATCCTCATGCTGCCAAAATCTCCCTTGAGTATTTGGCCATTGTAGCAAGCCTTGGAGAAAGGACCCATTGGAGATTGGAGTTGCTCACCATTGGAGCCATTCAACAACCTTCATCACTTGGAGGTATTGTTCTTGCAAGCATTTGCTTGCCCCATTGTCAATACAAAAAAAAATTATTTTTTATCTTTCTTGTTCTTGTTCTTTAATTCAAAATGCACATGCTAGTTTAGTTTAGTTTAGATTTAGTTTATTGTTATTTATTTCTATTGAAACTGTTGCTACTAGTTAGCAGGTGCCCATAGCACTAAGCTTGGTTGCAAAACCAAGCCAACAGTTTTTGGCGACTCCGCTGTTTTTCTGAATCTTTAGATCTCACTTTTGCTTTAAATCTTACTTTTTGATAGTATTTGTTAGTTTAATTCATAGATCTGCCACCCTAGACAGCAGATCCATTGCTGATCTAGGTCTTGGCCCATTTTTTAGCCATTAACAGCCCAAAATTCTCAATTTTCGGCGTCATTTTTCGGCATCCGCGTATGGCTTTCGCCTCGTGGCTTTTTTCCCAACAGTCGCGTGGCTCATCGCGACTGCGCGGCTTTTTTCCGCGCGGTTCACCGCGGCTTCACGGCCATTTAGCGCGCTGCACATCGTGGCTTCACGGACCTTTTCCGCGCTGCACATCGCGACTATGTGACGAAATCTTGCGCTGCACATCGCGGCTTCGCGGTCAAAACCCGTGCTGCACATCCCGGCTTCGCGGTCAAAACCCGCGCTACCCATCGCGACTGTGCGACAAAAACCCGCGCGGTCCATCGCGGCTTTTCTGTCAGAACCCGCGATGCTAATTTTTTCATTCGGCCGAATCGTTTAAAAAATTAATTTCTTACTGTACATTCTGCCCACATAGTACATTTTCCAGTATTAGAAATTCTGCATATTTTACAGCCATCGAAAAATTTTACTATTTAGAATGCACATGTGAAGAAATCTTTTTAAATATTTTCAAAAAGTGAAAGAACGATTTGATTGCATTTTATCTAGATTAAAATTTTTGTTGTTTGCTTCTTTAATATTTTGCCCATAGCAATTATTGAAAACGAAATCCATTTATTTCGGAAAGAAGTTATATTATTTGCTTTCTTGTTTGAAAGATCCTTTGTTTTTCGAATAGTACCTGAAAAGCATTTAATTTCCATTTATTGAAAAAGTCATAAAATTTGCTTTTGATTTCAAAAGATCCTTTGTTTTTCGAATACTTAGCATTTACTTTTTTCAATTTCAGTTTAAAATACCACACGTGCACCCAATCAAACACTAATTTTAAACTGAGCCTTAAAACTTACCCTAATTTCAACCCACTTTTAACCCCACTTGGGGAACACTAAAAGAACTTTGTAGCTAGGTAGTCTTGAGGGGATAGGTGTTCTAAGAACACCCCTCAGTTCTTACATCTGAGACATAGTTGTTGTCCTTTAGGGAGCTAAAATCTCTTAGTATTTATTGGCACAGTCACAACCGGTTTATGGGAAGGCCTCTCCCCTAGGAGGGTTGAAGTCGCGAGGATGGTTCCAGAATCCTGAGTGGAATACCGAAATCCATTCAGTAACCAAAGGGCTACCATTCGCAGTTCTCGGGATATCCCTGTATTGAGATATTGCGATCAAGGACCAAACAACAGATTTACCTTTTCTCGACGTGTCATGAACGGAGTATCCTAGTAGCCATTCTTTAGGATTGATTACTCGGTGTCCCTCCCGGTAGGGGGATATCTAGCCGTGGACTCAACACTCAATATTGTCTGACTTGGATTTCATCACCTTGCAGAGAATATAGTTTGTTGATTCACAATACTTTTAGTTAGGTGTTTGCATGATTCAACCCACCTTTGGTCTAGTTACACCTATTTTTTTTAGAAGCTGTTTGCATGTTGGTACTCTGACCATTTGTTGCATCCCTCCACTTATTGTAGCACAGCTGCTAGAATAAGTGCCCTTTTTGAGCTTGATTTTTTTGGCCTGAGAGCCTTCATTTTCACTCCCCTTCTTGCACCCTTGGTTGCATTAGGGTTTTGAGTTTTTCATATATTACCATTTTACACATACATATTTTTTCACAAAAACTTATTTTCTCACCATTGAGAATTTTAGATGCTCTCATTGTCTACAGGGCGAACTCCTAGAGTTCAGTCTACTTGGCTCGCCATGTCACCGATGCCGAGCCTTATCCCTTGACTTGACACATCGTCGATCAACTAGACAATCATCTGATTCTAACACGCCTCACTTCACTTCTGATTCTGAGGCAGAATCCGAAAACCCCACTGCGTTATTCCCAACCGCAATCCAGATCGGAATCCTAAGCAGCCTAGAAATAACAACCTCAGAACAAACCACCCCTGTTCTATCTGTGGGGTCTATGGTCATTACACACATTCTTGCCCACATTTGGAGCGAGCTCGGTAACTCTGGACCGATGATGCCCATCGTCAAGGGAAAGCGGCTCCTCAACCGCCACCCAATCCTCCACCACCTCAACATCAACCATTGGTGCTGCAAAACCCCTTTCCAAACCAGGGTGTAGTGAACACTCAGCCGTTAGCTCCCCCTCAGGGCAACATGCCAACACAACAGATCACTTATGCATCCCCTAAGCAACCCATGTTCGATTCAGGTACTCACCATTTGTTGATGATGTCAACTACCGATGCCAACCTCCAAACCCGCCGGAACCAATATGGCTCCACTTCTGAAGCCCCTCCCGCCAACAAGAACACTAACGTTAATCCCACAGATCAAACGTTACGTATACCTCTGGCTCCACTTGATGGCGCTTCCAAAGCACCTTGCTTCCCACTTCGTCGCATCAACAGTAATCCCAATGCTCGCGCTGCATCGAATTACAACATTGTCGACGACTTAGCCCAGTCTCCTGCAGCCATGTCTGCTTTAGAAGTTTTGAAAAACTGTCCTTCGCAGCGCAAAACTTTTCTCTCTTCCATTGGCGCCATTGGCCCCAATGATTCACAGCTAATTGCATTCAATTCAGACCAGTCTGAACCACGCCTGCCTTCCTCTTTAGCATTCCAAGTTTCTATTTCTGTTCAGAATCTTGTTATCCATCGGTGCATTATCGATGAAGGGGCCTCTACATGCGTCATGTCCACTTTCGTTTGGCAGAAGTTGGGATCCCCTACTCTCCAGCAGTCCACCACTGCATTGTGAGCCTATGATGGCCGTTCGGCACAACCCCAAGGTCTATTAGCTAATGTCCCCGTCCAACTAGCGGGTAAAACCATCCTCATTGACATTGAGGTCATCAATGCCCAACTAGACTATGACCTTTTACTTGGTCGCAGCTACATGTATGCCATGCGGGCTGTTGCCTCATCCGTATTTCACACCATGCAGTTCCCCCATGAGGGACACGTGGTCAAGGTCGACCAGCTCACCTATTACGATCCCAAGGCCCCCACCACACCTGAAAATGTTCTCCCCATGGTTGAACAACCTGTTTGTGGTGCAACTACCTCATTCATTTCCTCAGTAGGACCCGGACTTTACTCCGAGGCACCGATGACCTCTACATTCCAGGCCATTCCACCACCGTCACCGAAGACCCATGTTGCTAACCTCTACACCCTTTCACAAACACCCGGTAATCAACCCTCCTTGTTACCCAAACCACCATTGGTCCCTAGTCACATTGGGGTTACACCCATCCACACAATCCCCTTTCTATTTCCTCCTTCGGGTGTAGTAAGCGCCCCGGTTATGGCTACCCTTAGTCTCCCCGGGTTAACATTGGGATTACCCGTGTGGTATATTACGCCTCCTGTTCCTCCGCTGACACCAAATGTCATCCTGCAACCGATGCAACCCATTGTCACTTCTACCCAACCACCTCTCGGTATCACGACTCCTTCGGCATCGATGAATCCCCCTCCATTCGTCAGGCCCACTGGGGGCAGAGGCCCACAACCATACACTGCGGTACCCCCACCCAAGGCAGTTAAACCTCCCCCCATGTTTCGTGCTCCTCCCAAATGCTCATTGTGTGATGAGTTAGGCCATCCAACTCATCAGTGTCTGCAGTTACCTACATTGCAGGAACACATGCAATTGTTGGACGACGACCCCAACATCCTGGTGGTCAAACTCAATCCAAACCCCATGCCTCGTGATAAATCACTGCGTACCAACCACCCATGTGCGATATGCGATTTTTACGGCCACTACTCCCATCACTGTCCTGACATACCAGATTACAGAGCATCCCTCTACGAGATGAACAATTTGGACCTTGAGACGGCACCCCCTATTATCGAGGAGATCTACCCTCCCGCATCATCCTCATCCGGAGAGATTAACACCATCTACATGATCTCTTCGACTACCACTACCTCATCACTTGATTTGACCACTCAAAGCTCCCACAATGATGAAGAGGTTATCAAGACTCCTACTGCCCTTGATTATCCCAGGGAAGACATGTACCATCGTCCATACTTCCTCCCGGAAGAGACTTCATCCACCACTGCTACCCTATCCGTGGTTGAGTCCAAAGATTTCCTTCCTACTAAAGTCAATTGGTTAATGGATTCCATGGTCGATATTTCTCCCGTCATCCACATTGACATCTCTGACCCACTTGGTGCCCTTCATACCATTACATTAGGAGCTTCCCACACTGAGCATGAGATCGGAGAATACCACCAACTGTTCCAAGAATTCACTGACGTCTTTAATTGGCCATATACTGAAATGCCTAGCCTTGACCCCTCCATTTACACAATTTCCACTGGATACCCCTTTGTCCGGTCGGCCCCTTCCATTGATCCCTTTGACACACAGGTTCAACCCTTTCAAATCGACTAGGAAACCACATGTCCACAACATGGGGGCAGGCCCAAAACCTTGCCTACTCATCATCATCGTGATCCTCGTCGGAGATACTGGGGGCATCCACCCCACAAATGGAATCCCCCATCATCATATCATCACTTCAATATGCTACCACGACCCACAGCCTCATGGTATAACACCCCGCCAGCAGTTGCTCAATGCCCTATCGATCTCTCTCCGAGACAACATCTGCACCACATTGACACCTCTGAGTTAGGGGGCATAATAGATTACCTCGACCCTGGGATAGGGGGCATGCTCAATCATTTTGAACCTACCCCATCACATCTATCTCCACACGTCAATGACCCCATCGTTCAAACCAACACATATGTGATCCATAATCACAAACCCCATGCACATAGCATGGGGGCAGGTCATTAACCCTGCCCACTTTTTCACATGCGTGATCTCAACCATTTTTGAGATCACATGTCCCTTGTATATAGGATTTGATTCGATACACCTAGTATTTTTCCCCCACGGGTCATCATTTCTCCCCACCACTGCATCCTTCGCTTGGTGGGATCACCTTTATTTGTAGCCATTTTTTAACCTAGTTCTTTCCTTTAACCATTCCGGAGTCCTTATGACCTCAGTTTTTCACACCGTTTGCACTGCTGGATTCATATTTCCGTGCCCGTGATGATGCTTGAGATCATTTCTCACTCTCACCAGGACCAATATCAACATTGTGTCCCGACCCCTCGTTGCCTCGGTTTGCGTGCCACATCGCTCGTCGTCCATTTTTGGCATGCCTTATATCGCCAGATTCAGTTTTTCATGCTCGTGATGATGCTTGAGATCATTTCTCGCTCTCACGCCTAGATGTTTTTGGTCATTTTTTCCATGCCCCCCTCGTCACCTCGGTTTGCGTGCCACATCCGCCGTTTTCTGTTTTTGACAATCTTTATATCGCCGGATTCAGTTTTCCGCGCTCGTGACGATGCTAGAGATCATTTCTCGCTCTCACCCCTAGATTTTTTCGGGCATTGTTTCCATGCCCCCCTCGTCACCTCAGTTTGCGTTCCACATCCACCATTCTCCGTGGTCGACCATCTTTATACATCGCCGGATTCAGTTTCCCGTGCCTATGATGATGCTTGAGATCATTTCTCGCCCTCACGCCCATACTTTTCGGCCCTCTCATTGCCTCGATTTGCGTGCCACAAAGCTGTAGCCCCCTTTTGACAATCTTTATGTCACCAGATCCAGTATCCCACACACATGATGACGCTTGAGACCTTTTCTTGCTCCCATCTATCCATTTTTGTTCGATATAATTTTATCCCTTTTTCGGGCCTAGCAATCCCTTTTTACGAAAAAGGCACTTAGGGAGTTTCTGTTAAGCTCTTTTCTGACTCCTAAAATAATGAAAAGATCGTCGAGCAACCTTGCTTCCTTTCAGGCTCGCTAAAAGTATCTGAAAGGGCATCTACCTGGTATAAGTTTACCCCTTTTCCGGACCTCGTAGACTAATTACGAAAAATGTATACTCTAGTCACATCGGCTAGAAGAGTTCTCCATCCGCATCATTTTATGCTTTTTCGGGCCTTGGAGACTAAACCTACGAAAAAGAACACCAATGGAGTCCCCTTACCGCTTTCAGACTCTCTAAATATGAAAGCGACCACGAGCAATCACCATCCTGGGCTCGTAAAACCAACAGGACAGTAGTCATAACCACTGCAGAGTCTTCTTATCGTTTTCAGACTCCTTAAAAATGAAAGCACCAATGAGCACGAACACTCCTGGGCTCACGAATCCACAGGACAGTACCATTTTAGAGCACACTTTTATCCCTTCTTGGAGCTCATTAAAACTATGAAGAAGGACCCAATGGTGCTTCTCGGTGCCACAACAGATCACGTCTACTCATATGACAGCTTCCCCATTTTGGTCGCCTTTGTTCAGAGTATTCTGCAGTATGTCACCCTGAGAACCCCTCGACAGCACCCATCAGCTTGATTCCCCACCAGAGTCATACATACCCTTCAGTCCCTAAAAGCTATGATCCTCAAACCTATAAGTCAGTTCCCTACGCTGCCAGGTCAACCATGTCATCATGCTCTTAACAAAGGAAGTTTGAGTCTACCCACAATATGACCCCAGTTACTTCCCATCCCCACAAGTATGTTAGTCCTACCATCAGTACTACAATACTTCAGTTATAAACCTCGTGCTCCTATCAAGGAAACATCATTGCCTTGTTGGTTGCTGATCTCCCTCTGTCGACGAAAACCAAATTTATTCCAGAGGATAGACCTAGAGGTCCCTGTGTCTTGGACTCATCACCATTTATGATGAGTGCCTACGAATCATTTCGAGAAGAGCCCTCAGTGCCTCTCCAAATGGTTGTTTCTCACATGCTCGACTTCAACACCTTGATCGCATCGTTGAGACTCGCACAAGGCATTGGTTCGTTCACTTATTAGTCGAAGACCCCGGATACCTTCTGACTCCTCCACATTTGAGAGTCTACCTATGGATACAACCAGCTACACTGTTCCTATAGATATCCGGGTTGCGTATGGAGACAGTATTCAGATGTACCCCAGTTTTACACTCCCTCGAGTATACAGTTACAGATACTTTCCAGAGATGGCTCACAGTCATTACGTCCCTACAGATGTTGGACACCTTCAGTTCCAACAGTTCATCAGTTGTTCTAGTGTATCAGTTATTGAGATCAGCCATGTCATGATCATGAGTACATCCCAAAATAATGTACCCTCTGGACCATTATGATATACCAGTATATTTTTTATGTATTAGATCCCCCTTCTTGGGACTAATTATTATGTATATGTCTTGATACGAGCATGGGTATGCCCGCCTCGTCCATTATCAGAGATTATCCCTCATTCATATTGAGGCAATGTAATATTTGTTTATTTTTTGCAGCTTCCATGGGATGTGGATCCAGTCTCCAATCGATCTCTTCTCCTCCCTACAACCCCAGAAAAAAGACAAAAGAACTATGATGTCTATCGGCCATACGATGAGCTCCTGCCCTCACACATCAGGGGGCAATCTGTTAACACCCAAAAAGTGCTCACTAGCTCATTCCCTTATTCACATGACCCATTTGTCCACTTTTCCACCATCTGAGCCTCTGAAGCCAACAAAAGGTCACCAAAAGACCTTGGTACACCCCTTTTTCCCACTCAAAACGATTATTTTTCCTAAAAAGCATAAAAAACCCTCAAAAAGGGTCCAAAATTCCCAAAATATTAAAAAGGGAATAAAAATATTAATTTTATTCAAAAAAGGAAAAAGGAGGGAAAAGTACCTAAACCATGTTGGTCAATACCATTTGGTTTCCACAAAACCACAAATGGTATTCCCCACCACCAAAACCTATAAAAAGGTGGTAGGGACTCCTCATTTAAGATCCATCCATATTCCTATCCTCATGCTGCCAAAATCTCCCTTGAGTATTTGGCCATTGTAGCAAGCCTTGGAGAAAGGACCCATTGGAGATTGGAGTTGCTCACCATTGGAGCCATTCAACAACCTTCATCACTTGGAGGTATTGTTCTTGCAAGCATTTGCTTGCCCCATTGTCAATACAAAAAAAAATTATTTTTTATCTTTCTTGTTCTTGTTCTTTAATTCAAAATGCACATGCTAGTTTAGTTTAGTTTAGATTTAGTTTATTGTTATTTATTTCTATTGAAACTATTGCTACTAGTTAGCAGGTGCCCATAGCACTAAGCTTGGTTGCAAAACCAAGCCAACAGTAAGGGATAATGCATGTCTACTCCCTACTGCGGAAACTTGGTTTCTTCATCCCCCCTTGAACCTCTCGGGTGAGACCTCACTCGCTTTGTGGGTGTTGCTCAAAAGGGTAAGACCTTTCTGGGCCGATGTTTAAGGGTGTCTGGTTGGTATTTGTTGACAGTAGTGCGAAGTGAACCCCTGTCAATAGAACTGTGTCAACAAATGGTTCCATTGTCGGGATAGTAGTGCGAAGAGAAAAAGAGAGGACATGTTATGGCATCCGACAAAATTGGAGATCGAGGACTGGTTCAACAAGAAGGCACGAGAGTTTGCCAAAGAAGAGAATCGCAAACCCAGATGGTCGATGACTGATTGGTTACATAAATGCATATACTCCGTCATTCATGAGATATTTTTCTACGAATTCCTAATACTACTGCATGAGTGGTTGGCACAACTGACATTCCAAAAGAATAATTTCCAAGGTGGTGAACCTAAACACTGGACACCTAAATTGATCCAGCAATTGAAGCGAGTTGATAACAAGAAATATAGAGCTGTCAAAGTTTGGGTAGATAGTATTCTAGAGGGATATATTACTGAATTTTTCGTCGATACAATCAAGTCATATAGTGACATGGAAAGGAATTTTTTCAAGGGACCCCGAGGAAGGTTTTTATTGTCGTTGAAATTGCGGATTAAAATGCTCATCTGCGAAAAGGGTATACTGAAGATGAATTTCAGTGTGTGGAGGTTGTGGGTACTAGGTGGATGCAGTTCTGGTAGAATGATGTGGGGTAGATGGATCTGAGCGACGAAGGAATTCTAAGAGAAGCTGTGGAAGAGTGTGGTACCCTGTTGTTGGTACCAGGATCTGCCCCACCAAAAATTTCTAGTTTCCAAGCAGTGCATATCTAAAGAGGGACCCCATTTTTCGCCACCAGAAATTCCATTAGTATCTTTGTCAAAACCTTGAGTTTTTGTCAACTGGGTCAGTTTCTCATTGCCTCAAACCTCCATGTTAGTTAGTTTGGTGTGAATGTAAATCCTTGTTAATCTGAGAATTAGTATTCTCTCTAATTGACAATTATTATTTCAATAACCTTTAAATATTTTATTAAAATAATAATTTTATTAAAAAGTGTAAAAAAAGGACATTCATCCATTATCCTTTTAATAAGTTACCTGTTAGCTCTTTTAAAAGAGATAAAGTGTTATCATTTTAAAAATTTATGGTCTTTGTCTCATTCCTATTTCCATGTCGAGACTAGCCGAAGTTCTTTTCCACCAACCTCCACTTTGAAATCACTCTCACCAAGGTCAACCACCAAATGCCAAGTCTTGGGTGCGGTAAGGGAGAAGATCATCGATTAATGCTAAGTGCTCTACATGATAACAACTCAACATCAAAGAAAGAATCCAAGCATCAAGCTCTGAGTCCAAATGTCATCAACTCAACAGTATTACAAACGTTGTTTACATAAGAAAATCCACGGGTTCAAAAGACCACAAAACATGTCAATAAGAAGCATTGGCAGCTACAAACATAATGTATAGAAATCACTTTGAGCCAGGATAAAGTTTCAATTTCCTTCAATCCAGACCTCAATCTAGTATTGAGCATCCATGTCCATGTTGAGGTGTTAACGGGGCATCTAGATGCCCGAATTTAACATTTCCAATTGTCAGTAAGTATCCATTCTTTAAAGGTGAGGATTCATAGTAGAAAATTTACAGCATGTGAATATATTCATGATCACCATCCAAAGGATATTACGCCCAAAAGCAACTCACAAAATTGCCAATTGCTCAAAGCTCGAGTTTCATTGGATGCTGTTGAAGAAAGATTGGTTCAAATCTATGTGATTATCAGTTATAATTCCTTAATCAATAGCATTATGATGGTTATTGTTAAGAAAGATATGGGTTCTCTGTATCTTCTAATTTTAGAGTTGCTCGAGTATAGCTATGGGTGTTTATTGTTTATTGTATGGCAATTGTTCATTAGTTTTTAGATTCGAGGAAGAAATCAATATCAAGATTTAGGCAATAATTTAAGTGACAAGTCGTCATTCTTATAAACTAATTCCATTATTTGGGGGAAACAAACTCAACCGGCAAGGGGGATAAAGATCAATAGTTGGTCAAAACAGAGTCAGGTCCATATTTCCAGGCATTAGATTAGCAATCAATTGAACCATTTCCAGCACATCAAAGTGAAAAGTCAGTTGAATAACAAGACATTTGGCAACATAAGATTATCATCATCTTCAAGAATCAACACATTGAATATTATTTCTAGATAATAGAACCTCTAGGAAATATCCAAACCTTCAGTGATGTATGTGACTGAACATCCATAGATTTGCATTGTTTCCATATTTTCAGGCATTCGATTACACCTGCCCCATATTTTTGGCAGAATGGTTTTAGTTTGTTATATAAATTTTAAAACTTGTAATGCAAGACAGAGGAGGAGGTTCTAGCCAAGAGGGTTGTGAGAATATTGTAAAGGGTCGAGACTTCGTAGACTGGAGATTTCTTTTGAAGCTTGAAAGTGTAATTTGAAGCTTGTACGGAGGATGGAATATCTATTATGAACCACTTGGATTATGATTAAATACAAGTACAGATCAATGTTTTTGATATAGTTCTATTGTGATTATTACAAATGATGGTGTTTCCATTCTTTCTTTCTCATTAGCAGTCTACTGTATTTGTGTACCTTTTATCCATAATGTTTTTATGCCTAAGAGCATTTACATTATGTATGTCTCAGTTGTTTGTTGTCATACATATAACCTTAAAAGATGGCTCATGTATGTCTACTTTTTGTATATTCTATACTTTTACATCATCCTTGTTTACTATCTCTTGCATGTACTTATTGGTAGATGTTCTAGCCTGATTACTGGTCATTTATCCACCCTTTCATTTCCCTTGCTGTCATCATACAAACATATAATCAATCATATCAATCAACCTTTTTCCTTTGAGAATTAAGATGTGCTATCCATTCTCTCTCCGAAGTCAGAGTGCATCTTTTAGCACTAACACCTGCAAAGTGGGGTGAGGTTCTGGCCAGAGAAGAAGAGGAGGATTGATATTGAGAGAGAGTCTCCTAGGACGATCGAAACGAAGGACTGCGAAATGAGAACACAAGGGACTAAGATACCTTACTGTGATGAAGGAAGCGAACAAGATACCTGCTGAAGCCAAAGAAGGACATACCCAAAGCTACAATCTACCCACAACTACGCATCCTACGCCCAATGAGACATAAGTTATTCACAGTGCTGTCCGAAGTGCCAGAACAACGATAGGAGTAGTGGCTCTATATTCTAAATTAAAGAAACATTAGAAATACTCAACCACTGGGTCCTTTACCCATTCCCAAGGCCTTCCTTATATAGGAAAGTCCCATGCAACACATGTCACTTCATGCAAAATACCCAATTTCTTAATATTCAAAAAGTAATTTCTCTCATAAATCCAAGTGTCAAGTTTTCTAGAAGAATGCACCTACATTCCTAAATTTACTCAAGTTTGTCTCTAAGATGCTCACTCTAAATCCTATTTTGTGGGTGCATGTGGTGTTAGCTAATAGCTCTAGCCTAGGATTCCATTTTTTGCTCCTAATATAATTATTTCTATTATTTTAAATACTAAAAATTATTTCCATGTGCAAATGCCTAAAAATAATTATTTCTACTATTTTTATTACTAAAATGTATTTTTATGAGAAAGTGTTCTAAATTCAATTTATATGGTTTTTCTCTTTTTCTTATTTTATGCAAAAATTTTACCAAACAATCCTTTCTAGGACCTAGGTGCCACACCGTTGGGCCCGTCTGTCCTTTATGCTCATCTTTCGTCATGGTACCACTCTGTCGGGTCCATTCATTTCTTGTATCCATTTCTTGGCAAGGTAAACATTATAAATTAAAGAAACATTAGAAATACTCAAACACTCTTACAAATTAATTACACCTCTAAATTAATTTTTTTTTTTTTTTTTTTACACAAACGGTTGAAGAGCTTTATATTAAAAAAGGAGAACGAAGTACATAGTTGTAGGGGGACTGTTCCCTCGAAATAGAAGCAGAAGGTTCTTGCTTCTGTCTGTCCAGTCCTTGATTTTCAAACAAAACTACAAGCTTGGTACAACTATAAACTTTAACAAACTGTCCTAAGACGACCCAGCAAAAAACATACGTAGCTGAAAACTAGTAAATAACATAACTGTCGAAGCCATGAGTGGCTATCATAACACAAAAAACAGAGTAAAATGTCTCAGTTTCCATGGTGGGAGCGGGAGTTCTTTTCTTTACTTCCAGTAATGGTTCCTACATTCTCATCATCAAGGTTTACGATAATAGAAGGGTTGTTTCCTCTGTTGGTGCGAACACAGTCAACCTTAGCTTCCACAATCCTAAGACAACTGTAGAGAGACTCATATTTGCCAAGTAATTTTTCAAATTGGTCCTTGGTCTTACCCATGCTGTTGCGGAATTCAGAGATGGAGATTTGAACGAAGGTGGCTAGGTGAGAAATCGATTTTTTCATATCCATGAGGTCGCCTCTAAGCCAGTGAACTTGTGCTTCCAGGTCTGAAACTTGCAGACGAAAGTCGGGGGAGGGACTATTTTGACCGCGAGGAGATTCCAACATCCATCCACCATTATCACCCATAGTCTTTTGCCAATTTTTGGTGCATGGCTCCACAGGGATCCCACAGAGTTGCTGCATGAGAGGCCCGCGTCCTACATCCATTTGAGCAGTGTGAGCCCCTGGATTAAACAGGCTTGAATCAATACCAATGAGCCCAGAACCTATGAATCCTTGTCCCAGACTTGACTCAAGAGATATCCATCTTCTTCCCTTGTCCACCTCGTCCGCATCAGGATGCTTGCGACGAGTTTTCTTTGACGGTCCTAATTGGCCGAATTCCACACCAGTATTTCCATTACCGTGAAAAATATTAGACAGGCACTGACTAGAATTGTTCCCCTTAGACTACTCTTTCCCATGACACTTACGACAATTAAGGGTAGGGGGGTAGAGATTTCCTTCATCCATACTTGCAGAGTGCCTAGACCGAGTAGACAACCAAAGTAGGTTAATGAACGATAGGCCAATCCAGTGGTGCACGCCACCATCTCCGGGAAGTTGCGGGCTGCAGACAGAGTGAAAAGACGAGGAGACTGTAGAGAGGCTACCACCTTTGGGATTGAAATAGATCTTGGAGGCCTCGAGCCTCATCAAACTTAAATGCTCGCATGCAAGCCAGATGGAGAGGACTAAGGGTGTCCGCCAGATCAGGTGAGGAGACTTAAGGGGATTTCTTAGGGGGATGGGGTAGATTTGGTAGTTAAAGCTAGGGATTCGAGGGGGGTTAGTCTTAGAAGTGCAAGGATTTAGGTTGTGAAGGTCCATTAGGGGAGAAGAGAGTCCATTAGGGGAGAAGATAGGGGTAGGATAAAGGGGAGACGACGAACCCAAGTAGGTGATCTAGAATTAAGGGACCCAAATATTTTCATAAGCTTGGACATGCACGATCGCTAGACCACAATTCAATCCAGCTCCAATGTTATTCATGGCATCGGCACTTTTGTTGTTGTGTCTAAGGATATGAAGAAGGGAGATGGAGTGAAAGTCTTTGGCAAGGAGATTGAAGTGATGATGCAAGGTTGTGACAGGCTTCCGGCGGTGGTTTGCCATTTCCATGGCTTCCCGAATCACTATCGTGGAGTCACCAAAGACTGTCAAATTTTGAATTTCATTCTTTTTGGCTATGTCCATTCCTTTTATCAATGCGAGCCACTCGGCTTCATTGTTTGTTCACCGACTAACTCCCTAAGCATAGTCATTCATTTTGTTTCCATCGGGGTCAATGAGAACCCCCCCGCGCCTGCCAACCCTGTAAATTAATTTTATTATTAATAAGTTTAAAATCATTATATATATATATATAGATATCCAAAAAATTATGAAATGTTAATATAATATAAATTAAATAAATTTCTATAGGGTTTTTACAAAATTAAACACGGGATTGCTATTAAAATATATTTTGAAAAAAAATCCTACAAACTAGACAAATTTATAGTATGTTAATGATTAAAATCTTAAGAAAGAAAATACTTCTTCATGGCATCATCTTGGGCATGCTTGGAGTGGTGAGATTCCTAATTGTCCACTTCCATGTCCTCTTGTAGTTGGTGAACTATTTATTCTTCTCTAAAATCCACACGAAACAAACCAATTGAAATATTTAGTTAGGACATTGAGGAGAAAGAACATTTACTATGAATGATGAGAATAGCTCATTCCTCCTCTAAATACTAAATACGGGACTTGTGTTGAGCCAAGATATCAATTATGACTCCATTGTATAAGACATGATGGTGTTCTAATGCATGCGATTTGGTTTTAATAGAGAAAATCAATGTCTTATTCCTATTTATGAGGTCCTCTTAGTGATGATGAAACATTTGAATTTTGGTATGTCTCACTAGAAGGAAGGGATAAATTATCTATCACGAACCCAAAAATCAAGGTTAGTATTTTAGTGAAAATTTTCAAATTTCCTTTCGATTATGATTACTTTAATTGACTTCAATAAAACTTTGTGTAACCGTTGATCAAAAAGTGAGTGCAATACAAATATTTTAATTTCATAACGAGATATTTATTAAAAGGTATTACTCTTTATGTCATTCCGACTATTTAACTAAAAAAAATATTCAACCCTTCCTAATTACTTATGAATCATACACCACAAAAGCATAAAATCGTACATAATGACAAAACCATCATAAGCACAAATTAATGAAAGACTAGATAATGCACTCATGTGAGAAATACCAAATATACACTTATCTATACAGTGTTACAACCATCATAAATATAAAGGAGAAACATATCACAAAATAAACATAACAAGGAGATTTCAGAAAAGGACACATAAGAACACACTCAACGAGAGAGCATGGACACCGTTTTATCGTGGTTCACCCGAAACTTGGGATACATCCACAAAGGGAGAGTTACAACTTTTATTATTAAACGAAATCTATGGTTACACCCACAACACAGTTGTTGCAGTATCAGCTTTTTACTTTCTCAAGCCTCTCCTTTAGAGTGCACTTGAAAGACATTCAACGCTATCATAAAACATTCACAAAGATATTTCTTAGACAATTACCAACCAGCAGAGTTCTTCTTTGAACACATTTATTGCTAAAATAAATGCAATTATAGAAAGACTTTTCTTTGGTAAACAATAACTTAACAAAATACTTTCTAGGCAATCTACTCTACCTAAAATGATACAAGAGTTCTATCCTCTTAAACATAAATTCGATTTAACACTACGGAGTTCATGTTACAGGGTTACACATAGTGAGACTTAAATAAATAACTCTGGTATAATAAAGGGTTCTAGCTTCACGCTGGTATATACTAAACATCAAAACAGAGATAAAACACATCTATTTGATCTTTGAAAATAATTGACTACATGTTGTTGATGTATATGTAACTTTGGAATGTATTTCATCTATGTATTCTATTGTACTCCTATAGAGATGTATTATTCCTCTATACGGAAGTGTCATCATTTGTATTGATAAGTGTCGCAAGTGTTGTAACTTGCTGATGGGTTATTAGACCATCTAGTAAGGGGTTAGCCCGAATTAATGTAACCTTGGGTTATTAGGCTAATTTAGACAAGTTAGCCCCACTGGTTTATTGGGAAAGACAGGACAAGTATAAATAGAGATCAGGACATCTCTATTTGGTCATCTCATTACTCACTCTTCCATCACTAGGAAAGTGGCGCACATGTGAGGAGGAGGATCAGCTGCTAGGAGAAGACTATCTCTTGTACTTTGGTTGTAGTTTGGTTGTATCATTTCTCTTTCTATCTTTGAGGAAGTTGTGGGGTTTTTCACCTTTATGGTTTTCCCCAGTGAAACTCTGTGTGTCTACTGTCTCATGTGATTGTTGTTAAATTTTGAGCATTAATTCAAGATAATCTAGGATGTTTACTGAGAGAATAACATGTATAGTATATCAATGCATATCAATCATAGCAAGCATGTCAATCATCACAAGAAGCAAACATAAGAGACAATAGACACATAGAGTTTCCGTGGGGAAAACCCTAAGGTGAAAAACCCCACAATTTCCTCAGAGATAGATAGAGCAATGATACAACCAAAGTACAACCCAAGTACACAAAGATAGACTCCTCGTAGTAGTTGATCCTCCTCCTCACATGTGCGCCACTTTTCGAGTGAAGGAAGAGTGAGTTATAAAGTGATGCAAATAGATATCGGGAGATCTCTATTTATACTTATCCTGACTGCCCAATAATCTTATGGGGCTAACTTGTCTAGGTTAGCACAATAAGCTCATGTTACATTAATCTGGGCTGACCCCTTACAAGGTGATCTAATAACCCATCGGCAAGTTAACACACATGCGACACTTGTCAATACAAATGACGACACTTCCGTATAGAGGAATAATACATCTCTATAGGAGTACAATAATTATATCTATGAAATACATTCCGAAGTTACATATACATCAACACTCAACTAGGAAGGTATTTCTCGACATAGATCTACTAGCACAAGTCTTCTTCTCTAGATCATCGTCAGCAAATCATCATCCTCGAATCATCGTCATCATCACTACTACTGCTATCTCAATCAATCTCTGAATCTACTCATCATAGGAAGTTCTACAGAGCCAGTCCTTTTTCATACTGGATGTAGGCTCACCACCTGCAGGTCTTCATCATCACTGGCCATATTGTGGAATCCTCAAGACTTATTACATGCGTCACAAAACCTGGCTGCAGCATCCCAGGTTGTTACGAGCACACAGCTCTACCTATCGGATGTCCCAGGAGCACATTACATGTGACCCATCACAAAACCTAGCTGAAGCATCCCAGGGTGTTACAAGCACACAGCTCTACCTGTCAGATCTCCCAAGAGCACATTACATGTGATCTCACCACAAAACCTGGTTGAAGCATCCCAGGCTATTACGAGCACACAGCTCCACTTGTCGGATCTCCCAGGAGCACATTACATGTGGTCCACCACAAAACCTGGCTGAAGCATCCTAGGCTATTACGAGCACACAGCTCTACCTATCGGATCTCCCAGGAGAATATTACATGTGGTCATGGCAATGCATCAAAAGAGCATCAGAGGCCTTTTTCATCCTGTCCAAATCTCCCAAGTCCACTTACATGCCATAGGACAATGCCTCGAAAGAGCATCTGAGGCTTTTTTCATCCTATCCAGATCTCCTAGGTCTACTTACATTTCCTCCCAGAGCAATGCCTTAAAAGAGAATCTGAGCCCTTTTTCATCCTGTCTAGATCTCCCAGGTCTACTTACATGCTCATCTGCACAACCTATCCATGGCCATAGAGTATCAACCTGATACTCTCCATACATCATCCTGATGGACACATGATCATCCTGATCATCATCACTACATCGTCCTGATGCATATCATTTGGAGAAGCTCGTCATCCACGATCAGCCTAATCATACAATGCATCTACCTGATGCATACCAAGTATCTACCTGATACATATCACCATACACAATGTATCCACCTGATACATACATAGATACATGATCCACACAATGTATCTACCTGATACATATCAACATACATGATCTACTTGATCATACAACGTATCCACCTGATATAGATACATGGTCCAAGCATCCAACATGATGCGTACATACATAAATGATCCAACTGATCATATCCAGCATCCAACATGATGCGTACATACATAAATGATCCAAATGATCATATCCAACATCCAACATGATGCGTACATACATAAATGATCCAACTGATCATATCCAGCATCCAACATGATGCGTACATACATAAATGATCCAACTGATCATATCCAGCATCCAACATGATGCGTACATAAATAAATGATCCAACTAATCATATCCATCATCCAACATGATGCGTATATACATAAATGATCCAACTGATCATACATAGCAGAAACTAGAACATCATCATGATGATCATCATCCAATGCTTACATCCACAGCCATTTGAAGGATCCCCCTTCCACCATGCTAGGAATGGCTACAACAAATGTCTCCATCACTTCTTCCTTGAAGTGTCATCGATCTGAAGAACACCAAGCCTCTCTTTGAAGTATTTGAACTTCACTCTGGCTAGTGGCTTCGTCAACACATCTGCAATCTTCTCATCCATCGCAACATACAGGAGCTTCATTGATCCTCTCTGCACCATATCCCTGATATAATGATATTTGATCTCTATGTGTTTCGACCTGTTGTGGAACATCGAGTTCTTAGACAGCTTCACACAACTCTGGTTGTCACAAAATATACCAGTAGCCCCCAATAGTAGATCAAATAACTCAGACAGTAGCTTCCTCAGCCATACTACCTCACAACTAGTCAAACAGGCTGCAACATACTCTGCCTCGGGTGTACTTAGTGCTACGCAGGACTACTTCCTGCTAAACCAAGAGATCACACCTGATCCCATACTGAAGTAGTACCCAAAAGTGCTCTTCCTATCTGTAGCACTGCCTGCCTAATCTGAATCAACATAACCCTACAGGTTAAACTTTTGATTCGCATCATACTTGAGCCCATAATCAACTGTACCCTTCAGGTACATCAGAATATGCTTTACAGAAACCAGGTGAACACTCCTCGGATCCGTCGGGAACTAGCTCAATGTGTTCACCACAAAGCAAATATCTGGTCTCGTGTTTGTCAGGTACATCAAGGACCCAATCATCTGATGATACATAGTGACATCAACTGGCTCACATGAAACATCACACAGAAGCTTCAAGTTCGATGCCATAGGTGTGGCCATGGCCTTGCAGTCCATCATCCCGAACCTCTTCAGGAACTCTACTATATACTTCCCTTGTCCAAGGAAGATCCCATCTGCACTCTGCCACACCTCCATGCCTAGAAAATAGTGCATCATCCCCAAGTCCTTCATCTCGAAATCAGTTGCAAGCTTCCTCTTGGTATCAGCAATCAAACTATCATTACCTGTTACAAATAGATCATCCACATACAGAAGTAGTATCACTGGATTTCCTTCCTCAACCTTGTAGTAAATGTTGGAATCTACTTTACTCTTAGTAAAGCCCAAACTAGATAGGAAACTGACCATCCTACCATACCAAGTCTTAGGAGCTTTCTTCAAGCCATACAAGGCTTTCTTCTATCTGCACACATATGAATCCCTGTCATGTGTTTCAAAACCGAGTGGCTGCTCCGCATACACTTCCTCTTCAACTACACCATTCAATAAAGCAGTCTTGACATCCATCTGGTGTATCTTCCATTTCATCACTGTGGCCAGAGCAAGTACTGATCTGATGGAAGTGTACCTGGCTACAGGAGCAAAAGTTTCTTCATAATCTATTCCCTCTTTATGAGAGAAGCCACGAGCTACAAATCTTGCCTTGTATTTCTCTATGCTTCAATTTGCAACATGCTTGATCTTGTAGATCCATTTGGAAGTCACAACAGACATCCCTTCAGGTCTTGGGACAACATCCCAAACATCATTCTTCATTATTGATTGGTATTCTTCGACCATGGAATCCTTCCATTCTTTCTTTTCCATTGCTTCTTCATAATTGGAAGGTTCTTTGTTCATGATATCACGGAGTAAAGCAACATAGCTGGTGTGTGATCTAGTTCTCTTCTTTGCTCTGTGTTCTTCTTCTGGAATGCCATATCTTTCTGCATCTTGAATGAGCTTCTAGCCCATGCAGGTTTCCTCTTGTGAGAGTTATTCTCACGGGGTGGATCTACAGGTTCTTGTGGATCTTCAATTTCACGATATGCATCTGGAACTGCTTCAGTCATAGTAGTGTCTTGAAATCTAGTTTCCTTAGGTTCTTCATAATCTTCAACGGGTTTCTTCCTTGATTTGATGAATGTTGAGTTTTCATCAAATGTCACATCTCTTTTGACATCAATCTTCTTGAACCCTGGAAAGTATATTTTTTAAGCCTTCGAGCTTTCACTGTAACCCACAAAGATACCCTTCTTTCCTGAAGGATCCAGCTTGGTCCTCTTTTCCTTTGGGACATGAGTGTATACTGGACAACCAAAAATTCTGAGATGGTTGACTTCAGGTTTCTTACCAGAGAAGACCTCTTCTGGTGTTTTGTTGTCCAATATCTTGTGGGGGGTTCTGTTCTGTACATATACAGTTGTCCTAGCTGCTTCTTCCCATAGATGCATAGGTAGATCTTGGTCATGCAACATTGCCCTTGCTGCTTCCATGATTGTTCAATTATTTCTTTCTGCAACTCCATTCTGTTGTGGATTGTAAGGAGTAGTCAACTCCCTCTTAATCCCTGAATCACTGCATAGCTTCTTGAAGTCACCTGAAGTGAATTCTCCACCATTGTCTGATCTGAATGTTTTGATCTTCTTATCAGTTTGGTTCTCCATCAAGGTTTTGAATTCCTTGAACTTATCAAACACTTCATCTTTGTTCTTCAAGAAGTAATCCCAAGTCTTTCTAGAGAAGTCATCAATGAAAGAGACATAGTAAACATACCCACTCAGAGAACTGGATGACATCGAACCGCATACATCCGAGTGGATGATTTCCAAGATTCCATTAGCTTTGCTTTCACTGCTTGGAAATGCTTTCTTTATGTCTTTCCTTTTGCACATCATTTGCAAACACCTTCATACTTTGTCCTTATTTCAAGAAGACCCTCTACAGCCTTGCTTGCAATTGGAAGTGCCCTATAATGCATATGAGCAAGTCTTCTATGCCAAAGTTCATTTGGATCCATGGATTCATGTACCATGGCATGTTCAGGTTGTCCCTTTAATTTGTACAATCCTCCCTCTTGCTCTCCAATCACCACTGCATCATCAATAGTTTTACCCTTTTTCCACATTAGGACTTGGCCATCTACAAATGTAACCCTCATGCCTTTTGCATCCAATGCTGAGATGGAGACTAGGTTCTTCTTGAGCCCAGGTACAAATAATACATCTTTCATCTTCAATGACTTTCCAGATTCTAGGTTGTAGGAGGCTTCCCCACTTTCTTTGATAGGGTATTGATAATCATCCCCAAGTTTCACTTTATGGGGTGATTCATGTTCAGATAGATTTACAAAAGATTCTTTAAACCTAGTCATGTGTTTGGAAGCCCCATTGTCAATAAGCCAATCATTACAACCATGAGAAATAGTACCTATGAGAACATAGATTAGAACATACTCTTCTTCGCTTGATGAGTCATCATCATCACTTTCTGCTCTAGCCTTCTTTTTGGAAGGTTCATCATCCTCGGCAGCATGAGCATGGTACCTTCTTTTGCTACCCTTCTTCTTCTTGTTGAATTTTTTGTTGTCCTTCTTGTTCTTGGGACAATTTATAGCAATATGTCCCTTTTCATTACAGGTGAAGCATATTCTCCTTTCTTTATGGTGATGTGAAGATTTCATGAAGTGAGATGGCTCTCTCTTGGACTTCCCTTTCTTGGTGTGAGTTGTGAGAGCTTGATCTTCATTCCCCATCTTTTCTTCTCGTGCCACAAGCCTTGCTTCTTCTTGTGAGCATTCTTCCCGCAGTCTGCTGAAGGATACCAACTTCTTTCTTGCACAGATTCCTTGGATAAAGGAAACCCATGACCTGGGTAGGCCATTCAGAGTGGTCATCACAACTTCACCATTCTCCACAATTTCATCCACTGCTTCTAGTTGTTCCTTGATCTGAGAGACCCTACAAAAATAAGATTGAATGGATTGTCCATTATGAAGTTTTACCCCTTTCAATTGGTTCCACAGAGTCATCTTCTTATTTATCTTCTTCCCTTCAAATAGCTTGGATAGGGAATCAAACATCTCTTTGGGTGTCTTTAGAGATGACACATGGGGGATGAGATGGTACTTGATAGAATCAGCAATGATTCTCTTTGCCTTGACCAAGTTCTTCTTGGTGAGGGATTTAGCCTCTTCTCCCTCTAGGACAGGGACCTCTTCCCTTATATATGAGTCCAACTCATTCTCTTCTAGGATTAACCCAATCCTATACTTCTAGGATCAGAAGTTATCAGCCCCTTAAAGCTTGCCCTCAAGCTTGGTGTGGTGAGACATCTTTAAAGAGTACTTCAAATGGAAATAGAAAAGAATTAGGTCTGACCATTTGATTTGCTGAAAACTGGATCTGGTCTTGGATTAGGGTTTGTTAGAGAAACCCTAAAAATTCAAAATGTGAATTTCAACTTTCTGAAAGGATAGAAAGATGCACCTTGATGAGTTGATCAGCCTGGTGTATTCATAATTTGAGATCTGCAAAGATTCACCCTTCAGAACTGCCTTTTAGTCTTCCTGAGTTCACTAGGGAGGACCCTGAATTAGGGTTTGAGTTTCCCAGAGATTTACCCAGCCAAAAATATCGATCCAAAGCTCTAAACTTTGATTTTTCCAAGGAGCTTCCAGCTATGTCTTCAGATTTCAGAAATTCCTATTTTGTGGAAACCCTAATTTTTAGGGCCAAAATTGAAAGTGCTCAGAATTGAATTCTGATTGGACAGATAGATTCCCCTTGCTGAGGAGATTCAATCTATCACATTGCTTTTCCAAAATCTATGGAGAGAAACCCAACAAACAAGAAACCATGGTTTCTATCACTACACAATGTCTTCTTCTCAGGTTAGCTCTGATACCATGTTAAATTTTGAGCATTAATTCAAGATACTCTAGGATCTTTACTGAGAGAATAACATGTACAGTATATCAATGCATATCAATCATAGAAAGCATGTCAATCATCACAAGAAACAAACATAAGAGACAATAGACACACAGAGTTTCCGTGGGGAAAACCCTAAGGTGAAAAACCCCACAACTTCCTCAGAGATAGATAGAGCAATGATATAACCAAAGTAAAACCCAAGTACACAGATATAGACTCCTCCTAGGATTTGATCCTCCTCCTCACATGTGCACCACTTTCTGAGTGAAGGAAGAGTGAGTTCTGAAGTGATGCAAATAGAGATCGGGAGATCTCTATTTATACTTGTCCTGACTGCACAATAATCTTATGGGGCCGACTTGTCTAGCTTAGCACAATAATCTCATGTTACATTAATCCAGGTCGACCCCTTATAAGGTGGTATAATAACCCATCGGCAAGTTAACACACTTGCGACACTTGTCAATACAAATGACGACACTTCCGTATAGAGGAATAATACATCTCTATAGGAGTACAATAATTATATATATGAAATACATTCCGAAATTACATATACATCAATAATTTCTTGGTGTGATTGATATGCATTGTTATACTTGGTATGTTGTACATGTTATTCTCTTAGTAAAGATCCTAGACTATATTGACTTCATGCTCAAAAATTAACATGGTATCAGAGCTAACTTGAGAAGAAGACATTGTGCAGTGGCGAAAAAAAGGGTTTCTTATTTATTGGGTTTCTCTCCACAGATTTTGGAAAATCAATAAGGTAGATTGACTCTACTCATCAAGGAGAATCTGTCTATCCAATCAAAATTCAATTCTGAGCACTTTCAGTTTTGGCCCTAAAAATTAGGGTTTCCACTAAAATAGGAATTTCTTAAATTTGAAGACATAGCTGGAAGCTCCTTGGAAAAATCGAAGTTTATAGCTTTGGATCGAGATTTTTGGTTGGGTAAAGCTCTAGGAAACGCAAACCCTAATTCAGGGTCCTCCCTAGTGAATCCGGGAAGACTAAAAAGCATTTATGAAGGGTGAAACTTTGCATATCTCAAAATCTAAATATACCAAGATGATCAGCTCATCAAGACACATCTTTCTATCCTTTCAGAAGTTTGAAATTCAAAGTTTGAATTTTTAGGGTTTCTCTGACAAACCCTAATCTGGGACTAGATACAGTTTTCAGCAAATCAAGTGGTAAGACCTATATCTTTTCTACTTCCATTCGAAGTACTCTTTAAGATGTCTCACCACACCAAGCTTGAGGATAAGCTTTAAGGGGCTGATAACTTCTGAGCATGGAAGTATAGGATTGGATTAATCCTGGAAGAAAATGAGTTGGACACTTATATAAGTGAAGAGGTCCCTATCCCAGAGGGAGAAGAGGCTAAGGCTCTTGACAAGAAGAACTTGGTCAAGGAAAAGAGAATCATTTCTAAATCTATCAAGGACCATCTCATCCCACATGTGTCATCTCTGAAGACACCCAATGAGATGTTTGATTCCCTGACCAAGCTATTTGAAGGGAAGAACATAAATCGGAAGATGACCCTGCGGAACCAATTGAAAGGGGTAAAGCTTCAGAATGGAGAGACCATTCAATCTTACTTTTCTAAAGTCTCTCAGATCAAGGAACAACTCGAAGCCGTGGATGAAATTGTGGACAATGGTGAAGTTGTCGTGACCACACTGAATGACCTACCCAGATCATGGGATTCCTTTATCCAAGGAATCTGTGCAAGGAAGAAGGTCTCCTTCAGTAGGCTATGAGAGGAATGCTCTCAAGAAGAAGCTAGGCTTGTGGCTTGAGAAGAAAATATGGGAAAAAAATATCAAGCTCTCACTGCTCACACCAAGAAGGGAAGCAAGTTCAAGGGGGAGCACTCTCATTCTAAGAAACCTTCTCACCACTTTAAAAATAGGAAACATATAAGATGTTTTACATGTAATGAGAAAGGTCCCTTTGCCTCAGATTGTCCCAAGAACAAGAAGGAAAACAACAACAACTTCAACAAAAAGAAGAAGGGCAACAACATAAAATATCATGCTCATGCTGCTAAGGATGATGAACCTCCCAAGAAGAAGGCTAGATTAGAAAGTGATGATTCATCAAGCGAAGATGAAAATGTTTTAATCTCTGCTCTCACAAGTGCTATCTCTCATGGATGTAATGATTGGCTTATTGATAGTTGGGCTTCCAAACACATGACTAGGTTCAAAGAATCTTTTGTAAACCTATTTGAACATGAGTCACCCCATAAGGTGAAACTTGGGGATGACTACCAATATCCTATCAAAGGAAGTGGTGAAGCCTCCTACAACCTAGACTCTAGGAAGTCTTTAAAGATGAAAGAGGTTCTATATGTTCCTGGGATCAACAAGAATCTACTCTCCATATCTACATTGGATGCAAAAGGTATGAAGGTTGCATTTATAGATGGCCAAGTACTCATGTGGCCAGAAGGTAAGACCATAGATGATGTCGTAGTGATTAGAGAGCAAGAGGGAGGGTTGTACAAGCTGAAGGGACAACCTGAACATTCCATGGTACATGAATCCATGGAGCCAAGTGAACTTTGGCATATAAGGCTTGCACATGTACACTATAGGGAACTACCAATTGCAAGTAAAGCTGTAGAGGGTCTTCCTGAAATCAAGACCAAGCATGAAGGTGTTTGCAAAGAATGTACAAAAGGAAAGAACATAAAGAAGGCATTTCCAAGTAGTGAAAGCAAGGCTAAAGGGATCTTGGAAATTATCCACTCCGATGTATGTGGTCCGATGTCATCCAGTTCTCTGAGTGGGTATGTATACTATGTCTCTTTCATTGATGATTTCTCTAGGAAGACTTGGGTTTACTTCTTGAAGAACAAAGATGAAGTGTTTGATAAGTTCAAGGAATTCAAAGCCTTGATAGAAAATCAAACTGATAAGAAGATCAAGACATTCAGATCCGACAATGGTGGAGAATTCACTTCAAGTGATTTCAAGAAACTATGCAATGATTCAGGGATTAAGAGGGAGTTGACTACTCCCTACAATCCACAACAGAATGGAGTTGCAAAAAGAAAGAATAGAACAATCATGGAAGCAGCATGGGCAATGTTGCTAGACCAGGATCTACCTATGCATCTATGGGCAGAAGCAGCTAGGATAGCTATATATGTGCAGAACAGAACAGCTCACAAGATATTGGACAACAAGACACCAGAAGAAGTCTTCACTAATAAGAAACCTAAGGTGAGCGATCTCAGGATATTTGGTTGTCCAGTATACACACATGTTCCAAAGGAAAAGAGGACAAAGCTAGATCCTTGAGGAAAGAAGGGCATCTTTGTGGAGTACAGTGAAAGCTTGAAGGCTTATAGAATATACTTTCCATGGTTCAACAAAATTGATGTCAGCAGGGATGTAACATTTGATGAAAACTCAGCTTTCATCAAGTCAAGAAAGGCACCTATTGATGATCATGAATGTTAAATTTTCAGAATTTTCTTCAATCTGATCTAGGATCTTAACTGAGAGAACAACATGTACAGCATATCTATAGCATATCAATCATGGAGACAATAATGCAAGCACACAAGAGACACAAAGATTTACTTGGGGAAAACCATAAAGGTGAAAAACCCCAATAACTTCCTCAGAGATAGATAGAGCAATGATACAACCAACCAAGAGAGATAGCCATAACCTAGCAGCAGATCCTCCTCCTCCATAAGTGCGCCACTCCTCCTTGAGAGCATGTGTGAGAAGTGAGTGAGTAAATAGAGTTCCTCCCGCACTCTATTTATACTTGACTTGACTTGCCTTTTTACCTGACTCATGTAGGCTCGAACTTAACCACATAATATAATGCTGACTGGGCCGACCCCCAATAGGGTGGTCTAATAACCCTTTGACCCACATGGCCGACCCCCAATAGGGTGGTCTAATAACCCTTTGACCCACATGACTTATACAGGGCCGACCCCAAATAAGGTGGTCTAATAACCCATCAAGTATAAGTTACAACACTTACAATATAAATGACGACACTTCCTTATAGAGGAATAATACCATCTCTATAGGAATACAATACACATATATGTGAAATACATTCCGAAGTTAAATATACATCAACACTCCCTCTTAACTAGGAAGGTATTTCTCAGCACAGTTCTTCTAGCACAAGTCATCTTCTCTGGATCATCGTCACTGGATAATCGTCATCGAGTCATCATCATCATCGTCACTGCTGCTGCTATCTCAATCAATCTCTGAATCTACTCGTCATAGGAAGTTCTACAGAGCCAGTCCTTTTTCATACTGGATGTAGGCCCACCACCTGCAGGTCTTCATCATCACTGGCCATACTGTGGAATCCTCAGGACTTATTACGTGCGTCACAAAACCTGGCTGCAGCATCCCAGGCTATTACGAGCACACAGCTCTACCTGTAGGATCTCCCAGGAGCACATTACATGTGACCCATCACAAAACCTGGCTGAAGCATCCCAGGCTGTTACGAGCACACGGCTCTACCTGTCGGATCTCCCAGGAGCACATTACATGTGATCTCACCACAAAACCTGGCTGAAGCATCTGAGGCCTTTTTCATCCTGTCCAGATCTCCCAGGAGCAAATTACATGTGGTCCACCACAAAACCTGGCTGAAGCATCTGAGGCCTTTTTCATCCTGTCCAGATCTCCCAGGAGCAAATTACATGTGGTCATGGAAAAACCTGGCTGAAGCATCTGAGGCCTTTTTCATCCTGTCCAGATCTCCCAGGAGCAAATTACATGCCATAGGACAAAACCTCGCAAGAGCATCTCAGGATGTTACGGGTACACAACTCCGACCTGAAATCTCCCAGGGCACAAATTACATGTCCTCCCAAGCAAAACCTCGCAAGAGCATTTGCCAGATGTCCAGGGCACCGAATTACATGCCATAGGCAAAACCTCGAAAGACCATCTGCAAATCTCCCGGGGCACAAATTACATGCTTTCCTGCACAACCTGATCCACGGCCACAAAGTATCATCTGATACTCATCAAACATCATCCTGATGTACACATGATCATCCTGATCATCATCACTGCAACATCCTGCTGCATGTCATCTGGAGAAGCTCGTCATCCACAATCATCCAAGTATCCACCTGATATATACATAGATACATGATCCACACAATGTATCCATCATACATGATCCACCTGATCATACAAAGATACATGATCCACACAATGTATCTATCAGCATACATGATCTACCTGATCATACAAAGATACATGATCCACACAATGTATCCATCAGCATACATGATCTACCTGATCATACAAAGATACATGATCCACACAATGTATCCATCAGTATGCATGATCTACCTGATCATACAAAGATACATGATCCACACAATGTATCCATCAGTATACATGATCTACCTGATCATACAAAGATACATGATCCACACAATGTATCCATCAGCATCCAACATGATGCGTTCATACAAAATACATACACATGATCCAACCGATCATATCCAGCATCCAACATGATGCATATACAAAATACATACACATGATCCAACCGATCATATCCAGCATCCAACATGATGCATTCATACATACATATAATGATCCGACTGATCATGTCCAGCATCCAACAGGAGATCAAATAACTCAGACAGTAGCTTCTGTAGCCATACTGCCTCACAACTAGCTGAACAGGCTGCAACATACTCTGCCTCAGCTGTACTCAGTGCTTCGCAGGACTGCTTCCTGCTAAACCAAGAGATCACACCTGATCCCATACTGAAGCAACACCCAGATGTGCTCTTCCTATCTGCAGCACTGCCAGCCCAATCTGAATCAACATAACCCTGCAGGTTAAACTTTTGATTCGCCTCATACCTGAGCCCAAAATCCACTGTACCCTTCAGGTACCTCAGAACATGCTTTACAGTAACCAGGTGAACACCCCTCGGATCCGTCAGGAACTGGCTCAATGTGTTCACAGCAAAGCAAATGTCTGGTCTCGTGTTCGTCAAGTACATCAAGGACCCAATCATCTGACGATACGTAGAGACATCAACCAGCTCAGATGAAGCATCACATAGAAGCTTCATATTCGATGTCATAGGTGTGGCCATAGCCTTGCAGTCCATCATCCCGAACCTCTTCAGGATCTCTACTGCATACTTCCCTTGTCCAAGGAAGATTCCATCACTCTGCCACACCTCCATGCCAAAAACAAATAGTGCATCATTCCCAAGTTCTTCATCTCGAACTCGGTAGTAAGCTTTCGCTGCATGTCGACAATCAATCTATCTTCACCTGTAACAAACAAGTTATCTGCATACAAAAGTAGTATCACTTTTATATTTCTCAATGCTGTCATCTGCAACATGCTTGATCTGATAGATCCATATGGAAGTCATAACAAACTTCCCTTCAGGTCTTGGGACTACATCCCAAACATCGTTCTTCATGATCTACGGATCATGGCATTCCATTTCTTCATCCCAGATCCTGGGAACTTCAATATCTTCAATAGATAATTTTGTTGTTGAACAAATGTTGTAGTTCTTCTTTTGTAGGTGAAGATATACGGTCTTTCCTACAAAACAGGTTAAATTGCATGATTAGAAACATCTCATAATTTTCAGAACAAATTCTTACACATAACGAAATATGTCATACAGTCATGCAATTATCTTAGCCAATGCTTCAATACAACATTTATCCATATTCCGTAACTTTCTAGATGCCTTCCAATCTCTACCAGAACATTGTTAAGAGTGTGCACAACTCCCAACATGTCAGCAAAGAGGTTTCATTCTAGATAAGTAGCAATGGAATGTTGTACAGTGCCATAGGCCACTTACCCATGTATATTAGTAGTATACTGTTCATCAATGCAACTATTCTAATATGCATAATACATATCCTAAGTCTAGGAACATGAGCATATACATCATTTGAACAATTTTATTTAAACAAACACATATGTAAGAAATGATAATTAAAATACTTATCTTTGTTTGTTCATTGGGTGGACTCCCTCTGAGTCTTTGCTTCTTTGCGGGAGATACTAGACTCATAATCTGAAGTAGCTTCTTCTACACCTTTCTATTGTGGAATGTAGGAAGATGTTCAACTCCCTCTAAATATCTGCATCCTTGCAGAAGCTACTGAAGTGTGCTCCTTTGCTTTCTTTGCAGGAACAACTGGAGTGTGCTCCCTCTTGATCTTTGCTTCCTGGATTACCTGTCCTTGAACTTACATTCATCCTTGGTCCCTATGCATCATGATTGTGTTATCCTTGTGATCTCATATAAAATCATACATTCATTAGTATACTATTTAAACACAATAATCTCAAGCATGTATAGTCATGATCATTTCAAACAGAAATAATAAGCATTAGCATTCAAGGTTTATGTAGGAATCTTATGGTTAGTCAAATCATAAGAAGCATAACATGTCTAAACCTATAATTACTCAAACCTATGACTCTTCGCATTAGTTGAATCATCAATTAAGATAAGAGATATAATGTGCATAAAACCTGTGATTATTCAAACCTATACTTTCATGATTCTTCTGGTTAGTCATATCATCAATTATGGTAAGAAATATAATACGCATACAGCCATGACTTATTCAAACCTATGACTTCATGAATAATCATTATCAAACAACACAATAGTATAAGATCCTAACACAAGGTAGGATTCTATCTTGATATAGGAAAAACATACCTGGATTAGCATGCTAGCTATTTATACTCACATGATGTCTTCTTGTTGTTCTTCAATGACTTGTGCTAGTAACCTGTATATCTCATAGGTTAGCCATTATAAAACCAAGTTATACATACCTCGTAAATGGATCTTCTATGAGATCCATGACAATGGATGAGTCTTTATCCTCATGTCATCATGATCATATGTTCTTGAACTGGAACATGCTTTGTCTTTCTTGGTGTACCTTTCATGTTAGTAGACAACATAAACCTCATACAACACCATAATGCATTAGTACAATCATAAGTGTCAACACCCTAACCAATGAATATCTTCTATCATGCATTCATAATTTTGTTAAGGTGAAACGACAAATCTAAAATCAAAATTGTACTAACCGTAATAACATGAAGACAAACATACCATAAACTTAATCATGGACAAATATCGAAACATACCTCGATGAGTCATACCTGTCGAGATCGCTTGAAATCTTCTTATGTAAGGCCTTAGCCTCATCTCCCTCTGAAACACGAACTTCTTCACTTATGCAGGTGACCAATCCATCTTCTTCTAGGATTAACCCAATCCACTTGATTTGCAAGAACTGGACCTAGAGCTGGATATGGTTTTGTCAAAAAAACCCCAAAAATTCAAACTTTGAATTTCAACCTTCCGATAGGATAGGAATATGCGCCTTGATGAACTGATCAAACTGGTATATTCAGAATTTGAAAACTGCAAAGTTTCACTCCTCAATTTTTCCTTTGAAACTTTTGGATTCACTGGACGTGACCCTAAACTGGGGTTTGATGAAGCCCACTCTTCTGCCCAATCAAAATGTTTGATCCAAAGCTCTAAGCTTCTATTTTTCTGAGGAGCTTCCAGCCGTGGTCGCAGATTTCAAAAATTCCCATTTTTATAGAAGCCCTAATTTTCCACTTTTCTGATCAAAGTCCCGAACTAGGGTCTAATCAAGCCCGGCCTTCTACCCAGCCAAAAATTCTGATCTTGGTCTCTAAATTTCTATTTTGATGAGTAGCATCCAGCCGTGGTCTCCGATTACAAAAATTCCAACTTTCTTCAAAGCCCTAAATTCCGGAAGCCATGAATGAAGGTACCAAAAAATAATTCTGTTTTGACAGAAATATGTACCTGATTGTTTCTGGTGTAACTCCGAAATTTTTGATCCACAGGGTCTGAAAAAGTTTTCTGAGATAGCCTGACCTGTTAGCTTTCCATCCTCATAGGTCTGACCTCAATTGGATGTTCTGAGAGAGAGTTATGCCAAATGTCGCAACCTGACCTGTTTTGGGAAAATACAGGAGAGCGAACTTGTACGGTGTGCCACGTGTCACTGTTTGACCTTTGGCCTCTGAAAAAGTTTTCTGAGATATCTCGGCCTGTTATATTTCCATCCTGACAGGTCTGACCTCAATTGGATTCTCTGAGAGACAGATATTCCAAGTGTCGCAACGTGACCTATTTATGGGATAATACAGGAGAGCTAACTTGTACGGCGTTCCACGTGTCATTGTTTGACCTTCGGCCTCTGAAAACGTTTTCTGAGATAGCTCGGCCTGTGTACTACCTGTCACTTTTCACGAAATTTCATTTGGAGCTTCCTAGCCCAAGTTATGACCTTTTTCCCAAGGTCACCTGATTTTGACTCAGATCTGGAAGAGGCAGAAACCCTATATTGTACAGATCATAAATCACAAAGTACAACGAATTAGAGGTTTTCCTTTTGACACAAGGTACCTGGAGATTTTAGCTTCGACCTGTAACAATTTCAGATCTGAAACCTTCGCCAAAACGGATTTATAGCGAAAGTTCTACGACGACTGGTTTTTACTATATCAAGCCCTAGCATCGTAAGTGCAACAAGTGTCATACATGCCATATCATGCCTTCTTTCAGGCTAGCTCTGATACCATGTTAAATTTTCGGAATTTTCTTCAATCTGATCTAGGATCTTAACTGAGAGAACAACATGTACAACATATCTATAGCATATCAATCATGGAGACAATAATGCAAGCACACAAGAGACACAAAGATTTACTTGGGGAAAACCATAAAGGTGAAAAACCCCAATAACTTCCTCAGAGATAGATAGAGCAATGATACAACCAACCAAGAGAGATAGCCATAACCTAGCAGAAGATCCTCCTCCTCCATAAGTTCGCCACTCCTCCTTGAGAGCATGTGTGAGAAGTGAGTGAGTAAATAGAGTGCCTCCCGCACTCTATTTATACTTGACTTGACTTGCCTTTTTACCTGACTCATGTAGGCTCGAACTTAACCACATAATATAATGCTGACTGGGCCGACCCCCAATAGGGTGGTCTAATAACCCTTTGACCCACATGGCCGACCCCCAATAGGGTGGTCTAATAACCCTTTGACCCACATGACTTATACAGGGCCGACCCCAAATAAGGTGGTCTAATAACCCATCAAGTATAAGTTACAACACTTACAATATAAATGACGACACTTCCTTATAGAGGAATAATACCATCTCTATAGGAATACAATACACATATATGTGAAATACATTCCGAAGTTACATATACATCAACAATGAAGAACCAAATGAAAATAGATTTCAAGACAACACCATGAATGAAGCAATTCCAGAAGCAGATCGTGAAGTTGAAGATCCATAAAGACCTGTAGATCCACCCCGTGAGAATAACTCTCACAAGAGGAAACCTGCATGGGCTAGAGAGCTCATTCAAGATTGAGAAAGATATGGCATTCCAGAAGAAGAACATAGAGAAAGGAAAAGGACTAGATCACATACTAGTTATGTTTCCCTACTCTGTGATGTTATGAACAAAGAAACTTATAGTTATGAAGAAGCAGCGGAAAAGAAAGAATGGAAGGATGCCATGGTCGAAGAATATCAGTTGATCATGAAGAATGATGTTTGGGATGTAGTCCCAAGACCTGAAGGGAAGTCTGTGGTGACTTCCAAGTGGATCTACAAGATCAAGCATGCTGCAAATGGCAGCATAGAAAAGTACAAAGCAAGATTTGTAGCTCATGGCTTCTCCTAGAAAGAGGGAATAGACTATGAAGAAACTTTTGCTCCTGTATCCAGGTACACTTCCATTATATCAGTACTTTCTCTGGCTGCAGCGATTAAATGGAAAATACACCAGATGGATGTCAAGAAAGATTTCTTGAATGGTGTAGTCGAGGAGGAAGTGTATGTGGAGCAGCCACTTGGTTTTGAGACACATGACAGGGAGTCATATGTGTGAAGGTTGAAGAAAGTCTTGTATGGCCTGAAGCATGCTCCTAGGACTTGGTATGGTAGGATGGACAACTTTCTATCTAGTTTAGGATTTACCAAGAGTAAAGTAGATTCCAACCTTTACTACAAGGTTGAGGAAGGAAATCCTGTGGTACTACTCTTGTATGTGGATGACCTATTTGTAACAGGTGAGGATGGATTGATTGCTGATACCAAGAGGAAGCTTGCTGCCGAGTTCAAGATGAAGGACTTGGGGATGATGCACTATTTTCCAGGCATGGAGGTATGGCAAAGTGCAGATGGGATCTTCCTTGGACAATGGAAGTATGCAGTAGAGATCCTGAAGAGGTTTGGGATGATGGACTGCAAGGCCATGGCCACACCTATGGAATCAAACCTAAAGATTCTATGTGATGCTTCATCTAATCCAGTTGATGTCACTGTGTATCGTCAGATGATTGGGTCCTTGATGTACCTGCCAAACACGAGATCAAATATTTGCTTTGTGGTGAACACATTGAGCCAGTTCCTGACAGATCCGAGGAGTGTTCATCTGATTGTTGTAAAGCATATTCTGACGTAGCTGATGGGTACAATTGACTATGGGCTCAAGTATGATGTGAATCAGAAGTTTAACCTGCAGGGTTATGTTGATTCGAACTGGGAAGGTAGTGCTGTAGATAGGAAGAGCTCATCTGGGTGTTGCTTCAACATGGGGTCAGGTGTGATCTCTTGGTTTAGCAGGAAGCAATCCTGTGTAGCACTAAGTACAGCCGAGGCAGAGTATGTTGCAGCATGTTTGGCTAGTTGTGAGGCAGTATGGCTCCATAAGCTACTGTCTGAGTTATTTGATCTCCCGCTGGAGGCTACTGGTATCTTTTGTGACAACTAGAGTTGTGTGAAGCTATCTGAGAACCTGGTGTTCCATGACAGGTCGAAGCACATTGAGATCAAATATCACTATATCTGGGATATGGTGTAGAGAGGAGCAGTGAAGCTCCTGTATGTTGCGACGGATGAGCAAATTGTAGATGTGTTGACGAAACCACTAGCCAGAGTGAATTTTGAGTACTTCAGAGAGAGGCTTGGTGTTTTTCATATTGACGACACTTCAAGGAAGAAGTGATGGACATATTTGCTAGAAGCCATTCCAAGCATGGTGAGAGGAGGATCCTTCCAATGGCTATGGATGTAAGCACTGGATGATGAGAATCAAGACGATGCTCCAGTTACTGCTCTGTATACGCATCATGTTAGATGCTTGTTATGATTAGTTGGATCATGTATATGTATATGCATCATGTTGGATGGTTGGACCATGTATCTGTATATGTATCAGGTGGATACGTTGTATAATCAGGTAGATCATGTATGTTGATATATATCAGGTGGATACATTGTATGATCAAGTGGATCATGTATCTATGTACGTATCAGGTGGATACATTGTATGATTAGGTGGATCATGTATTTGTGTATGTATCAGGTGGGTACATTGTATGATCAAGTGGATCATGTATGATGATATCTATCAGGTAAATACTTGGTATGCATCAGGTGGATGCATTATATGATCAAGATGATCATGGATGATGAGCTTCAGGATGTTTCTCTAGATGACATACATCAGGACGATGCAGTGATGATGATCAGTATGATCATATGTGATGGCATGTATCAGGCGGATACATTACATAATCCGTTGGATTATGTGTGATGAGTTCCGAAGACACAGATGCACATGATCTTTTCGGACATGGTTGTAGATGTGTTCTCCCATGGTCGCGATGTAATTGCTGGGCTTTTTCAACATGGTGGAAGATGTGTTCTCCCATGGTCGTGATGTAATTTCTAGGGCCATTCGAGCATTGTTGTAGATGTGTTCTCCCATGGATGCGATATAAGTGCTGGGTCCATTCGAGCATGGTTGTAGATGTGTTCTCCCATGGCTGCGATATAAGTGTTGCACCATTCGAGCATGGTTGTAGATGTGTTCTCCCATGGTTGCGATATAAGTGTTGGGCCATTTGAGCATGGTTGTAGGTGTGTTCTCCCATGGCTGCAATATAAGTGTTGTGCCATTCTCTCATGGCTATAGATGTGTTCTCCCATGGCGTAGATGTAAGTGGTGTGTGATGTGCATCTAGGTTGTGCTTCGTGAACGATGATCATGAGTATCAGGATGATACTCTCTGGTCATGGATAGGTTGTGCAGTAGCATGTAAAAGGTCCTGGGATATCCGATAGGTTGAGCTATGTGCTCGTAATCAGTCCTGGGATGCTCTTTCGAGGTTTTGTTGACTCACATAATAAGTCCTTAGGATTCCACAGTATGGCCAGTGATGATGAAGACCTTTAGGTGGTGGGCCTAGATCTAGTATGAAAAAGGACTGGCTCTGTAGAACTTCCTATGATGAGTAGATTGGAGATTGATTGAGATAGCAGCAGTAGTGAAGATGATAATGATTCGAGGACGATGATTCGCTGATGATGATCCAGGGAAGAAGACTTGTGCTAGCAGATCTGTGTCGATAAATACCTTCCTAGTTAAGAGGGAGTGTTGATGTATATGTAACTTCGAAATTTATTTCATCTATGTATTTTATTGTACTCCTATAGAGATGTATTATTCCTCTATACAAAAGTGTCGTCATTTGTATTGAAAAGTGTTGTAACTTGCTGATGGGTTATTAGACCACCTAGTAAGGGGTCGACCCGGATTAATGTAACCATGGGGTATTAGGCTAAGTTAGACAAGTTGGACCCACTGGTTTATTGGGTAGGACAGGACAAGTATAAACAGAGATCGAGAGATCTCTATTTGATCATCTCATTAATCACTCTTCCATCACTCGGAAAGTGGCACACATGTGAGGAGGCGGATTAGCTACTAGGAGAAGACTATCTCTTGTACTTTGGTTGTATCATTGATCTTTCTATATTTGAGGAAGCTGTGGGTTTTTCACCTTTATGGTTTTCCCCAGTGAAACTTTGTGTGTCTATTGTCTCATGTGATTGCTTGGTGTGATTGATATGCATTGTTATACTTGATATGCTGTAGATGTTATTCTCTCAGTAAAGATCCTAGAGTATATTGAATTAATGCTCAAAAATTAATACATGTGCGCATTAACAGAGAACTATTTCCTCTTTATAAACTAAAATTTTATAATTGTCTCAATTTTCGTGCAGATCTAAAAATTTATAGGCATTCTAATCACGAAGGATATGGTATTAGACAAAATATCTTCATCATACAACACGATTGGGGATCAACATTAGGTTGGCCCTTTCTAAATTTTTTTGCGCATTCAAATAAAACTTCACCACGACATTTTACACCGAGAAGGAATGGCTTTCACTAGCCAATCTTCCCCATGCATGGACAAAGGTCTTTAAACTCGTCATAGGCATTCTTCTCTAGCATAATTATATATATATTACTTAGCATACAAGGACATGTTTTCACAAATATTTCTACAAGCAGACGCATTCATATACGTTATATACATAAAAATGTAAGCATACAGGAAAACAATGATCTATGTTTTTATCTCTTAATATGGTGTCTCGGTATTGACTTACTGCCATTAAGAATAATAGTAGTAAAGCACATAAATGGAAATCGACTCTCCATTTGGAGGTCGTCCTATAGTCTTTCCATAAAGGATAATTTACATCAGTTTATGTATATAACCAAGGTACTCTAACATTATATATATGTAACTACGTATATATTCTTAATTCAACTACAAGCACATCAAGTGTATATAAATTAATAGCCACAGGTCCTCCATCTATCAAGAGGGCCTTTCCGACCTGGAAACGATGCGTGAATCTAACTAAATATCAAAAGCATCATCTCTCAAGGTGGTCCCACGTTATCATTGAACATAAATGTAAACAACTTGTAACGAAAGAAACTACAGCTTATAGCTCTTCACAATAACCCTCACGAGATGGGTTTCATCTCCGTCTGAGATTTTCCGTTTTTTTTTTAACAAAGATCAATGCATTTACAGGCACAACTTTATCTTTATAATAGAGTAGATCGATCATGGATTAGACTACCCAAATGAAGGCCTCGCAAGAAATTATGGTAATTCAAAAACACAATGCATGAGCTAAGTATTTGATGGATTTCCCAACCCTTTGATTATAAGACTATAGCGATGCAAGGATATAGATATAAAAAAGCATGGATCGGTTTGTTCTAGGGAAAATTTTCGGAAGAAAAAAAAAATAGTAAGAAAAACATTGGATCTAACCCTCTCATTTGAGTTGAGCTGTCATGTCCACAACAAAGAATGATAAAACTTACAGTAATCGGAACTGAACTCATCTGTGAACTTATCTATAGTGCGATCAGCTCGATTTTGACGTTCTTGGATATAATGCATAACCAAAGGGGTAACAAACAGTGAATCTGAATTCAACTAAGGTTATTATCCCCCATCTCAAACTCCAAGCTACAACTGGGATGGTAAAACAAGAAAAGGGTTCCAACCAACATTCCGAAATCCAAAATGCATGGTCTCTCCTTTCAAAGAGTGAGAGCCAGCCATCCTCAATAACAAGGATCCTCTAGTACTGCACATGTCACACCGCCTTCCTCCAGGAAGAGCTTCCCTTCTATGCTCGATAGTCTACCCATCACAATACACTCCAAAAAACCTTCCTCCCATTTTCCGTCGAGTTTTTCCTTTTTAAGAAGGAGTCTTCCTCCCACGGGATTAACACGCGGTAGAACCCAGCACTCATCATAGGGACAAGTGGCATCCCACTTAAGTTTAACACTCCCCTAAGGAGACACGCTCACACCTAACACTCCACTTGACTCTAGTACTCTAGGAGAGGATAGGTGGCATCCTAATTAAGGTTCATTACTCCCCTAAGGAGTTAGCTCGCACACAACCACTACACTGACCTTCACTCACTATACTTGTCCCTTTTCATATAATAGTGGAAGTGGAGTGAGTCCTCCATTCCTCATAAAACAAAGGCTTTTCAAGTATATTACGGCATTTGTCAAATATGTAAAATAACATATACTTTTTCCATGTATCGTTTAAGTATATATATACCCATAATCAAATGCCCATTTTTAATATACAAACCCATGTAGCTATTTTGATATGACAATCCTTCCCTTTTCCTTTCTCATATATATATATATATATATATATATGACGTAGATAGATTATTTAGAGCTAGATAAATTCATATCTTTTAAATACATACACATGTATCATAGTTGTTCATTATGACAACTCTTTAATTTGTTTTCCTTATACATATATATAGATGATTTATATCTTTTTAATACATGTGTCTTTCGTATATATATATATATATATATCACCTATATATATATATATATATCTCACCTATATATATAGATATAGATAAATACACACATTTATAATTACCAACGTAGTAATAATAATGATCAAAATAGGGGGTGTTACATCCTCCTCCCCTTAAGAATAACACCATCCTCGGTGTTCAACATTTTGTCTTTCACATCCGTTTGCCACCCTTCACTTGCTTAATTTTCCTACTTTGGTCGTCTTCACATTTTTGCGATTTCTATAAGCCCTTATCACCTATATCCTGCACATTATACATATCATACAAAATCTTCCAACATAATATAATTATACAAAAATTTCAAAACAGTAAATGTTCATCATTTTTCCCCATCCTTGAGGGAATATTCTTGCTTACTCAAGCATTCATTATATTCACACATAAGTGCATCCAATAGTCCAGTTACAAGTCAAATCGTTCGATATGAGATTTTACTGTTATATCATAAAACAAATCTTTCAACAATACTTTGTTGATCATCAAACTCTCCTATGAGTTCGAAACTTCAGCAACCCTCTGCTGAACACAGAATTCTTCCTCGAATTCTATCACCAATTCCCGTGGACTTACGGGCTACACTTTTTAGGTTACTGTCCTTTTTTATTGCTACTAAAAGAAATTTCCTCCTCAAGACATCGAATAACGTCCTGTCTCTAGATTTCAATCTTTGTGCCTAGGTCTTTGCCATTGATACCACAAAACTCTCTCACAATTCCCCTCAAGCCTTCCTGCTTGAGTCCAAGAATTTCTTTTCCACCCAGCCTCCTACTTGAGTCCAGGAAAAGTTGCTTTAGCAAAGCAGAGTTGGGTCAATTTTTTCCACCTCAAGCCTCCTGCTTGAGTCCCGGAATATTATTTTCCCCTCAAACCTTCTCGTTTGAGTCTAGGAAATATTTCTTAGTAACAGTCATTTATTATTTCTTGTATGCTATATGCAACATAATATTCACAACAAAAATATTAAAATATATTCACATCATCAATCATAAATCTTACCCCCGAATCATTACTTACTCTTGAGCAATTTAGCTCAACTCATCTATATAAGTGCTTTTGTAATCAGCTTTCTTCCTTGATCATGTCATTAGTCAAAGTTAAGATCACTTCCTGAAATGTTAGTATAAGGAAAAATTTATTTACTTCAATCACTCAACGATTGAACACATTAGTTCCATAACATTATACGCATGCTTGTTCAATAAACTTGTGTATCCTTTTCAATTCACCCTTTAGTATGAATATAACTTCTTCAATATCCCTCTGAGGTTAAGTGTGTTAACAAACAAATATGTTAGTATCATAATTTAAATAGTTAGTTGCATATGGATTCATTTCTATATTATCCAAAGATTCTTTTCTCTATAATCTTTCCATACTCTTTGTTATGATTTAATTCAATCATAACAAGATTTAGGATTCTTCTTTTCCTATGACCAAACATGATCCCTTAATTTGACACACATCAATCAACTGGCCACATGAATTTATTCACATTTTTAACTCGCAACCTAGTATGCCAAATTCATTGTTGCCATCAATACTCAAGAGTGACAATTACTTAGGTTATGTTTTACACGACACTTTCGTAATGACTATGCAATATCAAAAATAAAATGTAGCTTTATATTTTGAAGATGTTCAAGTGGCTTCACCTACTCAAACCATATACAACGAACCTAGTATTCTTTTCTTTCTCTTCCCAGACAACAACGAAGATATTAGTCTAAACATAGAAGGACATGATGCTTTGAAAATTATTAAATAAAAGAGTAATCAGACATCAAAATTATAGAATAATATAACACCTGAAAACCCGACAACCTCTATGATTAGGTCCTAAAAGTGCACATAACATTCGAATAGTGTTCACTTGAACAAAGGCTATTCGACCTTTAGAATGTATAAATAATCTTAGCCAAAAATTGAAACTAATATTGATATTCACCTATGAGGCTATATTTCTTGATATATCTTTTCATGAAACTGTCGTAACCATTAAGAATTATCAACTATTATGTAACTATTTTAAAATAAAAAATATACAAGTGACCTTGCCTATTCTAACAACTCTCTCTTCCTTGGAGCATACTAATAGTACTTCATTTTGAAACTTATATGTAGTGTGCTTAATGATTCATAATAGAATACCAACAACTATAATGCACATCTATGCAATTGGAAAACACTATTAAAAAATCTTTGTTTGATCAAGGTAATAACAAATTTCGCTAAAGTTTTCCTATCTTTACCTTTTTCTTAGAATAGTACGTACTGAATGATATAGAATTACAAATCAATCCAACATAAAATATTATGACACTTACTTTCTTTTTAACAAAATTAATCAATCCTGATATAGAATCATTACATTTCACAAAAATTTCTGAAAAGTCATAAAAACAACATCTATATCGATGCATCCTTCTTATGGGATAATTACATCCTCGTGTTCCTTTACTTCTTTCAAACTTGTCATACCTCAACTAGTTCGATCTTTATAGCTATGTCCTAGAAAGTGCTTTTCATGCTAACATTGATTATATCATTTTGTAGCAAAACCGATTGCTTCAATAATTAATGAATCATTTTTTTAGTCAAGGAAATCATTTTATTCTACACATAGTATGTGATTTATGCATTATAGTAAATCACTCACATACTTGTATAAAATCATTCTAAATATAAGTAATTCATACTTCATGTAAATTTCATAACCCTTTGTACATATACTGAAATCATTTCAACATTATACTACTTTCCATAACAATACTATACAACCATGTACGTATTTCTATCTTCTATGTATTAAGGGAGGACTCTTGACATACCTCACTTATAACAATGATGAAAAATACTTATCTTTACTCCCTTGGAGAACTTTGAAGTTTGAACTTTTGAATGACATTACCCCTCGTCGAGTCCAGTTCCATGCATCCAAAATGAAAGAAAAACAATTGATTAGTAAACTTAACAGCCTTCATACTTAATTATCACATGTTGAGCTCATTAGGCCCTAGCGTTGTAACCTAATGCTCTAATACCACATGTCACGAACCCAAAAATCAAGGTTAGTATTTTAGTGAAAAATTCCAAATTTCCTTTCGATTGTGATTACTTTAATTGACTTCAATAAAACTTTGTGCAACTGTTGATCAAAAAGTGAGTGCAATACAAATATTTTAATTTCATAACGAGATATTTATTAAAAGGTATTAATCTTTATGTCATTCCCATTATTTAACTAAAAAAATATTCAACCCTTCCTAATTACTTAGGAATCATACATCACAAAAGCATAAACTCATACATAACGGCAAAACCATCATAAGCAAAATTAAATGAAAGACCAGATAATGCACTCATGTGAGAAATACCAAATATACTAGATTATCTATTCCAATGTTACAACCATCATAAATATAAAGGAGAAACATATAAAAAAATAAGCATAACAAGGAGATTTCACAAGCGGACACATAAGAACACACTCAACAAGAAACCATGGACACCGTTTTACCGTGGTTCACCTGAAACTTAGGCTACGTCCACAAAGGGAGAGTTACAAATTTTATTATTAAATGAAATCGATGGTTACACCCACAACACAGTTGTTGCAATATCAACTTTTTACTTTCTCAAGCCTCTCCTTTAGATTGCACTTGCAAGACATTCAACGCTATCATAAAATGTTTACAAAGATATTTCTTAGGGAATTACCAACCAGCAGAGTTCTTCTTTGAACACATTTATTGCTAAAATAAATACAATTATAGAAAGTGTTTTCTCTGGTAAACAATAACTTAATAAAATTCTTTCTAGGTAATCTACTCTAGCTAAAACGATACAACGGTTCTATCCTCTTAAACATAAATTCTATTTAACACTATCGGGTTCATGTTACAGGGTTACACACAGTGAGAATTAAATAAATAAATCTGGTACAATAAAGGGTTCCAGCTTCACGCTGGTATATACTAAACATCAAAACAGAGATAAAACACATCTATTTGATCTCTGAAATAATTCACTACATGTGCGCATTAACAGAGAACTATTTGCTCTTTATTAAACTAAAATTTATAACTGTCTGAATTTTCGCACAGATCTAAAACTTTATAGGCATTCTAATCACGAAGGAGATGATATTAGACAAAATATCTTCATCATGCAACAGGATTGGGGATTAAGATTACGCTGTTCCTTTCTAAATTGTTTTGCGCATTCAAATAAAACTTCACCACGACATTTTAAACCGACAAGGAATGGCTTTCATTAGCCAATCTTCCCTATGCATGGACAGAGGTCTAAAAACTTGTTATAAGCATTCTTCACTGGCATAATTATATATATATATATATATATATATATATATATATATATTACTTAGCATACAAGGACATGTTTTCACAAATATTTCTACAAGCATAAGCATATATATATGTTATATACATAAAAATGTAAACATACGTGGGAAAACAAGGATTTACGTTTTTATCTCTTCCTATGGTGTCTCGGTATAGACTTACTGCCATTAAGAATAATAATAGTAAAGCACATAAATGGAAATCGACTCTCCATTTGGAGGCCGTCCTCTACTCTTGCCGTAAAGGATAACTTACATCAGTTTATGTATATAACCAAGGTACTCTAACGTGATATATATGTAACTACGTATATATTTTTAATTCAATTGCAAGCACATCAAGTGTATATAAATTAATAGCCACAGGTCCTCCATCTATCAAGAGGGCCTTTCCCACCTGGAAACGATGTGTGAATCTAACTAAATATCAAAATGATCATCTCTCAAGGAGGTCCCACGTTATCATTGAACAAAAATGTAAACAACTTGTAACGAAAGAAACTACAGCTTATAGCTTTTCACATTAACCCTCACGAGATGGGTTTCATCTCTGTATGATATTTTCCCTTTTTTTAACAAAGATCAATGCATTTATAAGCATGACTTTATCTTTATAATAGAGTAGATCTATCGTGGATTGGACTGCCCAGATGAAGGCCTCGCACGCAATTATGGTAATTCAAAAATACAATGCGTGAGCTAAGTATTTGATGGATCGCCCAACCCTTTGATGATAAGACTACAATGATGCAAGGATATAGATATAAACAAGCATGGATCGGTTTGTTCTAAGGAAAATTTTCATAAGAAAAAAAAAACAGTAAAAAAAATATTGGATCGAACCCCCTCATCTGAGCTGAGCCGTCATGTCCACAACAGAGAATGATAAAGCTTACAGTAATCAGAAATTAACTCATCTACAAGCTTATCTACTGTGCGATCAGCTCGATTTCGACGTTCTTGGCGATAGTGCATAACCAGAGTAACAAACAGTGAATCCGAATTCAACTAAGGTTAGTAGCCCCCATCTCAAACTCCAAGCTACAACTGGGACGGTAAAACAAGAAAAGAGTTCCAACCAACATTCCATAATCCAAAATTCAAGGTCTCTCCTTTTGAAGAGTGAGAGCCAGCCGTCCTCAATAACAAGGCTCCTCCAGTACTGCACATGTCACGCTGCCTTCCTCCAGGCAGAGCTTCCCTTCTACGCTAGGCGGTCTAACCATCACAATACGCTCCAAAAAACTTTCCTCCCTTTTCCATCGAGTTTTTCCTTTTTAAGAAGGAGTCTTCCTCCCACAGGATTAACACATGGTAGAACCTAGCACTCATCAGAGGGACAATTGGCAGCCCACTTAAGTTTAAAACTCCCCTAAGGAGACACGCTCGCACCTAACAGTCCACCGGACTCTAGCCCTCCAGGAGAGGATAGGTGGCATCCTAATTAAGGTTTGTTACTCCCCTAAGGAGTCATCTCGCACACAACCCCTACGCAGAACTTCACTCACTATACTTGTCCGTTTTCATATAATAGTGGAAGTAGAGTGAGTCATCCATTCCTCATAAAACAAAGGCTTTTCAAGTATATTACGGTATTTGTCAAATATGTAAAATAAAATATAGTTTTGCCATGTATCGTTTAAGTATATATATATATATATACCCATAATTAAATTCCCATTTTTAATATACAAACCCATGTAGCTATTTTCATATGACAATCCTTCCCTTTGTCTTTCTCATATATATATATACATATCACGTAGATAGATTATTTAGAGCTAGGTAAATTCATATCTTTTAAATACATACACATGCATCATAGTTGTTCATGACAACTCTTTAATTCATTTTCCTTATATATATATATATAATATATATATATAGATAGATAGATAATTTATATCTTTTTAATACATGTGTCTTTCGCATATATATATAGAGAGAGAAAGAGAGATAAATACACACATTTATAATTACCAAGGCAGTAATAATAATGATCAAAATAGGGGGTGTTACATTATCAATATCCATATTACTCAACAAAGCTAAAATCCAATTCCTCTTTAAACTACTATTTATATCCAATAACAACAAACCAAATTCTATGCAAATGAGGATTTCAAAGAGCCTTTCCTTGAATGAGAAACCCATGTAACCAGGAAGCAATGCCACAATTTATGCCAAGCATTGTGAACCAAATTTTTAGGAGGTTCAAGCCCAAAGCCTAGGTTCCTTATCCCAGCATTCTTTACCCAAAGATAGAGGTGCTCATGGCTAGTGAAATCAATTTTTGTTTCCTAACTAAAGTAAACCCAAAAGTAATTACCACGAGGTTGCCATAGTTCAAAGTTATGGGCCAAGGGATACCCTACTCTTAGAAATAGAGGTTAAATTCACACTACCTATGAATACACTCAATTACATATCGAACTTAGAAACTTAAGGCATCATAAACTATATATATCCTAGTCCCTAATCAGACTATTATAACAAACCACGACATGTATGGAGGTAGAATCCCTTAAATGTTTCCTCTCTCCTTTTAACTCATTGTTTTGATGATGATATAGATTCCAAACTTCATCAAAATATTATGGCTCTTCTAGTAATAATAACAAATAATTAAATACGCTTATTTATAACTAACGGCAATAGAATGTTGATCCATAATATGTTTTATAGGTTACTTTTCATTCCCAACTCATCTAAAATATTAATTTTCATCTATGACTCATATAAACACAAACTCATATAAACGCAAAATAAAAGAAATATAGTATTAATTTATTTTCAAACTAATTTATATTAAGAAAATAATAATTTAAATAATAATAATAAAAAATATTACTTATTCACCGCCTTCTGTTTTCAAAACCAAACGGGCAATTTCAAAGAAAATCCAAAAATATCAAAGATGACTTTTATAGATTTTTTTTTATAATATATTTGTAATTTGGAAAATATTTTTGAAATAGCTTAATTTTAATTTTATAAGGATATAAATTTAGGTTTTATAAATAAGAAAATATGTTGAAGATAGTAATATTATATCTCATAGCCACTTACACCAATGAATAGGAATAAAAAATTTAAGCTATAGATATTATATTAATTATCAAAAAACAATGTAGAAGCCATTTAGTTAGCGTATCTAGAGGGAAACCACCCAAATCATTGATTCAAGTTTTCATAGTTTTTCAATTTAAACAAAAATTAACTAGTACCAAGCGAGACAACATGCCCTTAACTCATGAAAAATATAGACCGATATCCTTGGACATCTAAAGATAAGAAACTAGAAAATAAACCAACCCTATAAGATTCATCAAAAATGGTGACTATATGCACTTTGTTCCCAAGCAGCTAGTCATTAGATTGGCTTGCATGGTCATTGGTCTTGAATACCCTTTCTGTAGCAAGCTTTTCCAAGGTATTGAGTCACTAGATTAGCTCCTTGATTGTGCTCATTAGATCAGGTTTAGTCCTGCATTTATCTTCAAGATTTAACCCTGATTCCATTATTTCATAGTGTTTATCTGCTTTTGAGACTCATTGCCATTTCAGTGAGTGTCCATCAAGGATGGATTTCTCCACTAGTATTTTCATCTTCCAGTGGAGAAACATGGTCTTGGCATGCTTAGTTTCTCTTGTTTGAGATGAGCCCACATCCTCAACCCATGTTTTCCTTTCCATTTGTCCTTCCACGACCTCCAACAACTGCTTTTCCTCATTTTCCTACTCGACTTGATCAAAGAACTGCTTAGCTTCCTCAACAACCACCTAATAATAATTCTACTTGGCCTCTGCAACCTCTCGGTAAATGCAGGGCATGTGAGAGCCCCTAATCAATATGGAATAATGTTGTCCAAGCTTATTTTTTTATTTAATACATATATAAATTAGACAATTTTTTTATTTAGTACATTTATAAATTAGACAAAACATTGTTTGCTTTGTTTGTTATCCTTTGTTATTATAGATATTGTAAAAGTTTAAAAATAGACATAAAAAATATACACATGTTTCAATTAATAAATATAAATTAGACAAAAAAGTATTGTTATATGTTGTTATTGTCTATATTATAAAACTTAAATAACAAGAGAAAGCTGCAATGCAGCTAATCCCTCCCTCAATTGTAAGCAAAAATACTGAAGTTAGAGTTTGGTGAGGATGGAGGAGTAGTTGCAAAATCTTACAATTTGCAAGTTGCAGATTCCAAATCTGAAAAGAAAACGAAATGTTTGTTAAAGCACGGAGAAGAGCTAAAACAATTAACATGAAAAGAGTGCCAGGGAAGGTGTAGGATTTCATTGATGAAAAAAAAACTAGCCGATATTTCCAGTCTCACATCAATTCCTCTGAGCTTATTTAGGAGTCTGAGATATATTATTGTGCTAGATTTAAGTAAAACAAACATTGAGTCACCATTCATAACTACAGGGGATTTAAGGCATATGAAATTCCTCAATTTATCCCACACAAATATTAAGAAGCTTCCCAAGTCCTTGGGTGGTCTAAGGTGCCTGTAGTTTCTAGATGTTAGTAATTGCTTCTTAGAAAGCCTTCCTTTGGGGATAGGTGAGAACAAATCTATGCTAGATATCAATTTTGAGCTTCACAGATTTGATGTTTTTCCTGTTGGAATATCGACGCTCACCAATCTCGGCGCTCAATTCAGAATTGAAAATGCTCCCAACGCAAATTCCTTGCAATTGGGGTATCTTAAAGGGATGACACTGTTGCAACACTTATCATTGTAAATATGGAGGAATGGTATTCGAATGGAAGAGGGGACTTTAGGGGGCATGAAAAAGATGCAGAAGCTATACATTTTCAATTGTGATAAGAACCTTCAACTTCCCAGCTATATGGAAATCATGGAAGGCCTTCAAAGCATTAGATTATTTGGTTGCGAAGTGCCTAAATGGATCTGATAAATATGGAAATCATGGAAGGCCTTCAAAGCATTAGATTATTTGGTTGCGAAGTGCCTAAATGGATCTGTTATCACACCATAGTAGCAGGGATACTATGCTTGCTTAGTAGATATCTGCACATTCCAGAGCTTCCATTATTCACAGCTTGGCTATGATGATTGTATATTTTGAGATCACTCATGATCAAAGCAGTGTATTATTCAGACTTATGTGAGACCTAGTGTCAAGGCTGAGCCTTGAGAGTTCAGATTTGATGACCGATGTGACCCTCTATCCCATATAGTTTCAGTTTAGTGCCTAGAGATGTATTGCAGCAGTGTTTCAGATGATAGATGATGATTATTCTTATGATGATGTTGTATGACCTATGGATGTTTTATCATTGACTGTGGATTACTATCTTGTTGATTTAGTCATGTTTACAGCATTTGCTTGGTATATTACTGATGTGGCAAACTGTTTAAAATGAACTATAAAATGGACATTTACTTGCACATTTAGCTTATCTGACAAAAATCATTGGTTTACCACCTTACATAGATATGGTCTTTCTTGACACCAGTTGTCTGCTAGTTTAGGCTCCATATTCACTTGACTCCATCCATACATGACTTTCCGTATTTGATTGTAAACCCTGACCTGTCTCATTTGACTTGCTGATACTGACGACTTCCCCATTTTTCTACCTCTGTGTTTGGACCGCATCCCTATATGTTTAGTGTCTCGGCTCTATGTTGGTGACAAAACTCGCCTTTGGTGAGTTGGATTGTAGGCCTAAATCATTCTGGTCGATTGTCTCGATGTTTGGCATTGGCTCGAACTCCCCCTAGTCACTTGAGATGTTGTTGGCTGAAACTGAAAGCTCATGTACTACTTATGGAAACTTATAAATTCGCCCATGGAAACAAAAAAAGGGCAAGAGCGATGAACTGCTAAAAATACTCCTCGAAGAGTATAAGAAAGGTCCAAAAAGCAATGGTTCTTAAAAGCTATATCTAAACAATTGCTGACCTTATATGTATATCAAAACATGCCCTGGATGCAAGCTGCAACTAGTTGTGCTTATTAGCACACCTGAGATCTGAAGGGTTATGTAGGCCAAAAAGGCCATGAAATGAAATTGAATGATCCTAATGAACCTGGATCAACTTGATGTAGACATGATGCCCAAGTTGAATAAGCACTCTCTAAACAACTTATCCATTTGTGAGGCACAACCATCCCCCGTGTTATTTTGTCCAGCACAGAGTTTGTAGTTTTCCCCTTCTCCCAGTCCAAAGTATTTTTGAGTTGAGTAAGACAAGTCAACCCCTTGGCCCAACCTTGTTCCTAGCCTTCATCCTTCACTAGCAGTTTGACCATATCCAATGGTTGAGTTTGTCATTTAAACTATTGTGCAAGTAATTTAAAATAACAAAGGAAATATGATAACTTAATCAATGCCACTGAATGGATGTTATACTTTGAGCTTGGTTGTGAGAATCATTAGAGAAACATGTCTCAATCTACTGATGTGATTTATCCTTGGTTGTATATTATTGGGTTCCGTGATGATGTGGGCCATATATATACCTATTGATGATGATTGATGGTCCCACATACTTGATGATGATGCCATATGATGGACATATGGTTCAGATGATGATTGATGCAGTTCAACAGGTTTTATTAGTACTTCAGATCATCAGATTATGCACTGTCCATATATGGTGGACCCTACAGCTGGCCCATTAGGGAAACCCATGGTGTATGAGCACACATTCCTAATGGATTTGGGTCTTCTGGATCCAATGAGACACTTATCTTTCAGTTCCGGGCACTTCTGACAGTGATAGATGCAGTTTTACACTTGTTGACCAGATTTGGGGTTGATTTCCTAGCCTGAGCAGCAGGGGCCATGAGAGGCCAATTCACCTAGGGCGTTGTATGAGGAGGGGGTGGTCCAACCACTTGTTATTACCATTTACCCCCCGTTCTGGAGAGCCTAGTGGGCTCAGTTGGACAACGCATATGCCCTAAGAGGCAGTTTTGGCACTTTCACAGTTACCGAGGCAATTAAAAAATGGGATAAAGTGGTCACTGAGGAATTCGATTTGGGAAATTGAGGCAAGGTTTAGGCACTTGGTTTTCACAGAGGTCTTCTAGGGTGATCCCACTATCTTCCAGCCAATTTTCGCCATGTGGGTATGCCCACAGGGATCACAGGAGGTCTTTTACTGCTTGTCTGTCACAGATTTTGAGGACAGATTTGATCATTCATATTATATTGGACATATTTTATTATTTTATTGTGCCTTGGGGATGAGATAGTAAGGATTGATGCCTCCTAGCCCCACCATGTGCTCCTTATGTCATGTCCTAGTCATTATGAGGTGGATTTTGGTACTTTTACCCCCTCTAGTGGATGATGTCACCCTCCATGATTATTTTTAGTCTATGACGTCATCACTTTATGAGTGATCCATGTGTTATTTTATTATGGTTCATCTTAGCCATTGATTGTATGATGAGATCTTTTAATCTCAACCACTCATTTGATGTAGTATTGTAAAGTGGTATAGGGTTTTGGTCTTTATTATCTTACATAAGGAGGAGACCCCCTATTGTATAGCTCACCTTGGGAGCTCTGGAATATTGGAATAGAACACTTCTTTGTGGAGCATATCTCTCTTGTCTTGTGGATTCTCTTGCATCTTGAGTATACAATATCTCTTCTATGTATCATTGTGGATTTTGGTGCTACATCTAGTTTTCTTGCAGGGAAGTCGAATTGGTGGAGAGGAGGGTGATTTCTTGAGGGTTATTGTTGGAGGGATCCACATATTCTCTCTTGGGTTGATCTTGGTGAAAGGGAGTATCATTATTGTATCTTTGTGACATAGTTGATGTTTTCTATTACATCTTTCTACCATTTTCATAATCACATTGCTTGATTTGTTTCTCTTGATCTTGTCTTGTAGGAGGAGGACGATTTGGCTTCTTTGAGGAGGACGTTTGGCTTGGAGCAACAAAATTGTTCTCTTGAATATACACATAGGAGAATTCTATCAATTTGCAAGGTGGCCATAAGCAATTGAGGTAAGATCTACAAGGTATGTTCCTATTTCATCCATTCTCTCTTCATTGGTCACAAACCCTAATTAATCAAAAACCCCATTTTGGTTTTTCTTATATCTACTTAGATCTAGCCTTGATTTTGAAAATATATTAAAAACTCACCTCTATAGCATCCACCCCTAGTTGGATCTATAGTTTGGTGGTGATTGGGTTAAAATTGACACACTTTTCAAGGCAATAAAGCCCTCTTGAGCCAAATCGCACTTACTCGGAGAGGCTTGTTTGGTTAGATCTAGAATATGGGTAGGTGAGATCCCGCTTGATTCATAATCTACACACTTGATAACCTACCCTTAGAATTTTACTTTGGTGATTTCTAACTTGTGGGCATCATTCCACATTTTAAGGGATTAAATTCCCATTTTGGACTATTTTGGACTACTTGGCACCTTAAAACTGAGATCTAGTAAGATCTAACCCTTCGATTGTCTTGATTTTCTAGATCAACAAAGATCATTGCCTAAAATACTTGGATATACAATTTGGTGGCCATTGGACTTGTTTTGACTTACCTTTCCCACCTTTTAGCCCTCCTTGAGCAAAGTCGCACTTCCTTGGGTGACTAAGTTTGCCCACTTTAAGGACGTGGGTAGTTGAGATTTTTGTCGATTTGGAAAGAGCATAATTTGAAACTTACATCTAGTGTGTCATTTTGTGACGATCTACCTTGGGGGTAGCATTCCTTATTTCAAGGGATTGTGGTCCACTTAGGGTCATATCATGAAACATTAGATCTAGAAAGATCCAACCATTATATCTCAATTAGCCCACTTGATTTGCCTACTTGGTGTCCCGATCTACACTTTGACATATCTTTTGACTCCATTAACCCATCCAACAAGGCACTAGTCTTCCTTAGGCAAGTCGCACTCCTTGGGAATTGTGTCAAACCTTAGATCCCATATGTGGGTATTCCTAGTTTCAACTTAGATCCATAGATCTACTCATTACATATCCTCTAGTACCAATTGCATCCCTTAATTTCACATTGTGGGTCCCATTTGAACCATTCACATATCCCAAGAAAGTAGGTCCCACTTGTGTAACAAATGGTACTAGATCTTGTCATTATAACTAATCATGTGGCCTAAATCATACATTGGTTGAAACACTAATCATCTCTCAAACCACCTTCAACCATACTTTAACTTCTAGGTCCACTCAACCTTTCATTGGTTTCCGTAACTCATTATTTACCTATCCCTAGGAACCTTTGTTTGGGTCCAATCATCTTTGATTGGTAATAGGGTCTCCCCCTAGGTCTTGATCTATCTAGATCTAAAGTGAAGAGTGCCTCGGTTGGCGTGACTCGCACCTTGCATTGGGAATCGTGGCATCTCTTGGGTCACCTCTTTAGTTGTCCATCTCCTCTAGCGTCCCGGATGGGATACCACTAGGGGCAACTACAAGTTGTGTGATAACATGATCCTTAAGCATCGGAACCTCATGATGCTCTCTTTAATTGGAGATGACAACTCAATTTGAGAAATCTAAGTTTCACTTGGAATAAGAAGATGGTTCCATTTCTAATCAATCATCCCTTTTGGGAATTGTGGATCTCACTCTTTTTGTATTCAAGAATTTGTTAGTCAAAATCACCGAAAAAATACCCATTTGGGAGGAGCTCTCTCTCTGATCTATAAAATCCAATTTGGTATCATTACAGATCAATGGGGAACACTCTCATTCATCATAGAAAACAAGATAGCAACAACAAAGACCTTGATAGAGGGTTAATCAACCCCTAAATCTAAGGTTTTTGAATATGGCCCTGATAGAGGGTTAATTAACCCCTAGATGTAAGGTTTTTGAAATTCCTTTTTACATGTGATACCAAGAATTGAAATAAATTGCAACATTTCTATATGCATGTTTGATTTAAAATAATAATAGTTTATGCCTTTCCTCGATGGGTGGGAGCTCCTCTAATCCCGTCTCTAACCATCTTCTTGCTATAATCTCGTATCTACAACTCTTGTTGCTGAACCACATAGGTTTAGTGTCTTTTCTCATTGACAAGGAGTGTGATACATGGTATTTAAATTGTTTCTTTTGAAATCATGTATATGAAGAATCGTTGAAACTTGAAAGTGTTATTTACTTTATTTAAATAGTTGATTTTGATTGTTTGATTAAATCGATTAACTAGATGATTTGATTTAATGTAATCCCACGCCCATTGACAATTTGCTTATAGTCCATAGATTTGTGTGTCTCATTACCAACCGTTTTTCTCTTTGAGTCTATATTAGCACTAATTCTACACCTACCTCGTTCACGGGGTCAAGTTGGTTTGCTATGGAGTTGACAGCTATGGAAGTTCAATCATTTCCTCATTCGAAAACAATATTTGTCTCCTTCCCTTCTGAGTAGTTTCAACCTGTATTTATGACATCCACTATTTTTTATTGAAATTTTTTATTTAAAAGTCAAGAGTTCTTCCAACAAAGTTGAAAATTTGATTTGTTTTAAGCATCCTAAATTTTAAATTCCTTTAAAATATTTGATTAGATAGGAAGTTGAATGAATAAATCTAAAAAAAATGATAAATATATGCATTTCAACATGATTATGTTACCGTCCCATCCACGTTTAAAAAAGGTGTTCCCTTAAGACGCCATGGTAGAAAATTTGCTAAACCCCGTGAGTACTGGAAGCCATCGTCATTGAAAAATTAGGGTTTGGAATATTTGTTTCTGAATGGTTAATTATTCTATGCTTTGGATTTTTTTTTAATTAAATCATGAATTTTTATTAAATTTTTTATTTTGTATAATTTAAATTATTTTATTAATTGTAAAAATAAATTCAACATTCTCAAACATCTTCATTTTATCATTCCAATATATATATAATTATAATTTCAACAATTTGTGAAATTTTAGCTAAATAATTGCAAAAAAATCTTTTGGCAATCCACGGTGTAAAAAGGCTCGCAAGCTTAATTTTTTTTGTACGGTCACTGAAGCAGGGTGCCTCATTCAATAAATTAATTTATAATTATAATTTCAACAATTTGTGAAATTTTAGCTAAATAATTGCAAAAAAATCTTTTGGCAATCCAGGGTGTAAAAAAGCTCTTAAGCTTTATTTTTTTGTGTGTACGGTCATTGAAGCAGGGTGCCTCATTCAATAAATTAATTTCCCCAAATGGCCGCAAAACCAAATTTCTTGGTCGATTATCACTACTTATTTGTCTATTCCAGATAACCCTCTTGATTTCTCTATCATTTGCCACCTTTCACTACTTTTCTTAAAATTTTCAAAAAATAATTTTAAAATCTCAAGCAAGATTTACCAGTTTCATACTCACACTTTTCAAAAACTTAGCCCGTTTCCCCTATTTTTTTTGGCATAGTTTTTAATAGCTAATGGATTCCTCTATGGCTTACAATTTCCACAATAAATCACAGAAACTAGACATTATCTAAATTTACAAGATAAGGGTAATATGATCTCTAATCCACCGACATTACAAAACCTAGCCGCCGAAAAAGAGTTCTTAATCTCAAGCCTTAAGCAGCTGCATCTTTCAAGCTAAAAATAACCACAGTCAAACAAACGCCAAAGCTACTCAACTTGTCCGCGTCCACTTTACTGATGAAATCCAACTCGGGGAAATCTACATATGTGAAAATGATCTTATATCATAAATATGACAAATTAAAATTTTAGTACAACCATACACATTTGTTAGCTCCCACAATGTTGTTGCCTCTCCACATATAAAACCTTCTTCCTCAAAAGCCCCTGCATGACCACGACAGACCACCCTAGGTAGGTTAAAGGAGTATGTGAAGTACCGGACCATCCAAATATGATTTCACTGCCCACCACAAAACCGCCTTGTTACTTTTACATAAGTTTATCCCAGATGTTTTTAATATATGTGTCATCACTCTCGATATCATCTACTAAGCCACCTTGAAAAGTGCAATATGTTTAAAAACTGGTTTGTTGAACCAACATCCTTTCCTTTGGGAATGAGTGAAATGGAGGAATTGAAGAAAAATTTCTTCTTAAAAAAATCTCTATAAATAAAAAATAAGGAAATAAAATGTGAAGTCCCAATACATTACTAACAAGGAATTAGGAAAAGCACATTTTGGGGTCACATACATCTACACCCACAAGCATACCAAGGAGCAATGTGGTTGCAAATCCATTGCAAAGAGGAAAATAATTCATAAATATGATAAAGAAGATGTCAGGAGGGAGGTATAGATCATGCTACTAGGCATCCAAATATAGTGGAATTGAAGGGTGCTTATAGGGATAAACAATCTATGAACTTGGTCATGGAGCTCTATGCCGATAGGAGCTCTTTGATATAATTATTTCCAATGGGAATTACGGTGAGAGAGCAGATTCTTCACATTGCAGGACCATGGTTAACGTGGTTCACACTTGCCATTCAATGGGTTTCATACATCATGATCTCAAGACGAATAATTTTCGGCCATAGCCCATTCACTTTGGATATTATTGATGTTGATGATCATCAATTAATTGTTCCAAGTTTTCAATGGATTATGCCTTCTGGGAATACATAGTACTTTAAGCTGCATTGGTTTTTTGGCTGCCTTGCTCCTGCTTCGTCCGGTGCATTGGAGCATTCGAGCTAGTGAGGTTCCTTGCCATTAAACCCGACTAGGAAGGAGGATATATCTAGTTGGAGGGAATGTCTTGAGTTATCAATTCATTCCATTGCTGGTAACCCCCAGTTGTTAATATTATAATAAGATAAAGTGCATTTCTTGGGGCAGATGGGCATCAACCAAAAGACCGCTTATCAAAGCAATGCGTGAACTCAACTTAACAAGCATCCTTCTTAGTCACCGTTAGTTCAATCATTCCTTTCTTTATGGGCACTTGAACTTATAGGTAGGACGTTGTGTTAAGCCTGTTTGGGGCAAGGAGAACAACATCTCAAGTTGAGTCACAGTAAGGTGTACTACATAACGGGTTTCATTTTTTAAAATTTTAATTTTATAAATGATTTTAATTTATTTATAAATTTTGATAATTAGAATCACTTTTGGAGAGATTTATGTCCCATCGGTGTGGTCATTGTCTAATTAGAAAATCGAATTATTATGATATAGAAATTTTAGAATTTATTTTAATTTTTGTAAATATTACGTTTAATATTAAAATTATGCGTAACATTAAAAAACTTTGTAAAAAATTGTTTTCAAAAAGCAAACTAATGTAAATCAACGAAGGATGACTTCTCAACTAAAAGTATATCCCTACCTTGGGAGGAATAATAAACCTAAGAAGGAATATATTACTTTCTATTTCAAATAAGTTTTGGGTTGTGTTGAACTCCCCCTTCTTTTAATCAAGCACATACTAGCATCATGCTTAATCTATGCCATATTTTATGAGTATTCTATATTTAGTCCAATACAATATAAATTTCATTAGTCATCAAATAAACTAATTAACTATCTAAAATGAGTATGATAATTGTAGAATTAATCAGCATAGATCCATCTTATACCCGTATCTATCAAGCACTTAAAAGGGATTGAATTTCTTGAGGTGTATTTCTTTTTATAAAATTTAAACTCAAGAAATTTGATCTCTCTTGATTGATAGATCGTGGTTTAAGTTTTAAGTTTTTATTTTATAAATGAACATTTATTTTTAATTACTTTTCATAATATTTTATTTTATGAACCAACATGGATTTTTTTTAAATACTTTCCATAATTTAATTTTTTATTTTATGAGCCGACATGAATTTTTTCAATTATTTTGTTACTAACAAACATTACATCACATGTAACGTTACGTCACATACGTTACAACATCTCGGTGTAATCATATTTCTAAATAAACTAATTAATTATCTAAAATGAATATGATAATCGTAAAATTAATAATATTTTTATATTGAAATTTAGATTCATTTTTATTAAAATTTACTCAAAAATCTAAATATATCAACAAATTCAATTATTTAGAAATTTTATAAATTTACTTTATACAATTTTATAATATATACATACTTATAACTAAACTTCTTTTATATATATATATATAAACTAAACTTCTTTTAATTTAAAAGAGAATTACCAATTTATTAATTTGCTCTTCAACTTTTAGTGCCTTTTGAAAAAGTTGACGATGCCATTTGAAAGACGGTTAGGGATGGATGATTCTTAAGTATATATTCATTTCTACAATAACATATTTCATATATTTATTAAGTTCTTATAATTTTAATTTTAAATTTTTATAATTATAATTTTTAGTTTTTATTAATTATTAAAAAAGTCATCTTTAAAATTATTAATAATTATTTAATTAAAATAAATATATTAAAATTATTTAACATTTCATAAATTAAATTGAAAAAATAATAAATTTAACAAACTAAAATTAAAAAACCATCACTATCTCAGTTTATTATTTTTATTATCTCTATAAACTGGAAACATGTTTAAATCAACATATTTTCATTTTTGAGTGCAAACAAAATGAACAAAATGGTCATGTCATCTATTACAATGGGATAAAAATCTTTCCTTTTAAAAAACTAAACACCAAAAATACCAATGGTTTAAAATGCTTAGCGAGTGAACCGTCTATATGAAAAAAAAGGCTCATGGTAACGGTTAGATGCGAAAATAAATCTTACCGTTTGAAAAAACAGATATATGCCCGTTGTTTAAAAAATTTAGCCGGTCTCTCCCAAAACACTTACCTATGCAATTTTTGGCTGTTCTTCCCTCTGCTTTGAGTCTCTCCTGAAAGCAGTTTCATATGCATTTTTTGTTTATGTGGTCGTCGTTTGAATGTTTGTGTATACTCACAGACTGAAAATGGAGGCAGAAAGGGACATAACAGTCTATGGACGATTATTTTAGATGAATAATAAGCCGGCTGTACAGTTCAAGCCCGAGGGTTTGCTTCTTGAGATAGGTTGAGTTTCTGATCAAGTGTGAGTTTCTTTATTTTTGCTATAGATCTCATCCAATCTCTGTGATATTATCTTTGTTTCTTTCTTTATGTTATGGATTTGATCCAATCTTTGTGACGTTTAATTCTATTGGTTGGATTATGTAGTGATTAATTTATTTGTATTTTTTTAGGGTTTTTCTGTCATTATTGGTTGCTTCCAATACCACCACCGTATACAGCGATGTATGAAGATAGCGCAAATGGACCGAAGATCGAGATTCAAGAGGTGGGTACAATTTGCCTCTAAATTTTCCATCGTCAAATTGTAATTCCTTAATTAATTTTTCCTTTTAATGAATTTAAGAATCTGTGGAGGAATTTCAACATTATTCATTATTCTCATATTTTATCTGGAATAAAGTTTTATCGAAATACTTACATCAGCCCATTTTCTAACTGCAAGCGTTCTCGTGGAAGGTCATCTGAATTCTCTCCAGCTTCACCTGACCATTATTCCTTAATTCATTTTTCTATTGTATTATGGCCTGTTGTTCTTTTTCTTACCTTTTCGTTTTCCGTTTTTTATTATTTTATCTCCCGTAACGAGGGTTTACAATCCAGGTAGTAAATGGATCATGGAACCCAAACCCTACTTGAATGCCCCAAGGATCTTGCACTGAGAACAAAGAAGCATTATTTGCCGATGAGATTCTGAAGGGCTTGGGATAGTTGGGCTGAAACCGCCTTCCTTTGTTTCGCAGGATACGTTTGTTGAACTCTGAATCGATAAATTCCAAAGTCCAACCTCTTTCAAACAAATTTGATCTAAAGATCAAGCCATATCTGCTAATTTTACATTCATAACATAAGCTGTACAGTATTTAGGACCAATTTCACATTCCCAACCTGCTTTGTTTAGAATTTGGGGATTTGGGGAAAGAATAACAGCCCCTAAAGTCAACCAGATTTAACTTAACTGTATACAGTTAGGAAAAACACCATAGAATCTTAATTTCTCTATAAATATGTATATGTAATTGTTTATCTCCAGAGTAGATCCATCTTAAATTCGAAATAAGTTGCATAAACGGTCAATTATGAAATTATTGCTATAAAATTAATTTAGGAAAAAAATTGGTATAACTAATCCACTCCCAAATTCTAAAAAATTATTTTTAAAATTATTTCAATAAATATATTATATTATATTTAGAAAATTGATTTAATGATAATATTATTTTATGTGACACAATTTAATTTTTAATATATATAGAGTTTTGAATAATATTTTTTTAAGTTTTTTTTAATTATAATATTTTAAATTTTGTTTGCATTACATTACATTTTTAGTCTATTTGTAAAGGAGAGACAACTTCTCTCATGACCTCACCTTCTTGCAGAACTCACCCGACCTCACCCATTTGCCATAACCTCTTATCATAACACACAGAACCCAATTAAATATTTTAAAACATATAAAAATATACTTTTAGATGAATGATGTTGCTTTCATTAGTCTATAAATAATTTTTTTTTAAAATTGAATACCAAATTTTTGAAGTTCATTGTAAATATCTTTCACGTGTTTGTTATGCATTGCATTTGTTATAATCTGTGAAAACATTTGAATACTAACTTTTTGAAGTTTCTTTCACGTTTTTGTTATGCACCGCATTTGTTATAACCAGGGATTAAAATTGAAGTCGACATTGCCCTTCAAGAGCCTTCTAGTTCGTCAGAGAAAGGGTAAATTAATTTTTCTTATGTAAATGAAATTTAAAATAAAAATTATTTGTGAAATTTGAAATAAAGATTATTTTTTTATTTTTGCATTTGAAAAGTAAAAAAATTTCTTATAATATATCATACTTTTCATTAAATTTTTATCTACATCATAAAAAAATTTACCATTTTAAAAAATATTAAATTAATATATCATATTTTTCATAAATTCTTAATATACATATCATAAAAAAGTTACATATTATAAAAGAATGCTGCTATTTAATTTTTTTTTAAATAATTAAAATAGTATAACGTTTTTTAGAAAAAGCTTATATAAAGCAGTTTTACATGGCTATGTTACTATTATTAAAGCATACACTTTTGCATGGCTTCACATCTAGCTTGGCTCCAAGGAATCAGAGTTAAAGAACGTCCCAGCTTTCTGGCTGAATGCTTGCTTTGCTTTAAGGAATCAGAGTTGAAAAACGCCCAAGGCCTAGCGTGTATTTGAGTATGTGACTCTGTGAGCAGCTCATAAACGAATGCTTATATTTCAATCCTAGTTTATCTCGATCCAATTTAATACCTACTAAATTTACTAGTTAAAGTATACCGGCTAAAAAGTAGATCCTAAATTTACTAGTTAAAGCATACCGGCTAAAAAGTAGATCCAGTCCTTGATCCAGATTTAGACCTTAAAGAGCGTTCATAAAGTTGCCTTGTTCCATTCATAAATATTTCGTTAGTTTATATTTTATATGCCTATGTAACAATCTTCCTCATTTGCTTTGAGTTTTTAGGTTCCTTATGTTGCTTGATTATTGTTTCAGTTTTCTGTTGCTTGATTGCTGCTTCAGTTTTGGGTTTATTAGAGGTGTTTTATTGGGTTTTGGGATTGTGAGTAGTTTGTAAGTGGATGCTTATATTTCAAATTTGTGATATTTTAAATTATTTTTATATATATTTTTAAAATAAAATGTAATTATTTATTTTCAGTTCTAATTTAGTGTTTTAGTAGAGGTTGGAGGTAATTGAAATTGGAAATCAATTACTTTTACTGGATTTGCTTTTGCAAAGCACATTAATTGAACTTGGTAAATCCAAATTTAACTTATTTTTAATTTTTATAAAATTTAGCATCATAAATTTATCAATTATTTTTTCATTTATTTATAGACCATGATCAATAGTAATGCTTTTGCCAGTAAGGTTATGCAGAATATTTTTATGATTTTTTTTTTTTGTCTATGTTTCTATCAATTTGTTTTTGAGTAAATACTTTTATCAATTTAAAATATTTTTATCGATTTAATTTTTTGTACTTCAAATGTGTGCAGTTTCTATTAATGCCCAAAATAAAAGTACATAAGTTATAAATAAATAAGTTGATAACATAAAATTATGTTTTGAAAATTTACATAGTAAATTTGGTTTTTTTCACAATTATATTAGTAAATTACATAGAAAAATTGTTTCTGAAAATTGAAAAGATATCTATTGTTTCTTAAGAAAGATGAGCTAAGCTTCTATTTATGTTCTGGAATTGGCTTTAATTTCATATAAATTATGATTTTTGGAAAGATTTAATAAGCTTTTCTTTTTATGTTCCTAGAATGATTATTGTTTCAACATAAATTTATGGTTTTTAAAAGATTTAGCAAAATTCTTTTTATATGTTCTGGAAAATTGGAAATGATTTTGGTTTTACCATAAATTTATGATTTTTGAAATATTTAGTAAATTAGTTTTTTTTAATTATATTGACAATTTATTATAAGAATATTATATTATTTTTTATTCCATTAAAGTTTTTATATATATAATTTAAAAAATAAATAAACATTAAAATTGTTTTTTAAATTTTATAAATTAACTGTTTTTTAGATTTTTTTTTTACTAATTTTTGCTATAATATGCTTTGGTCACTGTTTATATATGTATGAAATTTTATATCATTTTTTAATTTTCATATGAAACGAATAAAATTATTTTAACTGGTTAACATAAAGAGCTATTAAGATGTTAACCCTTCAGATCGAAATATAATCCTTCCCTTCAAATTTGATCCCTGGGTTATAACCTCTGATCAAAATAAAAAGAGTGGATATATTAGAGTGCAGTTATAACGAGATCCAATTAAAATACTTAAAATAACCAGCTTAGGAAATAAATCATAAATTTAGATAGTTGACAAAAATAAATTAAGTTTAATATTTTTCGCAAATCTGTGAGGTGCAGCAGCTATTTTTTGATAGATGTAATTCATCATTTTAAACAATGTATATCAAACTATCGTTATCGAGACCCGATATTATCGGAAGTAAAAAGATTTTGGTAGACCCCGGGTTTTCCGTTTCACGACAAGCAATGTTTTTCTTACTTTTTACTTTTATATGTTTTGGTTAACTCGTTTTAGCAACTACCCCACGTACCACAAGGAAATTAAACATTAATAATGTGTAAAATGATGTAGTGGTTTATCAAGGATCGGGTTTTAAAACTTTTAGAAGTGTGTATAGTTTTGCCACGTGGAAATTAAATCGCTTACTAAAAACTTTTTTGCTATATGCACTCAATGCCCATCAAAAGGTTTTAAGCCATGGTCTACCACCATAAAAGTCCAAGGTCACGGTCAATTGCATTTTGTTAAATTGTATTTGGCCAATCCGTTAAGCCTTTTATGCTAATTTATTTAAGCCACGTTCAAGCTCTCACTTTCTATGAAGGTTCAAGGCCACAGCCATTGGATTTTGTTAAATTTGTCTATTTAAAAGCCTTAGACTATACACCATAGAGTATGGTCCGGAACTTTATAAATTTATCCATTAAGAAATTTTCTATTTATGGAAATGCGTTCTTGTTTTAGACGGGGCTCGACGTTTTGATGTCTTCTTGAGATCATCTTCATTAACAAAATAAACAAGAAATTGTTAAGACAACATCTCACCATACCCCTAGGTTATTCTTAAATCTTATTATTACATTTGGAATTTCTAATTTATGTTAATATTATCATCTAACATAAATTAGAAGGGGAAGGGGAAGGGGGGCGGAAGTAGTGCAATAGAGAGAAAGGGGGAGGAGAGAGATCGAGAGGGGGAGAGAGAGAGAGTAGAGGATGGAGAGGGAGTGGGAGAGGGACTTAGAGAGGGAGAGGGAGGTCGAGGAGTGGGGGGATGGAGGGGGGAGAGTAGGAGGGGAGCGAGGGAGAGAAAGGGAGAGGGAGGGGGGAGGAGTAGAGGGGAGCGATGGAGTGAGGGAGAGAGAAAGGGGGGAAAGGGAGAGAGGAGGGGCAGGGGGAGGGGGTAGGGGTAGGGGGAGGGTGTGTGAGGGGGAGAGGGAGGTGGGGGGGTGAAGGAGAGAGAGGAGGGGGAGTGGGGGAGTGGGCAGAGGGAGAGTGGGCAAGAGAGGGAGAGGGGGTGTGTGAGAGAGAGAGAGGGCGATGGGGGGAGAGAGAGACAGAGGGAGGGGGTGTGTTGGGAGAGAGAGACAGGGGGAGGGGGGGAGGGTGTGGAGGGGAAGGGGGAGGGGGAGGGGGGAGGGTGTGGAGGGGGAGGGGGAGGGGGAGGGTGTGGAGGGGGAGAGGGAGGTGGAGAGGGGGATGGGGGGTGAGGAGAGAGAGGGGGAGTGGGAAGTGGCAGACGGAGAGGGGGTGTGTGTGAGAGAGAGAGGGCGATGGGGATGGGGGGAGAGAGAGACAAAGGGAGAGGGAGAGGGAGAGGTAGGACCGGGAGAGGGAGAGGGGGAGGGGGAGGGGGGAGAGGATAGAGGAACGGAGGGAGGGAGAGAGGGAGAAAGGGGTATAAAGAGAGAGTCGGGAAGAGAGGGGAAGAGAGGGGGGGGGAGCAGCGGAGGACGAAGGAGAGCAAGGTAGAGAGAGAGACATGGGGAGAGGGAGAGGGAGAGGGGGGAGAGAGAGATAGAGAGGGAAACTGGGGAGTGGGGGGAGCAATAGAGAGAGGGAGAGAGAAAGAGAGGGAGGTGGAGGAGGGGGGCAAAGGGAGAGAGATTGTAGAGAGGGAGTGGGAGAGAGAGAGAGAGAGTGGGGAAGAGAGAGAGATAGAGAGGGAAACTAGGATGGGGGGAGCAAAAAAGAGAGGGAGAGAGCAAGAGAGGGAGAGAGAGGGAGAAGGAGGTGAAGAGGAGAGGGGGGCAAATAAGAGAGATGGGGAGAGGGAGTGGGAGAGAGAGAGTGGGGAAGATGAGGGAGAGATAGAGGGTGGGGGAGGGAGAGATAGAGGGGGGGGGAGAGGTAGGGGGAGAGAGAGAGAGGGTAGGAGAGAGAGAGAGAGGGTGATGGGGATGGGGGGAGAGAGAGAGGGGAGAGGGACAGGGAGGACCCAGAGAGGGAGAGGGGGGGAGCAATAGGGGGAGAGAGAGAGTGGGGAAGAGAGAGATATGGGAGGGAGAGAGAGTTGGACAAAGAGGGGGAGGCAAGGGGATAGAAGCGGAGGATGAAGAAGAGCGATGGAGAGAGAGGAAGAGAGAGTGGGGAGAAGAGGGAGAGAAGAGATGGAGAGAGAATGGGAGAGAGGGATAAGTAGGGAGAGGGATAGGGAGAGAGAGGGAAATGGGGATGGAGGGAGCAAAAGAGAGACATAGAAGTAGAGGAATATAGAGAGGGGGGGAGGGGGGAGGGGGAGGGGGAGGGGGAGAGAAAGAGAGAGAGGGGGGGGGGAAGGGGAGAGAGACAGAGAGAGAGGGGGGGAAGAGAGAGAGAGAGAGAGGGGGGGGGGGAGAGGTAGAAAGAGGGGAAGAGAGGAGAGATAAGGGGGGAGAGAGAGGGGGGAAGAGAGGACGGAGAGGGGGGAGAGAGAGAGAGAGGGAGCGAGAGAGAGAGAGGTATGTTGGACAGAGAGGGTGCAAGAGTGAGATGGGTTAGAGCGAGGGGGGGAGAGTAGGGTAGAGTGGAGAGAAAGAGGGAGATCGAGGGAGAGCATGGGGGATATACAAGTGGGGAGAAAGCGATGGAGAGCATAGGAGAGAGAGGGGGAGAGAGGGAGGGAGAAGGGGAGAGCTGGAGGGGCGAGAGATAGGAAGAAGGAGAGGTAGAGAGAGAGAGGTCGGGGGGTGGTGGGAGAGGAGAGAGAGTAGGAGGGGAAGAGAGAGAGATGAGGGGGGGGAGCGAGAGGGAGTCGGAGAAAGAATCAAGGAGAGGTAAACAGGGATGGTGAGTGGGGAGATATTGGGTGAGAGAGAGAGAGAGAGAGAGATGATATGGGAGATAGGGGGAGAGGAAAGAGGGGGAGAGGGGAGGGTGGGTCAGGGGGGACGGGAGGGGATAGAGTTAGAGGGAGAGAGAGAGGGGGGGTAGAGCAGGGAGATCAAGTGGGGATAATGGAGGAGAGAAGAGGATAGCAAGGGAAAGAGAGGGAAGAAAAATGAAGGAGGGAGAGGGAGATAGAGAGAGAGTGGTGAGAGAGAGAGGGGGGGGGGAGGGGGAGAGATAGAGAGGAAGAGGGGGAGGGGGAGAGATAGAGAGAGAGGGGGAGAGGGGGGATATTGAGGGTAGGGAGAGATAGAGTGGGGGGAGAGAGAAGGGGGGTAGTGTAGGCATGAGCGGAGTGGGGAGAGTGGGTGAGAGTAGAAGAGCAAGGGAGCGTGAGCCTGAGAAATCGAGAGGGAGAGGGAAAGTGAGCATGGGAGAGAGAGAGGGGGGGAGGAGGAGGGGGAGCAGGAGATAGAAAGAGGGAGGGGGTTAGGGATAGGATGAGAGGGTGAGAGGGGGAGGGGTAGAGAGAGGGAGAGAAGGGGGGAGAGAGAAAGGGAGGGAGAAGGTTGGAGAGGGGGGAGAGTGGGGCATAGTGAGGGGAGTGAGGAAGGGAGAGGGAGAGAGAGAGAGAGAGAGAGAGAGAGAGAGATCGAGGGGGTAGAGGAGGCAGAGAGAGAGGGGGAGAGAGGGGGGAGACATAATTAGGGGGAGAGAAAAGGGTGGAGAGGTGGAATATCATGGGGGAGAGCAGGGGATATCTAAGGATGGGGAGGGAGAGGGAGAGGGAGAGGGATAGATGGTGGGTAGAGGAGGGGGAGAGAAGGGGGGAGTTTTATGAGTTTGGAAAAGTGATAAAGCGAAGGAGAGAGAAGGAGGGGAGAGAGAGAGAGGGGGGAGAGAGAGAGAGAGGTAGGGGAGAGAAAGGGGGGAGAGAGAGAGAGTGGGGAGAGAGAGAGGGAGGGAGGGGAGAGAAAGTGTGTGAGAGAGAGGGGGGGGTGAGAGACACAGGGAGAGAGGGAGGGAGAGGGAGAGGGAGAGAGAGAGAGAGAGAGAGAGGGGGGGGGAGGGGGGAGGCAGAGAGCAAGGGGGGGAGAGAGAGGGGTTCTAGAGGGATTGAGAGAGAGGGGGGTATTAGGGTGTCGGGGGACAAAGAAGGAGGTGTATTATCTTGTTAGGGGTAGACATATAGGGGTAGGGGTTCAAGGTATGTAGAGTGGGGAGAGAGAGGGGCGGGTAATCGTAGGGGGAGGAATAGGGGGTCTGTGTGAGAGAGGGAGAGATTAACAGGGGTTGAGGTGGGAGCAAGGAGGTTGGGTGAAGGTGGCATGGATCTAGTGTGGTTGGGATATATGGGGCAGTAGGGAGGTGCGGTGGATTAGTGTTATGGGGAGGAGTAAGGTATATTTGTGTCTAAGAGAGGGAGAAATAACAATAGTGGGGGGGAGGGTGGGGGGAGAGGGGGAGTGTTAGGGATTTTTAGGAGAGAGAGAGAGAGTAATGGAAGTTATGGGTAGGTGGAGGAGTTAGAATGGTGAGAGAGAGAGAGAGGAGGGGGTGTTTTCGTTGTAGGGAGAGTATGGGGTTTGTTTGTGAGAGAGGGAGAGATAAAGAGGGTGGGGGGAGCTTGGAGGTGGGTGGGAGGACGGGTGGGGTGGTAGCGATTTAGGGAGGATTAGAGCATGTTAAGAGAATGGAGGGTATATGGTGGGGGAGAGAGAGAGAGAATAGGTTAGGGGGTACTTGTTTTAGGTATATGATTGAGGGGTGTTTTTATGTTAGTTGGAGGGGGGATTACAAGAAATAGAGATATAGAGAGAATAGGTTAGGGGTAGGTGGAGTAGGAGAGAGAGAGAGAGAGGGGGAGGTGAAGGGGATGGTTATGGTTAGTGAGAGTGGGAGCGGGTTTAAGGAGAGATAGGGGTTATTAGGGATAGTTAGAGGGAGAGAAGAGAGGGGGCTTAGGGGGTTGGGGAAGAAAGAGAGGGGTGGGGGGATGAGGATGAGCTAGGGGTTTATAGTGGGAAAGGGGAGGGGAAGAGGGGGTTAGGAATAGGGGAAGAGAGAGAGTGGGGGTTATGGTAGAGAGAGGGGGAGGGTGTGTTTCCACCTATACACACCTGGGTAACATGGCATAAATATTCAATCCACTTGGTGTGTCCTTGGCGGAAGAAGTCTCGAGTCAAGTACTATCAATTTATCTTGACTCCTTCGTTTAGGCTAACTCCTAACAAATCCAAGGGGGGTAGACCCTAATAAATGTTACTAAGGATTTTAGTTCATTGATCTTAAAATGGAAGTAAGTTTTTTACGATTTTGAAGATAAAATGCTAAAACAAGATTAGTGCAAAATCATATGAGTTAGATCAACAACATAGCATATAATGATCTAGCATAAACAACAATAATATGATATTAAGCAAAGAAAGGTATTGTTATAAAGTCGATTAGTGCCAAATGGAGTCAAAATAAATGCGGCAAAAAGTAAATGTTTTTCAATTGTATCTTGGTTGGTTTTAAATTATTATGATGAGTGCATTGCAAGAAGGGGTTTTTGATATACCGTAAAGTACTTGGAATATGTCCGAAATTTTCCCAATGTGGTTCTACTCAATAAAATGTGGGCTATATTGAAGTTGTGGGGGTGTTTCCAACACTACACCAATCAAGGGCGTAGCCTGACGGGAACCCGTGGTCACTATCTAGTTGTTCCCGCTTTCTTTAAAGACTTTTCGTATAGAAGGTAAATACCATGACACCGGATTTCTGTATGTTTAGAGGATTTGATTTTTATTAAAAGTGTATTGTTAATTAGATGTGAAAATTTATGAAATGCAAGACCCCTTTGTGATTGGTCCAAAGATCAGACTAGCCTCAACTACTCGACGACGGATAAGAGCATACTTGGGGGAAATGAAAATATTAATTCTAATTTTGAAATCAAAAGATATTCTAAGTGCAAATAAATGAAATGAAATTGAATAAAAAATTATTGTACTAATTACTACTAACTATATGCCAACTTTCGGATCATCCCCACTAATCAGCAAATCCTTTAGGTGGTGGCGAGAGCATAGATTGTTGAAACGAGTCAGGTTTGTTTATTTACTTGCAAAAGAAGTGTGAATTAACTAACTAAATTACCCTTGCACAAAAAAGGAAAACTACTCTAAGGGTTAGTCCTGAAAAACAAAGTAAAAGGGGAAAGTCACATAAAAAAAGGTGGCGATACAGGTTCCCCCAGTGGGGAAAAGGGTGTGGGCGGTGCGTATCCCACTTGCTTATTTTATTAATGGATTTTTACAATGATTAAATAAGGCATATTTATCCTTAAAAATTAGGATGAAAGAGATTACAAAAAAAGAGATGGAAAAAGGCCCTTTTTGGAGAGGGCTTTATGGAGGCGCTTTGGAAGGATCAAATCTTGAAATTTTCGCCAGCACTTCCGCTTGACCTACCTATAAATGACAAAAAACAACAAGACAAAGTTGTCAAAATGTTAGTGGTTTAAAAAAAAACAAAAACAAAATATAACACTATTTAGTACTTGGAAAAGTATTGGAAAAATTGCAAATTCAAGTACGAAAACCATAGATCTAAGATTTAAGATTTATGAATGAAGTAAATCACTAATCTATATCTTTTCAATAACAAGCAATCTTATGAATGAAACTCTAAATATGATATATACTTGTTTTTGTATGAGGAACTAGTAACCATGTAACCAAAAAGTAGATTTTAGTTTAAGAGAAAGAAGGTGAAGAATCCCATAAACTAGAATGAAGAAGCTTAAAATTTATTTTCTTTTGGTGGAATGTAGAGGGTGTTTTTCCTTGAAATAACTTGAAAATAAGGAGGATTCAAGTGAGCTCCTTATCCTCTCCAAGTAAGGCTGCCTACAAGCTTAACAATCCTTGCACAAAACCAATGGTTAAATCAAGGTATTTGCAAACAATAGAAGATTAGAAAGCATACAAATCAAACAAGAATGCATGCATATCCAATAGATATACCACTAAAAACTAAATAAGAGTACAAATCAACCCTACTGGAAGGTTTCTTCCCTATGTAGTCCCACAACTTATCCAATGGAAGCAAGAAGAATTTAATAAATATTATACCTCATAAGCATTTGAGAACAAAGCATCCACACGCGAAGAACACTATACCAATGATGAGCCTCCAAAGCTTTCTTAATTCGTAAACAATAAAACAATGATCATATAGAGTTTCAACAGAGCTTCATTACATCCATCTCTCAAGATAGGAGGAAAAGCTTGATTTTATAGGGAAAAAGGCCTTCAAACCCTTTGAGGGAGAAATTCCCAATGGAGGAGGTGGATTGGAGGTTCTAGAGAGCATGGCAAGTGACATTAATGTGAGAAATGGGGTTTCCACCTCGCATGAAGTTTCCCAAGAACTCATGTGAGGTTGTCATATGTCAAATCAAGCTCCAACAACTCACCCTCATGGGGAATTTCACCCTCTCTTGGAGAGATTCTCTCCTCAAACTTAGAATACACTGAAATCCACATTATCAGTTGGTAAAGATCCTCCAACAACTCATTTATTTAACCTAGGAAAAGTTCCAAATGACTTAGACACCTGAGAGACAAGCTACCACTAATTTAGGAATTGGATTTTCTCCAAATTTCCCAATTAAATGATTAAAAATTAATTTTCAACAATAAATCAAAATTAATGATTGAAGATCACTAATTTGACTCTCAAAGGTGGGTTGAGGGGAAAAGTGGGGGATATGGGTCAAACAATGAGCATCCCCATGAGAAATTTGGCCCACTAGACCCACTTTTATGACTTTTTGAAATTTTACAATTAAAATACACCTTATTGGTGTTTTTATTAAACAAATTAAAAAATCATGGGGGGGACTTAGCGCATGTTCAGGAAACTATGGGATTATGAATAGCCTAGTAATATAAATAGACTCAAATATTGAAAATTCAATACCATGGGATTTAATAACCCTCTCAAGGCATAATCATCACTTTCACCACCCCAACTTTGGAGGATTTTGAGTGAAAAACTCGAAAATTATGTGTCACTAAAAAGTATCGCATACTTAACAAGGAAAAAACACTCTAGGGTGATTAGTTTGATGACTAAGTCTTAAAAAGGCCAAGCCTTTTACTTAAGGTCATCATGCTACATCATTTATTACAATTCCTCCAAGGGGCTGTGAATGTGTGAAAAACTTAAAAAGGGACAAATCACCTGTATGGACTTCTGATCTTGAATTATGAACAATTGACTTGTTCATTCTTCACAGTCTCACCTGAAATCCAATTAAGTACAAATTAGTAGGAAACGGGGTGTTAAAGGGTTTTGGGAGAGTGAGAGGGGGGTTAGGGGTATAGAGAGAGAGGGGAGCCAGGGGGTTAGGGGAGAGAGAGAGATATGTGTGGGTGTTTGGTGTAGGTGGAGTAGGGGAGAGAGAGAGTTGGAGAGGGGGTTATTAAGGGTTAGGGAGGGAGATATAGAGTGAGAGAGGGGGATAGTAAGGGTTGGGTGGTAGAGAGATGGAGAGGGAGAGAGAGAGCGGGGCAGAGGGGGGTTAGTGGTATGGGGAGGAGTAGAGAGGTTTTTTTGTGAGAGAGGGAGATATAATTAGGGGGTGGTGGGTTTTTAGGGTGTGGGTGATTATGCATAGGGGAGGACGCGATTTGGGGGGAGAAAGAGATAGAGATTAGGGTGGGGGAGTAGGGTTTTAGGGAGAATTATGGTAAATAAAGAGAAATGAGTATAGGATGGGGGGAGAGAGAGAGAGAGAGAGAGAGAGAGAGAGAGAGAGAGAGATGTGTAGTTTAGGGAGAGATATGGGGGTTTAAGGGTAGTGTGCATGAGAGAGAGGGGGTTTGGAAGAGAGAGGGGTGGGGAGGTTCCAATAGACGTTTTGATTCTTATTCTATCAACCCACAATGCATACCTTAAATTGGTATCCCATGCATTTTTGTTTTCTAACAACATATTCTTGATTATCCTAAGTAGACTTTTGTTATAAGATTCTTCCAATCCATTTCCCTATGCATATTATGGGGTGGAATGGCCCAACTCAATGTTATATGTTTGAAATAATTCTATCATTTTGACTAATCTGAAATCCTGTGCATTGTTAGCGGTGATATTTTTGGGACATGTAAATCGTGGCAGTATGTTTTCTTCTAGAAACTTGATAATCACTATGTCATTTTTTTATCTAGTTGGGATTTCCTCTACCCACTTGGTGAATTAATCAGTGGCTATCATAATCCACTTATCATGGCCACTAGACTGTTGATTTATCTCTGCAACAAAATCTAGTCTCCATTGCTAGAAAGGAGTTGATGTCTTTATGGGATACAAAGGCAACAATTTCAACAGTTGCTTCCCTAAAAACAATTGAAACTTAGTTCATGGTGTTACCATATCGTTAGCATCAGAAATAAATTTGTTCAATAATATCCTAACATAAGGATTTTTTAAGTCGTGGTCCTCCAAACATGGTGTCTTTCACATATTCCCTTGTGAAAAATTGTGATCATTCCTTCTATTTCTTCTTCTATTACACAATTAAATAATGTTCTTAGTGGATATTTCGAATATAGGTACTCATATGGGATGCAATATTTAATATCCTGAAGCTTTAAAGACCTATACTGGGCCTTATTCATGGACCTAGACACTCAATATGTATCGAGTAGAAAACATTGTATTTGTACCATTGGGACTCTATAAATTTGGGATTTACTTTCATGCACCTACCTTGATGATATTCTTTATTTTCATACCTTTTTTCCTTTCTCAATTCAGACACTAAATTCAAGTATAATCCCTCACAATTGTATTCAATTAATAGATTGGTTATTCCATGTCCTTTTACTAGTTTAGTAGGCTTGATTTCTAGGTCACATTATTGGATATTAGCAATCCAATTCCTTCTTCTACCTTATATATTTGTTTGAATAAGAATATCTTTCATAGTGTTATGTGGAACATAAGCAATCACATGGGATTGGATCACATATCATCTAAAATATTTTAGTGCTTTGACCATGGCATATGCTTGTTTTTCCATCAAGTTGTATTTCAATTCTGCATCTCTTAGAGCCTTGCTGAAAAAATATATGGGTTTCTTATGTCCTTCATGGTTCTTCTACAAGAGTACAACTAATATAGTATTTGTTGAACCAAAAGACAAAACCAAGAAAGTTTTATTATAATAAGGGCTTATTAAAACTAGGGCTTCTCCTAAGGATTTTTTTAGCTATTGGAAATCACCTTTGGATTTGGTCCATTTAACATCATTAACTTTTTTGGGCATGTTGGTAATGTTCTTTATCATCTCTACCAAGTTAGGAATAAACCTCTTGAGAAAGTTTATTTTTTCCATGAATGTCTAAACATATTTCTTATTCCTAGGGATATCTATCAATTGTATGAAATCCACCCTTTCTAGATCAATCCTGCCCCAATCTTTGCAAACAATTTTCACTAATAGTTTTCCTTCATGCAAGGAAAAATGTGACTTCTTGGGATTTAGGGACAACCCATACTTCCTATATTTGGTGAATGTTTGATTTAGGTGTGACAAATTTTCATCATTTGTTTTTGAAGAAATAGTCATGTCATCTAAATAGTTGAAAATGAACTTGTCCCTTTCACCAACAAAGGCTATATCCATGGCCCTATGAAATGTTTCTCCCGCATTCATCAATCCAAATAGCATCTTGTAATGCATGAATGTACCCCACGAAGTTGTAAAAGTTGTCTTATCCCTACCTTCTTTGTGCATTTCAACCTGATTATACCATGAGAAAGCGTCCATCATATATATTCTACTAGCTACTATCACTTCATATAGAATTTGATCCATCTTGGGAAAGGGGTAATTATCCTTCAAGGAGCACTTGTTAAGGTTTCTAAAATCAACACATAATCTTATCTATCTGTTTTTCTTTCTGAATTGTACAAAATTAGCTACCCACTTTGAGTGTCTTAAAGGAATTTTTATTTTGGCATCTAATCACTTCCTTATATCCTTTTAAATTATGAGAAACAAGATAGGATTAGTTTTCCTCATATTTTGTTTCAATGGCTTCACTTCTGGTTTCAGGGGTATCTTGTGCTGGATAATAGATGTGTCATAGGTTATGAGATCTTCATATTTCCATGAAAATACATCTATATACTCTTTCAATAAATTTAATTACATGTGATTAACTTCTGCAGGAAACAACTTAGACAATTTGATATATTTGGGGTCCTCTACTATGCCAATATTCACATCTTCAACATCTTCTTCTTTTGGTTGTACAATAGGATTAACAGGGATATCATTTTTGCTAAAAAGTCTCTCTAATGGTACCAAGGCCTTTGGGATGAAATTCTTTTTAGTTGTAATATTTTGTGATTGGAAACTTCATTGTTGAATGTTGGGTTTGATTTTCTATAATATCCCTCTTGCCCCTATTTTGTTGTAATTGAAATATAAGTTGTAATCATGTCATAATTCATGGTCAGGAGCTCAAGGACAAGTCCCTTCCAGTGAAAATTGTAGTATTGGATGACATTATGATTTGATAAAGGAACCATGCACTAACTAAAGCATGATGGCACTCAATTTATCATGTGAAAAACAAATGATACATAATAAAGTAATCCAAAGGCTAAATGTGCAATGTGATGCAGGGGCATCCATCCCTATGACCGACTAATGGTGTTAGGAAATGAGAATCAATCTAGACAGGGGATGAGAAACTCCCAGACAAAGAAAAGGGTAGTATGTGAGACCAGAAACAATTGGGTTAGAGCATAGTAGTCAACAGAAATGATCCATAGGAGAACTGATCAGTAAAATATCAAAAAAATGGAAGGTAGATCATGTTCAATTGTTGAAGGGAATTGAATCCCTTAAGGAAAAGTAAAGGGTAGTTAAACCTAGAGGGTTGACAGAATATTGGAATTCAACTTGAGTCACGGACTAAGTTGCAGATAAAGACGAGGAGATATTTGAAGGAATTAGGCGAATCGATGGTGAAGCTGACATGGTTATGGTCGACAACAGTGAAGTAGTCTAAGGTGATAAGGATAATAGCACTGGGTAGTAAAAGGACTGGAGAACGATTGGAGTTCTGGATAGACCCAACTAAGGATAAAATTGGAATCTATCCTCAGGGTTATCCAAGAGTGAATAAAGGTGGATGGGAAGCCTAGAGTAATTTAGTATATCCAGTGAGGACCTCAGGGTTGAAAGGAGTCCACAAGAAGTAGAAGTCAAAATTGAGTCCAACAAGGGTAGAAATCCAACCAGAGAAATGGTTAATGAATCATGAAGTATCTGGAAGGAAAATTTCCAGGTTGTGGTTAAGACAATGGACCAATTGATTATTAACCAATACCGAAGCAAAGCGGTCGACGAGGACAAAAATCACCATGGTTGATGACAATAGAGTTGCATTCGAGATAGAGGCTAGATGTGGTTGGTTGGGGTATAGAAGATATTGATGAGTGAATTTCGACATGGAATAAGAAGAATCAGTCAAGGATCAAGTGAATCTAAGCAAACAACAAGAAATCCAACCGACAAAAGAAGGTATAGACATCAGTCTGATTGAAGGGAATGTCAATGAACAAACATCATCAACAGAGGATGATAGCCCCCATAAACCTTAAGAATTCTTAGAAGGCTAGAGGATTAGGTAATGATATTAATTGAAGAGTTGACTGACAAAAGAAGCCATGGAGAAAGGAAGTTGTAGAGTAGTTGCAAGATTAATTGTTGCAATAAAGAAGGTTTTTGGTGCCAGCTAACACTGTGCATCAAGAGAGGTTTCTAGAAGTTGTTTGGATGGAACCAAGCAGTGAAGGAAGTTTATAAATAGGAACCAAGGAACTTGTAAATATACTTGTTTTCTGGAAAATCCTAAGGAATCTTTGAGCCAAAAACATTGAAAAGGATGTGCGTATAAAAGAGGGGCTTCCCTTGATTGTAAAATTTTCCATTATAATATCACCTTGTATTAAATTTCCTATTTTAAATATAAGGTCCATAATTATTGGCACCATGTGTGAATTTTTTCTTTTGTTATGTGCTTTGACCTCCAGAACGGTCCATCACCGACCATGTCGGCATCACAATGAAATGAAATGATAGCGGAAATAGAATCGACTAGAAGGATAGGTGAATGGCTAGTACATACTTAGGAAATAGGTTGATGATGACTCGATGTCATCTTGGTACTTATGAGTTTGAAGAAAATTTAGTTAACGTATGAGCTTGGGTGCTCAAGAGAAAGCAGGTTATTATTACTGAGATGTTTATAGATTAATTTCTTATGTTGATGCGTTTGGGTGAATGCCAAAGGGAGGAGGGATGATCCCTCTGGAGTGAGGACCAATCCATGGTTAGTATATAATATGTTCTTCTTCTTCAAACAAAAGTGGAAAAACACTACAGTGAGAGACGGACCCTTCGATTGAGGGTTTTTATTATATATATATATATATATTGATTGTGAGCTATTGAAAATGAAGCAGTATCCGGATAGAGTTGTATTTATAATTTGTTGATGTACAATGGAACGGTGCAACCTTTGGATTAATGAGAAAATATATGCATGTATTGCTTGGTTTAAAAGGAGTGAGAATTCTACCCCCACTTGGAGGACACAACTATTGAATAATTATATATAAACACTAGAGAATTGAAGAAGGTCACAACCCCTATGAACCCTTATATATAATAATAAATTAATAGTATAATCTATATATGTATGGGTTGGTCTGATGAGAGGGTGACCCCCCATGAAGGGCACACCTATTATCTATAGGTATGTATCCATTGTCGTGGATTGAGGGGGGGAATCCTATAAATCGTTTGCGCATGATTTCCTTATCCATCATTGTGGAATGTGAGGGAACGACCCTTTATTTGTTTGTAAAAACATCTATATATTTACCAATGTGAATTTGGAGGGCACAATCTTGTAATTGGGAATAAATATATATTTACATATATTCACGAATGTGGATTGGGAGGGTGCAACTCTTTCTTAATCAATATTATTAGATATGGTCCAATGCTCTAGTGATATGATAGGGCATCTCCCTCTGGGGGAACAACCCTAGGTTTAGTTGTATGTTCAATTGTTTATAGTATGCGAAAGAAAATTCATTGACTTGTGAATCATAATTAAGAACCAAACCTTGTTGATTAAGTATTGAATTTTACATCATAATGGTGGAGGGTCAAACCATTAGTTCACTTTTGGAAAGTCATGCTTAACAAATTACAATCGAAGATATTATTTGAGTATCGAGTTAGATACTTGGAAATCAATTTCATTATTTAGATATAAGTTTATTATTGTAGACCGATCACTGTTGCTTAAATAATGCTCTCTATAGTTTTATTAGTATCGTATCTTAGAAGAGTAGAACTCTCCATCCTTAAATTATGTGTTTGAGAAAGAGGCGATTTCTTTACATCATTTATACTAGTGGAAGGAGTTATGAGAATGAGACGTTGAGCTCTTGTTACGATGCATGAAGAACATAGTATCGATGAGCAAACTACTATGAGAAAATTCCATTACTCTTTCCCCTTAGTGGATACATTTCCCATCTTGACAGTGGAAGTTGTGTTGAGAGATTGAAGAGAATAGTTGGCCTATGGATGGGTGGAATGTTGCATCCACGCATTCAATTTTTCAAAAATCTAATCTAGATAAGTGTTTACTTGTGTCAATTTTGTTATTTGGTTAAGTGATTATGTTTATTTAATTGAAATGAGCTCATTGTAATATTGCATTTAATGATTGAAAGGTTATATGTTTTTTATGATGAATATTAATGTAAATTCGACAATACCTAGTCATATGGATATGCTTACTTTATATTATTGTTTAGTTAATTTATAATGATAAGTCAACAAATGAATAACTAAAGTTAATCATATACAAGCATAGTATAAAATGGTTATGGTTTACAATAAATATTGCCTACATGTACAATCATAGTAATAATTTATGGGAATAGTCAGAGGATTGGAGAATTATGCAAAACAATATGTTATAACTGTTATTCATTACATATAAGGTGAAAACTGAATAATGTGGTATACTTATAAATAAATTGCAGATAATTGAAACCTAAACTAAAGAATTGGTAGTATCTTAATATAGTTAACTAACTTGGGGATCAAGCACAATTGGTAATGGATAGAAGTCGATATCTCATTTAATATATATGCAAAGTAAATGAATGATGATGAATATGGACCTTCACATGTAAATAGATGCATGTAGATAAGTGCATATAAGTAGGTGTAAGGTTTGTCTTTGCATATGGTTTTGATTCTATTGAATAAAGGTTGAAGTTGATATTAGGGATTAGTGATAACCTTATAATTATATTATTAATGTCTGTGATTGGTTTACTACAACATAATAAATGTACCTAACATGTTTATGGAGCTAACATGTTGATTGGAAATTAAAGGGAAAAAATTTATATACCCATTACCCCGAACAACTATTGAGGGTATTGGGTTTCTTACATTGTCCCTCCTCTGGACAATCTTCTCCTTCATCTTCAATTTGATCTTGATCTATACATGGTATTGAAAATTCACCTGTCCTTTCCAAAAATATGTTTATTTGCTAGTCATCCTCTAACACTTGTCAGTGTTTCTGATTGTTAGGGACAGATGGTATGTATATCATCTCAACTTCATGTTTGATAGCGGGACCTATTGTAGGTATGAATATACTACTAGCTATAGCCATTGAATCTTCTTGTTGGTGCATCTCTCTTGGTACAACAACAATGTTGAAAGCATGGAAAACAAATTCCACCAAACCCCATACTTGATTTTCGTATGCCCTCATCCTGGGTTGTTTGGTTTGATCTACATTTTTAATTTGTTATACAACAAATTATGAATCTCCAAAGATAGATATTTGTGTGATTCTTATTTTTCTAGAAACTTCCAATCCCAATATAAGAGCTTCATATTCAACTACATTATTAGTGGTTTCAAAATTCAATTTAAAAGACAAAGCAATTTCTTCTTGATCGTTTAGAGGAGGATCCATTCAAACACATATTCCATATTTGGCTTGGAAAAGATGACATACCTTGGGAAGCAATGTAGAAATTTGAGGAAATATGAACTAAAATATTTCCTCAATCCTTGCTTCACAAAATGACTGAGATTTTTTTGAGTTATTAAAACTGAAATAACTTTAAATGCAAGTACTCAATGAAACATTTAAAACACTATCTCTGCAATAAATGAACACAGGAAGTTTAGGGCCAATGCCTAGGGAAAAACCCCAGGTGGGGAAAAACCCAGAGAGAGATCTTCTTTTATTATTCTGGAGCAAAATCAGAATTCTTCTACAAGGAATTTTTAGTGTCTTAACTCTGCAAACTCTGAAGGTAAAAGAAACAATTTTACTTCTGTCTTTTCCTCACAATTGTAAGAACATAAATAAAAAAACAAACTGTCCACAGGTGTAGCACAACTCAGCATCCTGGGAACTCGTGTCAAACTGACAGTGATATATCAGTAACAAACATAAATACAATAGCAGAAACCCAGATCAAAAATACCTTTCAATCCATGCCTGGATAGTACAGTATGGCCTGCAAAGCAAATTTTTGTATGGATTTGCTGCAAGGAAATACTTTGGGATTCGTGCTTGAAGCTGCTGCAAATTTCTGTGTGTACCTCGTGCTGTATGGATGCTAAAAAACACTGTATAGAGTTGCTACTACATCCTGGGAAACTGTGCCTTTTAGTTTGATAACACCAATGCTCTTAATAAAATGTCTCTCTCACTCTTTGTTTCTCTCGCTGTGTGTTTTCTCTTCCTCTAAGCATGTATTTGTATTCTTTCCCTTCCAAAACCTTAAGTGAAAACCTAACTTACCCTTTTAATCCAAGGGCTGAGATCACTTTAATCTGAGGGTGGTTATTTAATGCATCTTTTTTAAATAGGATAAATAACTTAAGGAGAAAAATTACATTCACTTAAGTAGCTTTATAAAAGTGCTTTTATAAAAGTCACTTTCAAGTTATAACATGCTAGGAAAAAGACACTTTATGTCCCCCCCATGACAAACACAAAACATGGGTGGAGGACATTTCTCATTAAATTTTAACAAGCAATCCCTGAAGGTACAATATATTCATACCCCTCATCCATAGCCAAAATGTAACATCCCAAGTCTTCTTCTATAAAATATATAGGGTAGTTTATTGGGCTATTTTAATCATTGATAACATAAGAAAACTTGGCTTCCCTGTATAATGATCTAGTCTCACCTGAAAACACAGGAAAAATTGCATACTTCATGTCCATCTCCATAGTGCCTCCCATATTTTTGGACCATGTATTAGATAACAACATTCCATATTAGGAAGGCACATCTTCCACTACCACATCCATCATGATACTCTTTGCAGGTAGCTGATCCAAAGTAACCAACAGATATTCAACCATCCCCAAACATTTCACTTTCTTGGAGTCAAAGATATAAAGGTCATGGTAAGGTTTAGTGATCTCTAAATCCAATTTCTCCATCATGATTTTTGGCATTCGATTATGGGAAGCTCCAAAACCTAGCATGCAGTTGTGCAACAATTTTCCATGAATAGTGAGAGTTATGCAGAATGGGACTATATGGTCATCCTTTTCTTATTTTACCATGGGACCTACTGAGATGGCAGGATTCTCATCTGCAAGATTTAAGGTGTCAGGCCACATGGTTGGCCCTACTATGTTCAAAATTTTCTCAATTTTATTTTGATAAGAAGGGTTTTTTGTTAACTCTGACAAAGGTACTAGGATATTTATTTTTTCTAAGTCATGCTCAAGTTCAAAAGGGATGGAAATTTTTTTGTGTTCTTTTCTTTTAGGCTCAACTCTTTTGGGATATGGAACTTAATATCTCTTTTTTGCAACTGGAGATGCAGACTTAGACATCCTATATTGAGGAAAACATGATTTCAAGTAGTGTCTAGGATTTCAAGGGTTTTATTACTTTTTGGATTCATAGAGATTTTTTAGCGGGGGGGGACATTGCTTCCAATTCTCCACAGTATTTATTAGCCTAAGATTGGATTTTGTCTAAACTTCTTGATTATTCTCATATATATCTTCTTGCAAATAATTTTCATAATATTCCTATGTTAAATGGGTCATATCATTTTCATCTTTCATTCATAGCATTTCTTCAGGTGGTTCCATATATTCCTCATTTGGGGGTGAGTCTGCAAAATTATTGTTGTTATTTTCTCTTACAGGAGTCTGTATGGGTGGATATTCATTTCTTGTTTCCCTATTTATGATATAAGGGTTAAAAGGTGTTCTATATTGGTCAGGATTTCTTTTCCCTCCACCTTGGGGGTTCCTGTTTGGATTATTTCCTTCTACCTCCAGCCTCATGAGTTTGTTTGAAAGACTTTTAAGCAATCTAGACATCTCTTCCATATTTGCATCTTGTGTATCTCTATCCTTCCCAGAGGTGCCAATATCTTTTTTTTTTTTTTCTTATTTGAGTTATGTCTATATTTCAGCGCTCTTGAAGTTATCATGTTTCCTTCCACATACATTGTATCATCTTGCATATTCATTTAAGTTGCAGATCTCTTCTCTTTGAGTATCATTGCAAATTCAAGCTCAAAAGCACCTGCATAGGTGACCTTTGTAGTTTCTTGTGAGGGTTCTATTTCTTTAGGAATCTTGTTATATATCTTATTAAACCTTTTTTTAAACTCTCTAGTTGTCTCCCCATTTTGCTTCTTTAAAACAACAAACTTTGTAAGGTAATATAGATGATCCATTTTTTCCCCTCACTAATCTTGTTATATATCTCATTAAACCTTTTTTTAAACTCTCTAGTTGTCTCCCCATTTTGCTTCTTTAAAACAACAAACTTTGTAAGGTAATATAGATGATCCATTTTTTCTCCTCACTACCTCATGAATGTAGTCTTAAGTACAGGCTAAGAGTTTATGGAATTTGTTGGAAGGGATCTAAAGCACTTCCTAACCACTCCTTCTAAATTTTGGAAAACAATCCTCATGAATACATAATCATGTTCAAAGTACAGGTTATTAGTGAAATCTTGAGAAATTTCCATATGCTTCTTAGATGTGGCAACTCTTTCTCCATCATACTTAAGCAATATTTCAAATAGATTTTAGATATATCATGAATATTATTAGGGAGATTCAATAGGAAATATATGTAATCTACCCATGGTATTACAGGTGGTGGTGGTGGTGGAAAACATCCTCTTCCCGCATTGGCCATTAGATGTTGCAATATAATGTTCCTAGTCTCTAGAGTTACATGAGTTCTTTGAGGTCTTGATCGAGACTGAAAAGGATGAGAGGAACTAGCAGTCATAGATATTAAGGGATATATCTAAGGCTATAACACATGATTAATTGGAGTTATAGGAGTAGGACAAATATTCTCTTGAATATTAGCAGCTTCAAACGTTTCTTGATTTTGATATTCACAAGAAACTGGTGCAGAATTTATATGTGGAATACCATTCACCTGAGTATTTTGATTCGCAAAAAATCCCTCTATGGATTTCTTGAATCTTGGAGATTCAAGAATTCACTAGATTTCATATTCAATCTGGTGTGATGCTTACCAGAAGCCAAGTTATCTTCAATGGAGTCACCAGGTGAAACTTCATCGAAATGTCAGATGCATGTTCACTGATCTGGAATCAGAACTTCAACGTTGTTGTGCTCAAGAAAAAAAAAATTATAATTCTCCATTCCCCGGTAATGTCGTCATTTTTCATGTTTTCCCATGATATGTCCTATAATGAATTTACTACTGTCCAGGGCATGATGAGACTCAAATTTTAAATATTTAGAAATTAATATGTTGAAAATTAGATGCGAATTTGTATTTTCTTGAATCTATTTTGCAGGTAAACAATTATGAAATATCTTGTAATGCAGGAAATTATTTCAAAGGAATCTTATGGAATGTATCCATCACTCCAGGGATATATGAAGGTGAATTTTAGCATATGATAGAAATTAGAGATATAAGAGGTGCCTTTAGGACAAATCTGTAACACTCTGTGGAAGAAAAATGTACTAAGATTTCATGGAAAAGAATTCAACAGTTTAATACAAAAATGCAAATTCTTCTTGAGTTTTGATTTAATTCAAATGGAAACATTGATATACATTCATGACTTACAGTAGAAAAAACCATCAACTATTTCCAAGGAATATGAACACATCATAAGAATGAAATAGATATCATAGAAGATTAAATCCCTACTTCAATCTCAACATTCTACTATATATTCACATCACTGATACAAATATATGAGAATAAGCTGCTCAAGATTGTATTCATCTCTCAAGAAGATTTACATAACAATTGGAATTATTGATATTTATGCTTTATTTCTTGGTTCTTGATTAATCTCAACCTTTCCAATCTCTCATTTGATTATATTTGGGGATTCCTTCTTGGAAATCCAATAATTTTACAATAGTTTCACCTAGTCTCAAATGATTTAAAACTGTCTTCTCCACAAAATTGAGTGAAATTTGCATAGTATTGAATACCTTTCCTCTAGAACATTCACAATTGTTATAGGTCAAATATGCACTTCTCCGTCTGTGATCACATTGCTCTTTTGATCACACAAAAGGACACCATGGATTGAAGAGCTAGGTTGACCTAGATGACTTAATGGTCGTAGTACACTCTTCAGTTGAGAATTTAACTGTTTCTCCCAATTTCACCACATGTACGCTACTCTTATTCTAGAAAAATAATGCACACCTCAAAAGATGTGTTGCTTTCCGAAAGGACAACCAGCGCACACCTTCCAAAAAGTTGCAAACGCTTGTTGCAAAGCATAAAAGTTGCTCTCTGTGCGCTACTCTTGTTGTATGAAATCCACACACATCTTAAGATGAAATCAAAAAATATATTAAGATTACGAATTGGGATTAGTTGAAGTTGGTTCTACAACTTCCCCAACCTACCAATTCAACCACCTCTTGAATCCAACTGCATACCTTGTCCCATAAATACAAGGAGGATCCATGAGAGAGGGACCTAGAAAGAATGCTTTAAGCACTATTACGTTGGAGGAATTCCCAAGTCATTGTGAAGAGAAGGATCCCAGGACTCGGTTGCAGAAGCATCTTGCCCGATCAGGTATATTTGTACTGATTCATGTTTCTTTGACAATAAAAAGGTGGAAATACCCTTCCTATCCCAAATCAAATGTCTATTGGATTGTATGCTCATTTGGTTTAGTAACTGATTGTTGTTGATGTTTAATTGTTTTCAATTTCATCATATTTGTTACAGTCAATATATGCCGAGGAAGGTTTCCGTTGTGTTGCAGGTTCATCATAGCGAAGGATCAAGCGGAAGACCAAGCGAAAGCTAGGACCAACCATCGATAAAAGGTACATCTTTCGATATCTTGATCTCTTTCATTGGTAAGAACTAAATGCAATGTAGTTAATGTATTTACCTGTCACCCAGCCCCAAGTTGGTAGTGTCTCTCCTCACTATAAGGTATAAATCCTGAACAACAGACTAGCGACTCCGCTGGGGAGTAACCATGTGTTTTTCTGCTCTAGGGGGCCTAGTTAGGTTTTCTACCAGTCTATTTCTGTCTATTTTTCCTTTGAGAGGTCTTATAGGTCTTTGTTATCTATTCTTTCTTGCTTGATCGATCTTAGTTTGCTGTTGCAAATCCTATTTGTGTCCTTCTGTGGCATGTGCACTGGTTTACCCTACTTACAGTAGCGCATCTTTCCTGATGAGCCTTGGTTTATACACTAAATAGTAGCACATATTTTCTAGTGTGCATTGGTTTCTGCACTACACAGTGCATTTTCCTATATCTTCCAGTATTCTATTAGGGTTTGATTTCCAGTGATTGGGTTCCACTTCCAGCCTATTGCTTTGCTTCCCTGACTGACCCTTGAGACTTCTATGTCTCTTTTGGGTCTTCTTTGCCTCTCTTAAGGCCTTTAGTTTTCTTTTCTTGATTGAGTACTTGTTTAAAGTGTCTTCAATTCTTTCTAGCCCTTTTTTGAAGTTTGTGCACTATTCTCTTGTAGACATAGTTGCACACTTTTGGCCTTGTTGCTTATTGTAGTCATATAGATTTGCATTCTTAACATTTGTTGTTTGTGGTAGCACCGTCCATTACTACTACGCCTGGCTTTAACCTCTATGTAGGTTACAATGTTAATCCATCAAATATACCTACAGGGAGTATCCCTTTCTCTTTATTTGTTGGAGGAGGGGATAATTTTATTAATCCACAATATGGTGGGGTTAGCACCCAGTAGAAATGGACCACTACCCCAGGAAGTAATCTACTTTCTTTTGGGTGGAGCAATTTTAATCCTTTCATTTCACAATCGATGGCTGGGGGAAACCCCAACCAACAGTACACGAATCAGGTAGTTGGAAATACCCAATACTAGTTTTTGGTCTATCAAAATCCATTGGCACGACTGCGTTTACCATTTCTGGCAACTTTAAACTTGCCAGATATTTTGAAACTCACAAACAACCCTGTGCACCATGATCCTGCATGGCCACCTATTCCCACTAAGTTTCCCTCTGACATCCCAAAGTTTGAAGGTAAGACTAGTGAGGACCCCAGTGACCATGTCACAAATTTTCATCTTTGGTGCTTCTGGAATTCACTGAACGATGACTCCATTAGGTTAACGCTCTTTCAAAGAACCTTGACAAGTGTCGCAGCCAAATGGTATATTGAACTACCGGCAATTTCTTATGGCACCTTTTGGGATCTAGCCACTATTTTCTTGAACCACTTTCAACCTCCTGTTCGGTACGATGCCAGCATAGACCTTCTATCGACATTTCGACAAAACAAGGCCACTCATCTATCTAATAATATTTAGGAGTGGAGAAGGAGAAATAGGCTCATCAAAGCCGACATCCCTCCTACATTTTTACTAGAGTGGTACCTTAAATCACTCCTTCCTTATATCTCTAAGGAAGTCGCAACTTCAAGGGTGTCCTCCAAAGAGGAATCCATTTTGAGAACCCAACAACTTGACTTGGTTTATGCTCAGTCTGGGCTCTTAAATGAGATTATTCCTGATGCACCAAGGTCTAACATTGAATTAGGTAAACCTAAACCTAGACCACATGTTGATGGCATTGTGGGTTCAGTCGACTCTGCAGCGTTTGATGCCTTAACAAAGTAGGTTCATGCCTTGTCATTCAAACAGTCTGCTGCAGAAGCAACTGCTATTGCATCCTCCCCTTCCACAACTGAATCTGTACAACAGGTACAGATAAATCAAAAGGGCTCTCGGCAGCCCAACAACAAAAGAAAGGGCAAGAAAGGGGAGGGAAACCAACAAAAGCCCAAGAACACTCAAAATGATGAGGAGGGTAAAAAGAAAAAAAGGAAGGTCAAGTTCCCTTGCAAGCTATGTCAAGACAATCACCTTACCCATCAATGCCCTCTTAAAAGACCCTTTCCCTCATGGACAGAGTTCAGTTTCTGGAAGCTCTGGTACTGGGGGCACTACTTGTGCCAACTCAGCTGATCAGTCATTCATTAATATGGTTAATTCAAATGCTCTTTTGCAAACTCGAGCAAGAAATTATACCGCAGACCCGCAGTAGAAGGATGTTCCTGAGTCATCTACCCCTCTCCACATCGAGAGACTGGTGGATCCGCTACCGAAGATTCTGAAAGGTGTCTTCAAAAGGGCTATGCACAACCCCAATGTGAGGGCTTCCCCCAACTACAATGTAGTGGAAGATTTATCCCAAACCCCCTATTCCATGTCCACCTTGGAGGTACTGCAAAGTTGTCCATTACAATGCAGTGCACTCCTCACAGCAATTGGAAGTGTAGATTCATCCAACATGCTTTCCCATTTTGATATGAAAGATATCAAGTTCCGATTGTCGTACCACGTCACTCTCCAGATAGAGGTCATCCATGGTCCCATGCCCATTCGACGAGCTGTTGTAGATGAGGGCGCATCCATGTGCATAATGTCCATTTCTTGCTAGAAGGCTTTAGGTGAACTTGAGTTAGCCCCCTCTAATATGGTACTTACTGCCTTTGATGGAAGATCTTTCCGTCCACACGGAGTCTTACCTTCATTTGATGTTGAACTTGCGGGAAAACTAATATCGGTAGAGGTTGAAATTTTGGATGCTCTGCTCGATTATAACTTGTTGTTGTGTAGGAGCTAGACATATGCCATGCAGGTAGTACCATATGCTATTTTCCAGATAATAATGTTCCCGCACGAAGGAAAGATCGTCATAGTCGATCAACTTTCATTTTCCCAGAAGACCAACTAGACTTATTCGGATTCACCCGTTGGTTGATCAGTCCTTCCCAGTCACTGAAAGTTTGGGAGTAGGTATCTATGGGTCATTAATAGGAACTTTTCACCTACCTTCTCCCATTCATTTTATTGGTTTTGAAGAATGTTCTTTGTCTGAGACTTCCATGGTCAGTACAATTCTCCCTACTGAATCAGGAACAGTTGTGCCTGTATCTGTTGTAGAGGTAACCTACTTGGATGCACAACAAGCCGCAACAGAACATATCATGACTCCGTTGGTCTCTGCTGAGTTAGATATGGACTATGCTCCTGCATGGTCACCGGACTCTACCCACTCTCCTGATTGTCTAGACACGGTTTTTCCTTCTGACAAAATGTTTTTGGAAGCTATGATAGGCCTGGACCACCCTCGAGAACATATGCACCCCAGGTCCTACTTACTTCTCGTTCTAAACTTGATAGAGAGAGGTGAGTTTTCTCCAAGACCCAGTGAGAATGTTGATTTGTCCTCTATACCTTCTACTTCACAAGCTGTTTTTTTTGAAGGGAATATGATGAATACATCGAGAACCATCTCGATCAACATTTTCACCGAACCTGGAGTCACGGAAAATATTTTTATTGGAGCAGACTGTTATCTTGAAGAAATCATTTTGTATACCAATCTTTTTAACGATTCCTGTGACATCTTTTCCTGGTCTCATGAAGAGGTTCCAGGCACCAATCCTACCTAAAGAAGTACTACGCTTAGGCATCTGTTCTTTTTCATGTATTATAGCTGTACATTTTTGTAGAGTTGGTTTTTGTTTACGGTTGTAGTTACATCTTACGCATCCATTGTTTTGTGTTTCAGATGTCGATTGAACACTTTATAGGGTTTGCTGATGGCACTAGCCGCCACACCCGTTAGTTGGCTATGGCTGCTTTGGTTATTTACTAACCAACTGGCCAACTGGTTTCTTCAGGAGGGGCCTGTTTAGGTCCCACAACAAACAATGTGGCTGAATAAAGTGCAGTCATAGAGCTACTCTGAGATGCTCTGTTCCATGGCATTTCACATTTGGAGGTACGACTCAACTCATAGTTAGTTATTTTTCAATTACTGGGAGTTTATCAAGTTAGAGATCCTACTTTGCTACGTCAGTTTCTGCGTGTTAAGTTGCTTGAGAGACAGTTTGATTATATCACATATCAACATATTCCAAGGAACTTGAATGCATTAGCTGATTCATTTGCAAACTCCATTTTAGATTGGCATTTGCATCATTCACACACATAATACTTCATGCATAAAACACAATAACACACATGTAAATAGCCGATACTTCATATATAGATATATATATCTGTACCAAAAAATAGTATGAGTTTGGATCATAAGTCTGTCACAGAGTCATAAGATACAAAATTGGGCTCGATGGCCTCAAAAATATACATAGAATATCCTTCTCCTATGGAGAAGGTGGGACCTTATCTACCTCTGTTGCCTCTCGATAGCATATGACCAGCCTAGCTACTTTTTGCAGTAGCCTAATCCAGGCTGGGGCCACACTAACCACATCCTTTTGCATGTCGAGCGGCATCTGCTCGATCCTGTAAGTCAGAACATCATGAGTCAACCTACTCGTCTTTCTCTCTATGTTTCCCAACATGGCATCACCTGCACCCACTACCACTGGTCTCACGAAAGTACGGAGGTGTCCCTTGGGACGTACTATTCCAACATATGCATATGACACTTTGTTTGAGTACTTCAAACTCATCATAAAAATCATATATACAAAAATTATAAAAATTTAATAAATTTTCAAAAGCATAAACATACCTATCTCACTCCAGGATGCTCCTGGAGGAACGATCAGCTCAGGATAGTTGTGGAAGTCTATACCCGCATATGGAAACTGCTCGAGAGCTGGCACTTGTCTTTCCCACTAACCCTAGAAATCATCCTCATGGTAACAGAAGTTGCTCTTGCCACCACCATGGCAGAGGAATATCTCACCCCAACAAGACAACATTGGCTCTCGAGGGTTGACTGGTGGAAAAGGCATGCCCAAACTCATAGCAGGCACCCTTTCAAAGAATAAGGTGCAAAGTATGCTTACGTACCCAAAGTTCTTCATCCTCCCAGTCTTACAACCAAAGAGTTGAAGGTTCATGTTCGCCAAAAGCCTTGAACACTAGTCATATACCCTACCATGCAAACATTCAGTACCTATGTGCATATAATGCCTCGAAGCAAGATGTTGTGTAGCACTCCCTCCCATCCGGTTAAGAACACTTACGATGACTTTGAGGGGGAAGCTTGCAATAGTCGAGATCGAAATTTGACTACCAGATTTCTTAGTTCCCAGTAGGCAGTAAGCATTCACATACTCTTGCATGGACAAGGCACCCACATTGCGTGACGACCCTTTCAAGTTCACAACATCTCCCCTCCGAGAGAGACCCGTGATAAAGTAGATGTCGTCTACAGTGATTTCCAGTATTTATCCTTGGATATTAAACACCAATGCCTTGGAATCCCAGTATTGGAAAAGCCTCTCAAGCAAGCAGTTTAGTGCCTGCATGTTGACCGTTCTATAAAATTTCAATAGTCCACATCTTCAGAGTGCATGGAGGGTCACGGATCTTGTAATGCTTCTCGATCCATGTCCTCATGTTCCCCTTCACGCCAGACAAGAACCATCCTGCCAAGCAACATTCAATTTTTAGTCTTTTCCACTTTTTACCTCACTTTTAGGGGTGTGCACTATTGTTTGCACTGGATAGTCACGTTTGAGTGTTGCTCTTCCTCAACAAAACCAGCGCACTTGGATAGTATGCGCTGCTTTTTCTCACAAACAGTAGCGAACACGCAGAAACACGTGATGAACATTGCTAGAAACTTATTTTGACCATGAAAATTGACAAAAAATGAATCAAATTGCAAGTATGGGAGAAATAAACTTACTTGGTGGAAGTAGAAGGTTGATCAGTAGCCCGGTTTGATCGCAGCGAATGGAGGAAGATCAAGGTTTTGCTCCAATCTTGCCCTAAAAAATTCAATTATGGTATTTGATTTTTCAATTTGAAAGGATTTATATAAAATGAATTTTGTTTTTTACTCACTTTTTGCAAAAGTGTATAGTTTCAAATTGTCCCTAAAAGGTTCTATTTAATCACTAACACCTACAAGTTTTGGTGAGGTAATTTTAACCTAGGGATTTCAAATTTTCACTAGAATTTCAAAGTATTAAACTGGAAATGACTTGTTTTCTTATTGATAGACCAATATAGGTACCATATTGTCATTATTATGCCATTGAGAAAATTTGTCGATACTTACTAATGCGATTATTGAGACCCTATTCTTTGGCAGGTCATGAACCTACGATCCTAGAAGCTATCTTTTAAGTTGTTTTAAGATCTTGTTTTAACTATTTAAAACTAAACAAGATTGCCAAGCATACTTGTTCACTTCAAGCTCATTAAAGGAATTGAAGGTACATCCACTTAGGTATAAGTTTGACCATTTTCCGGACTTTTGCGGATTACTTACGAAAAAGGAATACTCTAGTCATATGTGGCTAGAATAGTTCTTCTCTCATCATTTTAAACTTTTTCGGGGGAGGATACTAACTATACGAAAAATGACTTTTGGAGCCTTCTTTAGGGTTTTCAGGGTCTCGAAACATGAAAACACCAAGTGAGCATTTACCTACTTGAGCTCGATGTGAATTCCATAAGAGGGTATATAGAGGATTGTTTAAGTTTTTCAGACTGTACAAACAAGAAAACACTGGTGAGCATATACCGACTTGGGCTTGATATTAAAATCCACGGGTAGGTGTATGGATTTATTGTTTAATTTTTTAAGACTCCTTAAAATTGAAAACACCCGCGAGCAAGAACAGATCTTGGGTGGATATTAAAATCCAGAGATCAGTACTATAGAGTATTCTTCTATCTCTTCTTCGAACTCTGTAAACAATGAAGAAGGTCCTGAGTCTTCCTCCCATGGGCTCGTTAAACTTTTTACATGGTTGGGATTATTGAGTTTTCTTTCTTGGACTCACTAAAACAACAAGAAGGACACTATTTTACCAAAAAGAATAAGGGATAAGAAGGGTATATCACATCTTTTCAGTTTCAAAGGCAGTTAAGTGAGTCATATCCTTGAACATAGCACCTACTTGAGTCTTTCATGACAGTTGGGTTTTAGTTTTTGACCTTAGGGTGAACCTAATCTCCGAGTTTCTACTCCCCCGGTTGGTTATTCTTCCAACCATATGGAGGGTCTGTCAATGTCTCCTACATTGCAGGCTTATATCATTTCCCCTTCATGTTAAAAAATTCCTAAGTCACTTTGTGTTATGCTCACTGTTCAATAATATAGCCCGTGTCATCCATTCTGCAGTTTACCGTGACTTCATGTGTCGGCCATCCTATTTTTAGTTTGTTTCATCTTTTTACTTGTCCTACTCCACATCAGCTCATACCTTTTGAGTGTTTCTTGTGTTGGATGATGGAGGATGCATTAAGGCCTCCCTTCCAGCAGACTTCTTCCCATCGACTTCGGCTCATTATGCTTTGGGAATGAATTTTAGAGTTTTGGTTAGTACATTGGGGATTGCAGTCATCTGTGGCAGTTTTCCTCACTGTTGAATAATGGGAATACATCAATGTCTCTTATTCGACAGGTTCCTCAAGTGTTCGACTTCAAGTCCATTTATCCACACTTGTTAGATCATATTAGGTACCTTGGACCCCATTATCATTATCGATGGAAGTCCTCGCGCTTGTTAACGGTATACATCAATGACCGGTAATCAAACGATACCCCCCATGTTCGACCTCAGCTCATTTATTCACATGGTTAGGGTTTCTACCTTGGGACTATGATAGCATCACCATATTTATGTTATCACCCAAGCTGCACAAGACCAAGCCTCACTCTTTTTGGCTCTTCATGAGACATAGATATAGTTTATTGGTATGGCTATGATCTCTCAGTTTGACATGGATCCACGCTTATATTTCAGTGGCCATGATATATATACATCTCCTAGTTATGTATCGGAGATCATGTTGTATCATGCTACACATCTATATGATGTCAAGATTGTAATTGCTCGCTGATCTTTGGTCGTTGTTTTAGGTACTTTTCTGACTTCGTTTTGCGGTTTCTTACTCCTCCTCTGACCTGCAATTATAATGTATTTTGGCCATCATTTCCCTCTGACCTCACACATTAGGGGGCATCTATTATAGGTCAAATATGCACTTCTCAATCCGTGATCACATTTCTCTGTCAATCACACAAAAGGACACCATGGATTGAAGAGCTAGGTTGACTTAGATGACTTAATGGTAGTAGTACACTCTTCAGCTAAGAATTTAACTGTTTCTCCTGATTTCACCACATGTGCGCTACTCTTGCTCTAGCAAACTAGTGCACACCTCAAAATATGCATTGCTTTCCTCAATGACAACCAACGCACACCATCCGAAAAGTTGCTCTATGTGCGCTACTCTTGTTGTATGAAACCCGCACACATCTTAAGATGAAATGAAAAAATATATTAAGATTACGAATTGGGATTAGTTGAAGTTGGTTCTACAACTTCCCCAACCTCCCAATTCAACCACCTCTCAAATCCAACTCCCTACCTTGTCCCATAAATACAAGGAGGATCCATGAGAGAGGGACCTAGAAAGAATGCTTTAAGCACTGTTACATTGGAGGAATTCCCAAGTGATTGTGAAGAGAAGGAGCTCAGGATTCGGTTGCAAAAGCATCTTGACCAAACAGGTATATTTGTACTGATTCATGTTTCTTTGACAATAAAAAGGTGGAAATACCCTTCCTGTCCCAAATCGAATGTCTATTGGATTGTATGCTCATTTGGTTTAGTATCTGATTGTTGTTGATGTTTAATTGTTTTCAATTTCATCATATTTGTTACATTCAAGATACACTGAGGAAGGTTTCCTTTTTGTTGCAGGTTCATCATAGCGAAGGATCAAGCAGAAGACCAAGCAAAAGCTAGGACCAGCCGTCGATAAAGGTACATCTTTCGATATCTTGATCTCTTTCATTGGTAAGAACTAAATGCAATGCAATGAATGTATTTACCTGTCACCCAGCCCCAAGTTGGTCTTGAGATATTGTAACTTCAAAGAATATTATATTTTGTACTTTATTATTCCGGAGATGGTTCATCCCTCCGAGGTTATTCTATTATGTATCCGGAGATGTTTATTCATCCGTCGGAATGTGGTAACTTGGGTTATTAGACTTCCCTAGTGGGGGTCGGCCCTGTAAGTGTTATGTGGGTCAAAGGGTTATTAGAACACCCTAGTGGGGTCATCCCAGTCAGTTGTAGTGGGGTGTTTAACCCAGTGGTAAAGTTGGGGCCGACCTAGTTAATATAAAGTACAAGTCAGAGATGTGTATAAATAGAGGAGGTGTGTTCCTCATTATACACACACTTCCCTCACTCAGAATGTAGCGCACTTGTGGAGGAGAGGTCTGCTATGCTGGAGGAGAAGATCATGTGTTTGGTTTGCATCTTTGTATATTTCTGGTCATCTATATTGAGGAAGCTTTGTTGGGTTTTCTACCCCATGAGGGTTTCCCAGGATAAATCTGTGTCTCTTATGTTTATGTTGTGCTTGTTGTTTCTTTAGTGATCCTGTATATGCTATTATTGTGAAATGGAATGTAATGCTGATATTTTCTATCTTATCATATTGAATCTTAACATGGTATCAGAGCTATCCTGAAGGAAGGCAATGTATGGAACTTACGACACTTGCTTCACTTGTGACAATTTGAAGGTTTGGGTTTTACATAGCAAAACCAGTCATCGTGGAACTTTCGCTATAAATCCATTTCTGCAAAGGATCAGGATCTGAAAAGTTTACAGGTCGTAGATAACATCCCCAGGTACCTTGTGTCCAAAGGACACTCTCAAATGCGTTGTACTTTGTGAGTTATGATCAGTACAAGTTAGGGTTTCTTCCTCTTCTAAATCTCAGTCAAAATCAAGTGACCTAGGAAACAAGGTCATAACTTCAGCTAGGAAGCTCCAAATGAAATTTCGTACAATGTGATAGGTAGTACATAGACTACACTATCTCAAGAAACTTTTTCAGAGGCCAAAGCTGAACCAATGACACGTGGAACGCCATACAAGTCTGCTCTCATGTTTTATCCCATAAACAGGTCACGTTGCACACTTGACATAACTCTCTCTCAGAAAATCCAATTGAGGTCAGACCTGTTTAAATGGAAAGACGACAGGTCAGGTTACCACAGAAAAAGTTTTCAGATCCTGTGGATCAAAACGTTTGGAGTTACAGCAAAAACAATCAGGTACATATTTATGTCAAAACAGAATTATTTTTGGAGCACCTTCATTCATGGCTTCCAGAATTTTTGGAATCGGAGTCCACGGCTGAATGCTACTCAGGAAAATCAAAATTTAGAGACCAATATCAATTTTTTTGGTTGGGTAGAAGACTAGGCTTGATCAAACCCCAGTTCGGGATTTTGATCGAAAAGATGGGAAAATTAGGGCTTCAACAAAAGTTGGAATTTTTTAAGTCTATGACCATGGCCGGAAGCTCCTCAGAAAAATAAGAGTTTAGAGCCTTGGATCGAACCTTTTGATTGGGAAGAAGGGTGGGATTCATCAAACCCTAGTTTGGGATCATGTCGAGAAGATCCAAAAGTTTCGAAGGCAATTTTGAGGGGTCAAATTTTGGAGATTTCAAAATTGAAGTATGTTAGTTTGATCAGCTCAGCAAGACACATCCTTCCATCCATTCAGAAGTGTGAAAGTCAAAGATTGAATTTTTAGGGTTTCTCTAGCAAACCCTAATCAAGCTGTAAATCAAGTTTCAGGGGGAGGTGAGGCTAAGGCCTTACATAAGAAGACTACAAGAAGTCTCGACAGGTATGACTTAAGGAGGTTCAGGTATGTCTTGAAAACTGATTCCTGATTAAGTTCATAATGTGTTTGTCTTCATATTATTTATTAGTACAATCTTGATTAATGTTAGAATTGTCTTATCACCCTAGTAACAGTATGAATACATGTGAATGATAGAAGACATTCATTGATTAGGGCTATATGATTGTACTAATGCACTGTGGTGTTGTATGAGGTTGATGTTGTCTGCTAACAAGATACAGGTACATCACGAAAGACAAATCAAGTTCCATGACCATGACAACATGAAGACAAAGACTCCTCCATAATCTTTGATCACATAGAAGTTCAACTTACGAGGTATGTATGAATTTGTTCTATTATGCTTAACCTATGAGATATGCAGGTTCTAGCGCAGGATCACTAAATCATTGAAGAGAACAAAGAAGATATTGATTAGATCATGAGGATGACACTAGTGCACACTTGAGCATGCCCAGTGGTACAGAATGAATAGAAGTTCAAAAAAAAAAAAACATATAGAAGATCAAGCGGGAGGAAACCATACAAACATAAAAGATAAGTATTTGAGTTCTTATTTGAAATAGTAAATAATATTGCTTGTAATAGGTTGTATGCATATTTGTATTCCTAGAATATATCATGCTAAGTGTAAGCATTCATATAGCCTTGAACAGTATACTACTAATATGCGTATGATTGGTAAGTTGGACAAACATTCCATTGTTTCTTGTCTAGAATGAAACCTCTTTGCTGACATGCTGAGAGCTATGCACACTCTTGATAGTATTTTCCTGGTAGAGATGGAAGGCATCTAGATAGCCATTGTATGCATACAAGATATGGAAAAGTGTTGTGCCAAAGTATTGGTCAAGATAGTTGCATAACTATGAAAATGATATCTGTATGCATAATAAGTTATCATGTCAACATGATTTCATGATTATAAAGTATTACTAATCATGTACTTAATTTTGATTTGTAGGAAAGATCATGAAGAATGATGAACACCGAACAAGTGATGGATGTTCAACAAAATATTTACAAATCAAAACATAATATAGAAGGCTTGTGTCTAGAAGATTCTCTTAGAAAGAGAAAGAGAATCATGACGAGATGTTTTCTCCAAGTGGCTAGATAAGACCATTCTCTTAATGGTGTAATTAAAGAAGAAGTGTGAATTAGGTTCTGTACCCAGGATCGATAGTCAATTGATGAGCTTAATGATCACCATGGGTGATGTGAATCTCAACCTTTTCTACAAGGTTGAATATGGTTTCTATACACAGATGACATGGATGCAAGAAGGAACTCATCACAGAGTTCGAATGATATTGAGGCTCATATCAGTAGACCCATCTGACCAGAGATGGCATAGATAGATATGCAGAAGATCACTCAATACAGAGTGTGAATGATGTTTAGTCACAAAGGGAGAATTGACAGTTTCTTGATAAGCTTGGGATTTACCAAAAGTAAAGCTAATCCGTTACGAATGATGAACCTGTCATACTATTATTGTATGAGGATGATCCATTTTTACAAACAGTTCATGAAAATGAAAGATATCAAATTGATGCATTACTTCCTAGGTTTGGAAGTATGGCAAGGCTCAGAAGGAATCTTTCTCAACCAGGGAAAGTATGCCAAGAAATATTAAAAGGACTTGATGTGTTGGAATGGCCACTCTCATGGATTTCAACTTGAAGATGTTAGTGGATGACTCATTAGAGTTAGTGGATATAACTCTGTATAGACAAATTATTGGGTCATTGATGTATCTAATGAATACTAGGTCAGATATATGCTTTGCTATGAACACCTTGAGTCAATATCTAGTGGAAACTAGATGTGTTCACCTGTTAGTTGCAAAGCATGTGATGAGGTACCTAAAGGATACAATAGACTTTAATCTATGTTATCTTGGAGATCATGACTTCAGATGGCTACATAGATTATGATTGGGCAGGAAGTGTATCAAACAGGAAGAGCACATCGAGAGGATGTTATTGTCTGGGATCAGCCATGATCTCGTGGTTTAGCAGGAAACAATCTAGTGTGGCTCTCAGCACAAGCAGAATATATGGCTGCTTGCTCTGCTAGTTGTGAAGCGGTATGGCTTCAGAATTGTTTGACTTAGAGATGGACCCAACTGTGATCCTATGTGACAAATAGAGTTGTACCAAAATGGTAGAGAATCCAGTGTTCCATGATAAGTCAAAGCACATAGAGATCTGACATTTCTATATATGAGATATGGTGCAGAAAGTAATTAAAATTCAAATTTGTAAGAAGTTACCAATGTACTAACCAAACCTCTACCGATCCGATGTACTAACCAAACCTCTACCTCAAGTAAATTTTTCCAAGTCAAACTTAATATAGTTCAGAAGGACCCTCCTCGAAAGGGGGAGTGATGTGATCACTTATGATGAGATTGCCTACATCGACGGTGAGGTCGATGATTTGGATACCTATATTGGTGATGCCGACAGAGAGGTTGGTGGATGGTCCTTAGACAGGGTCTAAGGTGACAACGGGATTGCATCATCCTTGAACATATGTTCTAAAAGGATCTATAGACAAATGTCTCCAAGAAATAAGAGGGATTGCATCATCCTTGAACATATGTTCTAAAAGGATCCGTAGACAGATGTCTCCGAGAAAGAAGAGGGATTGCATCATCCTTGAACACATGTTCAAAAAGGAGCCGTAGACAGGTGTTTCCGAGAAAGAAGAGGGATTGCATCATCCTTCAACACATGTTCTAAAAGGAGTCGTAGATAGATGTCGTCGAGAATGAAGTCCTTCGTGGACATGTGAGGATTGGATCATCCTTGGACTTCATTCCTAAAGTGAGCCGTAGACTGGGTCTTCGAGAATAAAGTCCTGAATGAACAGGTGGGGGATTGTATCGTCCCTGGACTTTAGTCCCAGAATTGATCCGTAGACTGGGTCTTCGAGAATAAAGTCCTTAATGAACAGGTGGTGGATTGTATCGTCCCCGGACTTCAGTCCCAGAATTGAGCCGTAGACTGGGTCTTCAAGAATAAAGTCCTGAATGAACAGGTGGGGGATTGTATCATCCCCAGACTTCGGTCCCAGAATTGAGTTGTAGACTGGGTCTCCGAGAATGTAGTCCTGAATGAATAGGTAGGGGATTGTATCTTCCCCGGACTTTGGTCCCAGAATTGATCTGTAGACATTTGTCTCCGAGAATTGATGATAGGACTGTATCGTCCCTAGACTCTTGGTTCAAAATCTACGAGATGGGATTGCATCGTCCTTAGACATTAGACTTGTCTTAAAGTGATAAGGATTGATCATCCTAGAACTTGAACTGGATTGTATAATCCATGGAGTTATGTCCTAAAGAGAGCAGGATTGATCATCCTGTAATATGATCGTGAGTGTTGCAGGGTATGCTGCTATGTATTGATGATGTGTATTGATGAGGATACTTGTATGTATACTTGTATTGATGATGATACTTGTATTGATGATATGTATTGATGAGGATACTTGTATGTATACTTGTATTGGTGTGGATACTAATACTGATGATCTAGATGACGATGTTACTGATCGTATTGATCTATATGATGATGCTGCTAATCGTGTTCATCTAGATGATGATGCTAATGATCATATGACGACGATGCTGATGATCGTATGATGACAATGCTGATGATCTAATGACGATGATGCTGATGATCGTATGATGACGATGCTGATGATCGTGTGATGACGATGCTGATGATCATGTGATGACGATGTTGATGATCGTGTTATGATGATGCTTATGATCAGGTGATGACGATACTGATGATTGTATGATGACGATACTGATGATCGTGTTATGACGATGATGATGATCGTGAGGATTCAGATGTTGATGTTGCTGTAGCTGTTTGAGTGCTGCAGAAGATAAAGACCCAGCATTGAAGATGTTTCAGTAATTGGTTGAGAAAGCTTCCAATGATTTATAGATGTATCATGTATGATGTTAATGACTCCTTGCTTGTGCAGATGTTGTTATAATATCCTTCTCGTTAAGGGGGAGTGTTGAGATATTGTAACTTCAAAGAATATTATATTTTGTACTTTATTATTCTGGAGATGGTTCATCCCTTCGAGGTTATTCTATTATGTATCCGGAGATGTTTATTCCTCCGTCGGAATGTGGTAACTTGGGTTATTAGAATTCCCTAGTGGGGGTCGGACCTGTATGTGTTATGTGGTTCAAAGGGTTGTTAGACCACCCTAGTGGGGTCGGCCCAGTCAGGTTTAGTGGGGTGTTTAACCCAGTGGTAAAGTTGGGGCCGACCTAGTTAATATAAAGTACAAGTCGGAGATGTGTATAAATAGAGGAGGTGTGTTCCTCATTATACACACACTTCCCTCACTCAGAATGTAGCGCACTTATGGAGGAGAGGTCTGCTATGGTGGAGGAGGAGATCATGTCTTTGGTTTGCATCTTTGTATATTGCTGGTCATCTATATTGAGGAAGCTTTGCTGGGTTTTCTACCCCATGAGGGTTTCCCAGGATAAATCTGTGTCTCTTGTGTTTATGTTGTGCTTGTTGTTTCTTCAGTGATCCTGTATATGCTATTATTATGAAATGGAATGTACTGCTAATATTTTCTTTCTTAGCATATTGAATCTTAATAGTTGGTAGTGTCTCTCCTCACTATAAGGTATAAATCCTAAACAACAACAATGATAATAAATGTTTTGGATAGAATCATTTTTCTAATGAACCTATGAAATTAGACAAGGGTGTATTGGTAATTAATGGCACATCTCCACAATGGAAGTGGATTCCATAATTTGGAATCAATGGGATTGAACAATTATTTTAACTCCCTAAATGTCATTAAGGAGGGGCGATTGTGATTTAATGGAAATAATAAAAACTCTCACACAATGGGTTTACACATTCAATGGTGGTGGAGAGAGGCCATGATTATCTCCAAATGCATTCTGGACCTTGGGCACTTATTTAACACATTTATTCTCTCTTTTCCTTTTGCTAGTTTTCCTCTTCACTCCATGGTCGATTTGGACTAGGAAAAGGTAATAATGAAGTGTAGTGATGAAATTTTTGGTGTAGATGGTATAATTTTCCAATGGAGGAATATAGTTTTCATAATTTGTAGCTGATATAGGTGGGTTTAAAAGGTTCTGTTCTGTCATCTGAATCTCCATTGTGTTTTTCTTTTCTCCTAGGAATGATGCAGGATGGCTCATGGTCAAGACCTTGTGGGTGGTCTCCAATTAGTGGCATGAAGGATAGGTCGAGTTTTCTAATGGAAGAAGCAGGATATCAAAGGGGAATTACAACATGCAACATGGATTTTGACATTGGTTCATCAGGTAACCTTGTTGCTAACTTGTGGTGATGGAATCTAGTATTTTTCTTTGTTTTCCCTAGCTAAGGTTTTTTCAGAGTATGTACTTAAAAGTCATCCTTTACCTTTATGTGTGAAGTTTTTATTTAGCTATCCAAAATCATCTTATTTTGTTAGGTTCCTACCCTATCCTCCTTAATAGATAGTTTGTTAGGTATTAAGGTCATGTATATTAAATAAGGTCAATAAACCAGATATAGTGTGAAAGTAATATTTGTAAAATGACTTACTTGAAGGATCCACTTATTAGAAAGTTTGTATAGTGTGAAATAAATATTGGTAAGAAGACTTAGTAGATGGTTCCTTAACTAAGAAGACATAATAAAAGTTTTTTCCTACAAGAAAGTTCATTCACTAGAAACTATATATTTAGGAGTAGAATTAATGAACACAGTTTTAAATAATTTATTAATTGGGACTTGTATTCATTTGGAGGTTTCCGCATCGAAGTAGGAAGCGAACCTTACTTTCATCCAAAAAAAAAATTATAGTATTATGATATTTTGTTAACTACAATAATCTATTGTTATGGTAATTTTATCTTTTCATATTGAAATCTTGTTTCATTATGTTATTTATGCTATGAATTTCCAATTAATGCTATTAAGGTACATAACATATGGTATCGAACCACTTTCCTAAGCTTAAAAATTTTATATTCTTTCCACGCAAGATATGTGTTTCCATGTCCATAAATAACACAACGATTTGTTGTTCAATAAACCTACAGTTAGGGAAGTATACAAAGAAATTTGTATTTGATTCTTAGTTGCAACAACTTGTTAGATTTTAGGGTTACTGTGAAATCATTTACAACATGTTTTGGGGGTGCTTATATTAGTTAGTAAAAGGTTCATACTTCAATTTTGATTTTGTTTTTTTTATAATGTTGGTGTAACCGATTTCCTACAATCTAATCAAACTACTTTTCCTTCTTCATGATATTTTCCTCTCGGCATTCCTTTTACCCCTTCTAGACAACTGCTAGTATATTTTCATTATAAAAATGTATTTAATATAATGTCGTTGATTTGTAATCAATTGTCCACACTCCATTCAAATAAAAATTTGCCTCAACTTAGGCAATTAAACAATAATAAAATTTACGATCGTATCTCCAAACTTCATTGAGAGAAACATTTACATGAATTTACATAATTAAATAATAATAAAATTTACAATCGTGTCTTTTAAATACAATAATGATTCACATGGTGATGATTCCTATCATAGTATCAAGTAAAATAATAATAATTTCTTTCATAAAATATCAAGAATGAGTATGCTTGCTTGCATCTTAACATTAGTAATGCATGGTCTTAAAACTAAATATTTTATATATTTAAAAGATACTATGATCTTTAAGAATTAATATCATTACTAAACGTTCTGAATTAAAGAAACATAAGAAATAATCAAACACCCTTACAAATTAATCACACCTCTAAATTTATTATAATTTATTATTAATAAGTTTAAAATCATTAATTATATATATATCCAAAAAATTATGAAATGTCAATATAATATAAATTATAAAGTTCTATAGGTTTTTTTTACAAAATTAAACATGGGATTTCTATTAAAATATATTTTGAAAAAAAATTCTAGAAACAAGACAAATTTATAGTATGTTAATAGATTAAACTCTTAAGAAAGAACATACTTTGTCATGGCATCATCCTAGGAATGCTTGGAGTGGTGAGATTCCTACTTGTCCATTTCCATGTCCTCTTGTAGTTGGTGAACTATTTGTTATTCTCTAAAATCTACATGAAACAAACCAATAGAAATATATAGTTGGGACATTAAGGAGAAAGAACATTTACTATAAATGATGAGCATAGCTCATTCCTCCTCTAAATACTGAATATGAGTGTTAACACCAAAACTTACCCCCAAGTTTGTGGAGAGGGGAAATTCTGGGTAACCACTAACTAGTCTTTGGCTTATGTTTCTGACCTAACACAAGCAGAGAGGGCTCTCTCTATAAACTCATGGAAAACTAGAAACCATCAAGTTTGTTAGTAATGAGGAAACACACCAGCTTTCATATTCAAGATATTCAATCAAAACAGATGCAGAAGATCAAATTTCTGCTTGAAACAAAGATGATTTAAACATTGTTTGGAGAGAAAATCATAAGACTATTGGGCAATGGAGTCAAAACATGAAACTTAAAACAAATACAGTGCTGCTGCTATGGATGTGAAAACTGAGGTAAGGCAATCAGCCATTCACAGTCAAAGAGCTGTTAATTTGATGATAAGGAAGAAATTAGAAATATTCCATCATCATTGGGCATCTAACAAGTATGAATCCTATGCCAATTTTAGCATAAATAAATTGTGGAGTGCTTGGTAAGACTTAAACAGAGCATTATTTCTATGAATTCCATTCAAATACTACACTAAACCAAACACAAATTAAGCATTCACAAAATGGATAAACAATGAAAGAAACACAAATTCACATGGGGAAGGAGATGAATAGACTGTGAGGAGAATGACATAGGAATCTCAGTGATTAAAACCAGCTTCAATCACTGCAATTTATTCAAAAAAATGTTTCAGAACAGAGCAGAGCTTTCCCAAGGCCTCAACCACTTGATTTTCCAACCCATTCTTCTTCTATTACATTCAATTTATAGATCTATTTGGCCCTAGGGTTGATCTATCTCAGTAAGAAGCTGTTACAACAACATTTGAAACCTATACAGAGAGATTCAACAACTTAATAGTTGGTTTCAACAAAATCTTGAACAGTTTTGGCCGCGGACTGCTGAAAAATGCCTCTTGATGCGATGGTTGTATATCCCAAACGGTGATAGATGTGTAAAAACTGAAAGATATTTTTGTAGATTGGTTGATGCTAAAGAAAAACCTCTTTCAGTTTCCTCAAATTTGCCTCCAGCTGTGTAGGATCTGCTCCGGAAAATGATGACTCACGTAGAAAACGTGAAAACTGGAAAATTGCCCTCTGCAAAACCGTTTGGTTCTCCCAAACCATGACACCTATGTAAATTACGAGAGAGGTTATTGTATATAGGCTTGTTATGGAGAAAAATTCTCTCATTTTCTTGAAATTCATTCCTGTTTGCCGGATATAGCTTCTGCAAAACGATGACCAAAACAGTCATTTTCAGTAAAATACAAGCCCGCTCTTCATAAAATATCACATTTGAGATTTGAATTTGTTTCTCATTTCATGTCCATGGGACTAAATGCTTAGGATAATTTGGTGGGTATGTGGATTTGACATGTAGACCTTAGCATTATTCAACATTATTTCATCTTAGACTTAGGAATGAAGGCTTGAAAAGCTTGTTTGCATCTTTAATGGTCATATGGCTCAAGGAATTTGGACTTTGTTCATTTCTCCATAGGTCTCGACTCCTTCACCTCTCTAAAACACTTAGCACAAATCTAGTGCTAACAACTAGCTCCAGCCTGGGATGCTATCCTCCCTGTGAGGTAGCAAAGAACCCCGTAGACCAAGTGCCTGATCCATTGGGCGGCTCCCAACTTCAACTAAAAACTGCAACCTGACCTGCAACTGAACTCTTTAACCTGCTAGTCCTTATGATCTTTCAACTGAGCCTCATCTGCAACTGAGACAGTCTCCTCCACTGAAAACCAACCAACATCCAATCACCCGGAATGAGCAATATGGTCAATCCACCCTACTTGACATAGGTTGTATTGGACCTGCTATTTGTATGCTAGGCACTCTAGTGCTTAGGGTAATCCTCTTTGCTAGATGTTATCCCTTCAAATGCCACTTGTATTTTTATCTAAAGTAAATCAATTTTCCTCAGTCTAGAAATGTCATCAATACTGGCGAGTGGTCTGTCAAAACAAAATTAGCATGTTGCAAACAAATCCCTGCTTTCATCACCTACTTACACATGTGTCACAAAGCATGACACTCAATGCTTAATGCCAATTTAGATCAAATTGTTAAGGGAATCCATGCTTCTCATGGATCAAGTGACATGACAAAAGCAAAAATCTGTAGCTATAGCAAGGCTAACAATGCTGCTCCAGCCATTGTATCAAAATCCTGTGGTATCTTTTTAACAAATATTCCAAATTAGCAAAAGTGGTAACAGCCTGTACCTCTTTTGGTGTAGCCCAATCTTTACCATATGCAATAGAACCTTACTCTTTTTGCATGGCAAAAGAAATACTTTCATGTAGATTTCATTTTAGCAATTCCACCATATTTTCCTTTAGTTGCTAGAGAACATGGTCCAGACAAAAACATAGCTGAGATAAGACAAAGATGGTCCAACAATCTACTCTTTAGCTGGTAAATATCCATGTTCCCTTCTGATAGCAGGGGCATAAAAAATAATAGCATAATGTGTTTATCCACTTTACATTCATGAAACTTTATTTAAGCACCAATTTCTTTCACGTGGCTAGAACCTTTATTGGGCGGAGGAACTCTTGCAAAATACTACACCGCGCATATTTTGGACCTGCCACTTCACTGCAAAAGTAATAATAGCGCTATTATGTTGGACCATGGATCACCCACATGCCCAAATCGCCACCATCGAAAGGTGAGGCTCGTACCAAAAACACGGCAATTTGAAAAAAGACTTTCTTCGTGCATGTTATATTTGCGCCATCCCTCGCAGCCGTTGATCTTCTTTCTCTGCCCAGTTCTTATGGTTGGTTTTGTCAGGATATTAACACCAATTTTTGGTAGTCATGTGAATCTATACCAAGTCATCCATTCCTGTAATGCACCTGCAGAGTCCTATTTAATACATATATATACATAGGCCTTTGACCTAAATTCTCCATCCCTGAAACCATCTTATGATATAGATAGACAGCGCGTTGAAAAAATGAGGGGCCTGGACAAATTGGATGCATCGAATCCACAAGAGCCGGTGCAGGTGGACTGTGTGGTATGCAACTTCTCAGACTCCATTCATAAAATGTAGAGCCTGAGTTTGTCCTGCACTTCCAGTATTTTATTGCAACAGCAATACTCGCCGGAAGATGCCCTTTCTTTTTCTTTCGTGACCTTTCCCCAGCTTGGTCTAACTAACTTCTTTCACCATCGACTTTGTCAATTGGGAGAGAACTTCTGCTTTGAAGAGATCATACTCCATTTTAGCGACCTATCTACCTTCTTAGCTACTGCTTCATTTCCTGGAGAAGCTGTCACTTGTTCCATTGCAAGCAACTGCTCCTCCACTATCCTTATCCGGTTCCCAAGATCCTGTGATAGGTCGTTGAGTACATCAAGTTCATTAACTATAGCCTCCCCAAGTTCTTGTGTATACAAAACACCGCAACATCACCTGGATTGATTCCCTAACTGTTGGTAGGGTTCCTCTTTGAATTCCCTCATAGAAGTGCAGATTGCGATGGGTCTTTAGTCATGAAGGATTTGGTGCTCATACATAATTCGACTATGGAAATAGAACAATGACAATTGTGTTTGACTTACTAATGGCGCCCATCAAGCTTTCCCTTTTTCAATCGTTGTTTGCAAAAGAGAAACTTCCACTTCTTCACTAGAATCGCTCCACTATGTAAAAATAAAGATGCTAGGGCCACCGTGTTTTCCAATTGAAATTCGTCCACGTCAGCCTTCCACTGGCCTTGGCACATGGTGGACTTTAGCATTTGTGCAGCTCTGTGTCCCAGTTAACATCTTCATTCCCCAATAAGGTGTTGGTAGAGTGTTGTTTTGTGGCACTTGAGATGCATACAGTAATCACAAGTGAAGCGGACTGACAATGCCCTCGACAAGCTCACATTTTAGCATAACGATGGACATAACTTCATTCATAAGTTTCATATCCTAGACGTCGTCCATAACATAACCCAAATTTGTTGACTCTGTTGCATCAGCCCTATGGGTATTGTAATCCCACACATGAATGCTTGGTCCATGACACTTCGAGGGAATCACATTTGGAAGTGAATTATACCAATCGATAACCTCAGATGTGTCTACAACCAAGATAGAATTCGCGACCTTTCATGACTTTCCCTTCCAACAAGGTTGCCACCTTCCAGAAATGCATGCGTATAGCACAACCGGTGCCCTGAGCTTTTCGCCTTTCGCTTTTTTAACTCCTGGGATTTATCCCAAATGCAAAGAGAGACAATCTTCCCTAGCCTTTATATACATCACTTCATTGTACGTATACCAAGTAACCAACAGAAGGAATGCTATGTCGCTTGGGGGTTGGATGGCATGTGTGGTCGCCATGTTGGCTTGGTAGCTGGTTGCCTCTTCGTGTTGAGTGCTCAAGCTGGGCCCCCAAACTTTTGCTTCAATTTCATTTTGAACATTTTCTCAATCATAAGAACTTTAAAACCTATTTTCGTTAAAATCTAAGCCTCGGCCATATCACTCTTCAAAGGAAAATATCTTTGTTCTCCGTTTTTCATAAAAATTGAAAACTTAGCTCAAAAGACAAAAAGCCAACATAGGTTTAAGAACCCATTTTTCCCTTTTTGCCAAATTTTGCAGACCTTCTTCTTTTGTGGAATGTAACCATCAATTGGAAAGCATACTGAAATCTAAGCTGAAAAATACACTATCTCTTCAAACTAAAAATCGAAACTGACTAAAAACATTAGGCTGAAAAATGACTATATATGCTGCAAACTGAAAATTGAAGGAGGCTGAAAACTGAAACTAAACTATACATTCAGAAGACTGCTGAAAGGGATGCTCATTGTGAGCTTATTCAAACTTCCTATCTACCCTAAGATGTCAAACTTCTTTTCTCAATTAGGTAACACAAAAATGCCAGTAGATCCATTCCAACAAATGGTTAAACAATCTCACTCCTTCACTCTGCTTGAAATCAGTCAATAACAGAAAATATGGCAGCCTCGGAAAACAATGTGGCCTTTCATCTTCAAGGTGAAAATATGGCTGCAAATTTAAACTAAAAAACCTTTCCACATATTCACCTACAGGGTCATAAAAAGCATAACCTTTTTCAAAAAATTCTATTATTGTTTGTCATGACAGGGCTGCCCCAACTGTAAACTTTCTTGCACATTATCCACCCATTCTTCAAGGGAGTCTTGAATGGAGTTCTCCGGACAACTTTCAAGTGAAATATTAGCAACTTCATCATAATTATCAGAATTTAGAACTTGATCTTCTACATGCAATCCAATAGAAACATCATTGTTTTCTTCAACAAAATCAAGTGAAACAAATTCTTCTTGGCACAAAAATTCTGAAAATGAAAGGCATGAAGAAAGACTTGACTGAGAAGACTGATCATTTTCCTCATCAAACAAGGTTTGACAAAACTATTGCACATGTTCCACATCAAGGATACTGCCATCTTCCCTTTCAACCAAAAAATAAACTACATTCTGAAAGTTTTCCAAAGTGTTATGACAGCTAGCTTCTTTTATGGCTTCTTCTCCTTCACTTAATTCAACAGGGATTTCAACTTGACTTTCAAAAGAATTCAAGATAGTGTTTCTTTGTTCAATGTATAAATCAGAAAATGGACAAGGAGTAGAGGCAATTGATTGGCTACTTTCATCACTAACTTGGTCACACAAAAAATTGCAAGAAGGCTGCAAACTTTCCTCATATTTAGGCAAGGGAACATGACTTCCCACAGTATGTTGTCCTTCTTCATTCACTACCACAGGAGAAACTAGTGTTTGTTGGAGGGTATCTTCAGTGTCATGGCATTTATGTTGCATTTCCTTTTCATGGAAGGGATTTTCATGCAACATTTCTAAAAGCTCTTCATCCATAACCTCCTCATTACCATACATGTTTTCCAAATTTTCAATGAAACCTCTAACATGCGTGCAACAATCTTGAACTAGAAGCAAGGAAGGGTATTGATTTTTAAAATGCTCATGAAATACTGTGTGAAAATCCTTAAGGGAACACAAACTTGCTGATGGTAATTCCTCATACCATGACTTTGCATTCTCTTCTAATGTTGCCATAAACATTTTCATCAAATAGTCCTCAGTAATCCAATTCCAAGCTTATGTATATGCATATGAAATCTAAGCAAATGAATAGCAGCACCATCTCCTTTCTTATCTTTAAATTTAGGTAAACAGGTTTGCCAATCTACTTTAGGAATAGGATTTGGAAAACCAGGGATGTGAGCTCTGTTCATAGGAGCATACCTTCTTGATAATGCAACCATCTTGAAAGACTGGAGCTGCAAATTCTAATTTAAGACTGAAGAGACCAGCCTGTGAAATAATAAAACATTGGATTTCTTTGATGTGGATTCGCCATTAGACCTTCAACATCTCAATTCTGATATAAGGTCACTGATCTTCCCAGTGGAGTCACCTTCATATTGGAATTTTGATGAGTGGAGTCGCCAGGTAAATGATACAACCTTCTCAATGTCTAACTGTTTTTCACCATCAACATTCAGATCTGAAACCTTGTCATTCTCCCATGGATGATAAAACAATCTTTTCCCCAGCAACGGCGCCAATTTGTTAACACCAAAACTCACCCCGAAGGTTGTGGAGAGGGGAATTTTTGGGTAACCACTAACCAGTCTTTGGCTTATGTTTCTGACCTAACACAAGCAGAGAGGGCTCTCTATATAAACTCATGGAAAACTGGAAACCATCAAGATTGTCAGTAATGAGGAAACACACTAGCTTTCATATTCAAGATATTCAATCAAAACAGATGCAGAACATCATATTTCTGCTTGAAACAAAGATGATTTAAACATTGTTTGGAGAGAAAATCATAAGACTATTGGGCAATGGAGTCAAAACATGAAACTTAAAACAAATACAGTGTTGCTGCTATGGATGTCAAAACTGAGGTAAGGCAGCCAGCCAGTCACAATCAAAGAGCTGTTAATTTGATCATAAGGAAGAAATTAGAAACAGCCCATCAGCATTGGGCATCTAACAAGGATGAATCCTATGCCAATTTTAGCATAAATAAATTGTGGAGTGCTTGGTAAGACTTGAACAGAGCATTATTTCTATGAATTCCATTCAAATACTACACTAAACCAAACACGAATTAAGCGTTCACAAAATGTATAAACAATGAAAGAAACACAAATTCACATGGGGAAGGAGATGAACAGGTTGTGAGGAGAATGAAACAGGAATCTCAGTGATTAAAACCAGCTTCAATCACTGCAATTTATTCAAAAAAATGTTTCAGAATAGAGCAGAGCTCTCCCAAGGCCTCAGCCACTTGATTTTCCAACCCATTCTTCTTCTATTACATTCAATTTATAGATCTATTTGGACCTAGGGTCAAGCTATCTCAGTGAGAAGCTGTTACAACAACATTTGACACCTATACAGAGAGATTCAACAACTTAAGAGTCGGTTTCAACAAAATCTTGAACAGTTTTGGCTGCGGACTGCTGAAAAATGCATCTCGATGCGATGACTTTATATCCCAAACGGTGATAGCTGTGTAAAACCTGAAAGAGGTTTTTGTATATTGGTCCATTATGAAGAAACATATCTTTCCGTTTCCTCAGATTTGCGTCCAGCTGTGAAGGATCTGCTCCGGAAAATGATGACTCACACAGAAAACGCGAAAACAGGAAAATTTCCCTCTGCAAAACCATTCGATTCTCCCAAACTATGACAACTGTGTAAATTATGAGAGAGGTTATTGTAGATAGGCTTGTTTTGGAGAAAAGCCTCGCTCAGTTTCTTGAAATTCATTCCTGTTTGACGGATACAGCTTCTGCAAAACGATGACCAAAACAGTCATTTTTAGTAAAAAACAAGCCCACTCTTCATAAAATATCACATTTGATATTTGAATTTGTTTCTCATTTCATGTCCACGGGACTAAATTCTTAGGCTGATGTGGCAGGTGTGTGGATTTTGTGATGAACCTGCAATAATTAATTAATGCAAATACATGAGATATCAAAAATAATAGAATAGAATCACTTTTATATTGATCATGGGCTACTTCGAAGGGGCAACCTCCTTTGAGCAAGCTCAATACAATTAACTTCATGGTGCCTTCATAGGCCTTAACACACACTTATATACTAAGTCTAGGCACCAATACCATGGGTCAATACTATGTGTCAATACAAACCATGGGCTAAGTCTAGGCGCCAATACTATGAGTCAAAACCATGGGACATATAATACTATGGGATGACTTACAAAGCATATGCGTCCAATACTATGGGTCAATACTATGGGCTAATATAAACTATGGATCAACAAATACTACGGGACAACTTACAAAGCATATGCGTCCAACAACAATATACTAACAAAGTAAAGACATGGGTTCCTAACATCCCCTCTCCCTTAGAAAAAGCTTTGTCCTCAAAGCTTTAGATGTGGAAATTGATGCAGAATCTGAAGGAGTGGGTCCCTTGTAGCATCCTCGGGTTGCATTCCAAGCCACTAGCGCCTTTGGAGTTTCAGGGAGGATTAAATGGAAGGCTGTAGATGAAGAAGAACTATATCAATGATGTGAAAAGTGCGGTCAGAATGGTGCTGATCGGCTTGTTGTTTCAGTCGAATTCTTGCCATGTGAAAATTGTCCTGCAGAATGAGAAGAAGCTGATCACGGTTTCGAAGAATTGAGTCAATTGCCTGAACTGGGGAGCTACTGAAGGTGTATGGAAGAAGAACTGGTGGTGCATGTACAAAGACTGCTTCATATGGTGTCCTTTGAGATGTGGTACTATACCACTGGAGTGCTTCTAGGAAATCCATAGAAATAGTTGTCCAAATCTGTGGAGGGATGGGTAAGGGTTCGAGCAGTCCTGAAAATAGGGTCATTTCACCCTTGTTGACCTGGAAAGTATCACAGTCAACCACCATCCGTTGAATTATCCTTTTGAGTCCCTGCCAAAAGAAGTTACATTGTTCCTGGTCATACGTTTTGAGGAACCCAAAGTGCCCTACTGATGAAGAAGCATGGAGTTCATAAAAGAGATAGCTCCGTTGAACAGATTGCAACCAATTTGGAACAAGCAGAGAAATACCTGTAAGAGAAACTGGGTCATCAAATGTGCGAGGAGGAGCATCTTCCACCATATTGTCCTTACCCTTCTGGTAAGTGGTCGCATAGTCATAACCCATGAGTTGGATAACCCATTTCAGGTGTGTTGGGGAGGAGACCCGTTGTTCCAGGAAAGTTTCCAAACTCTAGAGATCAGTCTTGATGCAGAAATAATTCCCCAATAGGGATCGCTGCCACTTCTGGACTGTATGCAAAATAGTCATCATTTCCTGCTGAGAGGCATATGCGGCTAAATTCTTACCGGAAAGGTCTCTTGAAGGCAACAAGCTCATTGGTTCAGCAAAGACACCTGCATATCTATGCAAGGAAGTAGTGGAGACTGTTGATGGGTGCATCTGAATGGAATGGAGCTGAGCGATGACACCATGTGAATTCTTCTTAAGTATTTTTTTCAGGCGATGTAAAATAATGATGCAGAGAGAGCCTGGTTGTAAGCCCATAGATTTGTGTTGTGCCCCATTGACTGAAAACTGCATCCAAAGTTCAGCAAAATCCCATAAAATGGGGCCAAGTGTGCGTAACCATTGAACACCCAAAACCACATCACATCCGCCTAAGGACAAGAAAAACATGTGAGAGCGCAGGTTATAATATTCCATAGAGATACACACATTGTGACACTTCCCCTTGCAAGGTAAGGTGCCCCCATTGGCAACCATGACTTCAAAGTTGGAGCAAGGATGGACAAAACAATCAGCCTGTTTGGCAATCCGAGGATCAATGAAGTTATGAGTGCTACCGGAATCAATGAGTATGGTAAGAGGGAGCTTCTTGAAGTATCCCCTGACTCGCGTTGTTTGTGGAGTGGTGACGCCGGTTACAGCATGGAGAGAGAGCTCGGGTGGGTCATCCTGAGATGGGGTGTCAATAGGCGGGTGTTGAATGTCAACCTGATCATCTACTGTATTTGGAGCTTCTTCATCAAGTTCTGAGGCAGGCGGAGAATCCACATCCAAGAGATAGAGATTTTGTTGAACACATCTATGTCCCTGAGTGAATTTCTCATCACAATTATAACAAATCCCTTTTTCTCGGCGTGCCTGCATCTCTGTTTCAGACAAATGCTTGATAGGAGTTGGTTGCGGGGTAGGTGTGATGGGAGGTCGTTGGGAACCCATATTTCTAAAGGGAACAAAGGTGGGTTTGGAGCGTTGTTGGGCTACGATCTTGTCCTCAGCCAACTTAGCCAACCCTAGGAATTCCATCATTGTGTTGGGACAAAACATTTTCACCTCTAAGCGGATTTCATCTTTGAGACCAATGATCAAACAACTCCTGTAGAATTCATCGGACAATCCTTCTGTGTGATTGGCTAGTTTCTCAAATTTCGTCTGATACTCTCTCACTGTGCCAGTTTGGTGAAGTTTAGTGAGTGCTCCTGTGAAGTCATCAAAAGAACTAGGACCAAATTGTGACAAAAGGAGTTGGCAAAAATCTTTCCAGTTTGGCTCAGGATGAGCTTTGATGTACCAACGATACCATTGAAGGGCTTCCTGTTCCAAATGAAAGGATGCAAGTGGAACTTTCTGAACATTAAAAGTATTATGCAGACTAAAATATTGTTCTGCTTGGTATATCCATCCAGTCGGATTAGTACCATTGAAGCAAGGAAAATCAAGCTTCGTCCCACGAAAATTGCTGGAAGAAGAGAACCCGGTGGCTGCAAAAGATTCCGGCTGTCAGGTATTGTTCATGGCTGAATGCTGAAGATGGAGCTTGAGAAATTTTTCATCTAGATCTTGGATTTTGGTTTGGATGGCTGCAAGTGCGTCCTCCATGGTTTTTGCTCCTGCACGGGTGACAACCATAACTAGGAGTTTTTTTTTTTTTTTTTTTTTGAATTGACTGGGTAGGAAAACAAAAACAAAAACTACTTCAGTAAAGGAAAATCTGGACTTGGGAAAAAATATGAAGGGTAATTGGGGTTTGACGAGGGGTTGGACACTGTCGAATAGACAGGGAAGCAAAAATGAGGATTTCAAAAGCAGAGTGAAAGAATGGGAAAATTTGGCAGAGGGGGACAAAGGAGCATAATTCAGAAAGGAACTCTGTGGTAAAATTTGAAGGTGATTGGCTGAAATCTGAGGAAGTTATGACAAACCCTAAAAATAGACAAATGTGGGATTTCTGGATTTGGGAAGGGGAATTGGGGATAGGGTCCTCAAGAATGAAATATGCAGAATGGGATGATAGGGGTTCTCCGAAAATTTCAAGGGAAACAGAGTGAAAACAAGGGAGATATGGAAAAAAAACTGGATTTTTTTTTTTTTTCCAGACTAGAGCGGCTATGGCTTGGAAGGGATCTGGAATAGATAAATCTGCAACAGCGCAGAAGGGATCGAAAATAGCTAGATCTGAAACGGCGACTGGATCTGGAACGACTTTCAGAATAGATTTGAAACGGCTGGATCCGGAGCGGAAGTGATCGGTAACAGTTCAGCTGAAAATAGATATGGACCCCAGGTATGTGCGGCTTCCTATCAGTTCAAGGTATTCACTCAGCCACCAATGCTATCTGACGGCTTGCGTATTGGGGCAGTACCCCTCACTCCACGGCTTAGGTAAAACTGATAACCGCTTTGCCACAAATGATAGCTCTTGGTTTACCTCACGGGTGGGAACTAGTCAATCAGGTAGGGGTCGTTGCCCTTTTCGCTGGCAGGTCCTCTCAATGGGCTAGCTACTTTGGGGTTCCTGTGGTACTCCTCACAATGAGTTTTAGGGCTTATGCCCAAGTACTTCCCATAGTTAAGCGGATTGGGATTATTCCCAAATCCGAAGCTGCAACAGATGCGAAAAAAATTTTGGCAGAAATTCCACCCAACGAGCCTAAGAAAGTGCTCTGATACCAAATGTGATGAACCTGCAATAATTAATTAATGCAAATACAAGAGATATCAGAAATAATAGAACAGAATCACTTTTATATTGATCATGGGCCACTTCGAGGGGGCAACCTCCTTTGAGCAAGCTCAATACAATTAACTTCACAGTGCCTTCATAGGCCTCAACACACACTTATATACTAAGTCTAGGCACCAATACCATGGGTCAATACTATGTGTCAATACAATCCATGGTCTAAGTCTAGGCACCAATACTATGAGTCAAAACCATGGGACATATAATACTATGGGACGACTTACAAAGTATATGCGTCCAATACTATGGGTCAATACTATGGGCTAATATAAACTATGGATCAACAAATACTACGGGACGACTTACAAAGCATATGCGTCCAACAACAATATACTAACAAAGTAAAGACATGGGTTCCTAACAGATTTTTCATGTAGACCTTAGCATTATTCAGCATTATTTCATCTTAGACTTAGGAATGAAGGCTTGAAAAGCTTATTTGCATCTTTAATGGTCATATGGCTCAAGGAATTTGGACTTTGTTCATTTGTCCATAGGTCTGGACTCCTTCACCTCTCTAAAACACTTAGCACAAATCTGGTTCTAATAATGGGACTTGTGTTGATTCAAGATATTGATTATGACTACATTGTATAAGACATGATGGTTATCTAATGCATGGGATTTGGTTGTAATAGAGAAAATCAATGTACTATTCCTATTTATGAGACCTGCTCTTGGTGATGATGAAACATTTGAATTTTTTGTATCTCTCTAGAAGGAAGGGATAAATTATCAATATCCATATTACTCAACAAAGCTAAAATCCAATTCCTCTTTAAACTACTCTTTCTATCCAATAAAAAAAAAATTGAGCCTTCCCTTGATTGAGAAACCCATGTAACCATGATGCAATACCACAATTTATGCCAAGCATTGTGAACCAAATTTTTAGGAGGTTCAAGCCCAAGGCCTAGGTTCCTTATCCCAACATTCTTTACCCAAAGACAAAGGTGCTCATGGCTATTGAAATCAATATTTGTTTCCTAGATAAAGTAAACCCAAAAGTGATTACCACCACATTGCCATAGTTCAAAATTATGGGCTAGGGGATACCCTACTCTTAGGGATAGAGGTTAAACCTCTTAGCCAAGCAATTTCACACTACCCATGAATACACTCATTTCCATATCGAACTTAGGAACTTAAGACATCATAAACTATATCTATCATAGTCCCTGATCAAACTATTATAACACTCAAAAACCCAAGAGTGAGTCTTGACAATTCAACCCAGAAATAGGCACCACTAAAATAATTAAATAGGGAAATGGAGAATATATTATCTTCTCATATTAAATTTTATGACCTAAACAAAATTCGATGCCCAGCGTGTGAGTGAAACCTAACATTCAACAATTTTCCACGAGAAGAAGCTCCATGAATTCAAATTTTAGCTTTTCACGAGAAGAAGCTCCATGAATTGAAATTTTAATTTTTCACGATAAGAAGCTCTATGGATTCAAATTTTAATTTTGCACAAGAAAAAGCTCGAAACCTAACATTCAACAATTTTCCACAAGAAAAAGCTCCGTGAATTCAAATTTTAATTTTCCACTAGAAGAAGCTCCATAGATTCAAATTTTATAGGAGAAACAAAACCACCACATGTGTGGAGGTAGAATCCCTTAAATGTTTCCTCTCTCCTTCTTTTGACTCATTGTTTTGAAGACTATATAGATTTCAAACTTATAAAATAATATTAAGACTCTTCTACTAATAATAAGAAATAATTAAATACGCTTATTTATAACTAACATCCATAGAATTTTGATCCATAATAAGTTTTATATGTTAGTTTTCATTCCCAACTCATGTAAAATATTAATTTTCATCCATGACTCATATAAACACAAAATAAAAGAAATCAAGTATTAATTTATTTTCAAACTAATTTATATTAAGAAAATAATAATAAAAATATATTACTTATTCACCACTTTCTTTCTTTCAAAACCAAACGGTCAATTTCAAAGAAAATCTAAAAATATCTTAATCGCCAACCACCCGTGAGACATAGATCAGATTTTCTCATAAAATCAATTTATGTTTGACCTCGATTTTCGTAAATCCGATTGAAAATAATTACCATTATATTTCAATCCATAGCTACCAATTTACTTATTATTTTCAACACAAAATCCATCAAATACCATCATTATAGACGTAAGGTGTCTCAAGGTAGGCATATCAACAATGTCTTAAAAATTGTGAGAAAATTAATATTTTTATTACAATATTGTAAAGATAAGAAGAAGTAACGTTTTAATGAGTTGTGAAGATATAAGCGAAGGATTTTTTATTTTTATTTTTGTTTAATAATAAAATGTTAGAAGGGGATTATGTCGACTATTAATACAAACATCATCAATATTTTCAAATATATTTTACTTTTACACTATAAATTTTTAACAAAATAGGGTTTTAAAGTAAACATTTTATGAGTGCTTAGCTATGGAATTTGAGGGCTGAATTGTCTGTCATGGCTAACATTCCAACTAGACCGTTACAAATTGGTTTATAATGTAAAAAACGTTTCAGAATTTAGTTAAACTGATAATTTTGACGGGTATCAACCATTTGAATTTCCAACCCTTGGTGTTAGTTAAAAAGGCAATTAGCTCTGCTGTAAATAAAACCATCATCCGTTTTTTGGAAATAAAAATGTGTCTACTAAATTTATAATTTTAAGAATTCATACTTTTAGTTAAATATCATTAATTTATATTTACTTTTTATTATTTTAAATGTTGTAAAATATAAAAATATCAAACTATTAAAAATATAATCTTTAATAATATTTGCTTTTATTAATAAATAATTTCTTTTATTATATATATATTTTTATTGTTATAAATTTTCAATATTTATTTATTTATTTTAATGGTTATAAAATTTATATCTAAAAATAAAATTTCTATATAAATTTTTTTTATATTTCCATTATAATAAATATAAATATATACTAAATTAAATTTATATTAAAAAATAAGTATTCATTTTAGGGAATTCACGTACCTAAGAGTTAGTTAAACACATTTTACTTTAAAACTTTCATATAAAATTTTTTGTTATATTTCCATTATAATAAATATAAATGTATACTAAATTAAATTTATATTAAAAAGTAAGTATTTATTTTAGGGAATTCATATACCTAAGAGTTAGCTAAACATATTTTACTTTAAAAATCTCAAAAATGTTTCTCATGAATCAAATTAAGAACATTTTTATATATATTTTGTTTGCTTCTTTATTACGTCATATAAAATATAAAGATGACTTTTATAGATTTTTTCTATAATATATTTGGAAATTCGAAATTATTTTTATTACGTTATATAAAATATTAAAATATTAAAGATGACTTTTATAGATTTTTTTCTATAATATATTTGGAAATTGGAAATTATTTTGTATATGCGAGAGCCCCTAATTAATATGGAATAATGTTGTCCAACCTTAATTTTTTATTTAATACTGTTTGTTATCCTTTGTTATTATCGATATTGTAAAAGTTAAAAGATAGACATAACAAAGAATGTACACATGTTTGAATTAAAAAATATAAATTATACAAAACATTATTCATTATATCTCATTATTGTCTATATTTTAAAAGTTAAATAATAAATTTAAAAAGGAATATACAAATTAAATATTTACACATTGTTTGAATTTAGTTCATTATACAAATTAAATATTTACACATTGTTTGAATTTAATTCAATACAAATTGATTGTTAGTCACCAAATAAACTAATTAACTATTTGAAATGAATATGATAATTATAAAATTAATGATATTTCTAAATACATTAATTAACTATAATATAATAATGATAAAATTAATGATATTCTTATTATTGAAATTTGAATTCATTTTTATTTAAATTAATTCAAAAATTTAAATATATCAATAAATATTATTATTTAAAAAATTTATAAATTTACTTTATATAATTTTATAATATATATAATAAAATTGAAACTAAACTTCCTTTAATTTAAAAAAGAATTATCGATTTATTAATTTGTTATTCAACTTTTATAAATACACAAATTGATATTGTTTAGTTATTTTGTTATTACCCTTGTGAGTATGGATATCAAATTTTTTTTTTTAAGTTGATAATGCCATGTGAAAGACCGTTAGGGATAGATGATTCTTAGGCATATATTTATTTATACAATAACACATTTCATATATTTATTCAGTTTTCATAATTTTAATTTTTAGTTTTTATTAATTATTTAAAAAACTCATCTATTTAAAATAAATGTATTGAAATGATGTAATAATTATTTAATTAAAATAAATATGTTAAAATTATTTAACATTTCATAAATTAATAAAGAAAAATAATAAATTTAACAAATTAAAATTAAAAAACCATCACTAATTTATTATTTTTATTATCTTTATAAACTGGAAACATGATTAAATCAACATATTTTCATTTTTTATTGCAAACAAAATGATCGTGTCATCTATTACAATGGATAAAAAACTTTCCTTTTAGAAAACTAAACACAAAAAATACCAATGGTTTAAAATGCTTAGCTAGTGAACCGTCTATGTGAAAAAACGCTCATGTTAACGGTTAGATGGGGAAAAAAATCTTACCGTTTGATAAAGCTAAACCCAAAACAGATATATACCCGTTGTTTAAAAAAATAAATGGTATTCTTCCCTCTGCTTTGAGTCTCTCCCGAAAGCAGTTTCCTATGCAATTTTTGTTTATGTGGTCGTCGTTTGTATGTTTATGTGTAGTCACAGACGGCAAATGGAGGCAGGGAGGGACATAACAGTCTATGCAAGATTAGTTTAGATCAATCAGCCGGCTGTACAGCCCAAGCCCGAGGGTTTGATTCTTGAGATAGGTTGAGTTTCTGATCAAATGCGAGTTTCTTTATTTATGCCATAGATCTCATCCAATCTCTGTGATATTATCTTTGTTTCTTTCTTTATGCCATAGATCTCATCCAATCTCTGTGATATTATCTTTGTTTCTTTCTTTATGTTATATGTTATAGATTTGATCCAATCTTTGTGACTTTTAGTTCTATTGGTTGGATTATATGGGGATTAATTTATTTGTAATTTTTTAGGGTTTTTCTGTCATTAAATTCGAAAAAAAATCAATCTATACTGTCAATCTATGAAAAAACAAAGTATAGTTAATCCACCTCAAATTTTAAAATAATTGATTTTAAAATTATTTTAATAAATAAATTATATTATATTTAAATAAATGATTTCGTGATAATATTATTTTATATAACTCAATTCTATTTTTAATATATATAGTTTTGAATAATATTTGTTTTGAAGTTTTTTATAATTATCTTTTAAATTTTGTTTACATTTACATTGTATTACATTATTTACTGTATTTGTAAAGGAGATACAACTTCTCTCGTGCCCTCACCTTCTTGTAGAACTCACCCGACCTCACCCATTTGCCATAACCTAAGGTCATAACATAGAGAACCCAATTAAATATTTTAAAACATATAAAATATATACTTTTAGATGAATGATGTTGCTTTCACTAGTATATAAATAATTTTAAAAAAAAATTAAATACCAAATTTTTAAAATTTATTGTAAATATCTTTCACGTTTTTGTTATGCATTGCATTTGTTATAATCTCTGAAAAATATTGAATACTATTTTTTTTAAGTTTCCTGTAAATATCTTTCACGTTTTTGTTATGCATTACATTTGTTGTAACCTCTGATCAAAATAAAGAGCGGATATATATAGTGCTTTTATAACGAGATCCAATTAAATACTTAAAATAACCGGCTTAGGAAAGAAATTATAAATTTAGATAGTTGACAAAATATATTAAGCTTAATATTTTTCTCAAATCTGTGAGGTGCACCTTTTTTATATATTTATAATTCATCAACTTAATCAATGTATATCAAACGTTCGTTATCGAGAGCCTTATTATCGGAAGTAGAAAGATTTCCGTTACACTAGGAGCAACTTTTTTTTTTTACTTTTTACTTTTATATGATTTCGTCAAATCTCTTTACTTTTTACGAAAATTAAACATTAATAATGTGTAATGTGATGTAGTGGTTTATCAAGGATCGGGTTTTAAAACTTTTAGAAGTGTGTATGGTTTTGCCACGTGGAAATTAAATCGCTTACCAAAAACTTTTTGCTTTTTAGATATGCACTCAATGCCCATAAAAGGTTTAAGCCATGGTCTATCAACCATAAAAATCCAAGGTCACGGTCAATTGTTTTGTTAAATTGTATTTGCCAATCCGTTAAGGCTATTAAGCTAACTTATTTAAGCCACGTTCAAGCTCTCACTCCCTATAAAGGTCCAAGGCCACAGCCATTTGGATTTTGTTAAATTTGTCTATTCAAAAGCCTTAGACTATACACCATAGAGTACGGTCCGGAACTTTATAAATTTATCGATTAAGAAATTTTTTATTATCGAAATGCGTTCTTGTTTTAGACGGGGCTCGACGTTTTGATGTCTTCTTGAGATCATCTTCATTAACAAAATAACAAGAAATTGTTAAGACAACATCTCACCATACCCCTAGGATATTCTTAACTCGTAGTATTACATGTGGAATTTTTAATTTATGTTAATATTATCATCTAACATAAATTAGAAGGGGGAGGGTAAGGGGGCGGAAATAGTGCGATAGAGAGAGAGGGGGAGGAGAGAGATCGAGAGGGGGAGAGAGAGAGCAGAGGATGGAGAGGGAGTGGGAGAGGGACTTAGAGAGGGATAGGGGGGTCGAGAGTGGGGGGATAGAGGGGGAGAGCGGATGGGAGAAAGGAAGAGAGAGGGAGAGGGAGGGGGAGAGAAGAGGCGAGCGATGGAGTGAGGGAGAGAGGGAGGGGGAAAGAGAGATGGGTGGAGGGAGAGAGAGAGGGGGGGAAGGGTGGAAGGGAGAGAGGGAGGGGGGGGAAAAGGGGAGAGGGGGGGAGGGAGAGTGGGAGTGGGAGGGAGTGGGTGGGGAGGGCGATGGGGATGGGGGGAGAGAGAGAGAGGGAGTAGGAGAGGGAAGACCTGGAGAGGGAGAGGGGGGAGGGGAGAGAGAGGGGGAGAGAGATATATGGGGGAGGGAGAGGGGAAGAGGGAGAATAAAGAGAGGGGGATAGCGGGAGGAAGAGAGGGAGAGGGAGAAAAGGGTAGAAAGAGAGAGTTGGGGAGAGAGAGGGGAAGAGAGCGGGGGAGTAGCAAAGGATGAAGGAGAGCGAGGGAGAGGGAGAGGGAGAGGGGTGGAGGGGGGAGCAGGAGGGGATGGGGAAGAGAGGGAGAGAGAGAGAGAGAGAGAGAGAGAGAGAGGGAGAAGGGGAGAGAGAGAGAGGGTGGGAGCGGCTGAGATGTTGAGATAGAGGGAGAGAGAGGGAGAGGTAGAGGAAGAGAGGGAGGGGGAGAGAGAGGGGGGAAGAGAGATAGAGAGAGAGAGAGAGGGGGGGAAAGTGAGAGAGGGGGAGAGAGGAGACAGAAGGGGGAGAGAAAGGGGGGAAGAGAGAGAGAGAGAGACGGTGGGGGGGAGAGGGAGAGGGAGAGGGGGGATAAGGGAAAGAGAGAGAGAGGGGGGAGAGGGGGAGATGGAGAAAGGGGGGGAGAGAGAGAGTGGGGGAGATGGAGAAAGGGGGGGAGAGAGAGAGTGGGGGAGAAAGAAGGCATGAGAGAGGGGGGGAGAGCATTAGAGAGTGGAAGGGGGAGAGAGGGGGAGAGAGAGAGAGAGAGAGAGAGAGAGAGAGAGAGAGAGAGAGAGGGGGGGGGAGGGGGTATAAGGGGGAGAGAGAGAGAGAGAGGGGGGGGGGGGGGAGGGGGTATAAGGGGGAGAGAGAGAGAGAGGGGGAGAGGGGGAGAGGGAGAAAGGGGGGGGAGAGAGAGAGTGGGGGAGAAAGAGGGCGTGAGAGAGGGGGGAGAGCATCAGAGACTAGAGCAGATGGAGGTAGGGAGAAGGGGAGAGGAGGAGAGGAAGGGAGAGGGAGATAGAGGGGGGGGGAGGGAGAGGGAGAGAGAGCGGAGGTGAGGGAGAGAGGGGGATGGGTTGAGGGGGAGAGAAGGAGGGGATGGGGAAGAGAGGGAGAGAGAGAGAGAGAGGAAGAGAGGGAGAAGGGGTGAGAAAGAGGGTGGGGGAGGGGGAGATGTTGAGATAGAGGGAGAGAGGGTGGGGCGAGGGGGAGAGAGAAGGGTAGTGTGAGGGGGAGGGGGAGACACAGGGTAAGGTAGTGAGACAAGGAGGGGGAGAGAGGGGGAGGGGAAATAGGGAGGGAGTGGGGATGGGGAAATACGGGGAGGGGGAAGAGGGGAAGAGGGAGAGGGGAGAGAGGGAGAGGGGGAGAATAAAGAGGGAGGGAGAGGGGGAGAGGAAGAGAGAGAGAGAGAGAGAGGGGTGGGTGGGAGAGAGAAGGCGCAAGAGTGAGATGGGGGAGAGCGAAGGTGGAGATTAGGGGAGAGCTGAGGTGAACGAGGGAGAGGGAGAGGGAGTGGGAAGGAGAGGGAGTCATAAGGAGAGGGAGGGAGAGAGAGATCAAAGGAGAGCATGGGGGATACACAAGGGGGGATAAAGCAGTGGAGAGAATATGAGAGAGAGGGAGAGAAAGCGAGGGAGAAGGGGAGAGCGGTAGGGGGAGGGATAGGAAGAAGGAGAGGCAAAGAGAGAGAGAGGCTGGGGGTGGTGGGAGTGGAGAGAGAGTAGGAGGGGGAGAGAGAGAGTGGGTGTAACATCCCCAAATTTAAAAAAAAATTAAAATTTTCAATGTAGCATTAATTGCTTATATTTGTTATGCGGAAGTATCATTAATGATAACCTAATATATTTAACCACAGACCAATTAATTTCTATGGTGACAACTACTTAAAAAGTTTGTTGGTAATTGAATGAGTTACGTTGCTTACAAGCAATGATTACTATAACTTTGTCGTAATTGTTGTTAATACATATTACTGTATGAAGAATTATGCTAGTTATTTTAATGCTGTAACATCATCATGTAATCATCATTCTTTTGTCTGAATGCATCATTATTATAAATGTTTACATGATATGTCAATGTCTGAAAACTTGAATCTTGTTCGAAGTGCACATCGTTATTTATTTTATCCGTGCCTATTTTATAATTTTTACTATGGAGACTGACTGTTTGTTTTCCTTTGTAATGAAGGGGTCCTATGGGTACCCCGAGGCTTACTTAGCTATTTATAGCTAACGCTCTTAAACTTCTGTCGCAGATCACAGGTAAAAGTGAGATTTCTAACTGAAACATAATCGATGTATGTCAAATTGACTTTGTTGTACTTCATTTAGCCTTCGATGTTAAGTACAAATGTATAGAGAACTTATTTTGCACAAGGGTAAGTCCTACCCTAGCTATGATTACCAATTTAAGGGTTTTATTCATTACGATGCCATATATATATTTATGTATTTCGAGATGGATACATTATTCATAGCTTTAGATTGTCCTATGTATTCACTATGATTCTCATAGAGTTTAAACTTCACATTTCAATATCATCCTTATACGATATTGTTTTATTTGTATTATTGTCATAGCTTAAATGTATTAGAAATATCAAAACTATAGTTTTCATGCATGCATATTTAATATGCCAATGTTCGACCATGATTTACAAACTTGTATTGTGAAATATTTGTAACATGACCTAACTATATATTATATGTTATATGCTATAAACTGTATGCATATATATACTATATGCTATATGCATAGTGTAGACCACGAAATGCTCTAAGGTGGAACTCTGTGTTGGCAGTAGTACTTAGCTCATTAGCTGTATACTTTAAATTCCATTAATATGGTTTGGTGGAATGCTTGATAGCAGACCCCGTGGAAAGCTCTTCATCATTCGATCACGTGATGGTGTGGTTTTTTGTGCAAAACCCTAATCTCATGTTGATAGACCATACTCCACGTTACTCGATTCATTTGCAAGTTGTTGGAGAGGCCGACAGGCTCTCTGTCTTACTGGGTTTTTATGAAGGTTTTAACCCTTACAGGGTTTCGATGATGAACCTCTACAATACAGGGTTTGATGAAGGATTTCAGGGTGTTGCTACAGGCGTGCTGCCGAGCCGAAGGTAAGCCAACAACGATCTTAAGTGTTTCCTCAAGTTTTCATTTCGAAAATAATTCCTGTACATATTTTAACCATTTTTTTTTAAATGTTGATATTCTTTTCAGGTTTTCTCCATCGTCGTCGTTCGTAGTTGGGAGAGTGCAATAACTACTTCTTTGACCCTGGAAAGCCTCGGTGATTCCTTAATGGACACCCTATTCAATCTTTTGGGGAGAAGATGCAGTTGAGGCATGGATGCTGAACTAAAGTGGTTTCGTCGAGATGTATTTTTAACTTGTATTTTGTTTAAATTTTTATTTGAATGATGGTCAGCCTTTTTGTCCAACTCTGTAAAGAATGAATTTAGGGTGTTCATCAAACAAGCTATGGCTCTTTGTAAGACTTGAATGGAAAGATATTTAATGTCAGACTTCTCTTAAAACCTATGGTTGAAAATAATATCAGTTATGAATGTGTTTACGAGTTAAAACCCTAAATTGAATCGTATGTTAATAGTTGGTGTCTAAGCGATTACGGGTTTGTATCCAAACCCTGTTTACGAGTTTTTAAGTTTTAAAGATGGGTAACTCTTTCTGGCCAAATATGATGGTGAAAAACAGAAATTTTACCCATGTATTAAATTGAAGCCCTCAAATTTTTCACATGAATTTTGACATGCGGTTGAAAAACAAAATGTAGAGAATTATGTTGGCTTTCCAATGATATTTTTTTTCGAAATATACCAATGTCATTTATCGTGTCGAATTTTCATTTAATGAAACGTGTGTACTTAAAAATTTGAAGAGCAATTAACAAGTAGTTTGTGTGTGTGCACAATAATTTAATGTTAAAGTAATAATTTAAAAAAATGAAATATGTGAACATGATCTAGACAAAATGCAATAGTGCTTACATATTTTTCTTTTAATTTTTCTCGAAAAATTATATTTACTATTATTTTTCAAAACTAACCAATGAATATTTCAGTTGCATTTTGCACACATGTTTGTGTGTGAACGAAATATTTTGATTGTTTACATAATTTGCAAAACTAAAAATACCCTTTTGAAGGGGACATGTTTATCTAGTGCTTGTGTATTTTTTTCAAATTTTTTGGATGTGTATTTTGAATGTTGTGGATTTATCTTTGAGCTCAATCAAAGTTGTCAATAGGGTTTTTTAGGGCAAGTTTTAGTAGAAATTTAAAAACAAAAGACATACGAAGATAAAAATTTGTAAATTTTATGTATCTGGATAGAGGATTCATTAACGAATCCAATGGTATCAAGTCCTCCCATTAATGTGTATTTAATGACATGGTTTAACCCTCTGGAAGGAAGACAAATATTTCATTTTGCAGTGAAAAGGGCTCTCGGCCTGTTTTTTACGCCCTCGATCGAGGTATTTAAAATACCTCAATCGAGGGTTAAATATGACCTCGATCAATGTTTTTACATAGACCTCAATCAAGGTATGTTTAAGCCCTCAATCGAGCAAATACCTCGATTGAGGGCCTAAAAAACAAGTTGCGGGGCTTTTTTTATTGGTTTCAAAAGTTAGATCTAACTTTTGAAAAGCTAGATCGAGGTCTTGTCTAAACCCTCAATCGAAGTTTTAATAGCTTGATCGAGGTCTTGTTTCAACCCTCGATCGAGGTCTTTTAAATCCCTCAATCGAAGTCTTTAAAAACCCTCAATCGCGGCTTTAATACATTGGTCGAGGGCTTTAAAAGACCTCGATCAAGGTTCCGCAACACAAATTTTTGCCACTTCGCTCGCCAAAAATGGTGAACGAGCTTCATGGATCAACCCAAATATGAAAGCGTATTTTTTTGTATGAGGCTGGATGAGCCATGACTCAAACCCTTAAACTCTGAATTACAAGCCTTTTCACTTGTATTACAGTCAGCTTAAATAAATACGATGGCTACTTATATCATTTAGATTATTTATATGTAAGGCTATTTCGAAAACCTGCACTGACCCCTTTGAGCCCTTATGGTTCTTCAAATTTCGAGTTTGTAATAATACAATGTTGTATAATTTACTTATTTTAAATTCTGGAACCTGTATGTATTAACCCTAGTCTTATGAATTGATATCGACACAGGGTTTTGACCCTCGAAGTAACGTTTTAGACAGTGAAATCGTAACAACCCTCCATGCATTTCGGTAGTTATTATTTACTATTCGAATGAACCGTAACTTGGTTCAGCAAGTTTATAAACGTATGACAAACTTTGTGAGAGATACTTATGTTAATACTAAGTATTGTGTTTATGGTGGTTGGAAGGTCTATGACCTTGCTCTTAAGTTCTTTGAGAGTTGAAAAGAATATAAACTTTGTTTTTCCCTATTTATAATGTATATGTATATTTTAATTTTAGGTACTCGTATACACAGATAGGATACTCTGTGTATTAAATTATCTTATAGGAAATTATGTGAAATTCACCCCCTCTTAAGTTCAACATCGTCCTCGATGTTGCTTTATTCATCATCCTCTAAGTCTTCCTGGAACGAAATTGGATATGCCACCTGCATATTACTTTCCAATTCTTAGGTTGCTTCATCTAGACTAAGGTGCTTCCATTGTACCTTTTCATGTCCAATGGTACGATTATGAAGCAAAATTTCCCTCTTCTCAAAGATGCAGTCCGGTTCCACCAGAAAATCTTCTTTTGGTTCCACATGTACATCATTCCAATTAATCACATGAGTAGCATCATGCACATACTTTTTCAAAAAAGAGATGTGAAATACATTATGTACTTTAAGATTTGGTGGCAAGGCCAACTGATATGCCACTAGTCCTACCCTGAATAGTATTTCAAAAGGTCCACAATACCTTGCTGCTAGTTTAGCACAGCTTCCTAAATTTAGGGAGCTCTTTTTAGGTTTTACCTTGATGAAGACATGTTCACCAACCTGAAACTCTTTCTATGTTCTTTTGAGATCTGCGTGACTTTTCTATCTATCTAGTGCAATTTTCAAATTGCCTTGAACTTGTTTCACTATTAGTTCCATTTCTTTTAATAACTCAGGTCCTAACATTAACCTGTCAACTGGATTACTCCATGAAATAGGTGTGTTACATTTTCTACCATAAAAAATTTCAAATGGATTGAGTTTTGCTGAAGCTGGGCAATGATTATTATAAGCAAACTCAGCAAGATGCAAATATTCTTCCCATTTACCTGGTTGATCTTTAACATACATTCTTAACATATCTTCAAGAATTTGATTGACTCTTTTTTTTCTGCCCATCCGTAGAGTCTAAAACTTTAAATAAATACTTCCAGAAATTTCATGTAAACTTAGAGTCTCTATCAGAAATTATAACTTTTGGAATCCCATGCAAACGAAAAAATTTGTTTCATAAAAATTTCAGCAATGTTAGCATCCTTGTAGGTTGTCTCAACATGTATGAAATGGGCTTCTTTACTAATCTTATCCACCACTACCATTATGGAATCATTATGTTTCTAATTTTAAGGTAAACCAGTTATAAAATCAATACTAATTATTTCCCATTTCCAATTTGGAACTGGTAGTGGCTGTAATAATCCAGCTAGGTGTTGGTGCTCAGCTTTTATCTGCTGACATTCCATACACCTAGCAATGGATTCAGCTACCTCATTTTTCATATTAGGCGAAAAGTAATCCTTCCTTACCAGGGTTATCATCTTTTTGTAACCAGGATGTCCATAATAAGGACTTTTATGTACTTCATTTAAAATCAACAACTTAATTTCAGCAACATTGGGCACATAAAGTCTGGTTTTATACAGCATTAATCATCTTTCATCAATTCTGTAGTTATTAAATTTTCAAAATTATCTTTAACAACTTTTTCTTGTAACTTTTGATATTTTTCATCAATTCTTACTCCTTTAAGCTGATTTTCTAAATCTGTTTTATAAGTACTAATTGCTGCCACAAAATTTAATATTGCATTTCTGCTTAATGCATCAACAACTTTATTATCTTTACCCTTAATATGGTGAATATCAAAATCATACTCGCTAAGGAAAGCTAACCACCTAGCTTGCCTTGCGTTAAGATTTGGTTGATCCAATAAATATTTTAAACCTTTATTATCTGTCATTAGTGTAAATTTCATTCCAATTAAGTGATGGCGTCACGTCTTTAACACATGTATTATGACAGCCAACTCTAAGTCGTAAGTTGCATAGTTTTTCTCATGAATTTTAACTTTCTAGACTCATAGGAAATCACATGACGTTCTTGCGTTAAGACTCCGCCAAGTCCATCATTGCATGCATTAGTGCACACAATGAAATCCTTGTTTGGGTCCGCAATTTCTAGAATAGGTGCGGTTGTTAACAGTTCTTTTAATTTCTTAAAACTTTGTTCACATTTTGGATCCTAAATAAATTTGTTACCTTTCTTTTGTAAAGAGGTTATAGGATTATCTATTTGAGAGAATTCTTCTATAAATTTACAATATTAACCTGTTATTCCCATAAAAGATCGTACACCAGTTACGAATTAGGGGCAGGTCATTCATTAATTGCTTTTATCTTGTTCGGTTCTACTGCGATTCCATTCTTGGATATCACATGCCCTAGATATTGTATTTTATCCTTGAAGAAATCACATTTGCTAAACTTAGCGTAAATTTGGTGTTCTCTTAACACTTGTAAAATTATCTTTAAGTGTTCATCGTGTTCCTCTTGAGTCTTAGAATAAATTAAGATATCATAAATAAATACCACTACAAATTTATCCAAGTAATTATGTAAAACATTGTTGATTAGACACATGAAGACTGTTGGGGCGTTGGTTAACCCAAAAGGCATAACCATGAACTCGTAGTTCCCGTAACGGGTTCTAAAAGTAGTCTTAAAGATGTCCTCATCTTTAATTCTGACTTAATGGTACACCGACCTTAAATATATCTTAGATAATATCATTTCACCGCGCAGTTGATCAAACATATCATCAATGCGGAGCAAAAGTATTTGTTCTTTATGGTCATTTTATTTAACTGGAGGTAATCTATGCATAAATAGTTATGTCCTCCTTTTTAACAAAAATGATAGGTGCTACCCATGGAGACACACTTCGCTTTATATAATTTTTATCAATCAGATCCTTAAACTATGATTTAAGTTCATTAAGCTCCAGAATGCTCATTCTGTAAGGAGCCTTTGAGTTTGGTACCGCTCCCGGTACTAACTCAATGGTGAAATCTAGTTCCCTTTTCGGAGTTAGTCATGGAATCTCTTCTGGGAATACATCAGAAAATTCCTTTAGAATGGGTATGTCTTCCAACTTTAACTTATCTTCCTTAGTTGATTGTTCATCATTAATTACATTTATAGCAAACAATTTACACCCTTTTCGAACAACCTTTTTAACTTGCAGAGAAGAAATTTGTCGAACATAAGTCTTTCTAGGAATTCCTTTTACTGTTACAGTTTCACATTTATCATTCAAACAAGTAAAAGTCTTTTCAAAACAATTTAACACTACCCTATGCTTTTCCAACCAATCCATTCCAATCAGAACATCGTAAGAACCTAAGGGTAACACATTCAGCTTAACATGAGTCCTAAACTCATTCATCAATAATTCACATTCTTTTACATAATCAGTCACCTTTCTTTTAGTTCCAGTAGCTAATGGGACTAGCCATGACTTTTCAAACTTGTCTATTTTCAGATTGCAACATTTTACTAAATCAGGTGACATATAGCTAAGACTTGCTCCTGGATCAATTAAGATAGAAATGGGTTTATGTTTCAGCATACCTTCTACTTCAACCATGGAAGTTCGATGCTCATCCTGTGTATTTTCCAAGGTTGCATTGATTATGGGCATTTCCCTCACTAGGTCACCAACAGTATCCTCCTCCTGTACTGTGCGTATGTTGTTGACGGTGCTCTTTCTAAGTGGGGATTTTGATGCATAGTGAGGTCCTTGACAGTCCCAACATTTTACAGGTTCTTTCTATTCATTGTTTTTAACAAAAAATTTAGGTGGATCACTGTTTCTTGTAGTTGTAAAATTTGACTGTACATTACCTCTTGAATTATTCCCTTGATATTTTATGTTAGAATAATTACGTGAATTATTATTTCCAAAGTTGCGATTAAAAGATAATGCTTTTTCCTTTGTTCAAAATTATTAGGCTTCTTTAATTTCCAGCTTGGTATGCCTTCCCTTTCCTTGCTCTGTTCATAACAGATATTTTCTTTTCTCATGGCCTCGTCAAGAGTTCTAAGATCGTCATACTCAATTATTTCCTTTATATGAGAGGGTAAATAGCTCAAAAATATCTGCACCTTAGGCTTTTCTTCAGTAATGTAAGGCACATACCTCAACAAGTTTAAAAACTTGCTGCTTAATTCCCTCATATCCATGGACCCTAACTTTAATTCATAAAACTCTTTAGCTCGTTCCTCATAATACCATTCCGACAGAAACTTTCTTTTAAAATATTTCTTAAAATTACCCCAGTTTACACTTTTCTCTTTTAGGCCTTTTACTTGTTTCAGATCTTGCCACCAGATGTATGCTTTTCCAGTCAGATTATAAATTGTCATTTTAGTTATTAAATTACTTGAATAGTTGTAAATTTGAAAGTACTTATTCATGCCAGACATCCATTCTTCGGCCTCCTCACTCTTTTCCATTTCTCCATTAAAAGTTGGTGGTTTGATCTTCTTAAATTCACTAGAAATTTCTTTGTACGGCTTGTACTTCTTCTTTTTAGTGTAGAAATCACTTTCACTACTATCGCTGGAATACTTGTGCTTTTTCCTACCTACTTTTTCACAAAATTCAGAAGAAGAACTGCTATCATAATTAGTAAGTTTTATCTTTTTATCCTTACATTGGTAGGACATGGTTCCAGATTCGGAATTATTTTCTGCTCTTTTATCCTTATCAGTATTATGAAATTTATCAAACAAGATTTTATTCAGCTCCTCTTGAGCTTTTAGGATTTGTTCATTCTCCTCCTTAACAACTTTTTTATTTTTATTTTTAAATCTTTAACTATCCTTGGCAATTCAAATGAATTATCATTCAATTCAACAAATAAATTTTCTGCATTAATATGTCCTTGTTCATTATTATTTTGTTCATTATTATGGGACCTTTCCTCAGCTGACTCTTCTGGTCCTTCCATACCTGCAGACTAAATTTATAAAGTGCTGAACATAAAACAAAATAAAATAAAAATCAGTAATTGCAATTCTGTTTTAAATTTTAATTGCACGAGTTGAGCCATTTCAGGCCTAGTATTTGAACTTGCACTCTAATAACACATGTAACATCCTCAAATTTAAAAAAAAAAAAATTCTATGGAGCATTAATTGCCCATATTTGTTATGTGGAAGTATCATTAATGATAACTAATTTATTTAACCACAGACCAATTAATTTCTATGACGACAACTACTTAAAAAGGTTGTCGGTAATTGAACGAGTTATGTCACTACAAGCAATGATTACTATAATTTTGTCGTAATCGTTCTTAATACATATTACTGTATGAAGAATTATGCTAGTTATTTTAATGATGTAACATCATCATGTAATCGTCATTCTTTTGTCTAAATGCATAATTATTATAAATGTTTACATGATATGTCAATGTCTGAAAACTTGAATCTTGTTCGAAGTGCACATCGTTATTTATTTTATCTGTGCCTATGTTATAATTTTGACTATGGAGACTAACTGTTTGTTTTCCTTTGTAATGAAGGGGTCCTATGGGTACCACGAGGCTTACTTAGCTATTTATAGCTAACACTCTTAAACTTCTGCCGCATATCACATGTAAAAGTGAGGTTTTTAACTGAAGCATAATCAATGTATGTCAAATTGACTTTATTGTACTTCATTTAGCCTTCGATGTTAAGTACAAATGTAGAGAGAACTTATTTTATACAAGGGTAAGACCTACCTTAGCTATGATTACCAATTTAAGGGTTTTATTTGTTGATGTATTTGTAACTTTGGAAGATATTCACTTGTATATTGTATGTATTACATTTGTACTTTATTGTATCCCAAACGAAAATGTATTATTCCTCCGGTTGGAAGCATCGTCATTTGTATTTGCAAGTGTTGCAAGTATTATTGTAAGTGTCACAACTTATATATGATGGGTTATTAGGCCACCTTATAGGGGTCAGCTTAGTGTGCGTTAAAGGGTTATTAGACCACCCTGGTGGGGTCGGCCCAGTGACAAGTGGTAATGGGTTATTAGACTCTCCTAAGGGACGTCGGCCCAGTTAAAGCAAAAGGCAAGTCAATTCATTGTATAAATAGAGAGTGTGACTCTCTCCTTTATTCATTCACTCACTCACTCAATTCACATTAGTGAGAGAGAGGAAGAGTACGCACAAGTGGAGGAGGAGTAGTTGTTGTAGAAATTTATCTTCTGGGGATTCATCTTGGTGATCTTTGTATTGTTGCTTATTCTATCTCTGAGGAAGTTGTGGGGTTTTTCACCTTTTTGGTTTTCCCCGGTGATATGCTTTGTGTATCTTGTCTCTTGTCTCTTATGCTTGATATGTTGTACATGTTTTTCTTTCAGTTAAAGATCCTATATCATATTGAATTAAATGATGAAAAACAAACATGGTATCAAATATAGCCTGAAGGAAGGCATTGTATGGCATTTACGAGACTTCTTGTACTTGCGACAAATTGGAAGCTAGGGCTTGGTATAGTAAACACCAGTCATCATGGCACTTTCGCTATAACTCAGTTTTGGCGAAGGTTCAGGATCTGAAACTTTTACAGGTTGAAGATGAAATCTTCATGTACCTTGTGTCTGAATATTAGCCTTAGATTCATTGTATTTTCTGAGATATGATTCGTACAATTTAGGGTTTCTGCCTCTTCGAGAATGCAATCCTAAATAGGTGGCCTAGGTAAAAAGGCCATATCTCGAACTAGGAAACTCCAAATGGAATTCCATAAAAATTGACAGTTAGGGAACGGACTGTAGTTTCACAGGTCTGGGTTTTAGAGGCTGAAGTTGAAATAGTGACACATGGAACTCCGTAAACATTCACTATACTATTTTATCCCATAAACAGGTCATGTTGTGACACTTTGTATATATCTCTCTCAAAGAATCCATTAAAGCTCAGATATGTGGGGTTGGAAATATGACATGCCATTATACCATAGGCCGAAGTTTTAGACCCTGAGGATCTGAAATTTCAGAGATACATGAGAAACAATATGGCATATATTTCTGTCCAAACAGAATTGGATTATGAGCACTTTCATTTTTGGTTTGTCACTGCTGCGGGAAATTAGGGTTTTTGCAAAAGTTGGAATCTTTGGAATCTGACACCATGGCTAGATGATCCTCATCAAAATCGAAATTTAGAGACCAGGATCGAATTTTTTGGTTGGGTAGAACCCTAGTCTCTATCAAACCCTAGTTCGGGATTTTGACCAGAAAACTAGAATTTGACAGAAGCTGCAGATCCGAAACTTTCAAAGTCAATTTTGTGGGGTCACATTTTGGAGATTTCAAAATGAAATTATACTAGCTTGATCAGATCAACAAGGTGCATCTTTTCATCCAATCAGAAGTTTGAAATTCCAAGTTTGGATTTTTAGGGTTTCTCTATCAAACCCTAGCCCGCTCCAGATCCAGTTTCAGCAAATCAAACTGGATTGGGTTAATCCTAGAAGAGAATGAATTGGATACCTTCATAAGTGAAGAAGTTCCAGTTCTTGAGGGAGATGAGGCTAAGGCCTTACAAGAAATCCCGATAGGTATGACTTGAGGAGATACAGGTATGTTTTGAAATCTGTTCATGATTAAGTTTATGATATGTTTGTCTTCATATTATTAAGGTTAGTACAATCTAGATTAATTTTAGACTTGTCTTATCACCTTAGTAAAAGTATGAATGCATGTGAATGATAGAATACATTCATTTATTAGGGCTATGACACTTATGATTGCACTAATGCACTGTGGTGTTGTATGAGGATGATGCTATCCACTAACATGAAAGGTACATCAAGAAAGACAAATCAATTTCTAGACCATGGTGGCATGAAGACAAAGACTCATCCATAGCCATTGATGACATAGAATATTACTTACAAGGTATGTATAATTTGGTTCTACATTGCTTAACTTATGAGATATGCAGGTTACTAGTACAAAGTCTCTAAATCATTCAAGAGAACAAAGAAGACATTGTTTGGGTATGTTAGACATAACTCACAAACATGATAATAGGGTATGTTTTCTCTTATATCAAGTTAGAGTCCTACCTTGCGTTAGGATCTCATATAAGTATATTTTTTGTATGATTGATAATGATTATTCATGAAGTTATAAGTTTGAGTAATCATGGGTTTATGCATATTATGCTTCTTACTTTGATTAATGATATGACAAACTAGAAGAGTCCTATGGTCAAATAAGAATATGCATGAGTAAAAGAAGTCCTCCCTAAAACCTTGAATACTAACACTTGTGATAAATTACCTGCGTATGAAATGACCATGACCATACATGTTTAAGATTATTTAGAATCATAATGATTTGATAGTATTTAGATTATACTAATGAATGTATGATTATGTATGAGATCTTGAGGATGACACAATGATGATACTAGTGCACACATAAGCATGCATAGTGGTCCAGGATGAATAGAAGTTCAACAACATATAATCATAATGATATCATAAAGGAAGCAAAGATCAAGAGGAAGCACACTCCAGTAGTTCCTGCAAGGAAGCAAAGATTGAGAGGGAGTCCACCCAACAACCAAACAAAGATAAGTATTTCAATTTTCATTTATTGTATATATGATTACTTAAATGATGTTGTTCAGTCATGTACATACTTATGTTCCTAGATTTATGATGTATATTATGCATATTAGAAAATTTGCATTAATGAACAAGATACTACTAATATGTAAGTAATGGGTAAGTGGCCTATGGTACTGTACAACATTCCATTGCTACTTATCTAGAATGAAACCTCTTTGATAACATGTTGGGAGTTGTGCACACTCTTAACAAATGTTCCGGTAGAGATGGAAGGCATCTAGAAAGTTACAAGATATGGATAAATGTTGTATTGAAGCATTGGCTAAGGTAATTGTATGACTGTATGACATATGTCTTTATGCATAAGAATTTGTTTTGAAAAACTATGAGAAGTTTCTAATCATGCAATTGAATTTGACTTGTAGGAAATATCATGTACAATCACCTACAAAAGAAGGACAACAACATTTGTTCCAACAATGAAGTTCAAGAAAACTATCTTTTTGAAGATATTGAAGAATCTAAAGTTCTGAGGATTCGGGATGCAGTAATTGAAGGATGCCATGATCGAGGAGTACCAGTCAATCATGGAGAATGATGTATGGGATGTGGTCCCAAGACCAGAAGGGAAGTCTGTTGTGACTTCCAAGTGGATCTACAAGATCAAGCATGCTGCAGATGGTAGCATAGAGAAATACAAGGCAAGGTTTGCAGCTTGTGGCTTCTCCCAGAAAGAAGGGATAGATTATGAAGAAAATTTTGCACATGTAGGCATATACACTTTCATCAGAACAATACTTGCTTTGGCTACAGTGATGAAGTGGGAGATACTCTAGATGGATGTCAAGACAACTTTCTTGAATGGTGTAGTCGAAGAGGAAGTGAATGTGGAACATCCACTCGGATTTGAGACACATGACAAGGAGTCACATGTGTGCAAGTTAAAGAAAGCCTTGTATGGTTTGAAACAAGCACCAAGGACTTGGTACGGCAGGATTGACATCTTCCTGTCCAGTTTTGGCTTTACCAAGAGTAAAGCGGATTCCAACCTTTACTACAAGGTTTGGGAAGGAAATCCAGTGATACTCCTACTGTATGTGGATGACCTGTTTGTGACAGGTGAAGATAAGTTGATTTCCGACACAAAGAGGAAGCTTGCTGCCAAGTTCGATATGAAGGACTTGGGTATGATGCATTACTTTTTAGGAATGGAGGTGTGGCAAAGTGCAGATGGAATCTTCCTTGGACAAGGGAATTATGCAGTAGAGATCCTGAAGTGATTCGGGATGATGGACTGCAAGGCCATGGCCACACCTATGGCATCGAACCTGAAGCTATTGAGTGATGCTTCATCATATTCGGTTCATGCCACGATGTATCGTCAGATGATTGGGTCCTTTATGTACTTGATGAACACGAGACTAGATATTTGCCATGAGGTGAAAAATTTGAGCAGTTCCTCACGGATCCTAGACATGTTCACCTAATTGCGGTAAAGCATATTCTGAGGTACCTGAAGGGTATGATTGATTATGGGCTCAAGTATGATGGGAATCAAAAGTTTAACCTGGAGGGTTATGTTGATTCAGATTGGGTAGGCAATGCTGCAAATAGGAAGAGCACTTTTTGGTTTTGCTTCAGTATGGAATCAGGTGTAATCTCTTGGTTTGGTAGGAAGCAATCCTGCGTAGCACTGAGTACAACCGAAATAGAGTATGTCGCATCTTGTTTGGCCAGTTGTGAGGCAGTATGGATAAGGAAGCTACTGTCTGATTTATTTGATCTCCAGTTGGATGCTACTTGTATACATTGTGACAACCAGAGTTATGTGAAGTTATCAGAGAACCCGATGTTCCATGACTAGTCGAAGCATATCGAGATCAAATATCACTATATCAGGGATGTGGTGTAGAGAGGAGCAGTGAAGCTCCAGTATGTTGCGACAGATGAGCAGATTGTAGATGTGTTGACCAAACCACAAGCCAAAGTGAAGTTCGAGTAATTCAGAGAGAGGCTTGGTATTCTTCAGATAGAAGATACTTCGAGGAGGAAGTGATGGGACAAATTTCCAGGATCCATTCCAAGCATGGTGGTAGGAGGATCCTTCCCATGGCCATGGATGTAAGAATTGTTTGATGAGCATCAGGATGATGCTCCAGATATTTCTATGATTATCATATTGATCATGTGTGATGAGCATCAGGACTATGCTCTAGATTATATGCATCCGGATGATGCTATGATGATGATGAGGTTGATCATGTGTGATGATCATCAGGATGATGCTCCAGATGATATGCATCAGGAAGATGTTGTGATGATGATTAGGACGATCATATGTGATGAACATCAGGTCGATGCTCTAGATGTTGTACATCAGGATGATGTATTGTATGATGATAATCAGGATGATCATATGTGATGAGCATTAGGTCAATGCTCCAGATGTTGTGGATCAGGAGGATGTACTTTATGATGATGATCAGTATGATCATCATGAGCATCAGGATGATGCTCCATGTGAATAATATGATTAGTGGGATCATGAGTATCAGGATGATACTTCATGGCCATGGACAGGTTGTGCAGTTGCATAGAAAAGATCCTGGAGATCCGGACAAGTTGTGCTAGGCATGGAAAAGATCCTGGGATGCTCTTTAGAGATCTTGCAGGATGCAAGATACTCTTTTAAGGTTTTGCAAGGGTCACATAGAAAATATCCTGGAGATCCGGACAGGTTGTGCTGGGCATGGAAAAGATCCTGGGATGCTCTTTAGAGATCTTGCAGGATGCACGATACTCTTTTAAGGTTTTGAGAGTTTACATGTAAAAGATCCTGGAGATCCAGACAGGCTGTGCTAGGCACGAAAACGATCCTGGGATTCTCTTTAGAGATATTGCAGGTTGCAAGATACTCTTTTAAGGTTTTGTGAAGGTCACATGTAAAAGATTCTGGGAGATTCGATAGGTTTAGCAGTAAGCTCGTAAAAGTACTGGGATGCTCTTTTGAGGTTTTGTTGACACACGCAATTAGCCCTGATAATTCCACAAGATGGCACACTCGCAGAGTTGATGAATACCTATAGGAGGCTAGGCCTACATCCAGCATGAAAAAGGGATGGCTCTGTAGAACTTTCTATGATGAAAAGAATTGAGAGAAAGCACCAGTGATCGCGATGACGAGTACAGCAGCAGTGACGATGATGCTCTGTGATCTAGTGATGAATATCCAGCTCCAGTATTGAAGACTTGTGTCAAGATAATACCTTCCTATTTAAGAGGGAGTGTTGATGTATTTGTAACTTCGGAAGATATTCACTTGTATATTGTATGTATTACATTTGTACTTTATTGTATCCCCAACGGAGATGTATTATTCCTCCGGTTGGAAGTATCGTCATTTGTATTTGCAAGTGTCGCAAGTATTGTTGTAAGTGTTGCAACTTATATATGATGGGTTATTAGACCACCTTACAGGGGTCGGCCTAGTGTGGGTTAAAGGGTTATTAGACCACCCTAGTGGGGGCGGCCCAGTGATAAGTGGTAATGGGTTATTAGACTCTCCTAAGGGAGGTCGGCCCAATTAGAGTAAACGGCAAGTCAAGTCATTGTATAAATAGAGAGTGTGACTCTCTCATTTATTCATTCACTCACTCACTCACTTTGCATTAGTGAGAGAGAGGAGGAGTGCATAGAAGTGAAGGAGGAGTAGTTATTGCAGACATTTATCTTTTGGGGATTCATCTTGGTGATCTTTGTATTGGTTATTATTCTATCTCTGAGTAAGTTGCGAGGTTTTCCACCTTCTTGGTTTTCCCCGGTGAAATGATTTGTGTCTCTTGTCTCTTATGCTTGATATGCTGCACATGTTGTTCTTTCAGTTAAATATCCTAGATCATATTGAATTAAATGATGAAAAACTAACATGGTATCATATCTAGCCTGAAGGAAGGCATTATATGACATTTACGACACTTGTCGCATTTGTAGTAAATTGCAAGATAGGGCTTGGTATATAAAAAACCAGTCATTGTGGAACTTTCTCTATAAATCCATTTTAGAGAAGTTTCGGGATCTAAAACATTTACAAGTCGAAGACAAAATCTTCATGTACCTTGTGTCCGAAGATAACCCTTAGATTTGTTGTACTTTGTGAGATATGATTTGTACATGTTAGGGTTTCTGCCTCTTCGAGAATGCAATCCTAAATAGGTGACCTAGGAAAAAAGGTCATATCTCAGGCTAAAAAAGCTCCAAATGGAATTCTGTAAAATGTGACAGTTAGGGAACGAACTTTAGTTTCACAGGCTGGAGTTTCAGAGGTCGAAGTTGAAACAGTGACACATGGCACTCTGTACAAGTTCGCTATACTGTTTTATTCCATAAACATGTCATGTTGTGACACTTAGCATATCTCTCTCTCACATAATCTATTAAAGCTCGGATCTGTGGAGTTAGAAAGACGACAGGTCGTTCTACCATAGGACGAAGTTTCAGACCCTGAGGATCCGAAATTTTAGAGATACATTAGAAACTATATGGCATATATTTCTATCCAAACAGAATTGGATTCTAAGCAGTTTCATTTTTGGTTTGTCACTGCTGCGGGAAATTAAGGTTTCTGCAAAAGTTGGAATATTTGGAATATGATACCACCGCTAGATGATCCTCATCAAAATCAAAATTTAGAGACCAATATCGAAGTTTTTGGTTGGGTAGAACCTCGGGCTCTATCAAACCCTAGTTCAGGATTTTGACCAGAAAACCAGAATTTGACAGAAGCTGCAGATCCGAAACTTTCAAAGTCAATTTTGTGGGGTCAAATTTTGGAAATTTCAAAATCAAAGTATACCATCTTGATTAGCTCAATAAGGTGCATCTTTTCATCCAATCAGAAGTTTGAAATTCCAAGTTTGGATTTTTAGGGTTTCTTTGTCAAACCCTAGCTAGCTCGAGATCAAGTTTCAGCAAATCAAACTGGATTTGGTTAATCCTAGAAGAGAATGAATTGGACACCCATATAAGTGAAGAAGTTATAGTTCCAGAGGGAGATGAGGCTAATCCCAATAGGTATGACTTGAGGAGATACAGGTATGTTTTGAAATCTGTTCATGATTAAGTTTATGATATCATTGTCTTCATGTTACTAAGGTTAGTACAATCTTGATTAATTTTATACTTGTCTTATCACCTTAGTAAAAGTATGAATGCATGTAAATGATAGAATACATTCATTGATTAGGGTTATGATACTTATGATTGCAATAATGCACTATGGTGTTGTATGAGGATGATGTTGTCCACTAACGTGAAAGGTACATCAAGAAAGACAAATCAAGTTCTAGACCATGGTGGCATGAAGACAAAGACTCATCCATATCCATTGATCACATAGAAGCTCTACTTACGAGGTATGTATAATTTTGTTCTACATTGCTTAAATTATGAGATATGTAGGTTACTAGCACAAGGTCTCTAAATCATTGAAGAGAACAAAGAAGACATTGTTTGGGTATGTTAGACATAACTCACAAACATGATAACCAGGTATGTTTTTTATTATATCAAGTTAGAATCCTACCTTGTGTTAGGATATCATATAAGTATACTTTTTGTATGATTGATAATGATTATTCATGAAGTTATAATTTTGAGTAATCATGGGTTTATGCATATTATGCTTCTTACTTTGATTAATGACATGACAAACCAGAAGAGTCCTATGGTCAAATAAGAATATGCATGAGTAAAAGAAGTCATCCCTGAAACCTTGAATACTAACGCTTATGATAAATTACCTGTGTATGAAAATACCATGACCATACATGTTTAAGATTATTTAGAATCATAATGTTTTGATAGTATTTATATTATACTAATGAATGTATGATTATGTATGAGATCTTGAGGATGACACAATGATGATACTAGTGCACACTTAAGCATGCATAGTGGTCCAGGACGAATAGAAGTTCAAAGACATATAATCATGATGATATCATAAAGGAAGCAAATATCAAGAGGGTGCACACTCAGGGAAAGAAAAGATCAAAAGAGAGCACACTCCAGTTGTTCCTGCAAGGAAGCAAAGATTGAGAGGGAGTCCACCCAACAACCAAACAAAGATAAGTATTTGAATTGTCATTTCTTGTATATATGATTACTTAAATGATGTTGTTCAGTCATGTACATAGTTATGTTCCTATATTTAGGATGTATATTATGCATATTAGAAAAATTGCATTAATGAACAAGATACTACTAATATGTAAGTAATGGGTAAGTGACCTATGGTACTGTATAACATTCCATTGCTACTTATCTAGAATGAAACCTCTTTCCTAACATATTGGGAGTTGTGCACACTCTTAAAAAATGTTCTGGTAGAGATGGAAGGCATCTAGAAAGTTACAAGATATGGATAAATGTTGTATTGAATCATTGGCTAAGATAATTGCATGACTGTATGACATATGTCTTTATGCATAAGAATTTGTTTTGAAAAACTATGAGAAGTTTCTAATCATGCAATTGAATTTGACTTGTAGGAAAGATCGTATACAACCACCTACAAAAGAAGGACAACGACATTTGTTCCAACAATGAAGTTCAAGAAAAATTTCTATTGAAGATACTGAAGAATCTAAAGTTCCCAGGATCTGGGATGCAGTAATGGAAGGATACCATGATTGAGGAGTACCTGTCGATCATGAAGAATGATGTCTGGGCTGTGGTCCCGAGACCAAAAGGGAATTCTATTGTCACTTCCAATTGGATCTAAAAGATCAAGCATGTTGTAGATCGTAGCATAGAGAAATACAAGGCAAGATTTGTGGCTTGTGGCTTCTCCCATAAAGAAGGGATAGATTATGAAGAAAATTTTGCTCCTGTTGGCAGATACACTTCCATTAGAACAATAATTTCTCTGGCTGCAGTGATGAAGTGGAAGATACTCTAGATGGATGTCAAGATAGCTTTCTTGAATGGTGTAGTCGAAGCGAAAGTGAATGTGGAACAGCCACTCGGATTTGAGACACAGGACAAGGAGTCACATGTGTGAAAGTTAAAGAAATCATTGTACGGTTTGAAACAAGCACCAAGGACTTGGTATGGTAGGATTCACATCTTCCTGTTCAGTTTGGGATTTACCAAGAGTAAAGCGGATTCCAACCTTTACTACAAGGTTGAGGAAGGAAATCCACTGATACTCGTACTGTATGTGGATGACTTGTTTGTGACAGGTAAAGATAAGTTGATTGCCGACACGAAGAGGAAGCTTGCTGCCGAGTTTGAGATGAAGGACTTGGGTATGATGCATTACTTTCTAGGCATGGAGGTGTGGAAAAGTGCAGATGGAATCTTCCTTGGACAAGGGAAGTATGCAGTCGATATCCTGAAGCGGTTCGGGATGATGGACTGCAAGGCCATGGCCACACCTATGGCATCGAATCTGAATCTATTGAGTGATGCTTCATCGGGATCATTTGATGCCATGATGTATCGTCAAATTATTGGGTCCTTTATGTACCTGATAAACACGAGACTAGATATTTTCTTTGTGGTGAAAACTTTGAGCCAGTTCCTGGCGGATCCTAGACATGTTCACCTGATTGCTGTAAATCACATTCTGAGGTACTTGAAGGGTACGATTGATTATGGGTTCAAGTATGATGCGAATCAAAAGTTTAACCTATAGGGTTATGTTGATTTAGATTGGGTAGGCAGTGCTACAGATGGGAAGAGCACTTGGGGGTGTTGCTTCAGTATGGGATCAGGTGTGATCTCTTGGTTTAGCAGGAAGCAATCCTGTGTAGAACTGAGTATAGCTAAAGCAGAGTATGTAGTAGCTTATTCGTCCATTTGTGAGGAAGTATGGCTAAGGAAGCTATTGTCTGATTTATTTGATCTCCAGTTGGATGCTACTTGTAGATATTGTGACAACCAAAGTTATGTGAAGTAGTCAAAGAACCCGATGTTCCATGACAAATCGAAGCATATCGAGATCAAATATCACTATATCAGTGATATGGTGTAGAGATGAGCAGTGAAGCTCTAGTATGTTGCAACAAATGAGCAGATTGCAGATGTATTGACCAAATCACTATCTAGAGTGAAGTTCGAGTACTTCAGAGAGAGGCTTGGTGTTCTTTAGATAGAAGATACTTCAAGGAGGAAGTGATGGGTCACATTTGCAAGAGCCATTCCAACCATGGTGGTAGGAGGGTCCTTCCCATGGCTGTGGATGTAAGAGCTGTGTGATGACAATCAAGACGATGCTTTGGATATTACTATGATGATCAGATTGATCATGTGTGATGAGCATCAGGATGATACTCCAGATGATATGCATCAGGACGATGCTCCGATGATGATCAGGTTGATCATGTGTGATGAGAATCAGGACAATGCTCCAGATGATATGCATCAGGACGATGTTGTGATGATGATTAGGACGATCATATGTGATGAGCATCAGGTCGATGCTCTAGATATTGTACATCAGGATGATGTATTGTACGATGATGATCAGGATGATCATATGTGATGAGCATCAGGTCGATGCTCCAGATGTTGTGTATCAGGAGGATGTACTGTATGATGATGATCAGTATGATCATGAGCATCATGGTGACGCTCCATGCAAAGAAGATGATTAGTGGGATCATGAGTACGAGGATGATACTTCGTGGCCATGGACAAGTTTTGTAGTTGCATAGAAAAGATCCAGGAGATCTAGACAGGTTGTGCTAGGCATGGAAAAGATCCTAGCATACTCTTTAGAGATCTTACAGGATGCAAGATTCTCTTTTAAGGTTTTACAAGAGTCGCATAGAAAAGATCCTGGAGATCCGGACAAGTTGTGATGGGCACAAAAAAGATCGTGGGATGCTCTTTAGAGATCTTGCAGTATGCAAGATACTCTTTTAAGGTTTTGCAAGTTCACATGTAAAAGATCCTTGAGATCCAGATAGGTTGTGCTAGGCACGGAGAAGATCCTGGGATGCTCTTTAGAGATCTTGCAAGTTGCAAGATACTCTTTTAAGTTTTTGGGAATCTCACATGTAAAAGATCCTGGGAGATCCGATAGGTTGAGCAGTAAGCTCGTAAAAGTCCTAGGATGCTCTTTCGATGTTTTGTTGACGCACATAATCAACTCTAATAATTCCACAAGAAGGCACGCTCGCAGAGATGATGAAGACCTACAGGAGGCTAGGCATACATCCAACATAAAAAAGGGTTGGCTCTGTAGAACTTCATATGATGAGAAGAATTGAGAGATAGCACTAGTGATTGATATGACTAGTACAATAGTAGTGACGATGATGCTCCGTGATCCAGTGACGATGATCCAGCTCTAGTATTGAAGACTTGTGCCTATATGTATTGATAACTTGTGTCAAGAGAATACCTTCCTAGTTAAGAGGGAGTGTTGATGTATTTGTAACTTTAGAAGATATTCACTTGTATATTGTATGTATTACATTTGTACTTTATTGTATCCCCAACGGAGATGTATTATTCCTCCACTTGGAAGTATCATCATTTGTATTTGCATGTGTCTCAATTATTATTGTAAGTGTCGCAACTTATATATGATGGGTCATTATACCACCTTAGAGGGGTCGGCCCAGTGTGGGTTAAAGGGTTATTAGACCACCCTAGTGGGGTCTGCCCAATGACAAGTGGTAATGGTTTATTAGACTCTCCTAAGGGAGATCGGCCCAGTTAGAGTAAACGACAAGTCAAGTCATTGTATAAATAGAGAGTGGACTCTCTCGTTTATTCATTCACTCACTCACTCACTTAGCATTAGTGAGAGAGAGGAGGATTGCGCACAAGTGGAGGAGAAGTAGTTGTTGCAGACATTTATCTTTTGGGGATTCATCTTGGTGATCTTTGTATTGGTGCTTATTCTATCTCTGAGGAAGTTGTGGGTTTTTTCACCTTCTTGGTTTTCCTCAGTGAAATGCTTTGTGTCTCTTGTCTCTTGTCTCTTATGCTTGATATGTTGTACATGTTGTTCTTTCAATTAAATATCCTGGATCATATTGAATTAAATGATGAAAAACTAACAGTATTCATTACGATGCCATATATATATTTATGTATTTCGAGATGCATACATTATTCATAGCTTTAGATTGTCCTACATATTCCCTATGATTCTCATAGAGTTTAAACTTTACATTTCAATATCATCCTTATATGATATTGTTTTATTTGTATTATTGTCATAGCTTAAATGTATTAGAAATATCAAAACTATAGTTTTCATGCATGCATATTTAATATGGCAATGTTCGACCATGATTTACAAACTTGTATTGCGAAATATTTGTAACATGACCTAACTATATATTATATGCTATATGCTATAAACTATATGCATACATGTTAACACCCAAAAAGTGCTCACTAGATCATTTCCTTATTCACATGACCCATTTGTCCACTTTTCCACCATTTGAGGCTCTAAAGCCATCAAAAGGTCACCAAAAGACCATAATACACCATTTTTCCCCTTAAAAGATATATTTTTCCTCAAAAAACATAAAAAAACCCTCAAAAAGGGTCCAGAATTCCCAAAAATATTAAAAGGGAATAAAAATATTCAAAATATTCAAAAAAGAAAAAAAGAGGGAAAAAGGTACCTAAACCATGTTGGTCAATACCATTGGTTTCCTCAAAACCATAATGGTATTCCCCACCACCAAAAACTATAAAAAGGTGGTAGGGGATCCTCACTTTCCATCCATCCATCATCCTATCCTCATGTTGTCAAAATCTCTCATGAGACTTTTGGCCATTTTCAGCATCTTGGAGAAGAGACCATTGGAGCTTGGAGCTACTCAACCTTGGAGTTGCTCAACACAAATCCTCACCATTTGAGGTATCTTAATACAAAACATCTATTCTTTTATTTCCTGTTCTTTCCATGAATCGTTTTTAAATTTATTTGTTATATGCACATGTTAGTTTAGATTTAGATTTAATTCGTAATCATTTTTTCTTTTTATATTGAAACTCTTATCACATTGTTGATAGGTGCCCATTGCACAAAGCTTGGTTGCAAAACCAAGCCAACAGTTTTTGGTGACTCCGCTGGCTTCGAATTCTTAGATCTCAGTTTTTTGCTTTAGATCTTAGTTTTGTTAGTTTGAATCATTTTAATTCATAGATATGCCATCCTAGACAACAGATCCATTGTTGTTTTAGATCTTGGCCCTTTGTATTGCCATTAACAGCCTGCAATTTTCATTCTCGAGTTCATTTTTCGTCGTCCATTTTTCAGCTTTTGCCTCACGGCTTTTCGCTCGACATTCGCGCGGCTCATCTCGACCTCGCGACCTTTTTTCGCGCGGCGCGGGGCGGCATCGCGGCCATTTTACGCGCTGCACATCGTGGCTTCGCGGACATTTGTCACGCTGCACATCGCGACTGTGTGACCGAAACCCGCGCTGCACATCGCGGCTTCGCGACCATTTGTCGTGCTTCACATCGTGACTGCATGGCCGAAACCCGCGCTACACATCATGACTGTTTCCCCAAAACCCGTGATGCAGTTAGTTTGAATTGGCCAATTTTTTGAAAATTTTTTGTTGTATTTTTTGCCCATTTAGCCTATTTCACAGCATTATTTTTTCTGCATTTTTACAGTCATACTAAATCTTTTTCTATGTATATATGGTCCATTTAAAATTCTTTTTAAAAATTTTCAGTAATTGAAAGAAAGATTTTTCTGCATTTTATTTAGATCAAAGGTTTTACTGTTTATATTGCTCAATACTTTGCCCAAGCAATTTTCTAAGAGATCCACTTATTTCTTGAAATATTTATGTTATTTGCTTCCCTTTAAATTATTTCAAGGATCCATTATTTTTGAATAGTTTTTTCAAGCATTTACATTCAAAAATGCCTTTATTTTTTGCAAAACTGGAAGCATCTTTTCTTTCATTTGTAATCAATCGCCCAAGCGAGGAAAATCAATTTCAGTTTAAATATCACACTTGCACCCACTCTGCCACATAATTTAAACTGAGCCTTAAAATTTACCTTAACTCAACAAACCTTTTAACCCCACTTGGGGAGCACTTAAAAGAATCTTGTAGTTAGGTAGAGTTGAGGGGATAGGTGTACCAATAACACCCCTCAATTATTTACATTTGAGACATAGTGGTTGCCTTTAGGGTCCAAAAATTCCTTATAATTTTGACACGGTTATCAACCAATTTATCGGGAAGGCCTCTCCTTTAAAAGGGTTGAAGTAGCCAGACTAGTTCCGGAAGTCTGAGTGAAAATGGCAATCCATTCAGTAACCGAAGGATACCTTTCAAAGTTCTCGGTGTACACCCAAGAGGGGGTATAGTGGTCATAGAACCAAACTACAGATTCACCCAACCGAACATGTCATGAACGGGGTATCCTAGTTGCCACTTTTTAGGATTGTCTACCCGGTGTCCCTCCCGGTAGGGGGATATCTAGCCGTTGATTCAACACTCTATATTGTCTGACTTGGATTTCATCACCTTGCAGAGAATATCGTTTGTTGACTCACAATACTTCTAGTTAGGTGTTTGCATGATACAATACCCACATTTGGTCTAGTAACACCACTTTTTTCTAGGAACTGTTTGACTTTTGGTATTCTGACCATATTTGTTGCATCCCTCCACTTATTATAGCACAACTGCTATAATAAGTGCTTTTTGAGGTTGGTTGTTGGCCTGAGAGCTTTTATTTTTTCACTCCCCTCTTGCACTCATTGTTGCACTAGGGTTTCGAGTTTTTTACATCACCACCTTACACTGAAATTTTTAAATATTTCTCACCATTGAGAATTTAAGACGATCTCACCATCTTCAGGGTGAGCCCCCTCAGTTCGGTACACTTAGCTCTACACATCATAGACATAGAGCCTTATACCTTGACTCGACACGTCATTGGCTAAGAACATAGTCATCCGATTTTGACACGCCTTATTGTGAAAATCCTCACAGCAGATTTAAGAGATGATGTATCTCACAAGAGAATAATTATGATTAAGCAAGAAAATAGAAGAAGAGTGATACATTCAGTATAATGAACAACAAAATAATATGGTACAGTAGAACTCAGATAGAAGCAATAATACTTCGGTCATACTAGATTATTAATCACAAATGGACATATAAATAATACAATGCATGAGGAATTCGAATGCCTAAGGTGGCAATTCGAATTAGCCTTCATGGAGTGATCAAAGGATCACTGGAGTGTCATCGGAGCACAACTAGGTGTCCTCATGATCATCGGAGCGCAACTGGAAGTCTTCATCATCATCAGTGGAGTCATCAATGCTCAAGTAACTATCAACCATCAGTCAAACTAACTCTGGTAGGTGTAACTGAGTGTAACTCAATGTAACTGAGTGTAACTGAATGTAACTGAGTGTAACTGACTGTAACTGAGTGTAACTGACTGTAACTGACTGTAACTGAGTGTAACTAAGTGACAACTGGACTGGTAGGTGAAGGAGGGCGAGTTGCTCCCTAAAATCAAGGAAGAAGGGCGCATTAAGCAACTGCAGGGCTAAAACTGAATCGTGAGAAGTTCCTGGGGGCTGGCTAACTGAGGGCTAGGTGCTGGACTAATGACTGGGATGCATGCAAAATGCATGGAAGCCCTAGAATGCATGCAAACCCTAAAAGGTGCATGCATGACTGAAAATGTAAATGATCAAAATACTGGTGGGACTAGCATGGAGTATAGGAATATCCTAACACTTACTTCACATCTGATTCTGAGGCTGAATCCGAAAATCCTACTGAAATATCACTAACCAACCCCATGGCTGGATCACAATACGACCCCCTCTTCACCAGTGTTATTGGAGATACATCGAAAAACCCTTCTACTACTATGCCACCCATGGTAACAAAAACCCCATTAGGCATGCCTAATATAGGGGCCATTCCCCCTTTAGGTATTCCCAACACAAGGCCACCACCTGTTATGGGTATGCTCAACATATGGATCACACCCCCCCTCATTACCACAACCCACATCCCAGGAATTCCTGGCACTATTCCTAACCCCTTTGCAACCCATATTACACTTGGGAGCACTGGCCCATCCCACACCACAACAGTTGGAGGACACATACCTTCAATACCTAGCATACCCTTAGGGGCCACTGGACCACTACATAATGCCACCATTAATAGTTATGTCCCAGTCACTACGCCAAACCCATCTGCTAGTTTACCATACATGGCTAGTCTGAACTTACCAGACCTATCCAGGTTAACCAACGATCCTATCAGGCACAACCCTACATGGCCACCCATGCCTACAAAGCTCCCCTCGGACATCCCCAAGTTTGAAGGAAAACCTGGGGAGGATCCCCAAAACCACATAATGTCATTTCACCTATGGTGTTCATCTAACTCCATAGTGGATGACTCCATTATACTAAGACTGTTGCAATGAACGTTCACTGGCTCTACTGCCAAGTGGTACATTGAACAACCACATGGATCCCACCATACATTTACGTCCCTCGCCTCCACTTTCCTTCAGTTTTTTCAGCTACCTGTACGCTATGATGCAGGAGTTGAAATACTGTTGTCTTGCAGACAAAACACAGCTACCCACATCACCGACCATATCCATGAGTGGCGCAAGCATCGTAGCCTCTGCAAGATAAAACTGGATGACAATATATTTTGGGATTGGTTTCTCAAATCACTCCTACCCCTCATAGCCAAAGACATAGCTTCCAAATGACCCCAGTCAAAAGAAGAAGCTATCTTAAAAGCTCAACAGTTCGACCTGATTTATGCCCAGTCAGGTTATCTCTACACCATCATACCAGACACCCCACGAGGTGATTCTTCACGCGCTCATGCTCCGGGGGCATCACATGCCGCTGATGGTATTATCGGCCAAGTCACGGCACAAAATAAACCTTTTAACATGGTGATCACCATAAATGCCCCAAACCTCTCTAGGGCTACATCTAATTCTGAAGCGATGACTTCGTACGCTCCAACCAATCAGACTCATCAGACCCTCTTGTCCACAACATTGCTATGGACAAGCGTCATCGACATATGTACCACCCCCATATTATAACCAACCAGCCACCAAGAACCCAATTCATTTACCGACCCAACCAATGTATTACCCCCAGCAAGCTACACTAGCTAACCCAACACTTCCAATAGCTCAAGGTTACCAACAACCCCAGTAGGCAACTAGACCTCCTCCAGCCCCACCAGCTTATTATCCACCGCAACCTGCTCCCACACCTGCAGCACCCCAAAATCCTCCCACTGCTCAAGGGAAAGTGTACACACAACACAATCAGCCCCAACACCAAAATAACCAACGCAACCAGGGCGGACAACAAAACCGCGGAAGAGGACGTAATCGCGGTAACAACCAACAACATAATCAAGGTCCACCACCTCCCAATCCTCCAAATAATAACAACACTGCTCCCCCCAACCAGAATCCTGATTGTCATCCCAAGAAGGTGAAAAACAATAACGTGAGAACAAACCATCCATGTTCTATATGTGGAGTCTATGGCCACTACACTCACAACTGCCCCCATTTAGAGAAAGCACGTAAGCTTTGGGCTGATGATGCCCAACGCCAGGGCCACGTTGTATAGATAGCTCCACTTAATCAACTGCAACCCATGATATTTCAAAACCCATTGCCAAACTAGGGAGTAGTAAATGCTCGCCCAATGGATCCTCCACAAGGATCTGTTGCACCTGAGTAGCAAATCACCTATGCCGCAACTGATTATCAGCATACGGATTCAGGTACACACCATTTATTAATGATGTCATCCAATGACATCAACCTCCAAACTCTCATGAATAAGTATGGCCCACCCCCAAAAACTCCTCCCACTGACGCATCCACCTCCCTTCCATCAGATCAACCACTATGCATACCAAATATGCCATTGGATGGAGGACCTAGAATCCCTCGCATCCCTTTGCAAAGGATTAACAACAATCCTAATGCTCGCGCAGCATCCAATTATAACGTTGTGGAAGATTTAGCACAATCCCCCACTGCTATTTCTGCTTTAGAGGTATTGAAAACATGCCCTGCACAATGAAAACTACTACTATCCGCCATCAGAGGAGTAGACCCTGACGATACACATATGATGGCTTTCGACTTAGACCAATCTGAACTTCGATTGCCATCAAATTTGGCCTTCCAAGTATCCGTAAACATTTGAAACCTTATTGTGCATCGATGCATCATCGATGAAGGGGCTTCAACCTGCGTTATGTCCACTCTTGTGTGGCAGAAACTTGGCTCCCCCACTTTACAACCATCCACCACAGCATTATGAGCTTACAATGGGTGCTCAGCTCAACCACAAGGCCTCTTAGTGAACGTACCCGTAGAACTAGGTGGCAAATTAGTTCTCATCAACATCTAAGTGATCAATGCCCAGCTTGACTACAACCTGCTTCTTGGATGTAGCTATATGTACAAAATGAAAGCCATTGCTTCATTTGTGTTCTGCCTCATGATGTTCCCACTTGAACGATGCATTATCAAGATTTATCAACTCACATATTATGATCCTAACGCCTCCGCAGCCCCTAAAAATGTGCTACCAATGATTGAACAAACAGTTCAAACTGCACTGACATCATTTGTCTCGTCAATTGGTCCTGGAATCTACACCGAGTCACCTATGACTTCCACATTTCCATCTATCCCACCACCTTTACCGATAACAAAAAAATCCGATTTGTGCACCCTGTTGCACACCACAAAGCAGCCCTCATCACTACCACAAACACCCACAGTGCTTACTCATATCGGAACAACGCCAATTCATACTATCCCATTCTTGTTCCTGTTTTCTGAAGTTGTCAGTTCACCAATAATGGCTACACTCAACCTTCCTGGTTTAACATTAGGTTTACCTGTATGGTACTTACCTACTCCAAGCCCCCCGTCGAATCTGACTGTTATTTTACAACCGATACAACCTATCCCTACTACCAACCACCCACCCCCTCCTGTCACTCATCCGCAAAACAGACCACCCCCAATAGTGACTACGGCATCAACGTCTAGAAACACCCCACCTCCGTTACAAAACACAAGGGGCAGAGGTCCACAAACTTATAACACTGGACCCATAACTCGTACCCCCCCAGCAACCCCCAAGGTAGCCAAGAACCCCCCAACTATTCGCATTCCCTCTAAGTGCTCGTTGTGTGATGACGTAGGCCATGCCACTCATCAATGTCCACAATTACCTGCACTCCAAGAACACATGAATATGTTGGATGACGACACCAAAATTCTAGTGATAAGACTTGAGCCACCTCCTCAACCTCGCGACAAAACGCTTCGCACCATGACCGTTATTCACACCACTTCCCTGATCTCCCAGATTATAGAGCAACTTTATACGAGATGAACAATGCTGACTTAGAGATATATCCTCCCCTCATCGAGGAGATCTATCCCCCAAAATCTTCCTCCTCGGAAGAAATTAACACCATTTACACAGTTTCCACTGGATACCCCTCTATCCGGTCAGTCCCTTCCATTGATCTGTTTGACACACATGTTCAACCCTTTAAAATTGACGAGGAAACCACATGTCCACAACATGGGGGCAGGCCCAAAACCTTGCCTACTCATCATCATCATGATTCTCGTCGGAGATACTAGGGGAATCCACCCCACAAGGGGAATCCCCCATCATCATATCATCACTTCAGTATGTCACCACGACCCACAGCCTCATGGTACACCCCCCCACCAGCAGTTGGTCAATTCCCTGTTGATCCCTCTCTGAGACAACATATGCACCACATTGACACCTCTGAGTTAGGGGGCATAATAGATTACGTCGACCTTGGGATAGGGGGCATGATCAATCAATTTGAACCTTCCCCATCACATCTATCTCAGTATTTGAACGACCCCATTGTCCAAACCAACACATCACAATCATAAACCCCATGCACATAGCATGGGGGCAGGTCATTAACCCTGCTCACTTTTTCACATGCGTGATCTCAACCATTTTTGAGGTCACATATCACTTGTATATTTGATTTGATTTGATTTGATACACCTAGTTATTTCCTTCGACCATTCCGGAGTCCTTATGACCTCCATTTTTTGCACCATTTGCACTGCCGGATTCATATTTCCGTGCCCATGATGATGCTTGAGATCATTTCTCGCTCTCATCAAACACTTTTGGGCATTTTTTCCATGCCCCACGCCACCTTGAATTGTGTGCCATATCGGTCATCGTCCATTTCTAACGAATCTTATACCACCGGATTCAGTTTTCCGTGCTCATGATGACGCTTGAGACCATTTCTCGCTCTCGCCTCAAATTTTTTGGGGAATTTTTCCCATTCCCCCTCATTTCCTCGATTTGTGTGCCACATCAACCATTGTCCATTTCTGACGAATCTTATACTGCCGGATTCAGTTTCTCGCTCTCGTGATGATGCTTGAGATCATTTCTCGCTCTCACCCCCATAGTTTTCAGGTATTTTTTTTTTAAATGCCACTCATCACCTCGGTTTGCATGCCACATTGGCCGTTGCCCATTTTTTACAATCTTTATGTCACCAGATTCAGTTTTCTACACTCATGACGACGCTCAAGACCATTTTTCACTCTCATCAATACCTTTTTGTTCGGTATAGTTTTACCCCTTTTTTGGGCCGAGGAATTCCTTTTATGAAAAAGGCACTTAGGGAGTTTCTATTAACCTATTTTCTGACTCCTAAAACAATGAAAAGATTGTCGAGCAACCTTGCTTCCTTTCATGCTCGCTAAACATATCTGAAAGGGAGTCTACCTGGTATAAGTTTACCCCTTTTCCGGACTTTGCAGACCGATTACGAAAAAGGAATACTCTAGTCACATCGGCTAGAAGAGTTCTCCATTTGCATCATTTTATGCTTTTTCGGGCCTTGGAGACTAACTTACGAAAAAGAACACCAATGGAGTCCACTTACTGCTTTCAGACTCTCTAAACATGAAAGTGACCATGAGCAATCACCATCCTAAGCTCGTATAAATCCACAGGACGGTAGTCCACCAATACTGCAGATTCTTCTTATCATTTTTAGACTCCTTAAAAATGAAAGCACTCATGAGCACGAATAGTCCTCGGCTCACAAAATCCACAGGACAATACCATTTTAAAGCACACTTTTATCCCTTCTTCGAGCTCATTAAAACAACGAAGAAGGACCCAATGGTGCTTCTTGGCGCCACAACATATCATGTCTACTCATATGGAAGCTTCCCCATTTTGGTCGCCTTTGTTCAAAGTATTCTACAGTATGTCACCCTGAGAGTCCCTCTACAGCATCCATCAGCTTGTCTCCCCAGAGTCACTCCAATCTACAATACATACCTTTCAACCCTTAAAGCTATGATCCCCACACCTACAAGTCAGTTTCCTACGCTGCCAGGTCAACCATGTCATCATACTCTGAACAAAGGAAGTTTGAGTCCACCCGCTCTACGACCCCAGTTATTTCCCATACCAGTATGTTAGTCCTACCATCAGTACTACCACACTTCAGTTCTACACCTCGCGCTCCTATCAACGAAACATCATTGCCTTGTTAGTTGCTGGTCTCCCTCTGTCGACGCCAACCAAATTTATTCCATAGGATAGACCTAGAGGTCCCTGTGTATTGGACTCATCACCATTTATGATGAGTGCCTACGAATCATTTCGAGAAGAGTCCTTAGTGCCTCTCCAAATGGTTGTTTCTCACATGCTCGACTTCAACACCTTGATCGCATCGTTGAGACTCGCACAAGGTGTTGGTACTTTCATTTTTTTGTTGAAGACCCTGGATACCACCTGACTCTTCCATATTTGAGAGTCTACTTATGGACACAACCAATTACATTTTCCTATAGATATCTGAGTTGTGCATGGCGACAGTATTCAGATGTACCCCAGTTTTATACTCCCTCGAGTACACCGTTACATGTACTTCTCAAAGATGACTCACAGTCATTGAATCCCTACAGATGTTGGACACCTTTAGTTTCAACAATTCATCAACCCTTCTGAGACCTTATTCGGAATAGTTGTCGCTTTATTCCAGTGTATCAGTTATTGAGATCAGTCATGTTATGATCATGAATACATCCCAGAATAGTGTCCCCTTTGGACCATTATGATGTACCAGCATATTTTTTTGTGTCTTATTCAGGTCCCCCTTCTTGGGACTAATTGTTATGTATATGTCTTGATACAAGCATGGGTATGCCCGCCTCATCCATTATCAAAGATTATTCCTCATTCATATTGAGGCCATGTAATATTTTTTTTTTGCAGCCTCCAAGGGCCATTGATCTAGTCTCCAACCAGTCTCTTCTCTTCCCCAAACCCCTGGAAAAAGACAAAAGAACTATGATGTCTATCGGCCATACGATGAGCTCCTATCCTCACACATCAGGGGGGCAATCTGTTAACACCCAAAATGTGCTCACTAGCTCATTTCCTTATTCACATGACCCATTTGTCCACTTTTCCACCATTTGAGCCTCTAAAGCCATCAAAAGGTCACCAAAAGACCATAATCCACCCTTTTTCCCCTCAAAAGATATATTTTTCCTCAAAAAACATAAAAAAACCCTAAAAAAGGGTCCAAAATTCCCAAAAATATTAAAGGGGAATAAAAATATTTAAAATATTCAAAAAGAAAAAAAGAGGGAAAAAGGTACCTAAACCATGTTGGTCAATACCATTGGTTTCCTCAAAACCATAATGGTATTCCCCACCACCAAAAACTATAAAAAGGTGGTAGGGGCTCCTCACTTTCCATCCATCCATCATCCCATCCTCACGCTGTCAAAATCTCTCATGAGACTTTTGGCCATTTTCAGCATCTTGGAGAAGAGACCATTGGAGCTTGGAGCTACTCACCCATGGAGTTGCTCAACACAAATACTCACCATTTGAGGTATCTTAATTCAAAACATCTATTCTTTTATTTCTTATTCTTTCCATGAATCGTTTTTAAATTTATTTGTTATATGCACATGTTAGTTTAGATTTAGATTTAATTCGTAATCGTTTTTGCTTTCTATATTGAAACTGCTATCACATTGTTGATAGGTGCCCATTGCACAAAGCTTGGTTGCAAAACCAAGCCAAAAATTCATATACTATATCCTATATGCATAATGTAGACCATGAAATGCTCTAAATTGGAACTCTGTGTTGGAAGTAGTACTGAGCTCGTTAGCTTTATAATTTAAATGACATTAATATGGTTTGGTAAATTATTTTATAGCAGAACCTGTGGCAAGCTCTTCGTCGTTCGATCATGTGATGGTGTGGTTCTTTGTTCAAAACCTTAATCTCACGGCGATAGACCATACTTCACGTTACTCAGTTCATTTGCAAGTTGTTGGAGAGGCCAAGAGGCTCTCAGTTTTACTGGGTTTTTGTGAAGGTTTTATCCCTTACAGGGTTTAGATGGTGAACCTTTGCAATACAGGGTTTGATGAAGGAGTTCAAGGTGTTGTTACAGGCATGTTGTTGAGTTGAAGGAAAGCCATCAACGATCTTAAGTGTTTCGTCAAGTTTGCATTTCGAAAATAATTCCCGTACATATTTTTACCAGTTTTTTTTAAATGTTGATATTCTTATCAGGTTTTCTCCATCATCATCATTCGTAGTTGGGAGAGTGGAATAACTCCTTCTTTGGCCCTGGTAATCCTTGGTGATTCCTTAATGGACACCCTATTCAATCTTTTGGGGAGAAGATGAAGTTGAGGTATGGATGCCGAGCTAAAGTGGCTTCGTCGAGATGTATTTTTAACTTGTATTTTGTTTAAAGTTTTATTTGAACGATTGTGAGCCTTTTTGGCCAACTTTGTAAAGAATGAATTTAGGTTGTTCATCAAATGAGCTACGGCTCTTTGTAAGACTTGAATGGAAATATATTTAATGGAATTCAAGTTCTGTTTTGTTAAATTCTTGCAATGTATGTATTCAGAGATAACTGAAATGAAAGTTCTTGGGTTCCTGGCATAATGTCGGACTTCTCTTAAAACCTGTGGTTGAAAATAATTTCAATTATGAATGTGTTTACAGGTTAAAACCCTAAATTGAATCGTATGTTAATAGTTGGTGTCTAAGAAATTACAGGTTTGTATCCAAACCCTGTTTACGAGTTTTTAAGTTTTAAAGATATGAAATCGTATTTTTTTTGTATGAGGCTGGATGAGTCATGACTCGAACCATTGAACTCTGAATTCCAAGCCTTTTCACCTGTATTATAGTCAACTTAAATAAATACGATAGCTACCTATGTCATTTAGATTATTTATAGGTAAGGTTATTTCGAAAAGTTGCACTGACCCCTTTGAGGCCTTACAGTTCTTCAAATTTCGAGTCTGTAATAATACAATGTTGTATAATTTACTTATTTTAAATTCTGGAACCTACATGTATTAACCCTAGTCTTATGACTTGATATCGACACACAGTTTTGACCCTCGAAGTAACGTTTTAGACAGTGAAATTGTAACAACCCTCCATGCATTTCGGTAGTTATCATTTACTATTCAAAAGAACCGTAACTTGGTTCAGCAAGTTTATAAACGAATGACAAACTCTGTGAGGGATACTTATGTTAATACTAAGTATTGTGTTTATGTTGGTTGTAAGGTCTACGACCTTGCTCTTAAGTTCTTTTAGAGTTGAAAAGAATATAAACTTTGTTTTTCCTTGTTTATAATGTATATGTATATTTTAATTCTAGGTACTCATCTACGCAGAGAGGATACTCTCTGTATTAAATTGTCTTATAAGAAATGATGATAGAAGAGTTATATTTATACATCTTCCTTAATTGTTCCTATAGTCTACATCTGGTTTATACAGAGATTTTGTATTTATAAAAATACTTTGTTTTTCAATGATCATATATTTAGTTTAATGTAGTTATATCTATTTAAAAAGAAACAAAACTACAATAGCTTAGCTATTAACCAAAGCTTTGTACTTAATGTAGTTTACAAAGGAAAACAGAACTGTAAAGTTTAGAACATTCCAGTATTTACATTTGTATCAATATTATTCCTATATTTTATCATGGAAGCAATTTCTAGGTTTTCAATTAAAGGTTCTATCTTATGATCAATTTATATTTTACTGTATATAAAGAAAATATAATAGATTTATTGAACAGATCTTTATAGAATTGTTTCTAAGACTTTTCAAATCATTCTAGTCTATTTATAATTATGACTTCTCTATACTAGAGTATGACACTTTAATGGTGTGTGGAAAAATGCAGAGAAGTATTTCATTCAATCATAATTCCATTATTCATAAATGAGTTTTCAGATCAGTATTCTAATCTAACAGTTAAGTAAAATACAATTTTCTGAGATAGATAACATTTCAAACTTTTATCATTCAGAAATAATACGACAGAAAGTAAATAAGATAACACAATGGAAACCTATTAACAATACAGGGTTACAACATCCAAAGGAGTCCATTCCACCCAACCTTCTCCTGAAGACAACCAAATCAAGCTTTCCTTTGGACTCCCAAGCCCATTCACTGAACCACCAGGATGAAGATGTTGTGGGGAGAATGGAATAAATTCCTCTGCAACTCAGCAGTAGTACATAATAGTAATACTTCTGTCTTCAGCAATATTGAACTCAACAATGAGGTTGTACTAGTTTAGAATGCAATCTTAACTCACTCAATCACTTCCTAGCTTTCCCCTCATCAAATTTCTTGTGCTCTCTTCTTTTCTCTTTCAAAAATTCTCACAAGGTAAAAACGGGGCATCCTCCTGCTGAATTCGATGGGTGATAGATAGCATGCCTAGGTATTTTGGTCAGTTTCTTAGTTATTGAACCACCTTCTCAGTTCCACTTTCTTGGGGAACATGACCATAAAAATAGGGAATTTGCCCCCTGCAACAGCTAGAAGTGAATTGAGGATGCTTCCAAATGTCATTTTTCTCTCCACCCCAGTCCATTCCTCCTAGTGGGTCAATGAACACTCATTCAACAATCTCCCATGGATATTTGTCTCCTCTTTTATTTATAAATAATAAAATATTTAGATTAAGGGTGAAAAAATGAAGATGGGTGTCTATTTTGGGGGGTCTTGTGAGAAAATAATTCTGTTTTTTTCATGTCTTCCAACTTCGGGCGAACAAAAGTGATATTTTTATTTAAAATTTCACTTTGCCGTAAAAAGAAAACTTTTGTAGAATTATGTTAGCTTTCTACTCATAATTTTTTCAATTTTTTTTATTAAGATTTGATATGTCGATTTCGCAAATGTTTGACAGTGTGTTCTTATAAAATGAAAAGACTACAAAAGAGTTATGATTTGTTGCACCACTAAAATCGTTGTTAGACTTGTCTTTTGCAAAAACTGAAAATGCTACGACAATCTACACACAATGTACTAACGCGTGACTATAAGTTTGTATCCAATGGACCTCTATACTAATTATTATATTTTTTTAAAGTCGATCCATGGGGAAACTCAGTCGATTTTCAACAACCTTTTTGTTGCACCACTTTTCTCTCAACCCGCTATAAAATCAAAAAATCTACGACCACCCTTTTGAAGTAGACACGTCAATGAATCGACCCACATTTTCTTCGATTTTTTTGGTGTTGTATTTACAAAGTTATGGATTTTTCTTTTCGCTGTTTTTTTAAAGAGCTGATTCATAACTCGACACATGTTACAAATATAAAACTTAAAAAATATCAGTTCTTATCTATATACAACAAAATTTATACCCTCGTAAAGTAGATTCAATGATGAATCTACTGGTATGAAGTCCGACATTCGTTTTGTTGTGTAAGAGGTGGTTTTCTCCTTCCGAAAATGGAGAAACCTGAAAATTTTGCAGAATTCTGAATCGGACATGTTTCAGATATTATTCGGCCGAACAAATTATTCGGCCGAATAATTGTTCGGCCGAACAATTGTTCGGCCGAACAACTTTTTTCGTAACGGCGCCGTGACTTATAGCGAAGGTTATTCGGCCGAATAACCAAACGGAAAAAAAATTTCGTTGGCCGGAAAAAAAAAAAAAAAAAAATTATACTCATATAAATAAACGTAAAGTTAATTCATTATTTTCGCATGTTTGAACTTCGCATTTTTTTGTCAAACTAATTTCGGAAGGAGGATATAATTTTTGCAAAAGGAGGTTTTTACAAGGTATGTTTCTTCTTCTTCTTTACAAAAAGCACATTGAAGGAGTTTTTTTTTCTAAGGCATATTTGCAAGGAGTTTTTCCAAACTATCTATTTTCTTGTTGCATTTTTACAAAGAAGACATTTTTTGCAAAATGAGGTTTTTACAAGCTATGTTTCTTCTTCTTCTTTACAAAAGGCACATTGAAGGAGTTTTTTTTTCCAAGGCATATTTGCAAGGAGTTTTTCCAACCTATCTATTTTCTTATTGCATTTTTACAAAGAAGACATTTTTGGCAAAATGAGGTTTTTACAAACTATGTCTTCTTCTTTTTTACAAAAGGCACATTGAAGGAGTTTTTCCAACATATCTCTTTTTTATTGCATTTTTACAAAGAAGACATTTTTTGCAAAAGGAGGTTTTTACAAGGTATGTTTCTTCTTTTTTCCAAAGGCACATTGAAGAAAATTTTTTTCTAAGGCATATTTGCAAGAAGTTTTTTCCAAATATTTATTTTCTTGCTGTATATTTGCAAAGAAAACATTTTTTTGAAAAAGAGATTTTTACAAAGTATGTATCTTCTTCTTTTTTCCAAAACACATTGAAAGTGTTTTTTTTAAGGGATATTTGCAAGGAGTTTTTTCAAAATATTTCTTTTCTTAGACATGTTTGCAAGGAGGTTCTTTGCAAGGATGTTTTTTTTTCAAAGTAGCTTTGCACTTTTTATTTAATTGAAAGAGGTTTTTTCAAATAGTTGTTTTGCTAAGGTATTTTGCAAATAATTTTTTTCCAAAGTAGTTTTGCACTTCTTATTTATTTGAAAGGAGTTTTTTCAAATAGTTATCTTATTTTGCAAAGGATTTTTTACAAGGTAATTTTGTACTTCTTATTTCTTTGAAATTGAGTTTTTTTCAAAGAGTTGTTTTTTTACAATGATTTTTTCCCAGATATATTTATAAATAAGTTTTTATTGAAAGTATTTGTTTTTACTATAAAGTAACATGATTCTTTAATTTATCGTCTATAGATTAAACAACCATGGGCAATAAGAGAAATCGTAAAAGAAAAGCTGATCGTAAACGTGATGATGATGATAATAGAGAGAAACAAAAACTCAGATATATTGCCAAAAAACAAAGGGTTGCTGAAACGAAAGAGAGAACTATTGAAGATATAAATACAGATTTACATGACAATGTTGAAGAAATGGAAATTGAAAATAGAGTACAAGAAGAACAAATTGAAGTTGAAAAGAACATTGTAGAAGATGTAAATAGTGATTTACATGCTAATGTCGATGAAATCAATATTGAAGATCAAGTTCAAAATCCAGAAATTGAACCTGGTATGTATATATCATATATTTTCCAAATTCATTTTTTTATAATGAATTTTATTTTTTGATATATGTTAAATTAAATTTAATTTGATGTATAGGTACTTTTACTATTGATGATGAAATGTTAGAAGACATTGATTGCGACAAATATGGAGAAAAACTACCAATACATGTTGCACGATATCGTGTTACAAAATTTTATGATGAAGTTCTCAAAGATTACTCAATAGCAGGACAAGCACAAATTTTGAGATGTTTATTAGTGTCCAAGAAATTAGAAGGTGCTACATCGTTATTGGGTATTCACAAAGTAACAAAAGAGTCGAAATTGAAACAAAATGTGATGGAAAATATAGGCGATGCAATAAAAAAATTTGGAAAATCCAGGAAGAAAGATATCAGTGCTGCACGTAAAGCAATTCATACAGCAATTCTTTCAGCTAGTACTAAACAAAAGCGTTTGACAACAGAACTAGCAAAAGCAGTTGGAACATCAAGAAAAACATTATACAAACATAGCAAATTCAGAATGCAAATAGATGAAAATAATGAACTTGCTTGTTGGGCAATTATTTGTAGACAACCTTACAAAGATAGATTAGGAGCAGGGGTTAAAGATATTGTACGAGAATATTGGTTGGAACATGCTCGAGTTTCACCAAATGCAAGCGATGTGATACGCAAAAGAATATCACGAAATGTATATGAAAGCCAACCAAAACATATAATGGACATGACACAAGTACAATTGTTCAATAAATTCAAGGAAGATCATCGTGGAATTAATATATCAATCACTACATTTGTGCAACAAAAACCATGGTATGTTCGACCTATAACTATACGTGATACATGTTGTTGTCGTTATCATGTGCAATTTCAGTTATATTATGATACGTTTCTTGAATTTGGTAAAATGTTTTGGACAAATTCACCACCTCCGCCAACGATACGTGAATTCATATCTCAAATTTTATGTGAGAGAAATCACGATGAAGTATTTTATTCAAAGAAATGTGTCAATGGAAAACATTGTCATCATTGTGGAAATTTGGTGTTATTCCACAATAAATACCCTATCGACAATGATCAATCGTTGTCAAATGTAAATGTTGATTGGAAGAGATACGAATACATCAACTATAGTACAAGTTCTAGTGATTCACATTCCAAAAGAATTGATTTGCTAGAAGACAAGATATGCGTCACAGATTTTCTCAAAAAATTTGAAAACGAAATTTATAAATACACCCAGCATTCACATAGAGCACGATGGCAAGATCTTCAATTCAAACAGTCTCGTGAAATTTTTCCACCCGGAACAATTTTGTCGGTGGTTGATTTTGCTGAAAACTATATATTTGCTGCACAAAACGAAATACAGAGTGAATACTATCACTCTGACCAAGTTTCGATATTTGTCCATGTTGTATATAGACATTCTCAACAGGATATCGATGGCATTGAAAGCACATGTGACAATCGAGATGTGATTAAAGAATATCACTTCTATATAAGCGATGATCGTACACACGACACACATTTTGTCCAACATTGTATAGAAAATATTTTCTATGACTCACTGAAAAAACGCGAAGTCAAATTCAAAGAGCATTGGATATGGTCTGATGGATGTGCGGGTCAATTTAAATCTTCACGATCATTTTTTTGGTTATGTCGACTTCATAAAGCGCTGAACATTAAACATCGCTGGAATTTCTTTGAAACTGGGCATGGAAAAGGTGAGCATGATGGTGCAGGAGCATGCGTAAAAAGAGCACTTCGAAGATGGCAAATGAACTATTCTTCAGCACGGTTTCATTCAGCTGCAGAGGTTGTCCAATGGTGTCAATTAAATCTAAGCCATGATTATAATCAACAATCAAAAGACGTGCGCAGGTATGTCCACTATCTTTTTAATTTATATTATTTCTTAAAATTAAAAAAAATGTATATACTAACATTTAAGTACACATGTACACTATTTATTGTGTAGATTTTTTTGGCTTGTTGGGGTCCAAGATATAAATAGATCAATACCATATGACGCTAGCACCATACATGGAACTAGAGATCTTCACTCTATTCAAACAAAATCATTTCACAACGTGTTTGCATTTGACAGTAGAAAGCAATCATGCTTTTGTCATATTTGCATTGAAAATGTCGAGTCTACAGAAGTTTGTGAAAACATAACAAACAACTACGTAAAAGCTTGGAGACACACAGAGATTAATCCAAAAGGAAAAATGCCACTGGCAAGTGTTGAAGAATTAGAATCAGAAGAAATAGCAATATCGTCTGATGGCGATAGAATTTCAGATCTCGTAAGAGAAGGTAATAAACTTGTTTTTGACTTTTTAATCAATTGTTCATTCTAATCCTTCTCCATAAGTAGTCTTGATTCAATTCATTTAAATACGCTAACACCAATCATAACTTGCACAGGAGATGTTTTCGCTGTGATTGCACCTGTAGACAACAACGAAAATGTCAAATATTATTTGATGCGATGCACAGAAGGAAAAATGAAATTATTGGAGGACTACAACGACAACGGATATACATACGAAAGAGGATCCATCATTTTAAAAGGCTACTTTTTTCAGCAGACGCATATGACTAAAAGTTATGTCTACTTTCAAGATTATGAACCCGATGTTATATGTTGTCAATATAGTCATTTAGTATGTGCATCTCGAATAAAATTGATACAAGTTCCATCAAAAAAACAGTTAAAAACCAAAAAATGGAAACTATCCATATGTGACCATGAACGGATAGTTGAAGATGGTATTCCATTGCGATGTTTTTAACTACATATCAAAAATAAATTGATCTATATTTTTGTCCATATCAATTGTTGTGTGCAATATATTTTTTGTCCAATTATCAAAATTGTTGTGCACAGTATATTTTTTCACTGAGATTTTATGAATATTTTCTTGAATGACAACTAACACAAAAGCTTAAATGGTTTATTTTTTCATTGAAATTTTATGAATATTTTCTTGAATGACCACTAACACGAAAACTTAAATGGTTGTACTTTAACATGCTTAAAAATGAATTCAAATATAATTTGTAAATTCAAAAGTACTTTATTCGGGTCCCCATATGTCTATTAGACCACTAAGGGATGAGATAACGGATGTGGCTATCCCCACTCCGCCCCGAATTTTTACTTTTGATTGATTGATAGTAACAAAAAATCACAAAAAGACCTATTAAATTTTGTATTATTTTAATCCATCGAACATGTTTCTTTAATACATACTTCACCATAAATATAATCTTAAATAGATGTCTTAAAATTGTCACCAAGTTCTCCGTCCCAAATCTTTAATTTAAAATATCGCTTGTGCAAATTCACATAACTGAAATCATGGCAAATGGAGATAACGATCAGTTGATTTTTAATCACAAGCAAGGATTCCAGGATTGTGAAGCTTATGCTAAATTAGAGAAATGATTATTTACAACAAATCAATGAAAATTCATCAAATTGTTGTTTAAAATCATTGCTCTAATTTAACGCAAACTTCACAATCCTGGAATCTTCGCTTATGATTAAAAAACAAAAAACCGTTACCCCCATTTGCCATGATTTCAGCCGCATCAAATGTACCTGAACATTGTAAATAAAAATTAAATTAATTAAAAATCCATTATATCAAAATTTGAACTTAACATATATTTGCTTTAAAACATCCTAATCCATCCATATTTTCTATCAAAACTTATATTTAACATTCCTAAACTTTCTATTTTTTCCATATTTCTATCAACTTTCTAACATTCCTAAAACTTCATAACATCCTTGAAGATTCAAACTTAAATTTCATTTTTAAACTTTATATTTCATCCATGTATTTTCATCAAAACTTCAAACATTCTTGAACTTGCTAACATCTCTAAAGTTTAATGTAATCACTTTTAATCTTCCTGATTCGTCGATATGTACGAAAACTTCTACCATTTCTAAACATTCTAACATTCAAAGACAATATTTTTATCAAAACTTCTATCATTCTCTAAAACTTTATATAACATTCTTAAACTTTCTATTTCTTCCATATTTCTATAGACTTCTAACATTCCTAAAACTTCTAACATCATTCCTAAAACTTCATAACATCCTTGAAAATAACATTCAACCTTACTTGAATTTCATTTTTAAACTTTATATTTCATCCATATTTTCATTAAAACTTCAAACATTCTTGAACTTCCTAACATCTCTAAAGTTTGAATGTAATCACTTTTAAACTTCCCGATTTATAAACTTTAAACCTATCATTCATTTGAATGTTGAACAACTATTTCTATAAACTTCTAACATTCCTAAAACTTCATAACATCCTTGAAAATAACATTCAACAGGTTACTTGAATTTCATTTATAAACTCTAAACCTATCATTCATTCATGTCGAACAATTATAACTTCCTCATTTATAAACTCTAAACCTATATGTGAACATCCACTTTTAAAAATTTCCTTTAAAACTTCAATCAAAACTTCCTCATTTATGAACTTTAAACCTAATATGTTTATCCATTTTTAAACTTCCTAAATAACATTTCTTAAACTTAATAATATTCAAGAATGTCATGTTTCTTAACATTCAGTTTTACATATATTCATTCATTCAAACATTCATTCAAACATGCAAATACATATTTTAAACTAAATTTAACACCAAATATGTCAAATAAACAAAAATAAACTTAGAAATCATTTAAAAACCATGATTCACGAAATATGTAAGTTCAAAATTTATATGTATATAATCTCCAAAAAAATAATCATGAACATGTATATATCTCGTCCAAAAATAAACCTCCTCAACATGTCCAAGACAAATGTTTCCAATCTAAATGCATATCAACAACAAAAAATAGTGGACACCATGAACTATAAAATTAAAATGTCTGTGCTATCCTCCACTCGGGCCTCCCCCTCCTCCACTCAAGCCTCTCCCTGGACTCAACCCTCCCTGCAACATGTGTAAAAAAAAATTATGTTCATATCATTTAAATTACTTAAACTATAATCAAAAAATTAAAATATTAAACTAATATATCAAAATACAATTCAAATATTAACAATATTACATCAAATTCTCCAAATGCTTGTCCACCACCATCCTCCAAAGGACTTTTTCCTTTGCCTCCAAAAGATTTGAGAGACCCAAGCTGCAATCCATATATAAAATCAATTTATGAATCTCATAAATCTAAATCCACAAAAATTAAAATATTAAAACAGTAAACAAAATTAAAACAAAATTAAAGCAAAATTAAAGCAATCAATGAAATTACCTCTCTACCAATATCTGCATCATTAAGCAAAGAACCGATATCTCCACCCTAAAATTTAAATTGTATTAATAAATAAAACATATAATACAAAACAAAAAAATTACTATACCAATTAAAACTTAAAACTCAAACAAAAAATTTAAAAAACATTAGCTCACAATAGATGGTAAATCATTTATAAAGTTGGTATCTAAAGAAACCTGCATGAATGAGTCAAATTAACAATAAAATACACAGTTAAATTATCATTCAAAAAATAATAATTTATATATATATATATATCAAATTCAAACATAAGTACAAATATGTTGATAATAAATATGTACCTCTCTCCCTACATTTTCGCTAGTTGAAATGTGAAAAGAATTTTCGTTCATCATTCTTGAAAACTGCAACCAATTTAAACATTTACATAATGTACCTATGATAAGGTAACAAAAAAAATAAAATCAAGATAAATAAAATATTTAATTCAAATCAAATCATATCATGTAGTCAACGAACCTCTCCCAAACTCGATGTGTCGTTGGATATAACATTTGCTGCTAAGTCACGACAAATCTTTGCATATGCCCTGACATCTTCAATGCTCATTCCATCTATTTCATCATCAGTTTTATAAACAAACTTTTGACGAATAGCAGAACGAGCCCTTTCTCTAACCAACCCCACATCTACTCCCACTAATACTGATGATAGCCCATCACCAACAAAATTCCTTGCTGTCGTCCCAAGTTGAGATGTGGGCTCCATCTCTGATTTTAATGCCACCAACCTAGGTGGACGAGATATCTGGGGCGGAGGTCTAAGAGTTGCAGGATCTCTATGTGCACCCTCTCGATCATATATTCGACCCTTCCCAACTCCATAAAATTTTGAATGAACATCAGTATAATCTGGCTTCATATTTAAAAAAAACTCGGCATAAAAAAATCTAGCAAAATACTGAGAAACCTCATCGTTCCATGGAAAACGACCATAGGCAGCAAGAAACCGATCATAAAGTAAGTGTGCCAGATGAGGATGTTTGAAATATTGCACTTTCAACATATCTTTTTTCAAACCTTCTTTGAAATTAAACATTGATTTGGCCTGCTCTCTTGTCACTCTTTCTTTCACAACATCCCATTTGTCTCGACCCATCACTTGATCCCTTCGTCTTCGCATCAAATCTACAAAACCATCTGTAGTCGGCCCAAGATTCTCATATGCTTGAATGAAGTTTTGCAATGATCCCAAGACAATCTCCAAACTTTGTTTACTCTCCGGAGGAAGATCCATAGTAGACAAATCATTTTGCAACTTTTCATAGTGAGATCTACATCTTTCAAGAGTCATTTGATGATTACCACCTTCCCATGGAAGCTCCCGAGGTAGGTCAGATGGATATGTCGTAATGGGTGTACAACCCTCAGTTAATTCAACATATTGTGTCCTAGCTCTACCTTCATCACCTCGTGCCGAATGGTGAGCCTCTTGAGAACCTTGCTCTGCATCGTCATCCGTCTCCCTCGTTTGCCCTGTCTCCCTCCCTATAGAATTAGGAGCATCTTCCGAACCATCCTCTGCTTCAAATGACAAAGTCTAGTTTAAACACAACTACAAATTTTGCACTCTCAAAAAAACAATTTGCATATATATAAATGTTCAAAGATTGATATTCATATGTACCAATAGAGGGTCGAGATCGACGTTCTCCCATAGAAGATACAGGGGAATCATTTGTACCCCTTTCACCTTGTCGGTGTGAACTATACAATAAATTAGAGTCCCGAGGAGAGGTTGACAACCTCCGATTATCACTCGTACCACCTACGCCAGAAGATTGTGAAGACCTCCTACGCTTTCGCCTTAAAGAATCCTCTCTTTCCATTTGATATATAATGCCTACACCTAAAGACAAATCAACTAATTACATATTCAAATCCTACAAGTTAAATCTATGAACTCTAAAAACCAACTACTTAATAGACTAAGTTATTTAACAAGTACCTAGATTTACCTAATTTATCATCATGATGAATTAATGTACCAATCTTTTAGGTGTTTTTGATGTTTAAAATGAATGGAACCAATATAGTTAAGTACTAAATAATAGGTTTTTTTTTATGTGTATTAGTTCATGAATCTCTTTTACCTTCTTCATACATAACTTAATACCTAAAACATAAATCATGAATCTATTTAACCTCTTCACTACATAACTTAATACCTAAAACATAAATCATGAATCTCTTTTACCTTCTTAATACATAACTTAATACCTAAAGCATAAATCATGAATCTCTCTCACCTTCTTAATACAACTTAATATCTGAAACATAAATTAAGTCAATCTTTTAGGTGTTTTTGATGTTTAAAATGAATGGAACCAATATAGTTAAGTACTAAATAATAGGTTTTTTTTTATGTGTATTAGTTCATGAATCTCTTTTACCTTCTTCATACATAACTTAATACCTAAAACATAAATCATGAATCTATTTAACCTCTTCACTACATAACTTAATACCTAAAACATAAATCATGAATCTCTTTTACCTTCTTAATACATAACTTAATACCTAAAGCATAAATCATGAATCTCTCTCACCTTCTTAATACAACTTAATATCTGAAACATAAATTAAGTCTTGAAAATATTTTCATTATTGACAATAAAATAAAAATTGACAATTCATGTTTTATGTTTTCAAAATTTTCCATTTGATAATCGTTTTCAATTTCTTAAACTACAAATTTAAACCAGAAATTTTATTACTCTAGACATAAATTATATCTACAAATAATCTCATTGTCCCATAGAACAAAAAAAACTTACTGTTAAGTATTATGATTGAGTTAAATGTCATGTTTCTCATATTGGCCTCGTTTGACAATGATCTTTAATTTCAATCTAATAATGGTAACAATTCTTGGTATTATGTTCTCCAAGCCAGCCATGTTGCAAACAAAAGAAAACACAATACCAATTTACCACCTTTACTAGAATAAAACTCGAACCATTCTGACATAACATCACCTAGTATTTTATAAAACTTACTATAGTACATTTAGATTAAAACCTATTAATGTCTATAGTTCCCTTTTACATAAAATCCATTTAAATTATTGTTTTCTCAAAAATAGACTGTGTATCTAAGCTAAACTAAAACATGTGGACAGAGTTCATGAACTCTGTCAACTAAGACAGGTTGACAGAGTTCATGAACTCTGTCAACTAAGACATGTTGACAGAGTTCATGAACTCTGTCAACATGTCTTTTAGTTGACAGAGTTCATGTCATCATTGTTAAATTACATAAGACTTAGTATAATACTTATAAATTGAAATCTATTCATGTCTTTAGTTTCCTTATACCTCAAGTCCATTTACATTGTTGTTCTATCAAAAATAAAATTGAACTATCTGAAATATGTTTGTATCTGAACTATCTATTGCCAAAGTAGATAATATAATTAATATCTGAACTCTGTCAACTTTGACGAGTCGACAGAGTTCATGAACTCTGTCAACTTAGACGAGTCGACAGAGTTCATGAACTCTGTCAACTTAGACGAGTCGACAGAGTTCAAAAGTAAAACAAGCCTACATACAACTTACAAATGTTCTTTCAAATTAAAATTAATGTTAATTTCTTTTCTAAACACAGCCAAATACAACAATTTAAAAAAGTACTCAAAAAATTTCTTTATATTTAAATTTAAAGACTCTGTCCAACTGGGCAGAGTCCATGGACTCTGCCCAGTTGGACAGAGTCCATGGCCTCTGCCCAGTTGGGTAGAGTGCAATATACAGAGACTATGGGAATTACAAAACGATTAAAAACAATTTATATAAACGGGAATTAAAAGGATTTATCCACCTTACCTCTAAAACGCAGCCAAAACAAATGAGCACGACCTGAAATCTTTCGGACAACAGCGCAGATAAAATTTCTTCCACCCGGAACAGAGCAGCCGTAGCAGACGAACTGGGAGACCTGCATAAGATCAATAACATTTTAGCAACAAAAAATAGCGATAACAATCTTCAATAAAATACACAAGCCGAAAAACAGAAAAACGAAACGATACCTTCACCCACTGCAAACGCCGTGTCGATCTGCCACCACCCGCAACTTCTCAACGACGTTCGAACCCGCGCTGTGAAGCCCTACAAGCAAGCAGGAAACAGCAAACATATTACACATGCATCAAACAAAAAACAGCAAACAGCAAACAGCAAGCAGCAAGCAGCAAAATCAAGCAAGCAGCAAACAAAACAGAAAAACGAAACGATACCTGCGGTCTATGCCGAATCCTCCATGCGCGCCAGCACACTACCACTTAAAGCCGAAAAACAGAAAAACGAAACGATACCTTCAACCACCCGTAACTGTGAAGCCCTACAAGCAAGCAGGAAACAGCAAAAGTATAAGGCAAGCAGCAAACAGCAAGCAGCAAGCAGCAAGCAGCAAACAGCAAGCAAGCAGCAAACAGCAAACAAGCTGCAAACAATATGTTGAATACCTGCAGTCTATGCCGAATCGTCCCTGCGCACCAGAACACCACCTCTTACTAGCAGCAAGCAGCAAGCAGCAGACAGTATAACTTGCATGCAGGGTGGCTAAACAACGAACGCCGTAATTACACGCAGGCTTACAGGTCGACAACACACGCCGTCGACCAATAGGGAAGCTAACAGGCGACAGGGCAGCGGGGTGACGGAGCGGACAAGCGACAGGGCAGCGGGGTGACGGAGCGGACGAGCGACAGGGCAGCGGGGTGACGGAGCGGACAGACGCCTACCAACCCGAAAGGGGTCCACAAGATCCCACGATAATGACGGGAGAGGGGCCGGGACAGAGCTTATATGCCGAATAATTGTTCGGCCGAATAATTGTTTGGCCGAACAATTATTCGGCCGAATAAGTGTTCGGCCGAACAATTATTCGGCCGAACAAGTGTTCGGCCGAACAATTATTCGGCCGAACACTTATTTACACCGCCGTGAGTTTTCTCCGTCCGGCTAGCCCATGGCACATATTCCGAGGCCTCCGTTATGTTTGACGGTGGCCCGTTAAAGATTATTCGGTCGAATAAATACTATATTATTCGGCCGAATAACGTTAATTATTCGGCCGAATAATTAACGTTATTCGGCCGAATAACATATGCTAGAGTTCTTACCCCGCCGATTCTCACCAAAGTGTTACCCACCTTCGCATTTCCACCCTTAATTAATTACAGTCATCATTGACCCCACTTGGTCAATAATCATAAAACTTTACAATAACATAAAACATAATGTTTTTCTCATAACATAAAATGTTCAGAATTTGGGTATGTGACAGTGGGGCGAGAGAGAGGGGGGATAGAGTAGGCAAAGCTAGTGGGGAGAGTGGGTGAGAGTAGAAGATCAAGTGGGAGTGAGCCTGAGAGAGCAAGAGGTAGAGTGAGAGTGAGCATGGGAGAGAGAGGGGGGGGGATAAGGAGGGGGATATAGAAAGAGGGAGTGGGTGAGGGATAGGGTGAGAGGGTGAGAGGGGGAGGGGGAGGGGGAGGGGAAGATAGAAAGAGGGAGGGGGTGAGGGATAGGGTGATAGGGGGAGATAAGGGGGGAGAGAGAAGGGGAGGGAGAAGGTGGGAGAAGGTGGGATAGGGGGGAGAGTGGGGCAAAGCGAGGGGAGTGAGGGAGGGAGAGGGAGAGAGAGGGAGAGGGGGGGTAGATGAGAGTGAGAAAGAAGGGGATAGAGGGTTGGATACAGAGTTAGGGGGAGAGAGAAGGGTGGAGAGGGGCGATATCATGGGAGAAAGTGGGGATATCGAGAAAGAGGTGGGGTGGTGTTATGATGTTTTGGCAGAGAGAAAGAGGTGGGGGTTATGGGTTGGTTGAGTAGAGAGAGGGAGAGAGAGAGATGGGGGGTGAGGAGGGTGAGGATGTGGGTTATTAGGGGTGGGGAAGAGGGGGGTTCAAGGATAGAGAGAGAGAGAGAGAGAGAGGGAGGTGGGGGGTAGCGATTTAGGGAGGATTAGAGAAATTAAAGAGAATGGAGGGTATATGGTGGGGGGAGAGAGAGAGAGAGAGATGGGGGGTGTTTTATGGTAGTGGGAGAGGGATTAGAACAAATATAGATATAGAGAGAATAGATTAGGGGTAGGTGGAGTAGGAGAGAGAGAGAGAGAGAGAGGGGAGTGAAGGGGATGGTTATGGTTAGTGAGAGTAGGAGGGGGTTTAAAAAGAGATAGGGGTTATTAGGGATAGTGAGAGGGAGAGAGAGAGGGGAGGATTAGGGGGTTGGGGAAGAAAGAGAGGGATGGGGGGATGAGGATGAGCTACTGGGTTTATAGTGGGGAAGGGAGGGAAGAGTAGGTTAGGAGTATGGGAAGAGAGAGAGAGTGGGGGTTATGGTATAGAGGGGGGGGGTGTTTCCACATATATACACCTGGGTAAAGTGGCTGAAATATTCAAGCCACTTGGTGTGTCCTTGGGGGGAATTCTCGAGTCAAGTACTATCACTTTATATTGACTCCTCCGTTTAGGCTAACTCTTAACAAAGCCAAGGGTTGTAGACCCTAAGAAATTTTGCTAAGGATTTTAGTTCGTAGATCTTAAAATGGAAGTAAGTTTTTTAGGAGTTTTGAGGATAAGATGCTAAAACAAGACTATTGCAAAATAATGAGTTATATCAACAATGTAGCATATAAATATCTAACATAAACAACAATAAGATGATATTAGGAAAATAAAGGTATTGTTGTAAAGTCGATCAGTGCAAAATGGTGTCAAAATAAATGTTGCTAAAAGTATTTTTTTTCCAATTGTATCTAGATTACTTTTAAGTTATTATGATGAGTGCATTACAGGAAGGGGTTTCCGACATACCATAAAGTACGTGGAATATGTCTGAAATTTTCCAATGTGGTTCTACACAAGAAAATGTGGGCTAGATCGAAGTCATGGGGATGTGTCCAAAACTACACCAATCAAGGGTGTAACCTGATAAGACCCTGTGGTCACTATCTAGTTGTTCCTGCTTTCTTTAAATACTTTTCCCATAGAAGGTAAATACCATGTTTCCGGATTTCTGTCTATTTAGGGGATTTGATTTTTATTAAAAGTGTATTGTTAATTAGATGTGAAAAGTTATGAATTGCACGACCTCTTTCTGATTTTCCCAAGATCAGACTAGCCTTGAAACTATTCTACAATGGATAAGAGCATACTTGGGGGAAATGCAAATATTAATTCTAATTTTGAAATAAAATGATATTGGATGTGAAAATAAATTAAATGAACTTGAATAAAAGACTATTGTACTAATTACTACTAACTATATGTCAACTTTCGGATCATCCACCACTAATCGACAAAGCCTTTAGGTGGTGGCGAGAGCATACTTTGTGGCAACGAGTCAGGTTCATTTATTTACTTGCAAAATAAATTTGAACTAACTAACTAAATTACCCTTGAACAAAAAAGGAAAACTACTCTAAGGGTTAGTACTGAAAAATAAAGTAAAAAGGGAAAGTCACACCAAAAATGGAGGCGATACAGGTTCCCCCAATCAGGGAAAGGGTGTGGGCGGTGTGTATCCCACATGATTATTTTATTAATGGCTTTTTAAAATTATTAAATAAGTCCTCTTTATCCTTATAAATTAGGATTAAAGAGGTTACAAAAAAAGAGATTGAAAAAGGAACTTTTTGGAGAGGGCTTTAAGGAGGCGCTTTGGAAGGATCAAATCTTGAAATTTTCTCCAGCACTTCCGCTTGACCTATCTATAAATGACATAAATCAACAAGATGAATTTTTTAAAATTTTAGTGGTTTAAAAAAAATAAAAATAAAAATCTAACACTATTTAGTACTTGGAAAAATATTGGAAAAATTGCAAATTCAAGTACGAAAACCATAGATCTAAGCTTTAATATTATGAATGAAGTAAAGCACTAATCTATATATTTTCAATAACAAGTAATATTATGAATGAAACTCTAAATATGATGTATACTTGTAATCATATGAGGAACCAATAACCAAATAACCAAAAAGTAGATTTTAGATTAAGAGAAAGAAGGTGAAGAATCCCAGAAACTAGAATGAAGAAGCTTAAAAGTTCTTTTCTTTTGGTGGAATGTAGAGGGTGTTTGTCCTTGAAATAATTTGAAAATAAGGAGGATTCAAGTGATCTCCTTCTCCTCTCCAAGTAAGGCTACCTACAAGCTTAACAATCCTTGCTCAAAACCAATGGTTAAATGAGCGTATTTGAAAACAATAGAAGATTAGAAAGCATACATATCAAACAAGAATACATCCATCTCCAATAGACATACCACTAGAAAATAAATAGGAGTACAAATTAAAAAATAATGCACCCTTACCCTACTGGAACTTATCTTCCCTATGTAGTCCCACAGCTTATCTAATGGAAGCAAGAAGAATTTAAGAAATATTATACCTCATAAGCATTTGAGAACAAAGCATCCACACATGAAGAACACTACACCAATGATGAGCCTCCAAATCTTTCTTAATTCATAAACAATACAAAAATGATCATATATATTTTTAGCAGAGCTTCATTACATCCATCTCTCAAAAGAGGAGGAAAAGCTTTCTTTTATAGGGAAAAAGACCTTCAAACCCTTTGAGGGAGAAATTCCCAATGGAGGAGGTGGATTGGAGGTTCTAGAGAGAATGGAAAGTGACTTTAATGTGAGAAATGGGGCTGAAACCTCGCATGAGGTGTCCCAAACACTCATGGGAGGTTTCCATATGTCAAATAAAGCTCCAACAACTCACCCTCATGGGGAATTGCACCCTCTCTTGGAGAGAATCTCTCCTCAAAATTAGAATACACTGAAATCCACATTATGAGTTGGTAAAGATGCTCCAACAACTCATTTATTGACCCAGACACAATGCCAACTGACTTGGACACCTAAGAGACAAACTACCAGTAATTTAGGAATTGGATTTTCTCCAAATTTCCCAATTAAATGATTAAAAAATCATTTTCAAGAGGAAATCAAAATTAGTGATTGAAGATCACTAATTTGACTCTCAAAAGTGGTTTTAGGGGTTAAGTCGAGGATATGGGTCAAAAAATGAGAATCCCCATCACAAATTTGGCCCACTAGACCCACTTTTATGAATTTTTGAAATTTGACAATTAAAATACACCTTATTGGTGATTTTATTAAAAAACTAAAAAACTAAAAAAATCATGGGGGGACTTTGTGCATGTTCATGAAACTATGGGATTATGAATAACCTCATAATATAAATAGACTCAAATCTTGAAAATTCAATACCATGGTATTTAATAACCCTCTCAAGGCATAGTCATCACGTTCACCACCCCAACTTTGGAGGATTTTGAGTGAAAAACTTGAAAATTATGTGTCGCTAAAAAGTATCGCATAATTAACAAGGAAAAAACACTCTAGGGTGATTAGTTTGATGACTAAGTCTTAACCACGTCTTAGCAAGGCCAATCCTTTTACATAAGGTCATCATGCTACACCATTTATTGCAATTCCTAGAAGTGGGTGTGAACATGCGAAAAATTTAAAAAGGGCCAAATGGCCTGTATGAACTTCTGATATTGAATTATGAATAACTGACTTGTTCATTCTTTACAGTCTCACCTGAAATCCAATTAAGTACAAATTAGTAGGAAACAGGTTTTTAAAGGGTTTTGGGAGAGTGAGAGGAAGGTTAGGGTTAGATAGAGAGAGGGGTGCTAGGGGGTTGGGGAGAGAGAGATAAGTGTGGGTGTTTGGGGTAGGTGGAGTAGGGGAGAGAGAGAGTGGTAGAGGAGATTAGTAAAGGTATGGGAGGGAGAGATAGAGTGAGAGAGGGGTCTAGTAAGGTTTGGTGGGGGGGTAGAGAGAGGGAGAGAGAGAGAGAGAGATAGCAGGGTAGAGGGGGGTTAGTGGTATGGGGAGGAGTAGAAAGGTTTGTTTGTGAGAGAGGGATATATAACTAGGGGGTGGTGGGATTTTAGGGTGTGGGTGATTAGGCATAGGGGAAAGACATGATTGGGGGAGAGAAAGAGATAGAGATTAGAGTGGGGGAGTAGGGTTTTAGCGATAATTACAGTAAATAGAGAGAAATGAGTATAGGATGGGGGAAGAGAGAGAGAGAGAGAGAGAGAGAGAGAGAGAGAGAGAGAGGTGGAGGTTAGGGAGATATATGGGTGGTTAATGGTAGTGTGAGTGAGAGAGAGCGGGGGTTGTGAGGGGGTTTGGAAGAGAGAGGGGTGGGGTTTCAGTGTATCTAAAGGAGTAGAGGGGTCATATTTTGGGTTTTGATTTGGGGTAGAGAAAGAGATAGACATCAAGGGGGGTGGGGGTTAGGTGTTGTTAGAGGAGTAGAGATAGAAGGGGGTGTTAAGGATATGGTGGAGAGAGGGGGGGTAGGTGAATGAGTACGGGAGAGAAAGAGAGTGAAAGAGAGGAGGGTAGACAGAAGGAGAGGAGGGAGGGGTAAGTGGCAGGGGGAGGAATGTGTATGTGTGTGTGTGTGTGAGAGAGAGAGAGAGAGAGGTATGATTATGGGTAGGGGGAGGAGGGGATTTGGGGTAGAGAAATGGATGAATATAAAAGGGGCTAGGGTTTGGGGAGGAGTAGAGCAATTAGAGAGAAGGCGCTGTAGGTGAGGAGTGGGGGCGATGAGGTTAGAGATAGAGAGAGATGGGGGCGGGGGTTGGTGAGTGGTAGAGGGTAGGGGGATTAAGATAGACAAAGATAGAGGGAGGGTTAGTGTTATATAAATAGAGGGGGGGAGATAAATGGGTGGGGTTAGGGGGTAGTTTGTGAGAGAGAGAGAGAGATGGGGTTAGTAAGGGTTATTTAGAGGAGGAGGGGAGAGAGGGAGGGGGGTTTACTGATAGGGGGAGGATTAGGTGGGTGTGTGTGTGTGTGTGAGAGAGAGAGAGAGAGAGAGAAAACAGGGGGTGGATGGTGCATGGTTTGTTAGTTTTTTTGGGGAGAAATAGAGAGTGGTAGGGGTTAAGGAACTACAAAGAAAAATCCAAGTAGTAGAGGTTATAAAATATGCTCCTCTAAAGAGAGCCCAAATATCCATCTATAGAAAAGGTCACTAGCAGAGGCAAGCGGGTGGAGGTTTTAGTAGATGTTTTTCTTTGGTACTTTTACACATATAAAACACACTGGTGATGATCAAATACAAATCCAGCGATAGAGAAATAAACCATGTGGAACTGCAGTGGAAAACACTATTGTCCCTTGAGATGTCCTAGGATTAATTTGGTACATTCCAGGGCATTATGAGGCTCAAATTTGAAATATTTAGAGCTAAACATGTGGTAAATATGTTTTAATTTCGCATATTTCTGGTCATAATATTTTTGAAAGGGTTTTCGAAGGAGTTTTTTTTGCAAAGGGAATTCTTTTTATAAGATATTTTATTTCCTATTTCTTTCCAAGGAATACATTCAAATATTTTTTTTCTAAGGCATTTTTTTTCCAATGTATTTTTGCAAATATTTCTTTTCAAGGTGTTTTTTTTCCAAAATGGTGCTTTTAAAAAGTTTTTATTCCAAAGTATTTTGTGCAAAGAAGTTTTTATTCCAAGTTATTTTTTCAAAGGATTTGTATTTTTCCTTCCTATTTCTTTGAAAATGTTTTTTTCAAAGAGTTACTTTCCCAAAATATTTTTGCAAATGAGTTTATTTCTTTGAAAGGGGTTTTTTCAAAGTATTTGTTTTTCTACATATTTTTGCAAAAGAGGTTTTTTTTACAAAGTATTTTTCTAAGGGGTTTTTTCAAAAAGTTGTTCTCCCAAGTTATTTTTGCAAAAGAGTTATTTCTTTGCAAGAGTTTTTTCAAAGAAATTTTTTTCCTAGGCATTTTTTCAAAGAATTTTTTTTTCCAGTGGTTTTACAAACAAGATTTCTTTAAAAGGTGTTCTTATTCTTTTCCAATGGGTTTTTTCAAAGGTGATTTTTTTTTTTTTTTTCCATGTGGTTCACTTTAATCGGCTTAGCCTACCGCTACATCCACGAAATAATTTCTGACGGACCCGCCCCGAAGGAGTTTCCGCCCTGCGGCCGCTGCGTGCCTAACCCCAAGAGGGTCTATGAGGATGGATCCCGTGACCTCGCATGCTGGGAGGCCTAACTTCCGAGAACACAACCGATCGAGCTAACTCTTGGGGCCAAAGGTGATTTATTGTCAAGGAGTTCTTATTTCTTTCAAAGAAGGTTTTTTTCAAAGGAAATTTATTTCTAAGGAGTTTTTCTTCAAAAGACTCTTACAAGATTTTGATAAGCTAAAGTAAATTTCAGTTCATGTGTTTATAAATTCCGTAACTGTTTTTAAATCTTAATTTTGGTTTTTTACTATAAAGTGACGATTCTTTAATTTATCATTCATAGATTAAACAATCATGGGAAGTAAGAGAAACTATAAAAGAAAATATGATCGTAAATGTGATGATGATGATGATAATAGAGAAAAAAAAAAACTCAAATATCATGCCAACAAAGCAAGCCTTGCAGAAATGCAAGCGACAATTATTGAAGATATAAATACAGTTTTACATGATAATGTTGAGGAAATGGAAATTGAAAATAGAGTACACGAAGAACAAATTGAAGTTGAAGAGACCATTGTTGAAGATGTAAATAATGATTTACATACTAATGATGATGAAGTCAATATTGAAGATCAAGTTCAAGATCTAGAAATTGGACCAGATACGTATATATCATGTATTTTCAAAATTCATTTTTTATAATGAATTGTATTTTTGGATACATGTTAAATTAAATTTAACTTAATGTATAGGTACTTTCACCATTGCTGATGAAATGTTAGAAAACATTGATCGCAACAAATATGGAAAAAAAATACCCATACATGCTGCACGATATCGTGCTCAAAAATTTTATGATGATGTTCTGAAGAATTATTCAATAACAGGGAAACCACAAATTTTGAGATGTTTATTAGTGACCAAGAAGTTAGAAGATGCTATGTCATTATTGGGTATTCATAAGGGGACCAAAGAGTCGAAATTGAAACATAATGTAATAGAAAATATAGGTGATGCAATAAAAAAATTTGGAAAATCCAGGAAGAAAGATATCAGTGCTGCATGTAGAGCAATTCATACAGCAATTGTTTCAGCTAGTACTAAACAAAAACATTTGACAACAAAACTAGCAAAAGCAGTTGGAACCTCAAGAAAGACATTATACAAACATAGCAAATTCAGAATGGAAATAGATGAAAATGATGAACTTGCTTGCTGGGCAATTATTTGTAGACAGCCTTACAAAGATAGAATTGGAGCAGGTGTTAAAGATATTGTACGGGAATATTGGTTGGCACATGCTCGAGTTTCACCAAATTCAAGGGATGTGATATGACAAAGAGTATCACAAGGAGTATATGAAAGCAGTCCAAAACATATAATGGATATGACACAAGTACAATTGTTCAATAAATTCAAGGAAGATCATCATGGAATTAATGTGTTAATAACATGTGTGCAACAAAAACCATGGTATGTTAGGCCTATTACTATACGTGACACATGTTTTTGCCATTATCATGTGCAATTTCAATTATATTACGACACGTTTCTTGAATTTGGTAAAACAATTTGGACGAATTCACCACCTCTGCCCATAGTACGTGAATTCATATCTCAAACTCTATGTGAGAGAGATCACGATGAAGTATTTTATAATAAGAAATGTGTCAATGGAAAACATTGTCATCGTTGTGGAAATATCGTCTTATTCCACAATAAATATCCTATCGATAATGATCACTCGCTATCAAATGTAACCGTTGATTGGAGAAGATATGAATACATCAGTTATGCTACAAGTTCTAGTGATGCACATTCCAAAAGAATTGATTTGCGAGAAGATAAAATATGTGTGACAGATTTTCTCAAGAAATTTGAAAGTGAAATTTATAAATACACCAAGCATTCACATAGAGCACGATGGAAAGATCTTCAATTCAAACAATCTCGTGAAATTTTTTCACCAGGAACAATTTTGTCAGTGGTTGATTTTGCAAAAAACTACACATTTGCTGCACAAAAAGAGATACAGAGTGAATACTATCATTCTGACCAAGTTTCAATATTTTTCCATGTCCTATATAGACATTCTCAACAGGATGTTGATGGCATTGAAAGCACGTGTGACAATCGAGATGTGATTAAAGAATATCACTTTTATATCAGCGATGATCGTATGCACGATACACATTTTGTTCAGCATTGTATTGAAAGTATTTTCTACAATTCACTAAAAGGACGTGACGTTAAATTCAATGAACATTGGATATGGTCGGATGGATGTGCGAGACAATTTAAATCTTTGCGATCATTTTATTGGTTATGTCGACTTCATAAATCATTGAACATTAAACATCGCTGGAATTTCTTCTAAACTGGACATCGAAAATGTGAACATGATGGTGCAGGAGCATGCATAAAAAGATCACTTCGAAGATGGAAAATGAACCATTCTTTTGCACTATTTCATTCAGCTATAGATGTTTTCCAATGGTGTAAATCACATCTAAGCCATGATTATAATCAACAATCAAAAGATGTGCATAGGTATGTACACGATTTTTTAAATTTATATTAATTGTCTTGATTTAAAAAAGTGCACACTAACATTTAAGTATATGTACACGAACATCAAAAGTTGTCATTTGTGCAGGTTTTTTTGGCTTTTTGGGGTCCAAAATATAAATAGATCAATACCATATGACGCTAACACCATACATGGGACTAGAGATTTTCACTCTATTCAAACAAAATCCTTCCAAAACGTCTTTGCATTTGACAGTAGAAAGCAATCATGCTTTTGTCATATTTGCACTAAAAATGTTGAATCTACATAAGTTTGTGAAAACATAATGAACAACTACGTAAAACATTGGAAACACACAGAGATTAATCCTAAAGGAAAAATGCCACTAGCAAGAGTAGAAGAATTAGAATCAGAAGAAATAGCAATATCATCTGATGGGGACATAATTTCAGATCTTGTTAGAAAAGATAATGATCTTACAACTGTTTTGCCGATTGTTCATTCTTGTCCATCACCTTATATACATGTATATTATTTAATTTAATTGATTTAAAAATCCTAAAGCCAATTGTAGTTTGCACAAGGGATGTTTTCGCTGTGATTGCACCTATAGACAACAATGAAAATCTGAATTATTATTTGATGCGATGCATTGAAGAAAAGATGAAGTTATTGGAAGACTACAATGACAACGGATATACATACGAGAGAGGATCCATCATTTTAAACGGCTATTTTTTTCAGCAGACCCATATGACTAAAAATTATGTCTACTTTCAGGATTATGAACTTGATGTTATATGTTGTCAATATAGTCATTTAGTATGTGCATCTCGAATAAAATTGGTACAAGTTTCATCGAAAAAAAATAAAAAAAATAAAAAATGGAAATTGTTTAAATATGACCATGAACGAATAATTGAAGATGGCATTCCATTGCGATGTTTTTAACTACATCAAAAATTAATCGATCAATTTTTTTGTCCATGTCCATGTCAAATGTTGTGTACAATATATTTTTTTCTTTCAACTATGTCCATGATCTTGAATGGGAACTAGAATAAGAGTTTAAATTATCGTATTCTAGTATGCTGAAATGAATTCAAAACTTATTTGGTAATGAAAACTTTAATGTGTAATTTCATCTTAATTCTATGTAAAGTACTTTATTCGGATCCCCATATGTCTATTAGACCACTTAAGGGATGAGATAACGGATGTGGTTGTCCGCACACTCCGTCCGAATCTTTACTTTAAAATATCACTTGTGTAAGTTCACATAACTGAAATCATGGCAAATGGAGATAACGATCATTTGATTTTTAATCACAAGCAAGGATTCCAAGATTATGAAGCTTATGCTAAATTAGAGCAATGATTATTTACAACAAATCGATGGAAATTCATCAAATTGTTTTCTAAAATCATTGCTCTAATTTAGCATAAGCTTCACAATCCTGTAATCTTTGCTTATGATTAAAAAACAAAAAATCGTTAAATCCCCATTTGCCATGACTTCACCCGCATAAAATGTACCTAACATTGAAAATAGTCCAATCATTAGTTAAAAATTGAAAATATGAATTTCATTTATACAAATTTCAATTTATCATTTATATAAAATTCAACTTTTATGTTGAAACCAAAATTCTATATATCAAACTTGAACATTCTTTCTTAACATTCCTAACATTAGATTGCACCTATCAAAACTTTCTAACATTCATTTTTAACATATTCCTAACATTCCTATCAAAATTTGAACCTAACATTCATTTTTAAGCTTTCTAACATTCATATTTCTATCAAAACTTCCTAACATTCATAAACTTCCTAGCATTCCTAACATTCATTCTTAACATTCATTCATTCTTAAAATTCCTATAAAAACCTAACATTCATTCATTCTTAAAATTCCTATAAAAACTTAGATTGCAAATTCATAAACATTAGATTGCACCTATCAAAACTTAGTAATATTCTTAAACTTTCTAGAACATTCCTATTTACATATCCAATACTGAAAATATTTTACATCCTAACAAACTCATAGATTTTACATCCTAACATTCATTCATCATTAACTTCCTAACATTTTAAACATTCATCCTAACAAACTCATAGATTTTACATCCTAATTCATTCATCCTTAAAACTTCCTAACATATTTAACATTCAACACTTCCTAACATTTATTCTTAACATTCCTTACTCCTAACTTTAGACTCATAGATTTTACATCTTAACTCATTCATCCTTAAAAATTCCTAACATTTTTAACATTCCTTACTCCTAAATTTAGACTCATAGATTTTACATCTTAACTCATTCATCCTTAAAACTTCCTAACATTTTTAACATTCCTTACTCTTAACTTTAGGTTGCACCTATCAAGACTTAGTAACATTCTTAAACTTCCTAACATTCCTATTTCTATCAAAACTTTCTAACATTCCTATTTACATATCCAACATTGAAAATATTTTACATCCTAACAAACTCATAGATTTTACATCTTAACATCCATTCATCCTTAACTTCCTATCATTTTAAATATTCATCCTAACAAACTCATAGATTTGACATCCTAACTCATTCATTCTTAAAACTTCCTAACATTTTTAAAATTCAACACTTCCTAACATTCATTCTTAACATTCTTTACTCCTAACTTTAGATTGCACCTATTAAAACTTTTTAACATTCATTCATGAACACTTCTTGACATGCTTAACATTCCAACTTTAAATTGCACGTAGATCAAAACTTCCTAACGTTTTTAACATTCAACACTTCCTAAAACTTCCTGACATTCATTCTTAACATTTTAAACATTCTTGACCCTCAACATCCATTCTTAATATTCCTTACTCCTTACTTTTGATTAGACCTATCAACACTTCCTAACATTCATTCTTAACATTCAACACTTCCTAACATTCATTCTTATCATTTCTAACTTTAGATTGCACCTATCAAAACTTCCCTAAATTTCATTCTTAGGGATTCAACACTTTTCTAACGTTCATTCTTAACATTTCCTAACATTCATTCTTAACATTTTCTAACTTTAGACTGCACCTATCAAAACTTCCAAACATCAATTGTTAACATTCCTATAAATTTTACATCTACATACATACATAAATTTAATAATACATACATTCATAAACATGCAAAAACATATTCTAAACATTTATTACACCAAATATGCTAAATAATTAACAAAAAAAAGTACATCATTTAAAGCAAATACAAAATATATGTAAGTTCAATGTAAATGTATATAATCCTCAAAAAACATTCATGAACATGTCAGTTCAATATACATATGTAGAATCCAAAAATAAATCTCCTCGATGTCCAAAACAACTACAATCTATATATCAACAAAAAATGAAGAAGTCCACCACTATCCTCCACTAAGGCCTCCCCTTGGACTCAACCCAACCTGCAACATATATAAAAGTAGATTATGAATATCATAAATTATTTAAACAATTTTTTAAACTAAATTACAAAAATTAAAATATTAAACTTATATATCAAAGAACAATTCAATTATTAACAAAATTACATCAAATTCTCTAAATGCATGTACACCACTGTCCTCCACTAGAGTCTTCCCTCTATCTCCAAAAGATCGAAGAGACTCAAGCTGCAACATGTATAAAATCAATTTATGAATCTCATAAATTACTTAAACAAATTTAAATTAAATCCAAAAAAATTAAAATATTAAACTTATATCAGAGATCAATTCAAGTGTGAAAAAAATTACCTCTGTGCCAATATTCGCATTCAGCAAAGAACCTATATCTCTCCCCTAAAATTTAAATTGTGTTAATAAATACAATATAATGCAAACAAAAAAAAAAGTAATCAATTAACTTAGAACTGAAACAAAAAAAAAAAATTAAAATCATTAACTCATAAGAGATGGTAAATCATCTAATAAGTTCGTATCTAAAGAAACCTACATGGATAAGTCAAATTAACAATAAGATGCATAGTTAAATTAAAATTCAAAAAAAGGATAATATATTCAAACATAATTATAAATATGTAAATAATAAATATACCTCTCCAATATGCTCTACATTTTCTACATTTTGACTAGTGGAGAGTCGAAAAGAATCATCATTCTGGAAAACTGCAACCAATAAACATTTACATAATGTACTTATTACTATACATTAAAAAATACATAATATCATTCATATAATGTAACAAAAAGTTCAATTCAAAATGAATAAAATATTAAATAGGCGATCATATCATAATCAACAAACCTCTCCTAAACTCGATGTGTCATTGGATATAACATTTGACGCTATGTCATGACAAACCTTGGCATAAGCCTTGAGATCTCCAATGCTCATTCCATCTACCTCATCATTAGTTTTGTAAACAAACTTTTGATGAACAATGGCACAAGCCCTCTCTCGAACGAATCCCACATCTACTCCAACTTATGCTGACGATAAACCATCTCCAACAAAATCCCTTGCAGTTGTCCCATGTTGGGATGTGGGATCCATCTCTGATCTTAATGCCACAAGTCTGGGTGGGCGAGACATCTAGGGTGGAGATCGAAGAGTTGTAGGGTCTCTAAGAGCACCTTTTCGATCATATATTTGACCCTTTTCCACTCCATAAAATTCAAAATGAACATCAATATAGTCTGGATTCATATTTAAAAAGAACTCCGCATAAAAAAATCTAGCAAAATATTGAGAAACCTCATCTTTCCATGGAAACCAACCATAGGCTGCAAGGAACCAATCATATAGTAGATGTGCAAGTTCAGGGTGCTTGAAATATTGCACTTTCAACATTTCTCGCTTTAGACCTTCTTTGAAGTTAAACATTGATTTGGCCTATTCTTTTGTCACTCTCTCCTTCACAACAGCCCACTTGTCTGGACCCATCACTTGTTCCCTTTATCTTCGCATCAAATCAACAAAACCATTCGTAGTTGTTCCGAGCTTCCCATATGCCTCAATGAATTTTTGCAATGATCCCAAAACAATCTCCAAACTTTGTTTACTCTCTAGAGGGAGATCCATAGTAGATAAATTTTTTTCCAACTTGTCGTAGTGGGATCTATAACTTTCAAGAGTCATTTGATGATCACCACTTTCCCATGGAAGCTCCTCAGGTAAATCAGATGGATACGTTGTAATGGGTGTACAACCCTCAGTTAGTTCAACATATTGCGTCCTGGCTCGACCATCATCACCATGTGTAGAATGACAAGCCTCTTGGGAACCTTCCTCTGTACCCACATCCATCTCCCTTGCTCGCTCTTCCTCCCTCTCTGTAGAATTACGAGCATCTTCTGAACCATGCTCCGCTTCAAATAAAATCAAAGTTATGTGTAAACATGTACAAACTTTGCGTACACACAAAAAAATAGTTTGTACATATATTAAAAGATTGATTTTCATACCAACAGAAGGTCGAGATCGACGTTCTCCCACAGAAGATAAAGGGGAATCATCTGTACCCCTATCGCCTTGTCGATGATCGAATGAATGTGAACTATACAATAAACTTGAATCTCGAGGGGAAGTTGACAACCTCTGATTATCAATTGAAACACCAACTCTAGAAGAATGTGAAGACCTCCTACGCTTTCGCCTCGAATACTCCTCTCTTTCCATTTGATATAATGTCTACACTTACACAAATATCAACTCATTACATATTCAAATTCTACATGTTAATTCTACAAATTCTAAGACCTAGCTGCTAAAGAGACTAAGTTATTTAATAAGGACCTAGATTTACCTAATATCATCTAATAGTTTTTAAAATGAGTATAGCTAATATTGTTGGATGTATGAGGAATTAATGTACCAATATTCTAAGTGTTTTTTATGTTTAAAATGAATGGAACCAATATAGTTAAATACTAAGTGAAGGGTTCATTTCTTTATGTCAAAGAATGAGTTCATGAACCTGTTAAATTTTAATTTAAATCTTATTAATAACTTAATTGATATTTTAATAATTTAAACTTAAATTATATCTACAAATATTTTCATTATTCCATAGAATCATAAAAATTTGACGATTCATGGTATTATGTTTCGCGAGTTTGCAATGTTTCCATATATTTGTGGCATGAACTCAATACTAGGTGGACTAATATCATTGCATCACTATTAATGTAGAAAAATTATTAATGAGTCTCATGTTTCCATATATCTATGGCATAATACTCTAATGTTTTGATATCAATACCTTCTAACAAGGATTCCCTAAATACATAAGATTAATGTGTACACATGACATTCATAAAACAGTTGTTTGGTGCATAATACAATTGAGTTTGTTGTTTTGGAAGGCCAGGGTTTTTTACAATTTTTCTATGTAGTTTGATCTGTCCACATGGACAGAGTTCATTCTGTCCATGAACTCTATCCACATGGACACAGTTCATGAACTCATGTCCAAATTGGGCAGAGTTCATAAACTCATCTACAGTACGCACTAAGTTTGATTATAAATTTTTTACTTACTCCTTAATTCAGTAATAGATAAATTACAATCATAGAATATCGTTTCGGCATACCTGTTTTTCTTCTTTTACTGTTGAAAGCCAACCCCAAACCAAACTTGAGGGAACGAAGCCAAATGACCCCGACCACCGAAAAAGAAAACGCCACTTGCAACCAAACGAAACAAGATTAATATAAAATTTAACAAAAATAAAAAATAAAAATACAAAACTGCAAAGAAATTACCTGCACATTCAACCCCACGACGAATAACCACCAAATGAGGAACACTCCTCTAAATGCCGAACACTCCACCAATGGACACAGCAATGAACAGACGCAGCGAGGTGTCGAATTCCACTCCAAAATGAACAGACAAGCAAGGTGGTGAAGAAGGGGGTCGAAAGGAGGGGGAGATGAAAGGGTTAGCAGACCATGAACAGAAGTTGCAGGTTGGCGAAAGGGTGGCGTGGACGGGTCCATCCAGGAAAACGCGGCTAGGTGGTCGGAGCAAAAGCGAAATGGGTGGCGGTGGCTGGTCCACCTGTGGGTCTCACAACAATGTCCTATAGAAAAAATGCCAAAAAAAGGTTGCAGCCAAGGTTATATATAGAACCATTATTTGGCCAAATAATTATTCGGTCGAATAAATAAGAAAACGCCCAGTATTTTCCCCATCCAGCTATACCTTGCACACAAATCGAGGTCACTGTTAGTCCTAACGGTGAACCATTAAACATTATTCAGTCGAATAAACTATACCTTATTCGACCGAATAACAGAATTTATTCAGCCGAATAACAGAATTTATTCGGCTGAATAAATTTAGTTATTCAGCCGAATAACATAATTTATTCGGCCGAATAACGGAATTTATTTGGCTGAATAAATTTAGTTATTCAGCCGAATAAATTCTGTTATTCGGGTGAATAATGTCCACTATGTCTCTTTCGCACCTAATTCTCACAGAAGTGTTACCCAACTTCACGTTTTCACCCATTATCCTTATCACCTTGGACTACTTTGTTGTAGTAAACCATAACCATTTCAACTTCACCACCGACTCACCTAGTTCCTTCGACTAGCTTCTGGTATTCATTTGGAACTTATTCCATGACTCAAGTTGGATCTCAAAATTCCATCAACCCTCTAGGTTTGACTTCCCTTTCCTTTTCCGTGAAGGGATTCAAATCCCTTCAACAATTGTACACCAGCTACCTTCTATTCATTAGGTACTGTTATCACATATATAGTAGCTGGGATACCATATGTTTTATTCTAGATTCCAATACATTTTTGCAGCCAGTCCTTTACACTGAGATGGTTGAGATGAGCATCTATATTGGATCACTATTATGATTATGGACAACAGTATATTCCTATGCCATGACTAAGTCTCGGGAAACTCAGGTTTGATAACCGATGTAGCCATTTAGCCATTTACAGAGAAGTATGTATTTCCCAGAGTTGCAGCAGCAGGTTCTCAATGGACAGATGATGGTTCATATAGTTTATGCATAGAAAGGCATCTGACTCAAAACGTATTATCATGTGTTATGGTTATTATTTCTTTTATACTCATTCTTGTGGCATGTTTTGGCATTTGGTGTCATGATCTGGCAATCATATAGATATATGGACCTGGTTGTAATATTTATCTATCTATGTCCCTACTCATACTTAGAAGTTCCTGGTTATACTCATTAGTTTTACCCTCCTTAGGAGAATGGAGGTGATCATTCCTTCCATCCTATGGCTTGCTAGTGTTGGTTTCATTATTCACTTTCTCCATCCATCCATTACCTTCCCATTATGATATTATCCTTGACTTACTACTTGAACCGTGATATGGAGGACCTTCCCCCACTTTGGCCTCTTTGTTGGATGAGTTTCCCTGTTTATCTTGTGTCTCAGCTCTGAGTTGGTGAAAAAACTTGCTTTCGGTTGAGTTGGATTTCATCCTTAGTGGTGGAACTTCCGCGTTAGTCATTGGGGTTATTGTTGGATAAAACCTGAAACATATAGTACTACCATCATTACAATGTGTCTGGAAATGAAATGTAAGCCCATTCTAGAATGTGTTTCTTAACACACGTGAATGCAAGGCATGTGAAATTAATGAAAATCCAAGAATGTGTTTCTTAACACACACGGATCAAGGCTATGGAAATGAATGAAAGGCCTAAAAAGAAATGGTTTAATAAATGCTATATCTAATGATTGTTGTCCTCACTTGTAATGATCTATTCCTCACTAGCATGTGGGTTATCATGTGATATGAAGTAAAGGACAGCTAATTCTAAGTGTCCCCTAGAGTCTCAAGTTACAATTTTCCAGAAATCTAGTCATGGCGGCTCTATAAAAGATCCTCACGGAGCTGTATCAGCTTGGATGTGAGTTGTAGACCTCTGTCAAGGTCGAATAAACACTTCCTAGACTACTTATCCATTTGTGAGACACTGCCTTCCCTTGTGTTATTTGCTTGTTGAACATATGCCTTAGTGTGTATTCCCTTCTTCATATCCAAAGTGTCACTATGTCAAGTCAGTATAGTCATCCCTTAGCCTATCCTTGCAGTCTTTAGCCTTCACCCTTCACTAGCGAAATGATCACAGCCATGAAGTGAGTATAGTCTTGAAAGTCTAGTCTGAGCTATAATAATAAAAGACATTGAATACTTGGTTTTAGATCACCAAATAATTGATTACTATATGTTATCTTGCTACTTGAACTATTTGTAAATCATGTCTTAACCTTATAACACTTGCAGTAGGTTGATGTTAGCCTGGGTCATTTTATGGGTCATGTTGACTTGGTCAAACCTAGTTTGACCAAGGTCAACTACAGGACATGAGGTGGATAGACCTTGGATGATGCATATGGATGATATATAGTCTATTATAGGTCACCAGGTGGTTCCATGCATTGGTTACAGGTTTATGATGATGATCTGGCATTTTATTATATTTGATCATTTACAGATTATTATTATTTTTATATGTTCGGGCATATTTGAGATATTATATGATCATGCAAAGATCCATAGGGTGTATGAGTACACTCCTCCAGTAGATTTGGGCTCTCTGATTCCATTAAGACAGTTGGTTTTAAGTTCGAGGCAGTTACAGTTGATATTTTCCTCAGTTTATCATTCTGGTACATATTTTCCATTAAAAATGGCCTGTCATAGCAGTTTGATGATTTATTTTGTTCACCTAGGGTTCTACAGAGGAATTATGGGGTCCAACCACTTTTTTTTACTATTATTCCATACTGGTGGACATTATGGTGCAGTCATATTTGGCCCAGGATGGACAGGCAGAGAGTTACAGGCATTTTTATACTTTATAGAGGATTTACAGAGGCATAAACATGGTGAAAATGGCTACTTAGGAGATCGATTTGAGCTAATGAGGCAAGGAAATGGCATGGGAATTGTTTTGATGATGAGTGTGATGTCTTCCACCCCTTCCAAAGTAGTTTCAACATTCAGTGGGGCCCTCACACATTTCTCCGGCACATTTGGAGGTTTTATGGAGCCTTTGGAGGCTCACGACTTTACCAGAGGAGCACAATTTGGTGCTTGGTTTGGTCATATTTTATTATTGTTCCATGCGGACACACTATGGAGGTTGGATATCACCCCCTAGACCCACCATGAACGGGTTATTATGTTTTCCTAGTCACTATTGAGTGGGACGTCCTCCTAGAGTGACTTTGTCCATGTATTATGTTATATTTTTGAGTTGATCCATGTACTTTATGTTGAGCTCATCTCAACCGTTGATTAGAAATTTTATATCTTTTAATCTTAGCCATCCATTCAAAAGGTGGTTAGGGTTTTGGTAGCTCTTCTTCCTATTTAAAGGAGAGAGCTTCTCATTGTAAAGGGACTTTTGGCTCTTGGCTTCTGGAATAAAATGATATTTTTACAAACCCTTGTCTTATGGTTTTGGATGTCCATGGTGTTGATTGAAACTATTCTTCCTCTGCACTGAGGATCTTGGTGATTGTTTTGCACATATTTTTCTCCACATTTTTATCTACAGGTGAGGAGGCCGAATTGGTGAGGAAGGCGCATTGGTTGGGGAGACTCACCCTACTTCTTTCTCTTTGCTTCGTTGGTTACAGGGAGTATCACTGTGTTAGTACCTCTTACTCTTTGTGATTATGCTCGTCAGTTGTATTTACCTTCATTGTTGCTCTGTTGATTGAATTCATTTTTTCTTGGCATTGCAAGAAGAGGAGGGCGCACATGTGGAGCTGGGAATTTCTCGGGTGCAAGATAAATCAACAAATATTCATTTGATATTTGTGGGAGAAATCCTCAACATATTGGAAAAAATTTCCATCATTCATGTATGCTTGCAAGGTAATATTTGTATTCTTCTATCCTACCCATCTGTCATTTCTTCTTCAAACCCTCATTTAAATCCTTCAGAAAATTCCACAGCTCAAATGAATTGGTTAACAGCATAACCATTTCTAGGTTTTTAGGATCTTGCATTTATCTAGGTGGGTTCTCCAAAACATCATACTTGGAGGACTCCATAGGCCCATTTCACAAGGCACTAGCCTCCTTGAACCCTCACGACTTTTCTGAGAGTGTCTATTTACCTGTTGTTTGATCCTGTTTGTTGAGCTTGTGTCCTTTGATATTATCACATCCACGTATCAAGTTGTGCTAGAAATCCCTAATCCACAAATCCAATCTTTGGGTCACTTTCCCTATTTTAAGGGTCACGTTTCCCAAGGAAGCTGAATTCATCATTTTAATCTAGCACCCGAATCCTGGAATCATACTTAATTGTCGAGTCACTGTGTTTAATTAATTTTTTTCAATTCATATCTTTCCTAAGCCTCCACAGTGGTCTTGTTTCCTTAAATATAGGGTTCCATCCCTGTCACCTTACGTACCCTATCTGATTATCTTGATATGGTGATTGGGTTAGATCTCTCCTATCGAGCGTAGATCAAGGTCTCCCCCTTGTTATCTTGCCTTTGATAACTCAAGTGAAGGGTTCCTCAATTGGCATGACAACCAATTCTTCGGAGATCAAGGATCTCGAGGTTCACCACTCTAGTTTCCTATCCCCTCTACCATCCTTCTGGATCCATCTATAGGGGCAACTACAAGATTGGTGATAACAGGTACTTTGTTGACTAGTTCTCCTTCGACCATTTATGTCATTTGCTCTAATTTGACCCAAGTGTTGTCTGGGAGGTCATCGTCCCCTTCCAGATGGTTTCACATTTCCTACCACCAACAATCAGTCATACAAACGGATTCCCCTACATCACATTGCACAATCAACCTTATGATTACTTTATTATGCAATGCTTGTTGTTTACATTATACATTCGGTGCCACCATGCTTTAGTTAGTGCATAATTCCTTTATCAAATCACAATGTCGTATAATACTAAAATGTTCACTGGAAGGGACTTGGCCTTGATCTCCTCTCCATTCACCTCACCACCTAGTGGATTATGTTGCCTCTATCATTTTGTTGCATTGCACATTCATCCTTAGGATTACTTTATTATGCAACATTTGTTGTTTATATGATACATTCAGTTCCACCATGCTTTAATTAGCACATGGTTCCTCTATCAAATCGCAATCTTGTAGGGCCTTGGCCTTCATCTCCTCACCATGAACTATTGCATGATTACATCTTATATTTCAATTACAACAAAATGGGGTTCAAGAGGGATATCATAGAAAATCAGACCCAACATTCAGTAACAAATCTTCAAATCACAAAATATTACAACTAAAAAAACATTCATCCCAAAGGGCTTGGTACCATTAGAGAGACAATTTAACAAAAATGATATCCATGTTAAGCCTATTGTACAACCAAAAGAAGAAGTTGTTGAAGATGTGAATATTGGAATAGTATAGGATCCCAAATATATCAAATTGTGTAAGTTGTTTCCTGCAAAAGTTAAGAACATGTAATTAAATTTATTTAAAGAGTATATAGATGTATTTGCATGGAAATATGAAGATCTCAGAACCTATGACACATCTATTATCCATCACAAGATACCCCTCAAACCAAGAGTGAAGCCATTGAAACAAAAGATGAAGCAAACTAATCCTATCTTGTTTCCCATAATTGAAAAGGAGATAAGGAAGTTATTAGATGCCGAAATAAAAATTCCTTTAAGATAGTCAAAGTGGGTAGCTAATTTAGTACCAGTCAAAAAGAAAAACAGGGAAATCAGATTATGTGTTGATTTTAGAAACCTTAACAAGTGCTCTTTGAAGGATAATTACCCCATTCCCAATATGGATCATATTCTATAGAAAGTGAAAGGGGCTAATAGAATATCTATGATGGATGGTTTCTCAGGGTATAATCTGGTTGAAATGCACAAAGAAGATAGCGAGAATACTACTTTTACAACTCCATGGGGTACATTCATGTATGACAAGATGCCATTTGGATTGATGAATGCAAGAGAAACATTTCAGAGGGCCGTGCATATAGCCTTTGTAGGTGAAAGGGACAAGTTCATTGTTATCTATTTAGATGACATGACTAATTTTTTAAAAGAAAATGATGAACATTTTTCACACCTAAAGTAGACATTCAACAAATGTAGGAAGTATGGGTTGTCCCTAAACCCCAAGAAGCAGGATTTTTCCTTGCATGAAGGAAAACTATTATGGAAAATTGTTTCCAATGATGGGGTGAGGATTGATCCAGAAAGGGTTCCTGCCATACGATTGATAGATATCCCCAGGAATAAGAAATATGTTCAATCATTCATGGGAAAATAAACTTTCTCGGGAGTTTTATTCCTAACTTTCCAGGTTGATAAACTACATTACCAACATGCCCAAAAAATTCGATGATGTTAAATAGACCAATGAATCCAAAGGACATTTCCAATAGCTAAAAATTTCCTTAGGAGAATCCCCTATTTTAATAGGCCCCAATTATAATAAACCTTTATTGGTTTTCTCTTTTGCTTCAAAAAATACTATAGTAGTTGAACTCTTGCAGAAGAACCACGAAAGACATGAGCAACCCATATATTTTTTCAGCAAGGTTCCTAGAGATGCATAACTGAATTACAGTTTGATGGAAAAACAAGCCTATGCCATGGTCAAAGCGCTGAAATATTTCAGATGATACGTGCTTCACTCCCATGTGAGTTCTTATGTGCCACATACTACTGTGAAATATATTCTCATTCAAACAAACAATTAAGGTAGAATAGGAAAGTGTATTTCTAATATCCAAGAATATGACTTGGAAATCAATCCTACTAAACTAGTAAAAGGACAAGGACTAGCCAATCTATTGGATGAATCCAATTGAAAGGCATTAGACTTGAATTTCGTATGTGAACTGACAGAGGACAAAGGGTTTGAAAGTAAAGAAGATCCTCAAGGTAGGTGCATCAAAGTTGATCCCCAATTTATCGAGTCCCAATGGTACAAAGTCATTGTTTTCTACTTGATACATATTGAGTGTCTAGGTCACATGAATAAGGCCCAAGATAGATATTTAAAGCTTAAAGATGTTAAATATTGCATCCTAGATGAGTACCTCTATTGGAAATATCCACTGGGAATATTATGGAAGTGTATAATAGAAGAAGAAATCGAAGGAATGATCACATAGTTTCACAAGTGCATATGTAGAGGACACCATGTTTGGAGGGCCACGACTTATAAAATCCTCAGTGTAGGATATTATTGGCCAAATTTTTTTTTGATGCTAACCATATGGTAAGATCATGAACCGACTGCCAAATATTTTTAGGAAGGAAAAAGATGAAACTATTTCCTTTGAAGCTCATAAAGACATCCACTCCTTTCCAACAATGAGGACTATATTTTATTGCAGAGATAAATACCTAGTCCAGTAGCCAACATAAGTGAATTCTAATAGCCACTGATTAATTCTCCAAGTTTGTAGAGGAGATCCCAACCAGATCAACAAATGACATAGTGATCATTAAGTTTCTTGAAGAAAACATATTGGCAAGATTTGGATGCCCCAGAAAGATCATTGATGACAATGCATAGGATTTCAGATCAGTCAAAATGATAGAATTATGTCAAGCATATAACATTGAGTTGGGACATTCCACTCCATACTATGCACAAGGACATGGATTGGAAGAATGTTCTAACAAAATTCTACTTAGGATAATCAATAAGGTGCTGTCAGAAGAAAAAAAAAATGCATGGGATATTAATTTAAGGTACACAATGTGGGTTGATAGAATAAGCATCAAAAGGTCTATTGGAACCTCCCCATTTCAACTAGGCTATGGGAAATAAGCAGTATTCCCAAACCAATTAGGGATGCTTGTGGTGAATCTAATTTAGAATGATTTGGAAGAACCAAATGCTATGGTTAGAAGGATGATCCGATATTTCTGTGAGAAATTTCTGAACAAAAATCTTCGACGACGGATCTTTTACTGATGATTATATGCATGTGAACATGAGCAATTATTATTGTGCATATTTAAACAAAATCAACCATGTGAGAGAAACAAACAAAAGTACACATTCAACTTTACATACATGTGATAATGGATTTCACCAGACTCTTATGGGTACAGCTTTGAACCCGCTTCAACTAGGAACTGATCCATTAATATGATGAAATAAATGCAAAAAATGTGATTACATCACAAATGGATTTCACCTAGAAGAAGTCAACTTCTCTTGTATGGACTACATAACAAGTGTCTCTAAAAAGCCACACTCCCTTGAAGATCCTTCATCTTTGTTCTTTAGACCAAGAATGTTTAAGGCCAACACTTGTATCAATGCAAATTTGTAGCTACCTCTTTTGCACAACAACTCTCTCTGAAAAGACACAATCTCCTTCAAGCTCTTCACCTTTGTTCTTTGTACTAAGAATTTCGAAGGCCGACATTTGTATTAGTGCATAGCTATAGAAAATCAATTGATCTGAATATGCAGGATCCAAGCAAGTTCATACTTTCTTGATCATGTATCAAAAATCTTATAAAACTCGAACAAGTTAACAAATTTTCCAAATAGGTTTAAGGAAAAATAATTCCTCTCACAAATATGTGGCTTCAAATCCCATTTCAACATGGCAATGATCATCTTCAATTCATAATAAATGTGCGCAAGTGGTAGACTCTATGGTCTCAAAACTACTACAACATAATGTGCACCATTACAATATTTCCAACAAGGCTCAGGCATAGAGCACAATGCCTCTCACTCTCGTTATCGCTTAAGAGTGGCTAAGAAAACCTTTACAATAAGGAAAAGTTCATACAAATTTTCCAAACATAGGATTTAGGAAAAATCACACCTCTCGCAACAAGTGGCTACAAGCCTATTACAATCATGGAAACATCATCTTCATGTCACAATGCACAAAAATAGAGTGCACTTAGTGGAAGACACCATGGTCTTGAATTCTACTATAAGAAATACAATCACCTCCCTTAATTTCCATTATTAACTCTTTATTGCAACATTACAAATAAAATGGATTCGAAATAGTGTATCTAACAAATATAATGTAAAAAACCACGATAAAGGAAGAAGGCACATAAATGAAAAATGAATGATAAAAACTCTTTACCAAAGTTCTTGACCCATCATCCATGGTGTGCGTGTTCTCATCAATCCTCATCCTACAAAGGTCTCTAGCATGATTCCTCATGGCTTCATCCTCAATGGATTGCTTACCAAATGGCTCATATTGTGACTTGTGTCTTGTCGAAAGACTTGTGTCCCAAATGACTTGTGTTGTGGATTTGTGGTGGAATCGCATTATATAGTGCCCTGAGTGGTAACCAACCACTTTTAATTTTGGCAATTCAAAACCATGACCCAATTTTCATGGAAAACAAACTCTAATGGTGGCATAAGTTTAAAAAACACCAATAATGGGTGAAAACCAAATTCTCAACATGGTGTAGGTTCATTCCACCATCACCAAAACTTGGAAAAATTAATGCTTGTGTCTTATCCAAAGTTTGTTCCACCAAATAAAAACCTCTGCATGTCTTTGTTAACAAAGTGCTAACTTTAGAGCTCCAAATATTACAATTGTGGCATGCATATTATATGGTATATAGTTAGAATCTAAATTTTACATGTGGCGTTCCCAACCATGTGAAATATCATGGCATATAATATATATAATAACCAAATGAATGTATCGGGGTCTTTAGCCCTTGGACCCTTTTTTTGCCGTATAATAGTTCATTCAACCTCAAATATAATATCTGTCAATGATTTTAACAAGAAACACACATGTCCCAATGGTGGATTGATTGGGATATATTTTTAGAGGTCTTAGGTTCCAATCCCTGCAGCCTCAACAATATTTTTGTTATATAATTAAATCAAATGGTCAACTGGGTGCTACTACATGCCAATCCTGGATTGGGCCATGTAAATACCACTTCACATGCCAACTGGATGCCAACTATGCATACTGAATGCCACTTGTACTTCCAACCCAATGCCATATCACCTATCATAATCCAACATGCAGGTGATACATCATTCCAACCTTCCATGTGTCACCCTTTTAGTGGTGCCACCAGGATTTTTTCGATATATCTGCATAATAAAGTATTGTTTCTCTGAAACTTCATATGGATGTATCTTCTTCATCTGGAGTTCATTTCACGTGGAATGAACATCTCCAGAAATATCTCCTCGATCCTTTCTTGATGGTTCCACTTTCATTCGCATTGAATACTTTTAAATTTTAAGTGATCCTACATACTTGTGGGTATATTTTCCCCACTAAGAGGACTGAAGGATCCCAAAAGTTACATACATTCTTGGTGATCACTGTTAACGCCTAAAAGTCACACACATGTGACATTTTATAGATTCATCTAGTAAAGCATCATCAACATAAATAATGCATATCACCACAGGCACCCTCAATAGATACAAAACACAGCATGAGTCCATAAGTGGAAAGAAATAGTCAAAACAAAGGGTAGTGGGGGTATTACATAGTTGACCCATGTTATAGCGTAGGTTATCTGAACAATTTCCGTCCTACACCCACGTGGCTTTTCCTTCGATAGCCACACTACTGTCAAAATGGAGAGACCACTCACTCCCATCAGCGCATTAAAGACTCAATCCTCCCCAAGGATCATAATTCATCTCATCACATGCTTGGGGGCATTAATCATCCCCCCTTGTGTACCTTGGAACTAGTTCATGGAGGAAGAGAGTTCACATTTGGATCTAATTGTTTGATGGCCACCTCTTGGCCTATAAAAGGAAGCCATTGGAAATCATTTTATATAGATAAATTAGAGCAAGGTTATGATGATGGATTTGAGTTGGAGCTTCCTTAGATCCCACCATTTCCTACCATTGTGAGCATTCCCAAGCTTGCTTGCCACCTACCATCAAGGGGAAAGTGTTTCTCTCCATTGTTCTTACACCTACTTAGCATTTAGTTTGGACAAGAAAGGAATCCCTAAGGGATATTGTTGGGTTCCCTTGAATCCTTCACCTCCTAGTTGTTGTACAGCTATTCCATTGGGAAATACAAGAGGGTTTTAACATATCTTTGGTTGTTGTTGAATTTTGCATTCTCCCCCCACCTCTTTCATTTTGTTTTTATCAATATTTTCATGTTTGGATGTGAACTACACTAAAAATGTCTTGCAAGAGAACTTGGAGGAATACCAAACCACAATCAAAAGGGGATCCAAGAACTAAGGCCTTGCAAAAACCTACAAGGCTTATCCCCTTACCAAGTGGAAGAGTGCACTTGTGCAATTTTTCCCACAACAATTCTAATGGAGACCATACTTATTTTTGTTCATTTGTTTTTAAACTATGTTGTTTTATGCTAAGTAGCTAATTCTAGGTATTTGTCACTTGCAGGAGATCATGTATTCCACCTCTTGCTTCCATAATTTGGTCCCATCATGACCCCATTTATTTTTCCACAGCCACGCAGTTCCAAGCGTATCTTCCACGCTGATAGCATGAAATCAACTTGGACAGTCGCACACATATTGCAGGTTACCAGTGTCAGACCTGCGCTAAGCCACTCATCGTACCCACGTGGAAGGTTAGTGTATTACCCATGCTACAATGCATTTGTTTTGTATTAATCCATGTGGTCCATGTGATAGAGGTTGGTTTAGCCGTGCTACTATTGTTTATTTGCTTTTTATTTGCATAACTTAGTTTGGTAGCCCAATTGTTGCTTACTAGTGAACTTAAATTGATGCTAATTGACCCAATTACTTAATTTTTTAGTAATTAGTGCACCTAGACCAATATTAGTAAGCAAAGAGTACGGCTCTCTTGAAACTTACATAGGTAACCAAGTTTGAGGCTTTCAATGGGCCCCATTGTTGTCACTAGTATTCAAGACCATTTCTTGTTTATGCATCAATCGACATGTTGGTTTTAGTAGTATTGCTAATGTAGAAAAAACGTTTTGCTCACAAGAAAGGACCTAAAGACACTTGTCTCCCGAAGTATGCTCTTCACCTTGCACTTCATGTGAGCTTGGTGAATCAGAAAAAGGGTGAGAAGTGTGAAATACCTTCATTGCACACTTGTCTATTAGTTACAAATATTTTATTTTGCAAAGCGTCATGAGCATATATGAGAGTTAAAAGTACACATTACTTGATATACTCTTTTATTTAATTTTCTAATAAAATCAAATTTTTTTTCTTTCATCACATGTGTTTTCACCACAAGCACACAATAAGAGGCATAAAGACTCTTCCAATCCTAGTATGCTCTTCACCTCACACTTCATGTGTGGTTGGTGAATAAAAAAAGTATGGATTGTGAAATACCCCTCTTACACTCCATAAGTGAAACATTCAAACCCCTTAAACTCAACATTGTAATTGTCTTAACCAACTAAAATCCTCCATAGGAGGTCATAAAACAATATTTTAGTTAGGTAGGACTGATTGGTTTAGGTATCCATTAATGCCCACCAATCTAGTTTCATTAGTGATATTTTGAAACATAGCATTGTTGTCTCATAGAGTTCTTACAAAATCCCGCTATAAGCAAGTGATAAAATAAAACCTAGATCAAAAGTGCACCATTACCAAGGAGGTGAACACCAAGGTATAGTTTCCCTACTCTCCCCTATAAGCCACTCAACTTGTTGTAGGGAGACGACACTATACTATGTAGGCCAAACCATTGAACCACACTTGATGTAAGGTATCTTAGTGGCCCAAATTAGGATATCACCAAGGAGAAATTGTGAGTATAGTTCAATCCTAAAGTTATCTATTGTCGTTGGGAGGTGTTTCCAAGTCTTCTCGATTGGATCATTGGACCCATCGTTGATAGAAATAGCTCTTTGTTACCCCCACTAGTCAATTGGTGAGTGGATACCATTATCACCATCAGTTGTGCTTTTGGGAGACCTAGTTACATTTGAGAGGAAGGACATTAGGTCTTCTAGGGAATTTACATTTATTTTATTTTTAACTACAATTTCACTAACTCATAATAAAAAGAACCTACATGTTGGAACTCATGCACTAAAACCAACATTGAACATATCATTCACTTATCGCACCATTTTGCATCTGTTGTGGTTGACATATTTGTTCATTTGTTCAATTATGTTTAAATTAAACTATCACTCTCATATGACACTAAGCCTTCACCATTGAGGAAAAAACAACATCCTAAGATAGTCTCGTAGACTGTAATTCTTATCCCGTCTCTCGAGGGGTGCTTTTACACCTTCCCCCCATATTAAACCCGAAAGGAATTCAAGTTAGTTTCATTCCCAGGCCACATTGATAGGATCATCTGGTCGACGCCAAGCCTCTCTAGGTACATTTTCTCCCCTCGAAGAAACTATTAATTACACCACTTCTTCTGCCATCGGAAGCAGTACCCTGTTAGCTTATCCCCAAGGAGATCGCCCGGTTCCATTTGAACCATCCTCTCTCATAGGAGGTCAACGATTGTTTACAACACCACCTGGAACTCCCCCTCATGGAAATCATGTCACACATACAATGGAAACATCAGTCATCCCTACCTTGCCATTTATGGCTAGTTTAAGTCTACCTGATTTGACCAAACTAACAAATGATCTCATTGCTCATGATGTGGCATGGCCGACTATGATAGACAAGCTTCCTGCCGAAATTCCCAAATTCGATGGAATATAGGGAGAGAATCCCACCAAGCATGGTATTTATTTCTACTTATGGTGTTCATATAACAACATAGTGGATGACCCCATGAGGCCTCGCCTCTTCCATGGTACCCTCACCGGAACGACAACAAAATTGTACATAAAACTAGGAAGTGGAACCCACTCCACACTTGCGAGGTTGGCCACCGCATTTCTTACATACTTTCAACTGCTAATCTGACATGATCTAGGCCTCGATATTCTCACTAAGTTTCTTCTAAATACTTCCAACCACATCATGGATCACATCCACGAGTGGCGTAAACACCTCACATTATGCAAGATCGAAATATAACCTCCCTTTTTGTTGGATTGGTTTATCAAATCTCTCCAACCCACCATAGCTAAATTCGTCGCCACTTCCATGCCACAAATCAAGGAGGAGGCCATTATGAAAGCACAACATTTCAACCTTATATATGCACAATTTGGCTACCTTTACAAAATACTCCCTAATGCCCCTCAACATCGGTCGTTGGATCCTACACCTTTGGGGTCTTCACATTCGATGGATGGGATTATTGGATCCATTTCCAATCTAGGAAAGGCTCCTCCTACCACATCAGTTCGATTCAACATGGTTCCATATTACCCATCCATTTCACTTGTGTCAATACCCCATACAACGGTACCAACACCATCAGTTGGTCAATTACAGTATGGATCGTATAGTCCTACATACCCAATCATTATCCAAGTAATGACAGTTCCTTCACCTCCAATGGGGCAAGCCATTCATACATCCACCTCTTATGGAATGCAACCGACATTTATCCCATCACTAGGATATAACCCATACTATCCTTTCCTATGCCCAACTAGTCAGCAACCTTCCCCGCTCATGGGTGTCAACCTAGTTCAACCCTCTTATGTTCAACAAGCTCAACAATTTGAGAAATTGAATGTTGCAAACGCCCATAATGCATAGAATCAAGGGAAGAAGAAAGGTAAGAACAAACATAATCAACATCTAGGACAAGGAGGAAATATCCCTCCCCATTAAAACCAGAACACGGGTAACCAAAATGAAGGGACTAACAATCCCCCCAAACAAAGGAAGAATCCCACCATGAGAACCAATTATTGTTGCTCCATTTGCGGCAATTATGGACATTACAAACATCATTGTCCTCTTATCCTTGAATTCCAACAATTAGTCGAGGCTAAAACGAATACGGTGACAAACCCTCCTCAGGTAGAAAATACTCCAAAACCACAAACCATTGTGTTACAACAACCCTTTTCAAATAAAGGGGTAGTCACACAACAACAAGACCCTCTCCCACTCGCAATGGCTCTTTTCAAAATATCTATACATTGGATGTAAACCTTTAGACATGAGGCAGAGGTTATGATGGGCCTTCCACCCCCAAAGTGGAATATGTTCCTATCCCCTTGTGGTGGATATAAAAATACCATGCCCAAATACCGAACAAATTGCACGAATTCTCAAAGTTCCACTTCGACGCACCCCTAATAACCCTCGCATAAAAGCCTCCCACAATTACTGTATTGTGGATGAGTTGTCTCAATCCCCTACGGCTATGTCCACGTTAGAAGTGTTACAGTCTCTCCCAACACAGAGAAAGGAATCACTGAATGCAATTGGTGCAGTTGACCCTTCTGGCTTGCACCTCATGACCTTTGATCTCGACAAAGGTGATCCGTGACTACCATCATTTGTCGCATTTCAAGTTCCAGTTACGGTAAAGGACGTCATAATTCATCATTTTATTATTGATGAAGGCACATCCACTTGCGTTATATCTACGAAAGTATGGAAACAATTAGGGTCTCCCGAGTTGGTCCCCTCGTCCATCGCTCTTCACGCATATGATTGGAGACCATCCCAACCAAGAGGATTGTACCAAAATGTCCGCATAGAGCTGGGGGGAAGATGGTTATGATTGATATTGAAGTAGTTGACACAGAACTCGACTACAACATCCTCTTGGGTCATATTTATATGTACTCCATGAAGGAAGTCACCTCTTCAGCCTTCTGTATCATGATGTTTCCCTTAAATGGGAAGTTAGTTACCCTCGACTAGCTTAACTGCTATGACCCCAACATCATAAGAAATCCCGACAATGTCCTACCGATTGTACTGGGTGATGACCAAAAATATGTTGACATTTCCCCTGGCATGTACAAGGACTTCAATTTGTTAGGAGTATATTCGGTACCACCACCTAAGATCCCTACATCGACCAATGGCCTAATGTGCACAATTTTGACTATTGAAAATGAAGCCACCTCCACCTCAACACCATCATCAGTACCACTACTGAGTCATGGCATTGAAAAAATGTTGATTCCATCAGTACCACCAATATTCTAGATCCCATTCTTATATCACCCCACGGGTGTACAAGGGACATCATTTATGGCTTAGTTAAGTCTACTTGGGATAACTTTGGGAATACTAGTATGGTACCTCACACCACCCTACCCAGAGATGGCTTACAAACTCTTCCCATTATGAGTTTGTCCATGTTTCAGCTACTACGCCTACAAGGCCTGTGACACATTTTGTTACTACATCCCAACCTATGACATGCGCAACTAAACCACAATCGGTCATCGCTAATACCACCAATGGGAGTACAAAAGAACCGGAGTTGAAAGGTCCTCTATTTCCTAATATGACATCTAATTAAGTAGAAACTACTAAGCCTAAAGCAAGGGGCATCAACCATTAGGAGTTAAAATCCCCAATTATGATCAATGCTCCCAATAAAAGGGTTACACCGCTGTGTTCTCTTTATGGGAAGCAAGGCCATGCAACAAAATTATGTTCTACTTTACCGGAGCTAAGGAATTTTGTCAACACCCCCATTAGCGATACACACGCTTCACTGATGGTAAAAGGGGACATGCCTCCCTCGACCACATATAAGTCCAAAACATTACATACAAATCATGCATGTTCCATATGCACTTAATATGGGCACTATATGCACCATTTTCCCAACTTCCCTCGATACCGAAAGGCATTGGAAACATTCATCTTACTCAAGTAATAATTGATGAACCCCTTATTAACCTAGGAAATAGAAAATATTAATGTGATCACCATGTTAGTTACAACGACGGTCACTCATCCCACATAAGTTGCACCAGATGCAGAAAACGTGGTAAATCCTATCATGTCGCAAGACCGATTTGAACTTACAACAACGCTGCCACACAATGAATGCCCTTCCTGTGGGAATTCCACATGCATAATGGAGCAAATAAGCACTCAGGAAGACCAATAATGCTTTCTTCCATGCGTACCAAGACCTTGTAGATCTTGTGGAGAGACCACCCATTTCTCCTTTCGATGCCCCATTTTGTGTGTTGAACGACAAGCTCATCTCGAACTAATGAGAATACAAGGTCAATTGCAACCGCTTCGTATAATCCCGCAGAGGTCACAAACCAAGGAGGAAACACCTGCCTTAACTAATACCATCGATGATGAATCCCCTTTGGTCGGTGTTCTCATTTGTAGTGATTCATCATCTTCCAATGAATACTTGGATCCCCTACAACCATCGCATGTTTCCTAAACATTAGGGAAAGGTGCACTATGTTTCTGCTTATTATTTATTTATTGTCAATACCTTGTTCACGTTGTTTACTACACCTGGGTATGTGCACCGTATGTGTAGGATTATGACCGAGACATGCATGAGACTCTTGTTATTCCATTATAATAACAATAATACATTCCTCAACAACAGTGACAGGATTATCTCACAGGTATCATTCCAAAACTGGCATATAGGAAATTTTTTCCCTCTACTTACAATGCATTTACCAGTATTCCTGTTGATAACCATCCATTCCTCATTTCGAATCTTGATGTACCATCAACATCATCATAGTGAATAACATGTTCCCCCATGGGTGTGCACACCATTTCCATCCTAGTCATCAATTGAAACACATGATGTCGACCCCCCACAAGTCCGAGGAATTTGATCCATATTGAAAAGATCCCCCTTCGAGTATCATTTTATCAATTGTGCATTTACTCCAGCAAGTAGACCTCATCATATTCCATGGCACATGTTACAAGAACGATTCATAGATCCCCCTCGTACCTCCATGAGCACTTTAAATTCCACAATATTCCTCATATCATCACCCCCACAAAGACACTTACGGGCCCCCCACCCTCGAAAGTAACTAGTTTTATTCAGTTATCCTGTAGTTATACACTGCATGGAATCATTTCATGGGGAACCCGTCTTTGCGTATACAAGTTAGCCATCACTTCATCATTGGAAAGTGTCCCCTGATCCACTCAAAACCGTGGGGACTCCTCCCATCATCAAATTGGTCCCCTGACACACCAAAAACTGTGGGGACCCCACCAACATTCTTTATGTACAAACAGTTCCCCCATCATCTCACATTGCGGGAACACCGTATTATTTCAGCAGCAACTCATTGTCTCCTTTGATCGATGTATTTGAGTCTCCATATGTTCAGTAGTATTTTTTTTCCGGTTACCATTACCATTTTTTTTGTGTCTTCATCAAAGCCCTTTCACTTACAGTTTGTTTCCACCATTTTTAATCTGTGCCATCCCGAAAGAAAAGTTTTCGTCCCCGCTCCCCATGTTTACATTGATCAAAGGAAGTTGTGAGCCCCATGCTTATCAACCAGTCTTGTGTCAAGTCCGTCTATCCACTAGTTGATTACAATATGATATTAGTTCTCAGGATAGGACCCTTGTCTTATCAAATACTTCATCTCTCGTCAACGTCAAAAAACTATATTCCGAGAGTTGCAGTAGTTGTAGTTGTAGCTTGGGATCCCTTTCAATCACTATAAGGGATCGCCTCGAACTTATTAGGGAGAGTCATTAGTGCTCCATAACTAAGTGTTTTCCCCTATGCTTTTCGTCAACACATCATCACATTAGGGGGAAACTTAATTTTGAAGGTATCGGTGTTCATAATTGGAGATCATGATAGCAGTCTATCTGGTACGGTGAAGCCCTCAGGAAAATTTACATACCAATTTTAGTCCCCCACCACAGTGGGTTCATCATGGTCACCAGCAGTTCCAATTCTTCAATATTTCGCAACATCTCCAGGGGATATTACTCTAACATGGATTGAATACACTTTCATCCATGTCCCAATAGTATATTAGAGTCGACACCTTTGTCCTCTCTCATTGTAATCACTTTAACATAATTTCACGAGCATGGGTATGCCCACCTCGTTTTTATAAAAAACTATTCTTTATTATAGCTCCAATGGTCATCACCAACAATATAATAAAGCGTCATCAACATAAATAATGAATCTCAGCACAAGAATCCTCAACAGATCCAAAACACATCATGAGTCCATAAGTGCAAAGAAATAGTCAAATCAAAGGGTAGCGTAGGTATTACACAGTTGACCCATGCTATAGCGCCTGCTACCTGAACGATGCCCGCGCTACACTAGCATGAATTTTCCTTCAATAGCCGCGCTACTGTCAAAAAATGGGACCACTCACTCGCAGCGGCACATTAAAGACTCAATCCTCCCCAAGGATCAAAATTCATCTCCTCACACACTTGGGGGCATTAATCAACCCCCCTTGTGTACCTTGGAACTTATTCATGAAGGATGAGAGTTTACATTTGGACCTAGTTGTTTGATGGCCACCTCTTGGCCTATAAAAGGAATCCATTGGCATACACTTTGTAGAGAGAAATTAGAGAAATGTTATGCTGCTGGATTTGAGTTGGATCTTCCTCATATCCCGCCATTTCCTACCATCGTGAGCATTCCCAATATTGCTTGCCACCAACCATGAAGGGGAAAGTGTTTCTCTCCATTGTTATTCCACCTACTTAGCATTTAGTTTGGACATGAAAGGCCTCCTTAAGGGATATTATTGGATTCCCTGGAATCCTTCACCTCCTAGGTGTTGTACAACTATTCCATTAGGAAACAAAAGAGTGGTTTAACATATCTTTGGTTGTTGTCGAAGTTTGCATTCTCCCCCCATATCTTTCATTTTGTTTTTATCAATATTTTCATTTTTGGATGTGAAATACACTAACAATCTCTTGGAGGAATACCAAACCATCATCAAAAGGGGATCCAAGGACCAAGGCCTTGCAGCAACCTACAAGGCTTAGCCCCTTACCAAGTGGAAGAGTACACTTGTGCAATTTTTTCCACAACAATAACTCTTGCTTTCACTATCTTTTTGAGAAGGATTTCCTTTCTTCCGTCTTTGTGGGCCTGTGATGAATGCTTGGTCCTATTCCTAATCTTTGACCAACTTCTCATCTTTCTCTCGATCATATGGATATGAAGCTTGTAGGAAACCTCCTTGGTTGTCTGCTGCCCGATGAGTGCCCTCCAATGTTTGATAATTTAATGTGCATGTATTAATATTTTCCAAACCAGGAATGATATACCTATCGTGGTCACAACTTGGCCCTGTCCTGGATGGAATTTTGGCTTCCTCTTTAGTTTAGCATTCTCCAACTTGTTCCTATACCACCTGTTCCAAGAGAAATTGCAACTTCCTCTTTTCATCTTCTACAACTCCAAGACTCCTTCTGAGCTTGTCATTCTCTGCTTGAATGCATTAGTTGATTTATTCCAATTACTAGATCTTCACACACTTCAAATCTCTTCCTATGATGACATTCAATCCCAACAAATATTTTCACACCTGCTATGATACTAACTTGATCCGATATTTATGTGAGAAATTTCTCAACAAAAATCTTCGACGATGGATCTTTTATTGACGACTATATACATGTGAACATGAGAAATTATTATTGTGCATGTTTAAACAAAATCAACCATGTGGGGGAAATAACCAAAATCACATATTCAATTTTATACACATGTTATAATGGAGTTCACCAAACACTTTTGGTAACATCTTTGGGCACGATTCAATTGTGAATCGATCCATTAATATCATGAAATAAATTCCTAAAAGTTGATTACATCACAAATGAATTTCACCTACAAGAAATCAACTGCTCCTGTATAGCCTACATAAAAAGTGTCTTTGGAAAGCCACACTCTCTTGAATATCCTTCACCTTTGTTGTTCAGACCAAGAATGTTGAAATCCAAAACCTGCATCAATGCAAATTTGTAGTTGCTTTTTCTACACAACAAATGTCTCTCAAAAGACACAATCTCCTTCAAGCCCTCCACCTTTGTTCTTCAGATGGAGAATGTAAAAGGATGACACTTGTATCAATGCATAGTTATAGCTAATAAATTGATCTCAATCTACAGGATCAAAGCAAGTTCATACTTTCCTCATCATGTCCCAAAGATCTTATAAAACTCGTACAAGTTTACAAAGTTTCAAATAGGATTTAGGAAAAATAATGCCTCTCACAAATATGTGGTTTCAAATCCAATTTAAACATGGCAACAATCATCTTCAAGTCATAATAAATGTGTACAAGTGGTAGACTCTATGTTGCCAAAAAAAATACAACATAATGTGTGCCATTACAATATTTCCAACAAGGATCAATCATAGAGCACAATTCCTATCACTCTTATCATCACTGAAGATTGGCTAAGATAAACCTTAAAATATGGCAATGTTCATACAAAATTTCCCAACATAGGATTTAGGTAAAATCATGCCTCACAACAAGTGTATACAAGCCTATTGCAATCATGGCAACATCATCTTCATGTCACAATGTACAAAAATAGAGTGCAATCAATGGAAGACACCATGGTCTTGAATTCCACTAAAAAAAATGAAAGCACCTCCCATAATTGCCATTATTAACTCTTTATGGCATTATTGCAAACACAATTGATTTCCAATAGTGTATCTAACAAATATAATGTAAAATCCCATAATAAAGGAAGAAGGTGGATAACTCAAAAAGGCTTGATAAAAACTCGTTACCAAAGTTCTTGACCCATCATCCTATTAAATACTGTAACAAAAAAGATCATTGCGCCTGGGAAAATATCACAGTGAAATAATTAGCAAGGAAGAAGAACTGCAGTGAAATCTAGTAAGAATTGAGTAGTAAAATCAAACACGCAAAGAAATCAGATGTCCAAAACAAGTGGTGTGATATTCCATTAATATATATAGTAAAATAATATAGTAAAATTGAAATAACTCGATTATCCATGAGGAATTTGAATCCATGTCAGTCTAGCATAGGAATTGTCCACACTATAGTGCTCCGATGGTGCCAAACGCAACTGAATGTCAGTGAACTAAATATATTATCAGTTAACTGATCATGAAGGGTGCATCAATGTGTTTATCATGCAAATCAGGATAGAGAGGGCACATTAGTTGACAATTATTGTAAATTGGAGCTCAAACACCCCACTACAGTCATGAATTGAGGTGGATTGAACCAGATCACTGAGTTACCTCCTAAAATGTAGGGAACTGACACTGCATTGCCTAAATTCATGCATGGAGGGTGCATTAGATGGATAATGAGGCCTATATGACAACTGAACACGACTAGGGGGTCAACAACATCATCCAATACTGGGAAAAGGGAAATAATACTAAGGTGGACAAAGGTTGGACTATTAATTATCCTAACCCCCCCCTTAATCCAAACATAGAAATCCCAGGCCTTGGTAACTGAGACCAAAGGTCACCCAAAAAATAAAAAATAATTGCTCATGAAACTAAGGAAATGGAGAAAACCTCATGGGAAGAAAACCCTCCCTAAAAAATGAACAGGGAACTCAAGCAACCTTCACACCAAGATCTAAGAAATTAAAATATCTTATGACTAAAAGAATTTGTTGAGATGTTTGCAATCTGATCCTCTGTAGGATAATAATGCAGGTTCTAGATCTGGATCTGGATCTTCTCCTCTGATGTACCTCCCATTTTTTTCGAACCTGCAGTTGTCAAAACAAGTATGATATAATCCATTCTTGCAACTAGGGCGAATGTCTAATTATAGTCCAAGCCATGAACTTGTCTGTGCCCATTTGAAACCAACCGAGCTTTGTTCTTGGTTGTATATCCATTAGAAACAAGTTTTTTTTATAGATCCCCTTGCACTGAACTAGATTTCTCCCTGGGGAAAGAGATATAAGATCCCATGTCTCTTTGTTATGCAGTGACTCATATTATTCATCCATGGTAGCATGCCATATCGGATAATGGAAATCCTATTTGAAGGATTGTGGATTAGACCCCACAATCATGTAGCACCTCTATGGGAGAAGTGTATATGTATGACATAGTGCAAGGTTTGCATCTTGAAATTGAGATCTGGTTCTTCTATGGTCAGATGGATCACCAACTACGCTCCCAACAGCTCCAAGGACTTTGTGAGCCCATTTTGGACTTAGATTGGGAGTAGGTGTTGAATCTCGATTTGGATCTGCTTGAAATTCATACTCAACATCAAGATCTGATTCAACTTATTCCTCATCTTTAAAATATGAATTTGGATCATCAGAAGAGGCATCATTCTGATCTTCATCAGGTGCAAATGGAGTAGGAAGAGTATGGAAAAAAATAATAGAACTCATATGCCTTTGAGGCATGGTTTGCAACACCTTTCGCTATTAGTTTTCCAGAAGATATCTCTGCAATCTCAACTTTGTCACGTCCAAAAAAAACTTTCTTCAGTGAACCTGTGCCTGTCATCTGATAAATAGATAGCATGTTTGTTACCGAATAAGGCATGTACATAAAGTTTTTGAACTTTCCATGCTCCAGTTGTATTGTGCCCTTCCCTTCAACATAGATTTGTGAATAATTTCCCATGTGAATACTAAGACGATTAGTGATATATAGAGAGGAAAATGTTTCTCTGGAGGAAACCATGTGGTTGGAGGCTCCATAATCTATGAGAAATACTTGTGATTATGAGAATCCAACCTTCAGTGCATGTCATCTCTCGTGATAATCTGTCTCACTTCCAGAATCAATCTTCCTTCCACCTTCTTGGAGGGAAATGTTGTGATGTTCAAGAAGTTTGGTCATCTGATCTATCTTCTTCTTCATGTAGGGACTCTCTGGATGGTTTCCTTTCTTGCAATAGGTACACTTGGTCTTCTCAAACATATTTTGATTATCCTTCTTGGAGCTTGAGGCTCCTTCTGATGGAATAGGCTTCTCCTTTGGCTTGGATTTAGATTGTTTCTTGTCCTTTCCCTTCTACTTCGCTTTAGCATTCGCACTTTTGGACTCCCCATCCATAAGATCCTGATTATTGGAGGATTTGATGGCTCACATTTGAATCATTTTGTCTTGTTCTCGGATCATGGATTCTGTGAATGCATCTAAAAAAGGGATTTTCCAATTGGGGATTAACAATCTCCCAGAGTGAAAGGCGGACACAAATACTAAAAATTCAGGGCCAAGCTTGCTTAGGATGGATAGCACCAAATGCTCATCCTTCTTGTAAATTCCACATTGTTTGCACTATATAACCAAGGACTTGAACTTTGAAAAGAACTGTTGTATGGTTTCGAAATTGTAGGGTTTAAGAGCAATTAATTCATTCTCCAAAACGTGGCCTCTCGAATCATCTTGCTTACCAAATATATTTTCAAGCTTCTTCCAAACCTCTCTTGGTTTTTCCAATCCATCAATATGGAAGAGAAAGTCTATGGAGATGTGAATACACATAAAACCAAAATCCTCATCTAACTTGTTTAGGTACTTTGTTTTCTCAACAATTGCTTGAGGTTCAACCTCCTTGCCCATTGTGACCTTGTATAGAATCTTGTTGTGTAACACAATATGCATATCTACCCTCCAATCCAAATAATTGAAAGGTGTCAAGATTCTTGGTGTCAAAAAAGCATTCAAATTCTCCATCTGTAGCTGCTGAAGCGAATGCAAATTGCTACTGTTGCACTAAAAAAATCTCAAAATCCCACAGAAAACTCTCAAAACTAAGATAAACTAGTTGGTCCATCTCTATTGATCTTTGATACTAGGTGAAATTATGTAACATAGTAGATCATTGATCCTGGGAAAATATCACAGTGAAAGAATTAGAAAGGAAGAATATTTGCAGTGAAATCTAGGAAGAATTGAGTAGTAAAATCAAACATGCAAAGAAACTCAGATGTGCATAAGAAATAGTGTGATATTCCATTAATCTGTATTGTAAAAGAATATAGTAAAATTGAGATAATTTGATTATCCAGGAGGAATTCGAATCCATGTCATTCTAGTATAGGAATTGTCCCCACTACAGTACTCCGATGGTGCCAAACTCAACTGAATGTCAGTGAACTGAATCTACTGTTAGTTAACTAATCATGAAGGGTGCATCCCTGAGTTTATCATCTAAATCAGGATAGAGAGGGCACATTAGTTAAAAATCAATGGCAATCAAAGCTCAAACCCCCCGATATAGTCATGAACTTAGGTGGACTGAACCAGATCATTGAGTTATCTCCTAAAATGTAGGGAATTGAATCTGCATGGCATAAATTCATGCATGTATGCATGCATGGAGGGAACATCAAGTCGATAATGAGGCATAGATGAAAATTTAACACCACTATGGGGTCAACAACATCATCCAATACTAGGAAAAGGGAAATAATACTATTGTGGAAAAAGGTTGGAGTATTAATTATCCTAACATGGTGTGCTTGGTCTCATCGATGATCGACCTACAAAGGTCTCTAACATGATACCTCAATGGATTTCAGCCACAATGGATTTCTCACCAAATGGAGGACATTGTGACTTGTGTCTTGTCAAAAGACTTGTGTCCCATATTCCTTATGTTGTGGCTTGGTGGTGGAAGAACTTTAAAAAGTTCCTTGGGTGGTAACCAAGCACTCTTAATTTTTGCAATTATAAACCATGCCAAACTTTTCATGGCAACCAAACTCTAATGGTGGAATAGGTTTAAACTACCACCAATAATGGCTTCCAACCAAATTCTCAAAATGGTGTAGGTTAGTTCCACGATCACCAAATCTTGGCAACACTAATAAGTGTCTTATCCAAAGTTTGTTCTACCAAATCGAACCTTGGCATGTCTTTGGTTAAAAAGTGCTCTTTTTATCACTCCAAATATTGCAATCGTGGCATGCATATTAAAGGCTATATAGTTGTAACCTCCATTTTACATGTGGCACACCCAACCATGTGAAATATCATGGAATATAATATATATAATAACCATACCAATGGGTCAGGGGATTTAGTCCTCGGACCCTTTTCTTTTTCCATATAATAGTTCATTCAACCTCAAATATAATATCCTCAAATTATTTTAACAAGCAACACACATGGAGTGATGATGGAGTTGTTGGGTTGCCTTGTCAAAGGTGTGAGGTTCCAATCCTTGCGGCCTCACCAATAATTTTGTTATATAATGAAATAAAATGGACAATCGGGTACTACTGCATGGTGATCCTCGATTGGGACATGTAAATGCAACTTGTCCTGCCAACCCAATGCCACATCACCTATTACAATTCCACATGTAGGTGCCACATCATTCCAACTTGCCACGTGTTGCTCTTCCAGTGGTTCCACTTGGCATTTTTTTTTCCATATCTGCACAATAAAGTATTGTTTTTCCAAAACTTCGTATGGTTGTATCTTCTTCATCTAGAGACTGTTTGATGCGGAACGAATGTCGCCAAAAAGATCTCATTGATCACTTCGCAATGGTGCCACTGTCATCCACATTGAATTATTTTAAATTTTGATTGATCATGGACCCTCCTATGTCAAAGGATTTATAAACTAATAGAGTTCCAATAGGACATAGAATAGGTCATTCTAATGTTACAAGAGAACCAAATTAAAGGAGGATGAAAGAGAACTTTGATAAAATAACAATAAAAATGGATTTCCATCGAGGAAATATAGTATTGAAATGGTATTCCAGGAGGGAATTCAAAAGAAAACATGGAAAATTTGACAACCTATGGGTAGGGCCTTATTAATTATCAAATGTCCAAGGAAACAACACTTATATTCTTCCACAATTGGATGGTGAAATAATGGAGGCAACTATGAATGGAAGGCTCCTCAAGTGATTCTTTATGTACTGAAAAAATTCAAGTCATTATATAGCTATGTACATAGTAGAGTACCAACATTCAAATTTTTGCTTATTTCCTTGCTTTTCGAGGTTACTCAAGCATTTCCAATTTTACATTTTCATGTTTGTAAATAATGTGCAAGGATAAAAAGTTTATCATGGGTGAAAAATACTCAAAAGATGATGAACTTATATCCCAACATAGAAGGAACTAATCTTCATTTATTAGTTGTTTGTGAAACAAAAAGTTTCCCCCGCTGGAGCCAATGTTATCACTCAAAATTGTCCAAAAGTTCCAGGAAGCCCAATAAGTTTTCAAAAGGAATAAAAATCCTTGAATTGATCCCTCAAGGGTTTAGTGTAAAGCTTCATAAGTCACAAAGGCACTCAAATCAATATGAGGAAAAGTGACACAATGACCACAGGCTGGGAACCGTGAGTTAATAGGAAAGCGCTCCTCAATATTTTATGCCAATAGGAGGACAAGAAAATGTCCAAATGATACATAAGTTTCTAGGGTAGACATCTATTAGACTAATTGGGAAACCAAGTGTATCAACAAGTGGGAACACAATTGGAAAAACAATTCACCCTCCAATTTAGAAAAAGGGAAAATAGCTAAGTAAGAATAAAGCAGTCGAAAGTTATAACAGTGAAATGAAAAGTTGATAGTGAAAGAATTAAAGAAGGTTAGCAATTAAGTTGAGAGTAATATAAAGTAGTTACAAAATCTAAGTAAATAAATGGACTAAGTAAATAAAAGGATGAATTAGTATAAATAATCGAAACTGAAATTTTGTAGAGGTTCTTGAGTCAATCGTAATGTTATGTATGTAAGAAATGTTTCTGAGATAAAGATTTTGGAGTGTGCCAGAAATATTTTCCGATGTAATTGTGTTTTCCTCTAGTTGTTGCCAGATCTAATTCCAGTATCTATCTAAATATTTCTTGAGAGATGAATAAAAGCTTGAGCAACATATTCTCATATATTTGTATCAATGATGTGAATATATAGTAGAATTTTGAGATTGAAGTAGGGATTTCAACTTGTATGATATTTATTTCATTATTATAATGTCTTCATATGGTTTGGAAATAGTTGAAGGTGTATTCGATTTTATGTCATGAATGTATGTCAATTTTTTTGTTTGGATTAAATAAGAACCCAAGAATAATTTGCATTTTATTATTAAACCGCTAAATTCTTTTACATAAAATCTTAGTACGTTTTGCTTCCATGGAGTGTGAGAGATTTGTCTTGAAGGAACCTGTTATATCTCTAATTTGTTTCATCTACTAAAATTCAACTTCACATTTCCCTATAGTTTTGAATACATTCCATAAGATTCCTTTGAAATAATATTATGCATCCAAGATAGTACACAAACTTTTACCTGTAAAATAGTTTCAAGAAAATACAAATTAACATCCCACGCTAGAGTTCTTGATTTGAGTATAAATTTCTCAGCAAGTTGTATAACATGTTCACTTTTCTTTTACCTCATACAATACTTAGTTGTTCCAATATCTCAACCATGGCTTGGTTAGTTTCCTTCCATACACTTCATGATTTCTCGACCATTTCTCTGGTCATCCTTCTACCCATGTCAGGCTCAATTCAGACTTCCTTCTACTTCTTGTGGAATCCTTTCGACCCTCAGGTCCTCACTAGATATACTCCATTTTTCCAGCCTTCTCATCCACCTTTCTTCACTCTTAGATAATCCTTAGGATATATTCCACTTTCATCCTCAGTTGGGTCTATTCGTGAATCCTATCATTCTCCAGTCCTTTGAATTCCCAGTGCTATTATAAAAACTCATATTTTTGCATAAAAAACACCAAAAAACAACCTTGAATAAAAAAGTGGTGCTATTGGTAGCACCACTTTTTTTTTGTGGTTAAAAATATAGACACGAACCAAAAAAATCCTTATTGTTGTTTACAAAAACCTTAAAATCAATCTATCAGTAGCACACGTTTTCATAAAATGGCATTATTATATCATTTTGCCATAATTAAAAATTGTATTTATTAAATTTCTTAGTAACTTTATATAAAACTTGCACTCCGTTCAACACAAATTATTCAAGAAATTATTTTATCATTCTTTCTATATAAAATAAAAGAATTTCTAATAATATCCATAATAATAAAAAAATTAAAAAAAATCTTCAAAAAACGTATTTTTTTTAAAAACTTATAAATTGTTTTTTATGAAAACTTAAAAAAATATTTTTAAGAAAATTTCAAAATTTATAAAAAATAATATTATAAGAAATTTAAAAAAATAAAACAAATTATAAAAACGTAAAACAAAAACTTTTTTAAAAAATATTAAAATTTATAAAAAAAAAAAAAAAAAAAAATCTCCTACGCCTCCCCCCGCCCCCTCTCCCTCCTTCCCCCTCCCTCCCCCATTCTCCTCCACCCCGCCTTCCCCTCTCCCCTCCACCCCAGAGACAGGGGGGCAGGGGGAGCGGTTAGAATTTTTTTTAATTTTTATATTTTTTTTAAATGTTTTTTTTTTCAGTTTTTAAAAATTGTGTTTTTTATAATTTATAAAAGAAAATGAAAATGTTTTTTTTAAGTTTTATATTATGTTTTTTATAAATTTTAAATGTTTTTAAAAAATGTTTTTGTTTTAAATGTTTTAGGTATTATTTTTATTTGAATTATATATATATTTGAATTATATATATATATATATATATATATATATATATATATATATATATATAATTTCTTTTTCAAATTTTGTTTACATTTTTTAAAAATTTTGTTTTGAAATTGTTGTTCATAAATTTTTTAATTTTTTTTTATAAATTTATAGAATTTTTTTATTTTTTTATTTTTTCGAAGAAAAAAATTAATCCGTTTTTTCATTTTTTATTTATTTATTTTTTACTTTGTTGCGCCACACCCCTTTGGGATGTGAGGAAAATGTCCACTCCTACCCTAAGCCCTATTTGGTTGCCAAAAGAGTCAGCACACCGGGTGGTGTAATTATGAGGAAAATGTTAAACTTGACAAAAACTTTATAAGATATTTTTGTAATGTTTTGACTTTAAGATTTTATTTTGAGAATAAATATTGTGTTTTTAATATGTTATTTACAAATATATGGTATACGTTTTGTTCAGTTTATCTCAATTATCACTTTATGGAAAATAATGTTAAATAGAATCATTTTTATACATAAAATAGTTGAAAATAAGTTAAAAATGATTTGTAATGTATTTATTGTCTCAATTGTTTTAAAAATTTGCCCAAAAAATGGCTTATTTAAGGGAAACATTTAAAAAAAAACTTGCAAAATGTATATATTTTTCATTCTAACTAACTTCTAAATGTTAAAAAAAATCAAAAAAGTATATTTTTTTTATTATAAGTAACTACTAAATGTATATTTTTTAGTAAAGTTCAAAAAACGCATTTGTAAATAGAAATTATATTTTTTCTGACCGTGAAATTTTAAAATTGCAAAAAAAAAGGCTCGAAATGAAATATGGTGCTAGCAGTATACACACCTTTTGAAATGGAGGTAAAAACAGCTACTGAAATTGACCCCCCAAAAAACAAGAACAATGTCGGGTTCTCATCAAGTTGTATAACTTGTTAGTGGTCGATTATGACAAAAATAACCATGGTTGATGACGATTGAGTTGTAGTCGAGATAGAGGCCAATTGCAGTTGTTCAGGGTATAGAAGATATTGACAAGTAAAGGTTGACATGGAAGAATAAGCATCAGTCAAGGATCAAGTGGATCGGTGGAATCAACAACAAATCCAACTGAAAAAAAAAAAAAGAAGGAATAGACATCGGTATGGTCGAAGGGAATGTTTATGGATAGGTACAGCATTAATGGAGGATGATAACCCCCATAACCTTGAGAAGTTGTAGTAGGAGATGGGAATAGGTGACGATATCAGTCAAGGAGTTGACTGACAGAAGAATCCATAGAGATAGGCAGTCGTAGTGTAGCTGCAACTTTAATTTCCACAGTAATGGAGGTGTTTGGCACTAGTTGGAACTGCACATCGAGAGACTTTTATAGAAGTTATTTGGTGGGAACCAAGCATAAAATGAATTTTATAAATAGGAACCAAGGAAATTGTAAAGATATCCTTTTTTTTGGAAAATATTAGGGAAGCTCTGAGCCAAAAATGTTGAAAATATTGTGTGTCTAAAACAGGGACTTCCCCTAATTGTAAAATTTTCCATTGAAATTTCACCTTGTATTAAATTTCCTATTTTGAATAGAAGGGCCATAATTCTTGGAACCATGTGTAAATCTATGCTTTTGATGTGTGCTTTGAATTGTAGAACGATCCATCACTGACCATGTCAGCATCACAATGCAATGAAATAATGGGGAACACAAAATCAACTAGGGGAAGAGATGAATGGCTAGTAAATCCTTGGAAAACTGGTTGATGATGGTTGGATGTCATGTTGGTACCTATGAGTTAGAAGAAAAGTTAGTTAACATGTGAGCTTGGGTACTTAACAGGAAGTGAGCTATTATTATGAAACTATCCACTCACGACCCATAAAAGAGAATAAGAGTTATTATTAATACTAAGTTCGTAATTATTAATTATTAAACGAAAGGGAAAGAAAGGAAAATGCACATTTCGGTATTGACTCAAATATGTACTGATCCTACATACTCAAATATGTATTAATTCCGTTCTAATACCAATATATATTTATATTATCTAAAGGTGAGTAAACTACTATTATGAACCTATGAGTTCCCTTTGGAACACTTGATCATACTATAGAAGTATCTCTAGGATCTTGTTGGAGATCTTATTACTAAGGAGCATTACATTATTCAAATTAAATCACCATTTAATATGTGTGTGTGTTAAAACAGAATGAATGAATGGAAAAGAAAATGATATTCACCAAAAATATACAATTACAATTGTATATTAAAAGAGAGTGAGAGGAATAATTAAAGGAATTCTTTATAATAATAAAAATAGGAAAATCGTTATCATAAGAAATGAAAAGAAGACAATTAGGCTTATTAAGATTAACTTCTCCAATTTAGTTAGAGGTTAAACGATAGGGAGGGCAGTCTTGGAAAGGAAGGGAACCCAACTTGCCTTATTGCTTGCAAATTGTATATACCATCCTAGATCCAAATCCTAGGCTCTATCAAGCGCCGAGAGGGATCAAATCTTCTGAGGTGCAAACCTCTCCTTAATAGCTCCTTGAGTGCAATACGTGAGCCACCTAATCCTAAGCTCTAAAGTCTCTAGTTTAAGTCTCATATTTACTTTTTACTTTGTATTATTCTTTTTCGTTTATAGCTGACATAATATTTATTACTTTTTACTTTGTATTATTATTTTTTGTTTACTTTGTATTATTTTGTTACTAGACAAACACTCTAAAGTCTCATATTTACTTTGTATTAAAAGTAAAAAGTAAAGTCTCTAGTTTAAGTCTCATATTGACTTTTTACTTTGTATTATTCTTTTTTGTTTATGGTCGCCATAATATTTACCACCTAATCCTAAGCTCTAAAGTCTCTAGTTTAAGTCTCATATTTACTTTTTACCTTGTATTATTCTTTTTGTTTATGGCCGACATAATATTTATTACTTTTTACTTTGTATTATTCTTTTTTTGTTTACTTTGTATTATTTTGTTACTCGACAAACTCGACAAACACTCGACTCACAAGATCTCCCCCATACTGGGCTGTAAAGCGCCTCTCGGTACAATTACTTGCATCTATTATACAAATGGGGTTTGAGTTTTAAATTCAAGAATGGTGGATACAAAGAGATTTATAAAGGGGTGGGATTGAATGCTACACTAGTCAATTATTAAGAAAAGGATTCAAAGGAGGACTAATCCATTCCAAGTAAAAAGAAATATACATTGCTATATTTTCATATATATGTGTGTTTGTGTGTGTGGGGGGGGGGGGGGGGTAGGGGGATGAGGGGGAGGGAGAGGGAGTAAAGAGGACTGATCAATTCCTAGTAAATAGAAATATACATTGCTATATTTTCCGCTAGATGTGTGTGTGTGTGTGTTGGGGGGGGCATAAAGAGGAACAATCTCTCTCTCTTAAGAGAATCAACTCTAAATAGTTTTATCATTTATTTTAATATGATTCGCAGATAATCCAGGGGAAACCCAGGGATATTGCATTCAAGAGAGAACTCACTCCAATGTTTATAGATTACTTGCTTATGATGATGTGTTTGGGTGAATGTCAAAGGGAGGAGGGATGATCTCTCTAGAGAATGTTTGTCTAATGGAAACAATTAGAGGGTTTCAAATGATGCTTTCTAGAGAATTAGATGGTCTTACCAAATTGTATTTTTATTTGGTGGATGACATTGATGAAGATACCTCGTAGGCTATACACACCAAAGTGGAAATTTAATTTTGATAATGACTGTAGATCTTCATGTACTGTCTCATAATCAAGTCCTTTGGGATTCATAAGTTAAATAAATAGTCCTATCTACTAATAGTGGTCAAAATGGTGTATTACCCTATCATGCTTCAGGTGTGGTAGTTGTAGATATAGGATTTATGAAAATATGTCTCAATGGGTGGTGGTCAACTATGGCTTTGATTGGCGGTTTTGCCAAGATAGAGAATGATAAAATCACCATATTGGTAAGTAGTGCAAAGAGAGAGTTGATATCAAACCCAAAGAATCCCAATAAAAATTTCAAATAGCTAAAGCTCATTCATCTCGAGACGAAGGAAATTTAAGACAAATAATTGAGGTTGATGTAGCTCAGAAAATACCTAGAACATGATAAGAGGCAAACCATGTTAACTACATTACCTTGGTTTTTAACTAAATATTGGTTTAAATTGAATCTATTTAAGGTGAAAGTCATAGTGCTTATGCCTAGAGTGGAAAACTATATACTTGTTATAGGCCAATGAACTAAGAAGAAATGTAAAGAACAAGAGTTGTTGAAACCATAGTAGCATAATTCGAGTACGAATACGGATACGAATACGATTTGATACGGAAAAAATAAGTAATGAAAAAATCTAGTACGAATAAAATACAGAAGTAGAATGCTTACATATAATACTTTTAATCAAATATTCACAAATACACCATAAATATATTCACAAATACACCATAAATATACATGGATATTTATATAATAAAATCAATCATTTATTTAAAAAACAAAAAAATAAAATCTCAACAACCTAGAATACTGTTAGTGTGACACACGGCAAGTAGTTATTAATAGTTATTTTAATAAGATAGTATTAAATTGAATTGTATTTTTGTTTTATAATGTTCAAATAATTAAATTTTTTTTTTTTAAATTGTTTTTAAAAATTTAATTGTTCACTAGTAAAAACCCATATCCGTATTCAACTTACACCGAATATTCAACAAATTCGAATTGTTCCGAATTTCCGTACATGAACTACCAATACGACCGAATTATGCTACTATGGTTGAAACTAGCAATATAGAATTAGTCTTCCGTTCAAAACCTCAACCCAAAAATATGCCATGAGCAACAAATAAATAAATTATATAGTATTATGCATTCTCCTTTCTCTTACGATTTTATCTTGCACTTAGTTTCTCAGAGATATGATCTTAGTTTTTCTGTATTAACTCATTCCACAAATTTATTCAATGGTTCCTATTCTATTTTAATGAAAATGATGGCTATGTAAACAGTAATAATTCTTAGTTATAGATATTTTTTTAAATTTGTCTTAGATATTTCTATTCAATAGCTCATTTGCAAGTACCAATGTTTTATAATGTGTATCAGGTGATTTATTTTGATTCTCTAAACTAATTAGTCGGGGAGCCAAGCCCATCTATGACCGCCTTACAATAATTGACTATGGTAAATGACCTTTTTGCTTTAATGAGTGACTAGTATCCCTATCTATTCCTCCTATAAAATGACTAGCGTAAATGTGTGTCTAATGGCTATGCCCTATTGTAGGATTCAAATGAATCTCGAAAGCTTATCTAGGACTGGCTAAATGATTATTTGGTCCTGTTTTTATTATTGAAAACTATTGGATATATTTTAACTCTTCTTTGGTTATCGAAATGGTAATGAATAATGGAAAAGGTTTGGTTTAAAATCTGCGCCCAATCTTTGTAACATCACCAGTACATCCAGTCAGTATATTAATGTATTTGTTAAAAAAAATCAAACACAATGACTACTTAAAATATAAGCTATATTCATAAACACTTAGTTATTTTATAGATACCACACCTCCTTCTGGTTTATCTTAACATTAACATGCTCTATATAAATAACTTATACAAATCCATACATTAACACAAGGAATGTTCTCATATGGGAATTTCGTGACTAAAGCTCTCCATAACCTATAATGAGATTTGTTTGTATTAAGTACAACTGTCGGCCATCCTTGCATCAATCAAATGATGATTGATTAATCAAAAGATATTTAGCATGCATAAACATATATTTTAATCATTCCTACAAGCCTTACTTACTTATGCAAATTTCATTAGACAATAGTTTCCATGCTTATACAACATGCATTCTCTTACCAATTTTTAAATAACTTCTATAACTATTCATGAAATACTTACTCCATTAATATAAAAATAACTTTGCATATCAAAAGAACTAAAAGATAGATACATCTAATATACACCTTAAACACATAAGGAGAAACCATATATACGTGGTTCACCCATATCCATGGGCTACGTCCACAAAGAAAGGTCACAATTTATTCTATTTATCGATTGAGGGTTACATTGTGCAACTCCATGGTTGCAAATATTTTTCCAAATTCTCAATGCCTCTCTCATAGAGAGCATTTTCAAGAGCTTCAACCCTAACATCAATGTAATATAGAGATCTATACATAAACCAACTCAACGGTGTTCAAGCCTATTAATTATCCTTTCCTGTGACCTACCTTACAGTGTCGAAATAATATATATATAACATATATGAACTAAACAGAATTTAAGCGTTAGTTCAACACTAGCATTTAATCATTAGAACGGAGATAATCAACTACCAAGCTTCATCTCTAGTTACAATAGGTATATATACTTCATACTTGAAATTTAATCATTAAGATAAAGATAATCATCTACCAAGCTTCATCTCTGATTTACGATATATATATATATATATATATATATATATATATATATATATATATATATATATATATATATATGTATGTATGTATGTATGTATGTATGTATGTATGTATGTATGTATGTATGTATGTATGTATGTATGTATATTTCCTACTTGGAATTTAATCATTAAAATAGAAATTTAATGGCAGAAACACTTCATATTTTCGTGATCGAGCCAATTATTGTAGAAAACTTCAGTGAAGTTTTGAGCTTAGCGATTGTAAATCCTGGGTGCTAAAGAACTCCACTCTTAGAGAGAATATTGTATCACACACCACCGGAAATGTGAATGAGTTTAGATCTACGCTAACATTTAAATACTGGCATAAGACCCCTAAATTAAAAAATAGAGATTAGATCTATACCAAATCATTGGCATGAACAATTGTTAGTACAATAAATGATAGAGATTGAACTGATCAAGCGATAGCACGTTTATAATCAAGATATCAAGTCTATACTAAATCGTTGGCATGAACAATTGTTAGTGCAATAAATGACAGAGATCGAATTGATCAAGCGATAGCACGTTTATAAGACAGAGATCAAGTCTATACTAAATCATTGGCATGAACAATTGTTAGTACAATAAATGACAAAGATCAAACTGATCAAGCGATAGCACATTTATAAGCCAGAGATCAAGTCTATACTATACTAAAGCATGAAATTGTTAGCACAATATGACAAAGATGATGTATGTTATTTAAGCACACAGCAATTCTACAACCTGGGATCGGGCTATGCATCCATCCCTTACCCCACACAATTCCAACGGTAGAGGCATCATTTTGAAGAAACATGAAATAATATAACGTTTCCACAACAGAAAATAAAATCGAGATCGGTTTATTCTAAGAGCTAACCCATTCCTGGGTTCAACTGTGTGATTTACTCAACAAAGGAAACTTAATATAATATAACATTCATACAATAGAAACCAACAGGAAATATTAGAGCTATTTTCTTAGCTAACCCATTCCAGGGTTCTTTTGTGCGATTTTCCAAACAGGACAACATAATGTAAAATAGCACTCATACAATAGAAAAAACAAACAGAAATCTCAGAGCTATTTTCTTAGCTAACCCATTCTAGGGTTCTGCTCTGTGATTTTCCCAACAGGGAAGCATAATATAAAATAACACTCATACAATCAGAAAAAAACCATAAATATCAGAGCTATTTTCTTAGCTAACCCATTCCTAGGTTCTCCTGTGTGATTTTCCCAACAAGACAACATAATATAAAATAGCATTCATACAATAGAAAACCCAAAGAGAAATCTCAAAGCTATTTTCTTAGCTAACCCATTCTAGGGTACCGTTGTGCGATTTTCCCAACAGGGCAGCATAATATAAAACAACACTCATACAATCAGAACAGAACCAGAAATCTCAGAGCTATTTTCTTAGCTAACCCATTCCTGGATTCTGCTGTGTGATTTTCCCAACAGGGCAGCATAACATAAAATAACATTCACACAACAGAAACACAACTACAGGATCTCTAAGATATTCTCTTATCTAACCCGTTCCAGGGTTCTGCTTTGTCCTTTTCTCAATCGAGGCATCATTTCGAACAAGCATATCAAACTAAATAAAAATCAATAGGGATCGGGCTACCCTTACCCATCCTCTCCTGTGGCATTGCGCAGTAAGGAAATATATATATTTTAAACATAAAACACCCAAAAAACAATGAAGAGAGATGTTATCTCAAAGATCGAACCACCCCCCACACACGATGCAGTCATGTATACTTATACACAGGCGACTCAACGCCTTTGGGGAGTCTACCCAGCCAGCTCATGAGGGAATATCCTGTAAGCTAACCATCTTTCGACCTTCCCACCTATCATCAGATGATGACATGAGCCAATTATTTTTAATTATGACAGCCAAGTCCTCCAAATGGAGCTAGCACACTACCATTAGTTTGATTTAATTATGTTTTTAATTATGAACTCTACCCTTGTATATGTTCACATGTTATTGAATAACTACATATGTATACACTAAGGCCATTAAAAAAATACATACTTCTTCCTGTATAGGATAAGTATGTGCCAAACTATATTATGGCCAACCTATATATATCGATATAGGTTATGTGATCTATAAATAAAATTCATATATGTGTTATCGCCATTAAGAATTCACGCATCTTCCTATCTAGGATAAGTATGTACTAAACTGTATTATGACCAACATATATATATATATATATATGATGTGATTTGTAAATAAATTTCATACATTTATATGTATGTGTTATCGCCATCAAGAATCCATACTTCTTCCTATCTAGGATAAGTATGTACCAAACTATTTATCGCTAACTATGCTAAATATACTAATATTTCAAATAAAAAGCTTAGCTTACAAAGCACACTAATATATTTATTAATAAGCTAAGCTTATTTTAGCTTTATTGTGTTCTCTAGTACTCTTTCGTCGGAGTAGGATTAATACTTAAATGTAATTAGGATGATTATTAGAAAATCATCTGTAACATAAGTGTCCTGCATAGGTCATAATGCTGCCTATTTGTTTTGTATCAAATGGTTATTATCCTCATCTTAGGATGTCGTATAAAAGTTTTGGAATAATCATCATAGATTATTTATACTTTTAAACCTACAACCAATAATTATGTTATAGAAAGACTCCAAAACATCATCACTTATATTCTCAAGGTTTCCCTTAACCTTACCTATTCCCCTAGTGGATTTGGTTATCTCTCGTTTATTTGCGTTAGTCTTTAGTCTCCTAGGTTTACAAATTTTGACTTAGGAATTTAAACACATAACTTACAAGGTTTACTAGTGGGGCCTTGGCCTTGAGCTCCTCACCAGTAAACTAGTACAATATGCATTTACATTTACAAAATAATGGGGGTATAAAAGAGGTGTATTACATCATTTCCCCATTAATAATAACACTGTCCTCGGTGTTCAAAATTTTTAATAGTTTTTATCCTACTCTTGAATCATCCTTTGTTCACTTCATCATTTTTGTTTTGACCTTCTTCAAACTTTCATGATTTCTGCAAGTCGTTATCGCTCATAACCTGCATTTTTATGCAACAAAACTAGAACTCCCAAAAATTATTCAGTAAAACATATCATCAATTTTATAATCCAACTTAGAACATAAACAATGAGTCCTTTTTGCAACCCAACATTTGCAATTCATGGAATATCTCCTAGCCTTTGTTTTTGTTTCTACCATCTCAAGCACACATAATACAAGTTTATTTTTCAATATACTCACAAGAATTCATGAGTAATCTAGATTTACTTAACTTTTGGAGTATGTCTTTTACCTCTATACTTGGTCACTTTAACTAGTCCTCAACTTGGGGTAAACATTTCTTTCATTCACCGATTAGTATCATTTGCTTCATGTAATTTTAAGCAGTGAACTTAAAATTTCATCAGTCATCCTTTCCCTTGAGGAAATTTTGCATACTCACGTTTCTATAACATTCACATATTAGGACATTCAACAGTCTAGTTACTTGGAAATTCTTTAATATGCGTTTTTTCTTTTTTAGTGTTACATCCTGAAGATGAAAATCTTTTAACAACACTTTTGTTGATCACCAAACTCTCCCTTGAGTTCTAGAACTTCACCAACCCTCTGTTGAACACAGATCCCAAGATCTGTCACCAATTTATACGTGGTCTTAGAGGCTTTAAAATTTTGAGATTACTCCTCTTTTGATTGATAGTCAATTTTTTTCCTTCTCAAAAAACATCAAACAGCGTCCTGTCTTCCAGATGTTAAAATTGTGTGCCTAGGTATTTACCATTGATATCACAAACTCTCTCTCTTTTCCACTCAAGCCCCCTAGACTTGAGTCTAGGAAATTTTTCCACCCAAGAAAATTATTTAGCAAAGTAGAGTTGGATCATCAATTCTTCCACTTGGTGTTTTTCGTTCCATTAAGAGGAAAGGTTCTTTTCCCCTCAAGCCCTCTTGCTTGAGTCCAGGAAAAATTCTTTTCCCCTCAAGCCTCCTCACTTGAGTCTAGGAAAAAATAGTTTTCCCCTCAAACCTTCTCACTTGAGTCCAGGAAATTCTTAATAGCGCTCGTTTACTATTTCTTGCATTTTTGTTAATCAAAACATGCAACATAATATCAACAAAATAGGTTCACCTATTTACTTATCACATTCCATGATTTTTAATGATTGGTACAGAATAACATAAATCTACCATCATTCATGGTTCCTACAATCCTGTAGTCCACATTATAATAAGATGTAAAATAAATCATTACTCATTCTTGAGTGGTTTAACTCAACTTTTTAAACCAGTGAATTTGTAATTAACATTCCATTCACTTATTATATTCAAATATTAATATCACCTAAACATATTTTACTCATTTATCCTCAGATAGCTATCAGTGAAGGAAAACATTTCATCTTTACACAACGTTCATTAGTAGTAAGCTAGATAGGTATAAACCCAAGTTGCTATGTACTTCCATTAGACTATTTAGTGTTATCAAATGAAACAATATAACTTACAATGGAACATTTATACCTTGAGTCGAAAGTTATTTTAACAAAGTAATGCATGCTACGACATACACACGTGTTAGAAACCTTGTAATAATGAAACATATACATCTAGGTGACTATATATATGTGTGTATATAAATCAAACCCTACTTCTTTCGCATGAATCTTTAATGCTGGTACAATACACATGTAACACCTAAAGTGTTCAAATATCCCATCTGGTTAACGTTAACTATCATGATGGGATGTATTTCGACTCAATACATCAGTTTTCGTTACTCATAAGGATACATGATTTCCTAAGGTGTTATTCACCTTAAATCATTGATACATATGAACATAATCATGGAAGGACATATATTTGGAAACTTTACATAATTTTCCCAATCATCATATTTTCAATGATAGACACTTCATTTGTCTTATCACATATTACATGGAATACACTAATACCTTAATAAGTATCATTATGTTAGGTTACCCATTCTAATAGTAACCTTTTTTAACATTTAATTTATAACTTACTTAATTAGGTTTTAATTCCAAACTTCTCTTTCAAATTAGATTCGGAATCTAAAAGTACATATAACTATATATATTTAATCAGTAAATACATTCCTGAATTATAAGTTCATAAAAACATCTACAAGAGTATTTTAATATTCCATATTATATTCTGAGAACACTCTTTACTGAAATTAACTTCTACTACTTCCTATTAGTACTTCAAGAAGTTCTGACTTGATGACTGTATCTCTACCTTATTTCTAAGGAATATGTATTATTATAGTTTGTTTCACTTGTTTACATGCTGATGAATATAGTTTCATACACAGGGTTCCCACTTATCATATAACATGATATTTTAAACGAGATTATAGTTCTCTAATATTCCTATCTAACAACATAGTCATTAATAGTTTACCAATACACATAGGGGTGGGTCCCCAAAGAAAATGTACACCTATCTAGTTATAGCCACTACGTTCTCCTAGATCATAGTATATTTTTCTGTTCATAAGATTATGATCCATCATCTAGGTTCCCTAGTCTATCAATATTCTAAAATAGTATTTACACTTATTGTGGAATATACTTACTTGTAACTCATAGACGGCATATTGGTTACCTCTTGTCGAATTCTGAAAATAAATTCATTTAATTGCACCTCACATGTAGAGTCCCTTCATTGGTTCAACTAGACTTATATTATTTTACTCGTTTTAAGCCCAACTAGGCTCGAGTGTTGTAAATCCATCTCTGGTACCATTTGTAACATCCCCAGTACAACCAGTCAGTATATTAGTGTATTTGTTAAAAAAAAAAAACACAATGACTACTTAAAATATAGGCTATATTCATAAACACTTAGTTATTTTATAGATACCATACCTCCTTCTAGTTTATCTTAACATTAACATGCTGTCTATAAATAACTTATACAAATCCATACATTAACACAAGGAAGGTTCTCATATGGTAATTCTGTGACTAAAGATCTCCATAACCTATAATGAGATTTGTTTGTATGAAGTACCAATGTCCACCATCCTTGCATCAATCAAATGATGATTGATTAATCAAAAGATATTTAGCATGCATAAACATATATTTTAATCATTCCTACAAGCCTTACTTGCTTATGCAAATTTCATTAGACAATAGTTTCCATGCTTATACAACATGCATTCTCTTACCAGTTTTTAAATAACCTCTATTACTCTTCATGAAATACTTACTCCATTCATATAAACATAACTTTGCATATCAAAAGAACTCAAATATAGATACATATAATTTTCACAATAAACACATAAGGAGAAACCATATATACGTGGTTCACCCATATCCATGGGTTACGTCCACAAAAAAAGGTCACAATTTATTCTATTTATCAATTGAGGGTTACATCCTGCAACTCCGTGGTTGCAATTTTTTTTTCCAAATTCTCAATGCCTCTCTCATAGAGATTATTTTCAAGGCCTTCAACCCTAACATCAATGTAACTTATAGATCTATACATAAACCAACTCAACGATGTTCAATCCTATTAATTATCCTTTCTTGTGACCTACCTTGCAGTGCAGAAATAATATATATATAACATATATGAACTAAACAGAATTTAAGCGTTAGTTCAACACTGCATTTAATCATTAGAACGGAGATAATCAACTACCAAGCTTCATCTCTAGTTACGATAGGTATATATACTTCATACTTGACATTTAATCATTAAGATAGAGGTAATCATCTACCAAGATTCATCTTTGATCTACAATAGGTGTAATGCCTGCCTCAGTACTGCCGACTGATCTGACTATTGAGGGCACTAGTTTGAAGTGACGGGCTAATTAAAACATAAACCTTATAATTTTTTTGAGTATTATTATTTGAAATGAGAATGATTAGACGATATGTGCTTGATTAAGAAATTATGAAAGAGAAATGATTGAATGAAAAGATTTTGTGAATAAAAATAATTAATATGCTCGACTGACTGAAGTATTATGATGAATCATGAAAATATTTTGTGAATAAAAATAATGAATATGCTCGACTGACTGAAGTATTATGATGAATGATGAAAAGATTTTGTGAATAAAAATAATGAATATGCTCGACTTACTGAAGTATTATGATGAATGATGAAAAGATTTTGTGAATAAAAATAATGAATATGCTCGACTGACTGAAGTATTATGATGAAAATATTTCGTGAATAAAAATAATGAATATGCTCGGCTGACTGAGGTATTATGGTAAATGATTTTATGGTGCAACGCTATTTAATGTGTGCTTTGAGTGTGTGTGTGTATGCAGTGGCAGGTAAGACGATTTATCAACTGACCCACAATGGAGTTTTAGGGGTTGTAAGAATAGAAATAACACATAGGGGTATGACGATAGACTGTCGACCTTGAATTAGCAATCGACGCACGGGTCGGAAGCTTGCGAGCTAGCTCGGGGAAGCGTGTGTCGTATGGGTGAGGCCATATCGACTTGGTCGAGTACGAGAGTTGAGGGGTGCGTGATAAGGAGTGCCTTATCCCTCAGTAGCCCTTAGTCTCCAAGAAGTGTAGTCGAGAGATCACGGTAAAGATTCCCCGATCGCTACACGGTTCTCCTCACAAGAAGAAAGAAAAGAAATTGTCGGAAGGGCCCGCCAAAGAGGTACCTAGACAAGAACAAGAAGAGGTTATCTAACCAAGTTTACAAATTGGAATTACACTAAAGAAATCAATTAAGTGTTTTGAATTAAAGAGTAATTTTAAGGAAGGGCCCGCCAAAGAGGTACCTAGACAAGAACAAGAAGAGGTTATCTAACCAAGTTTACAAATTGGAATTACACTAAAGAAATCAATTAAGTGTTTTGAATTAAAGAGTAATTTTAAAAAGAAATATTTTTATTCTTTTTATTTTAACTATTTCTATTTATTTGGGAAAAGAAGAAAAAATGAAATAAAGGGGAATGTATTGAAAACAATATTTTTATTAATTTATTTTATTTTTCAATTTTTGTTACTTTTTGGGGAAAGAAGAAAATTTAATTTGGATTAGAGTTAGATTAGAATATGAATAAAATAATTATTTTATTGGAAGTTTTATTTTAATTGATTCACTATTTTGAAAAAGAATTTGAAATAAATTATGAATAAAATAATCATTTTATTGAAAGTTTTATTTTAAGTGATTTTACTACTTTGAAAAAGGATTTGAAATGAATGGTTATTAAAAGAACTATTTTATTCAAGATCTTATTTTTCTATTGATTTTATTATTTTGGATTATTTTATTTTAATTAATTTTATTAATGTGAATTACTCTATCTTTATTGATTTTATTATGTTCAAAAGTTTTGAAAAAGATTAAAATCTAGTTAATGGATTTTATCATTATTAAAAAAAAAAAGTTTAATTTAGATTAGAATTTTTAGAAAAGAGATATTTTAATTCTTACTTTTATTCTTTTAAATTTTACAAAGAAGAGATTTAAAATAGATTAGAATTTTAGTAAAATCTTCTAATTCTATTTTAGTAATTAGAAAAGAAAGGATTGTAGAAAGCTTTAAGTCTAACTAAAAGATTATTGATTGAACTAAAAAGAAATTAAAAACATAAGTAGGACTCTAATGAAGACAACTACATCTAACTCCCACTAATTTAGGGAAATAGGTGCACACTTAAGAAAGAGAGAGACAATTGTAATTGGAGAATAATTTTAATAAAATATTAAATTAAATTATTTATGTGCATGGAAAGACACATGGCACACAGATTTTTGTTATAAAAGAAGGGAGGAGAAGGAGAAAAAGATTTCTTGCTCCCTAGTGTTGGATGGGCACCGGAATCGAGAATTGATCTTGTGAATTCTTGGGAGTTGGGTTTAGCTTTCCAGGGATTGGGGAATCCCACCAGAAAGCTTGCATTGTGTGTTCTTATGACCCCATTTTTTGGGGGGTTCTGAGCGAACAAGAGTAACCTTGATATGGTAGGGAGATCAACCGAGGGGTCATCTCGGTAAGTCGTCGAAATCGAATTTGATCGAACGCGACATCAACGCATCATCACAAATTTCTTGATCAACCACCGAAACAGGTTCAATGTCATTTCAGTATTACACTCAGTATATAATATATAATGATTTTTCTTTCGCTAGATCTATTTTATGTTTGAATTAAAAATTTTGTATTATATGGAATTTGATTATTTTTCAACATAGATTGAAATGCTAGATATACTTTATAATATAGAATTTTATGGGTTAGATTGAAGACGGTTATGTCGGCGTAGATCGAATAAATCATATCCAAATTTTTATATACTTGTACCTAAAATCTATGTGTTTAAGGTTGAAGCTGAATATCTCAGTATAAATTTATAATCTAGTTTTCAGCATTTAGATATCCTCGAACTCTATGAAGTTGTGGAGATTCTAGAACCGAACTACTAGAAATTTTAGACTTTGTTTTTCATTACTCAAATTCTTTCGAATCCTTGTGAAGCAACGAGGTTTTGACTCTGTATTCAAAATTTATTCATTCTTGAATTCTTGCGAGGGAATGGAGATACTGGATTTGAGATCTTAATATTTCTGTGTATTCAATTCAGCGCCGTCCAAAGCTTCATAATTGATATATAGTATTAAATTCCTATTCTTTGTGAATTCAACTCATCACTCTTGAAATCAAATCTCAGTATTTCAGATTTCATAAATATGAATTGTAACTCTGCTCCAGATTCGATGCATCGAGAAGTTGATTGAAGTTAATTGTCTAATTTGGTTGCAAACCATTCCTACGTTTCCAAATTGTCTCATCTGAATTTGATTGGTAAAAATAAAAAAATAAAAAAATTAGTCTTTGTCTCAGGTTTTCAAAGTTCTATTTAATTTACTAAATTCTGAGATCTACTCAGTTATCGCTCGCCTCGATCGAATCCATAAATCCAAAGCTATTAAATTTTGAGATCGAATGTCCTGCGCATCTGCATACCTAACCTTTATTAACCCTGTGTTTTATTCGTTGAGACCCGTTTTGAGAATTTTCTTTCGAGGGTTAATTAGAAGAATACTGTACACATCCCTCCAGGACTCTATGTTTCCTTTATTTCAAGATTTTGCATTTGGGAATTTAATTTCAATTATGCCAAATGCTCAGATATAAAGGAGAACACGCTGGAACAGCTCTGAATGTTGTTCTTGTTAAAATCTCTGTGTATTCTTTCTGAAGGGGAATAGAATACTGGCTATTTTTAAAATTCCTATGTCCCATTTCAAATGACAGGGCGTTCCCAGATCCGTAGTTGAGATGGTGTATTTTTCCCTGTTATCAATTTATGTGTTCTATCCTTATTCGAATTGGTAATGCGATTTCAATCTCAGAAATATAAATGAAACTCGAATATCAAAAAGGTCTCTGTATCCTATTTCGAAAATCACATGGCGACTTCAGATCTTGATTTAATTTTAATTAAAAGCCTCAACAGTTCAGCATGTTCCATTGCAAGGCGATCCCCGGTTGGGCTAAAATTTAAAACTTTTTAAAGATCAATAAACTCTATCAAAACTTGGGTTGGATCCTTCGTAAATCTGGGCTTGAGATCCGGTCTGGATTGACGTTGCCTTGCAAAACTGACATTCAAATCCTGTACCTGATGTGTTCTGTACTTAAGTTGATGTTCCCCAAGTTCAAGGAATCCTCGAATCATGTTTACTCCTTGATCGTTGGACAATTGCAACCTTACCACAAGAACTTAGTGTTCGCACCCAAATTATTGAGAATTACTGCACTGCTATCAACTGCCTTAAATCAAAATTAATTTAGTAAGTATAAATCGACTGTCAGTTGTTCTATTATAGGAATATACTTATAATCTATCGGCCATCTATTTAGCATCACCGATTTAATTCATTCATAAATGAGATCGACAACAGTCTCTTAAGATCTGCTTGAGTTAACAATAAAGTTTTCAATTTATAACAGAAAAAGATTCTATAGAGTCGTTTCTACTCACGATGGTTAATTGTATTATTGAATAATATGTATAAAATTATGTGGATTTATATGTCAATTAAAATTGAATTGACAGGCCTAAATTATGTTAATTTATATTTTAAAGAGAAATTGAAGTGAGATGCATTGATTGTGTCGATTGTAATTAAAATGTCAGAAAAGAATGCATTCATTTGTGCCACTTCATATTAGAATAGAAATGACATGCATAAATTATGATAGTTTATATTTTAAAGAAATTGAAGTAAGATGCATTGATGGTGTCGACTATAATTAAAATGCCAGAAAAGAATGCATTCATTTGTGTCAATTCATATTAGAATAGAAATGACATGCATAAATTATATTAATTTGTATTATATTTGAAAAGAAATTATAAGTTATTCACTTAATGTACATAAAAGTAATTCATATGTTTAATGAATTGATGCCACGATATCATAATACATTATGCGAAAGCCTTTTATTTTTAAAAAGAAACTATGAATTATTTATTTTAATCTATATAATAGTCCTTTATATGTTTGAATAAAGTGATGTTAGATATTATAATACATTATGTGAAAGTCTTTTCATATTTTGAAAGAAAATTATAAATCATTTATTTAATTTATATAATAATCATTTATATGATTCAATGAATTGATACTAAGATTGTGTAATACATTATGTAATAGTCTTTTATAGGAGGGAAGGAAGGAATGGCATGTTATGTAATTTTATCTGTATTTTTACATTTGAAAATGGAAGAAGTTTGAATAGAATATTATTTAAAATTTATATGTTGTATTTAGGAAAGAAAGGATATAAATCATTAAAAATCTAGTTTACCTTTCACTTATAGTTAATTGTCCTTACTCGGCAAAAATTATGTATATATATTGAAAGGAAAAGATCAATAAATTGGATATCCAAAATCTCGACTAGATAAGCATAAGCATAATCTTTTTATTTGGTAATTGAGACGTTAGCGGAAATATTTTAATAGACATTGACATTGGTATAGATTGTTAAACATGAGCAATTGAAAAAAACAAAATTTACTGATGACGAGGAGCCCTACAATATATATAGATAGATAGAAATAGAAATAGATATAGATATATTTCCTACTTGGAATTTAATCATTAAAACAGAAATATAATGGCAGAAACACTTCATGAGAGTTTCGGGATCGAGCCGATTATTGCAGAAAACTTCACCCAAGTTTTGAGCTTAGCAGTCGTAAAGCCTGGGCGCTACAGAGCTCCACTCTTAGAGAGAATATCATATCACACACCACCAAAAATGCGAATGAGTTCATATCTACGCTGACATTTAAATACTGGCATAAAACCCCTAAATTAAAAAATAGAGATCACATCTATACCAGATAGTTGGAATGAACAATTGTTAGTACAATAAATGACAGAGATCGAACTGATCAAGCGATAGCACATTTATATGCCAGAGATAAGTCTATAATAAATCGTTGGCATGAACAATTGTTAGTACAATAAATGACAGAGATCGAACTGATCAAGCGATAGAACGTTTGTAAGCCAGAGATCAAATCTATACTAAATTGCTGGCATGAACAATTGTTAGTATAATAAATGACAGAGATCGAATTGATAAGCGATAGCACGTTTATAAGCCAGAGATCAAGTCTATACTAAATCGTTGGAATGAACAATTGTTAGCACAATACGACAGATATGATGTATGTTTTAAACACAGAACAATTCTACAACCTGGGATCGAGCTGTCCATCCATCCCTTACCCCACACAATTCCAACGGTAGAGGCATCGTTTTGAAGAAACATGAAATAATATAACGTTTCCACAACAGAAAATAAAGTTGAGATCGGGCTATTCTAAGAGCTAACCCATTCCTGGGTGCAACTATGCGATTTACTCAACAGAGACAGCTTAATATAATATAACATTCATACAACATAAACCAACAGGAAATCTCAGAGTTACTTTCTTAGCTAACCCATTCCAGGGTTCTCCTGTGCGATTTTCCCAACAGGTCAACATAATATAAAATAGCACTCATACAATAGAAAAAAGAAACAAAAATCTCAGAGTTATTTTCTTAGCTAACCCATTCCAAGGTTATGTTGTGCGATTTTCCCAACAAGGTAGCATAATATAAAATAACACTCATAAAATCATAACACAACCATAAATCTCATAGCTATTTTCTTAGCTAACCCATTCCTCGGTTCTGCTGTGCAATTTTCCCAACATGATAGAATAATATAAAATAGCACTCATACAATAGAAAAACCAAATAGAAATCTTAGAGCTATTTTCTTAGCTAACCCATTCCAGGGTTCTGTTGTGCGATTTTCCCAACAGGGCAGCATAATATAAAATAACACTCATACAATCAGAACACAACCAAAAATCTCAGAGCTATTTTCTTAGCTAACCCATTCCTGGGTTCTATTGTGCGATTTTCCCAACAGGGAAGCATAATATAAAATAACATTCACGTGACAGAAACACAACTATGAAATCTTTGAGCTATTCTCTTAGATTACCTGTTCCAGGGTTTTGTTGTGTGCTTTGCTCAACCGAGGCGTCATTTCGAACAAGCATATCAAACTAAATAAAAATCAACAGGGATCGGGCTACCCTTAGTCGTCCTCTCCCGTGGCATTGCGCAGGAAGGAAATATATATGTTTTAAACATAAAACACTCAAAAACAATGAAGAGAGATGTTAGCTCAAAGGTCGAACCACGCCCCACACAGGCTGCGAGCATGTATACTTATACACAGGCGAATCAACACCTTTCGGGAGTCTACCCATCCAGCTCATGAGGGAATCTCCTGTAAGCTAGCCATTTGTCGACCTTCCCACCTATCATGATATGATGACAGCCAAGTCTTTTTAATTATGACAGCCAAGTCCTCCAAAGGGGCTGGTGCACTACCATTAGTTTTATTTAATTATGTTTTTAATTATGAACTCTACCCTTGTAGATGTTCACATGTTATTGAATAACTACATATGTATACACTAAGGCCATTAAAAAAATACATACTTCTTCCTATATAGGATAAGTATGTGCTTATGGCCAACCTATATATATCGATATAGGTTATGTTATCTATAAATAAAATTCATATATGTGTTATCGCCATTAAGAATTCATACATCTTCCTATCTAGGATAAGTATGTACTAAACTGTATTACGGCCAACCTATATATATATATATCGATATAGATGATGTGATTTGTATGCATACTTCTTCCTATCTAGGATAAGTATGTACCAAACTATTTATGGCTAACTATACTAAATATACTACGATTTAAAATAAAACCTGACCTTACCAAGCATACTAATATATGTATTAATAAGCTAAGCTTCTTTTAGATTTATTGTGTTCTCTAGCACTCTTTCGTCGGAGTAGGATTAATACTTAAACGTAATTACGACGATTATTAGAAAATCATCCATAAAATAAGTGTCCTAGATAGGTCATAATGATGCCTATTTTCTTTGTATCAAACGGTTACTGTCCTCATATTAGGATGTTGTATAAATGTTTTGGAATAATCATCATAGATTATTTATACTTTTAAACTTATAACCAATAATTATGTTATAGAAAGAGTCCAAGACATCATCATTTAGATTTTCAAGGTTTTCCTTAACTTTACATCTTCTTCTAGTGGATTTGGTTATCAGTCGTTTAGTTGCGTTCGTCTAGGTTTACAAATTTTGAATTAGGAATTTAAGCACATAACTTACAAGGTTTAGGGGTGGGGCTTGGCCTTGAGCTCCTCACCAGTAAACAAATACAATATTCATTTACATTTACAAAATAATAGGGTTATAAAAAAGGAATATTACACTCTTTGTTCTACATTATTTTATTCACCAATGTTTCCAAACTTGGAAGCTCTTTACATAGTATACTTTTTCCTCCCCATGGATTATGCTAAGGAAATCGCTTTCTTAAATAACTTCTACCTGTCTACAATCTTGAGGTAACAATTATAAAATCTTCGAATATTACTCCATACTAGATACCTTTCTTATCGGTGAATCTCAGTTCAAATGTCTCCTTTCCTCCACCTTCCTTACCGGTTGTTTGCTAACAATTGATTTGTTAGAATTTAAGTAATCTGATAGTTATTGCAATGGGACACATAGCGAATCCTGCTAGTTGGAATCCTTTCATTGAGCTGGTTTATATTGAAGTGAATGCAGCGATAGAGCTCACTCCTAGTTAAACTTTATATGTTTTAGATAATGGAGTGGACACTTTAGGTAGCTTATAGTTTGATGATATATAAAAAAAATGAATGTAGTAAAGAAAAAAAGGGTCAAGAACATGCGTTGTCGAGAACAAGGATTAATGTATGTACACACATGGTTTAGTTGTGTCAAGAAATAAAAGGTTAAACATTTATATATACACTGATTGGTCTTTTTATAAAAACATAAATGGTTTATCACATTTATATATAAGTTGGATTATAAACTAATGGCTAACATAGGTGCAGGAAATTATATTTTCAAAGATTTATATTTTAAAAATAGATAAAACCATTTAAATTTTCAAGTATGATTCCAACCCAGTTAAATGATTTTGATTAGCTATGCATAATGTATAAAGGATTGGTTAGATAAATATAGATCCTTCCATACCCTTATGAAAGTGTCGATAATTGATGGTAAAGTAACCTAAGGTAATCTATATTTAGGAACATGATATCTGCATGGTTGAGATCTTAAATCATTACATGATCTGCCATAAGTTAAATATATTCATATGTTCTATCTATATGCAATAATGAAATTTTTGGTTGTGTTCCTTGTTTAGTAATCATGGTAACTAACTTATTGTTTGTTGAATGATGTTTGTAAGGAAAAAATTGATGCCCCATTTCCCTTAGGATGTATTGAGGATTTCGAGTATATTACAGCTGAGAGGGGTGCAACCATATGTTTTGGTTCTCGTACTTCTTCTCTTTTTTGGGTTGTTATACCTATCCCATTTCCTATGGAGAAACATATCCAGTAAGGAACACCTATTTTTTCACCGAAAAATCTTTCTGTATGACCAAGTTATGATCAGTTTGGCCCGACATTGTTTCCAGTGTTGAAAGGAGTGCACCTTGTCCTTTGATTGAGAATAGTTTTGTATGAATATATGTTCTATTGTTGCATATCTAATTTTGTTATTGTAGATCTGTTATATTGTTGCAGATTTCAGTATATTATTGTAGATTTGATTTGTATTGGTGATTGATGGTTGGAGGGAAGGAAACCATACAATCTAAATAATACTAATGAAAGTTGGTTGTAGGGAACAACCATAGGATATGAGTTTTTGAAGATTGTAGGTGTTAGTCTGTGTATCTATTCTACTATGGTTTTTGTGGCTTGATATTTTATTTTGCTTACTAGTTAATCATACCAATCAGCACACATGCACAGAAGTACTAAAATCCTCATGTCGATACACAAGCAGCATGACAATCACATTTTCAATAATATTACAATCCAATAACTATTACTGAGTACATGGATAATTATATGTTTTAACAGATGGCTACTAGAGATTCCAATTATCGCATCTTACTCACGTACCTTTAATTTTTATTTCTACAACAAGTTTGCATTCAACAGTATGCTCATTGGGGAAAATGTTGTGCTTCGGTTTTATGCATTTTATTTTTAAGGAGGCTAGATTTTTTTTTGTTTTCTTCGTTTTATGTCTTGTTGGCCTAACCTTAGATCACCTTAATCTGTTTTTCTATACTAATATTATCCCCTTTTCCCTAGGTTTTCTAGTTCCTTTGGCCTTAGTTGGGTTGAGGACACTATAAAGCCAAAAGTAATCATAGTGCTAAGTGGCAACATGACATGGGGAAGAACTAGTGGTTGGAAAATTGGAGAGGAGCACATTACAACAAAAGTTCTTGCCATATTAAACACGTCATAAGTATAAAAATACTTGCAACTATGTAATTGAAATGAAAACCCATGCCTTGTTGCTCCCATTGTATAGTGAGAAGCATTTGAGTATCACATACAATCTGGTTGATAAGGAGTTTGTTGAAAGTACACCTTTATAAATATGCAAATTTCATACCCTGACATAAAATACACCATGGCAATTATGTTATCCTCATTGATAAGAAAGACTAGTATAATAGAAACAATTATTTCAATAGAGTAATCCATAAAGCATTTTTAGTGTGCAAATGTCTTCTCATTGCAGTCTTTGCATACGTCCATCTTGTTGTAAGCTACAATTTTTTTTTGTTGAAAAAATGTTCTCATTGAAATCGCTGCATACTTCCATCTTATTGTAAGCTACAATTTTATTTCTATTGAAAATGCCTCAAATAGGCTAGTATAGATCATGCACAATTATTAATTTCCATCCAAAATAATTAAATTTATAAATTGCAAATATACTACATTAATTGGTACATATAGAATCTAGAATCATTTTGTGATTTTCTACATATAGAAGAATATACATGGTAAGATAGGCTCAAGATTCTATGGGATCATATGGTGAAGGTATTTTACATTGTAAACTAATGAAATATCTGATAATTCAATCATAATTTTAGTCATAATTGCACTGGAGTTTTATAAAATGGTAAGTATCAGGAATATTAGGCATCTTATAGTGAAGGTTTCAAGGTATTGCTGAAATTTGTGGAACCCAAGAATTTAAACATTTATTAACAAAGGCTTCAGTAAGTGGTATTGCTGAAATCTTTGTCTTGCAAAATCCATGTAATCAAACTATCTACTATTCACACAATTCTGTATAGAAACATAATCAAACTTTATATTGTTCACATGTGTGAAATTTAACTCACAGTAGGATATACTAGCTAAGGATATCCTCATAATTAATAAATTTTACTAAGTATGTAGAAAATGGTGTAAAAGAAGCATTCTGGACACACAAATGATAAAAAAAACAGACACAAATAATCAAATAGTATGTTTATTATTAACTATCCAACCCATAAATGAGTTGTGATCATCATTATATAACATTTGGTAAAAATAGTGAGCCTTTGGAGGCATCAGAATGAGCTACAAGTGGCTAGCTTACATTGGACCTCAATCCCCCCTAGGTTGACCAATAGTCTCCCAAATCACCTCAAACTGTCATGCATTTTCAATATGAACATTGGGATGGCATGGGGAGGAATTAATTATGGTGGCACATTAGTGGGTGAGTATTTGGTGGAGTGTAGGTGGCTCAGGATAGGCAAAAACTGCCAAAGAGGGGGCAAAATGACCACATTCAATGCATGGGTGCCTCAGGTCAAATACAGATCCATAAATCAAGGGATAAGTGCACCTTCACTTAGTTATTCTAAATAAATGATGTAGTTGGACATAAATTAGGGTGCCTAATAGCTAATTTGACTAAAATTGGGCCCTTAGGTGGTGGAATGTGTCATAAACGCCCCAACAAACTTCTAACAACCCTGTATTAACATCATTAACCATGTTTTGGACCAAATAATCACCAAATTAATATTCGAATATGGTCCTAAGGTGTAATAATGTTCTAACACCCCCCTTATTCTAGACTTATGTATCCAAAACAAAATGAGGCCTTGGCAACTAAGGCTCAAGTCAACTCTTACAACAATAATTTTTATTATTCCATGTAACCAAGATAAGGAGGAAAACCACATGGGAAATAAAACCTCCACTCTAAAATGGACATGAAACAAAATATGGAAAATATACCAGTATTCACCATGCATCACTCACCCCGAGGAGTGATCTAAGGTGAGTGAAGGTATTCTCAATGAAACTCTTGGTGAAGATATTAGCAGTTTGCTCGGGAGATGGGAAATACTGGAAGGAAATAATCTGGTCATGCATCAAGCCTCAAATGTAGTGCATGTGGATCTCTATGTTCTTGGTCCTCTGTCTCTGTATTGGATCAGTGGATATCTTGATTTCACATTGATTATCACACCAAATGATTGTAGGTGAATCAAATGCAAATCCAAACTCTCCAAGAATACCTTGCAACCACACACATTGTGTAGTTGCATTCACTACTCCCCTGTATTCGACCTCAGCTGAAGATAAGGAAATAGTGTGTTGCTTCTTTTTATACCATCAAATGGGGCCATGTACAATCATAAATACATAACCAAAAGTGGACTTCCGGTCAGTGCTATCTCCAACCCAATATGAATCAGTAAAACCAACTAGTTCAAGTGATGAACCAACTGCATAGTGTATCCCAAACTGCTTGGTTCCTTGCACATAATGAAAGATCCTTTTGTTAGAATTCCAATGGATCTCATGAGGCTCTTGCATGTACCTTGAAACAACACCTACTGCATAAGCCAAATCTGGTCTAGAGTGAGTGAGATACAACAAGCTCCCAACTAGTTTTGTATACAGCGAACTATCAACCAATGGTGAAGAACCCCAATCATGAAGCTTTACTCGTGAAAGGAATGGAAACTTATCATACTTAAATTCATCCATTTTTAAATTCTCTGTCATATCCGAAGCATACTTTGATTGTGAAACAGTGATCCCATCAACATATTGATCAATCACCAAACCAAGAAATTGTCTCAACAATCCTGGATCAAACATGGAAAATTCATTGTGTAATGCAGCTTTAACTAAGCCTAGCTCTTTGATGCAATTACCAATGATGAAAATATCATCAACATATAGTACAATAAGAAAAATAGAGTCACTAAAATGCTTCATGTAAACATTTGGATCAGATTTACATCTCTCAAAACCTTGTGATAGCAGAAAATTGTCCATCTTGGCATACCAAGCTCTAGGAACTTGCTTGAGACCATAGAGAGACTTATTCAACATGCACACAAGTGAAGGATCATGAATGAAACCTTAATTCATATGCATACATATTTCCTCATGAATATCCCCATGAATAAAATCACTCTTCACATCCATGTTATGAACCTCTCATTGCTTGGAAGTTACAATGGCCAAAACTAGCTTGATTGAGTCCATCTTTTCCATAGGTGTGGATGTCTCTATGTAGTCCACTCCATGGACTTGAGAGAATCCTTTAGAAACAAGTATGGCCTTATACTTCATATCAGAACCATCAAAGGCCATTTTGGTCCTATACACCCACTTGCATTGCACTAGCTTCATCTTGGAAAGAAGAGGGACCAACTCCCAAGTTTCATTGTCATGGAGAGACTTCATCTCTTCTTTCATGGTTGTTTTCCATCTTGTATAGTGTGATTCTTATTCATATGAATTTGGATTAGATCTAACCATGATAAAACACCTCCTATGAATATTCGAATCACAGATAGACAATGCATTGTTAAACTGTTATCTAGTCTTCCTAGGTTCTTTTGGATCACCTATAAGTTCACCAGATGCTTGTATGGTTTTCTCAGCCCACTTGTGCCTTGTAGGTGGGTCATGATATGCATGCATGTCATCATATTCATCCTCAAGATCAGAATCAGAAATATCATAATATGAATCATCACTTCCATCCACTTCAGGTAGGGGATTTGAGCATTCCCCTTCTCCTTGTTCAGCTACATGCATGGGCTCTTCTTCAAACTGAAAAATCCTATCAATGAATGTATTTTGAGATGAGGGGTAGAATAAATTGTATACCTTTTCATATTCTGCATATACAACTATCATGGAATCTTTTCTTTGTGGCTGCAAAGCCTTTCTCTTCTCTGGAGGTATTCTATCCCATGCTCTTGAGCGAAACACCTTGAGGTGAGATACATCAAGCTTGTGTCCCATCCAAGCCTCGAATGGAGTCTTGAATTCCATGGATTTGCGTGGTACTCTATTATGAACATATGAAACACAGTTAATAACTTTAGCAAATAGTTTTGGAGACAAGGACTTAGCCTCCATCATACAGGTAGCCATCTCCTTCAATGCTATATTCTTGCGCTCTACAACACCATTCAGCTGGGGTGTGTAAGGCACATAATGTTGCGTTTGAGTTCCATATTATTCACATAGATGATGTAGTTCCTTATTGACATATTCTCTTCCATTATCATTCCTTAATACCATTATCTTCCTCCCACTGAATTTCTCCACAGAAGCTTTGAAAAATTTGAATGAGTGAAACACTTCATATTTTTTCTTGAGAAAGAATATCGAATAGTACCTTGAAAAATCATCAATGAATGTTAGGAAATACTTTGAGTTTACATTGGAGGGTATAGGAAGAGGTCCTATCACATCTGAATGGACCAAACCAAGAGGATGAGCAGCTCCTCTTTCCTTCCCCTTCTCATACTTGCGCTATGCATGCTTCCCAACAATGCACCCTTTGCAGGTTCCTTTGGAAAATATGATGTTTGGAAGTCCTTCAACCATGTTTTATTTTCTCAATGCATGAATATATCTGTATTTGAGGTGTCCAAGCCTCTCGTTCCAAAGTCTACTGACCTCATTAGCATGTGACAGAAGTGCATTAGGAGAGGAGTACTCAAGAAAGTGTGAAAACTTGTACATTCTTGACTCGTGATCTGCAACATGAATTGCTACCACTTTTCCTGTAGAAACTTCATAAATTTCCACATATTATTGAGTGAAAATCACTCTCTTGGTTGAACTAGTGTGGGTCATTTAGTACACAGAAATAATATTTGCTACAAGATCAGGCACATACAACACATTGTTGAAGTACCCATTTTCTAGATTGATCTTCCCAATGCCTCTCATTGGGATCTATGAATCATCACCCATGAGAATAGAACCACTGTAAGGTGAAAGAGTAGAGAAATTTTATCTTGCATAATCCATGTTCCTTGAGTCACCTACATCTATGATGAAAGAAGAAGATTCTGAGGTACTATCCATCAATGCATGGCACCTCTCCTTGTCTTCAGAAACACCCTCCTTATTTGAACTTTTTGGAAGAGGAATTTTATTTTTTTGAAGGAGATGGGTCATCATGTCAATGGTCTTCTTCATGCATGCACCTTTAGGGTGTCAACCCTTTGGACAGATTGCAATACAGAAAATTCAATAATTGGAAAAATTGTCGTAAATTTAACAATGAAAATGATGCATGCACTGTTAATGCGCAATGACTATTGAGTCGTGTTTGTAGAACTTCAAAGAAATGCAAAAATCAAGTAGTTTCTTAATTATTTTGTTTAGGTGGGGTCATTTAGAGCCAACGAAGCTGAAACATTCAATATTTCTAGGATTCTATATTGTGTTTGAATATATTGAGATATGACAAGTTCAATGCCCAGTTTGTGTATATGCAAGGATGAAAATTCCCATGCAGGGGGCACATGCTAAAGTTTTTACTTTTCTTTTCATGGAAGACTTGTTCAAATGATGTTTTCTACACACATAGTTTTGCATTGGATACATGTGAATTTACCGAAATACATAAAAATAACATTTTTCCTGGTGTTGGTGTTTAGATCTTGTAATAGATGAAAGTGTTGTGACAAAAACGTTTTTTTTTCTTACCAGGTGTAGAGACGGAGTAGTGTTACATGTTTCTAAATAATAGAAATTGAGGGGAATGTAGTCACTAATAAAAATAGGAAATTGTCGAGCGCAAAAGGACTAATAAAATTGCAAATCTATTGTCATTGTCATTAACCAATGAAAAATGGAAGATCAGTTGTCATTGTCATCAGCATTTGCAAGGTTAACTAACATGCTGGTTTAGAATATTGTGTATCAGAATATTGCAAAAATGATTCAAGATTTTTACAATGACTTGGATGATAATTAGTTAGCACAGAAACTAGAGAATTATTTCAAGTGGATATGTAAGTATTGTATGTATTGTATATTTGACAAGATCAATATTTTGATGTAGATCCAATAGAAAAACATTGAATAGGAAATTGCAACAGAGAAAGTTCATGGGAGTTTGATTGTGACTAGGATGCACATAGTTATAGGGAAAAACATTGATAAGTAACCTCAACTACATTAACGATAATAGAAAACCATGGAAGGAAACAATGCGGAATGTATTTATTTCCAAACTTGTAGATGGCTGAAAGAGTCAAAATACATCCAATCTGGAAGCAATAAATCATTTTCTATTATTGTTAAAACATATTCTAAGTTCTTGCAAGATATTGTGCAAGGCATGTAACTACAAGATGCAAATTACAATTGCTATCGGTGGAGAATATGCACATACATAGGCTGAGTGAGAAGGTCATAGAACAAAGAAATTTGCTTCTTATCAGGAATCACATAGCCCCTGCAAAGCATTGCCAACAACATGTAGTATGCCATTGGTAACGATAAACCAGGCAAAGGAATAATGCAAAATATACATTTTAGCAATCTTGTTGGTGGTCAAAAGGGCCAAAAGGCATCAAATATGAAAGCAAAAAATGGTTGTTAGTGGTGTTCAGGGCTGGAATTTGACGGGCAAAATGCCCGTCATGGACCATTTTGCCCGTCAAATACCGCCTATATTTCATGCTAACCGTCAGGAAAATCAAAGAAAATTGTAAAACGGCTGTATTTACAGTCAAAACCGTCATTTTTGACGGGTGATGTTTTTTCCAAATTCCTGGGCTGGTGGTGTTAATTCATAATATAAATTCTTGTAACATATTCTATGAATGAAGACTCCAGTTAGGAAAGGAAATTAAAAAAAAAATGAATTATGTGGCAAAGAACATATGCTTTATTATTAGTCAACTGATAAAGAGAAGGTAAAATCATGACGATTTGTATTGATATGTGTTTTATAGTAAGCAGCAAGGCATGGTTGTTGAACTTGTTGAAACTTGGACAATCAAACTTATGGCAATCGAGCATAAGAAAATGACAAAAATCAAGGGAGAGAAAAAAGAAAAAAGAAAAAACATGTTTTTACGCAAAAAGTGTGAGACTATGCAATAAATTATTTATGTTCAAATTGCAAATAGTAGTATCTATGCTATGTTGTAGGAAAAAATAGTTTCAAATATATGAAAAATGTGGGGGTTCAATCCAGGCAGAGGGGTATAGTATGGCTGAAACTTGAGGCATTAATGAAACTTGAGGCATCAACAACCAAAGAAAGTTGTTCTTGATTCTGAATGCTCTATTGGTGTTCATCTTTGGTGTACATTTTTCAATAAGAAGATCAAAACAATGCAGAGAGCATGTAAAATGAAGATGCAAATTACATCTGGTTCAGGTTACGTGAATGTAAAGAAAGAGGCATGCATTGTGGCTTGGAGAACATGGAAGTTTAATTTTGTTGAAGGAAAACATAAAAATAGCAAAAACATTGACAATAACATGTTCGATATCAAGCGTAAGCTCAAACCACGGGAAAGCAATGATGAAAATGTAATTTTTTTCTTTTTTACCCCAAAAATGTGGATGAGAAAGTTGCACCAAAACAACCAATCTGAGAGGAAGGAAATTCTTTTTGTTGGTGTTTAAACACAATCTAAATTGTCACAACATACTATGCAAGTGAAGACTTCAATAACGAAGAGGAAAAATATTTATGAAGAAATAACTTTGTGCAACACATAGTAATGAAGCAAGTGCATTCAAGGAAGCAAACTTTGAACTATAACAATAAACATTTGACATTGAAGTGTAGGTTGATAATAGTATCAAATGAATGGAAAGATAAGCATTAATAGAGAGAAAAATATGTAAAAATGGACATGCATTTGCATACATGTTATTCAAATTTTTTTGACATCAAGGACTCTATTGTTCATTGCCAAAGTGTAGAGCCCTTGGCAACAGAGCTTGCGAAGATTGAATACTATTGATGAAACGCTTTTGGAGTATTCTTCATACGTCACATTCACAATATATGGACGGATTTCTTTTAGCTGGAGGCCATGAATCGTGCATTCGATGATTCCATATTCGGTGTCCAATTTGCATACCAAATTTTGTTCATATATCATTTTTGTTTCGTGGTTGTAAAATGCATAGATGTGAGTATTTAGAATCATTGGCAATTTGCATTCACTGCAAATGCATTGGAAAGGTGGAGAAAATCTGTTTCTTACTTTTAAGTGTTCCATGGATCCGCCACAATTGAAAGAAAGAAATTATGTCAGAAGAAATAAGTGCAATAATAAAAATTTATTTGTGAAAAAGACAATGCAGAAAAATTGGCCATGAAAAAAGGAATTTGCAATGTGCCTTTCGCATTTTCTTTCTTTGTTTTTTAATCTGTTGTGGGAAACACCTTTTGAACAGAGCAAGCTATCAACTATCCATGGCATGACTTTAGGAAGAGTTTAAAATCTAAAGGTTTAGAAGCATTCGAATTAAGGAAAATGGATCTAGGTTCGTTGGAAATTTTTATGTCTATAGCAAAAATGTAGAATTGTGTGTTCCTATGCAACATCAAATGTATATAAGCTGAAACATTTTGAAATTGAAATTTTCATGATGTGTTGAAATTGTGCAATTTCATTTGAAATGGTATGAAGGAGAGAAGTATTATTATCTCACCTTGGTTTTTGCTTCAACTACTGGAAGCAAATTTTGAATTGTGGACTCATTATTTAAAGGGCCAATGAATGTGGATTGTGATGTCTTGATCATGTGACTTCCTTTACTGCCATTCCTTTCAATGTTTTTGAATAAATAAAAGGGTGGTTCATCAATTGCAAGATGTTGTTGTACATTGAAGAAGAAGTTTTTATATGATTTGTTCACTCATTAGAGAAAATTTGAGGTCTAAAATGGGCCCCCTTAAGGAAAATAATAAAATAATAGTTAAAATAATAAAATCATATTTATGAATTTTGCAGGAAAAGAGAAAAAAAACTACATTTTTTCTTTGTATTTTCAACATATCTCCTTGTCGTTTTACTCAGATTTTGAGCGAGGGCACTCATTGGATGCATAATTTAATTATTTGGCATCCAATCACATCCAATGATTACCCACAGTGCATACTTTTGAGGTACCCCACCCTAGGAAAAATGATAAATACATCAAAAGAACGTGTTACTTTCAAAGTAACACATTTTTTTGATGTATTTCTCATTTTTCGTAGGGTGGGTTACCTCAAAAAGTATTCATTGTGGGTACTTGTTGGATTCGGAATTAAATTATGCATCCAACGAGTTTTCCCGCTCAAAAATTTGAGTAAAACAACAGGGAGATATGTTGAAAAAATGTAGTTTTTTTAATCTTTTCCTCCAAACTTCATAAATATTATTTTATTATTTTATGTTAAATATTCCATGTGAACCATTATGGTTGACTCTTTTCTTGAAATTCTATTAGTTCTTCAATTCAATGGCTCTTTTTCTTATGAGGTGGCTCGTTTTCTTACGAGGTGGCTCATATTCTTATAAGGCCCATTTTAGAACCCAAATTTGCTCTAATGTGCAGCTGCCACAAAAGAAGAAAATATAAATGTAACAATTAAGAATAATTAAAATTATCATTTACAATAGATAATAGTAAATATTTTTTCTTTCATTCCTTTGTTGACCTTTTTTTCCTACTTTGCAATGAGGAAAAGGGCAATGACTGAGAAGAAGGAATCAGAAATTGCAAATCAATGTCTTCTGTGTAGAGGTGATAAAGTTTACATTTGTGTAATCATTTTTCATTTGACCATCTCTGATGAAGAAATCCAGTTGCTTGTTATTGTATTGGCATCCTACGACAATTGCTACAATGGACCCAACGGCATATCATTCATCTGATGTCACCAGCTCATTGATTGTTGTCTGGTGGAAGCACATTCACTTTGCATACTTGTTCAATTAGCTCTGCAATGCTATCAGGCAATATCGTCATAGAGAATATTGCATCTCAACGATCATATTGCCCTTCTTTTAGTTCGAAGCCACTAATTTTTACACTTCTACCGAGCAATATATAACTACCAAAGCAGTTGATAAAGTTGTCATTTATGGTAGTTGTAATGGTCATCAAGCCATTTCTATCCACAAGATATGCATGGAGGATCTTTGTTTTTACAGGGAAATTTTGACTTTGATTCTGTGCAGGGCCATATACCACTAAGATATCCCCTTCAAAAACATTGTTATGTATCTCTGTACACAATTGTATAACATTAGATGGCTATAATGCTATTTGTTTTAACCTGGAATTTCAATTGAATGGGAAAAAAGAGAAATAAAAATGAGGAAACATTGAAATGTAAAATGTTAAGAGTAAAGTGTTCAAGGAGGAAAAACTGGTCAAAAGAAGAAATATTGATTAAAAGCAATTTGACTAGCAAGGAAAGGAGAAATTGACAATGTGAAAGAAACCAACCTCTTTGGGATGCTAGCTGTTGGACTTGCCAGTACCATCGAAGATGCTGCCACTGTCAGTGTTTCTGCAACATCTTGTGAAGGAGAGATACTTCTTTCAAGGGACGGACTCGCAGGTGTCGACATAATATGTAATGTTTTCTACATATAAGACAATTCACTTTCTTTTGAATTTTTCTATGTGTAGAAGGATTTTATTATTCCAATCTATAATTGGAATGTGTTGAAGCCTTGGATATGCTGGAAGTGTCCCAAACGTCAATGCAAGGGAGATAGCCCAGCCGAAGGCTTCTAATAATCCCACGCAAGGATTACCCTATCCTCAAGTTGTTTGGTATAACTAACTCCGACGGGTTTTACGGCTCTAGTATTCACTAAGTGATGGTTTCTCCTCAAAGAGGAGACTTTGAATCATGACTGAGACTAAATCCTAAATGAAAACATAAACTTAATATGTAATTTATTAAATGTGACGCAAAATAATTATTTAACCAACCGAATAAATAAATAAACAAAAACAAAAATTCTTTCAAAAATGACCATCTAGAAATATAAACAAAGTGAAAGAAAATCTAATATTGGAAAACAATAGTAAAACATAAAACCTAGAAGTAAAAATCAAAACAATTTACAAGTTAATTCTTAAGACAATAAATGTTGGAAACAAGTTACATGTATAGGAAAACATATATTTTCAATATCAATTTAAACTTAAACAAGAAAAAATGAAATCTATGATCAAATGTTTTTTTTCTCATACTAAAATATAATCTCAAAATTTATAGATTTTCTAAATCATATTAAAATTGGAAATATTAAAATGTTGGTTTTATTAAAGTATGTGAATTTAAACTATAGTTTTGGTGAAAATATTCATTCAAATTCACAAAGTAATCTAATCAAAACCAAAGAATGATCATGAATATTAAAAATGATTTAAATAAACTTAAATTAAACAAAAAATATTAAGCTAATATAAGCAAACAAACCAAAAGACTAAGATTATTTACAATATTTATATTATGATTCTAGGCATGTAAAAGTGAAAATAAAACTCCATCAGGTTTAAATATCACACTAATGCAATATCTAAACTCATGAGAGAAGAAACCATAAGATCAATCAAAATCTCATAATGAAGGTAATAACCAGTCATCATCTCGAATAATCAGTTTATGCAACGAAGACAAAATCTAGGTGGGGAATGTGAAGGATAACATGGTAAGTTAACCACCAAGATCATGGAACCAACTCAAATGAATCAAAAATCAAATACAAGCTAAAGATCAGTAAAAATAGAAACAATCCAAATAATACTGGAGATCTAGGAAAATGAGCAAGTCAATGGTGAAATACAAAAATGGAAATCCAAACAAATAAGAAATAAAAGAAGCTCATATCTTATGTTTAAGATGGGATCTCAATGGTGAAATACAAAAATGGAAATCCAAACAAATAAGAAATAAAAGAGGCTCATATCTTATGTTTAAGATGGGATCTGTTGTGCATACAACAGAATGGAAGCTTGAGGAAGAAACAAAATTGAAGTTTGAGTTTGACGTTCATGAAAAAAAAAAGGAAAAGCATTAACATATTTTAATGGAAATTTCGACAGGAAATAAGATGTGCTAACAATGTTTTTTCTTCGGATATATGTCACAAACCAAAAGGAAGTTCATATAGCTGAAAATAAAGATAGTGCAAATTGAAGAATATAAACTCATTCCAACTAACAAGATTTTAAAAAATGGATTAGGCTCACAGTTGCACATGAAGGATTAGAATACTAAAGAAATAAATAAACCTTTCAATGTATTAGGTGAAGACGTTGCTAATTTGAGTAACTATTTTTCAAGGGAAAACTTGATTTCAGCCAAAAGGAAAGGATTAACACGGTTTTAGAAAGCATTGAGATTTGACAGTATTCAAGTTGAAGAGAAAATCCAAATTCGGCGTGCAAGAAGATGACAAAGGGACTTTCAATGCCATTGCATGCTAAATGGAACTTGCTCATTGAAAGGTGCAGCCAATGTAAAGGGAAAAATGCACGGAAGCAAGTGGACAAGTGGAAGACGATTTTCCAAAAGAAAATGGGAAAAGTTGAAGGGAAATTGCAATTGGAAATTTCTTATGTAGCTGGCACTAACAACATTGCAGATGGAAGAGAAAATATACTCTGCCTATGCAATATCATTAGAAGAGGGCTACATAATTTCCTGCATCACAGACTGTTTTAAAGACAGTGATTGTCTCTTGCATCGAAATCTGTTGTTTTTGTTGTCTGGTGCAAAATGTGTCAATGGACATGGAATTGTTAAAAGCTAGTGGTAGTAGCTTCTATGTAGTGGTTTTTTTTAAATAGAATACTAACAAAAGCATATCCAGAATGGAAGATGGTTTGCACCAAATGTTCGATCCCAATGTAAAAAATGGTTGTCAAATAGAAAAATTGTGAGAGAAGTAAAAAAAATTGTAGCATAGAAGGAAAGCATGCCTGAAATTTGTGTCTACTTTTGTTCCGGGAAAAAAACAAGAAAACGCCAATCGAAGATGAATGTCTGAAAATAATTGGAATCTTTCCTTCTGATCAAATGCATTTAAAGTTGCAATATTTTTGCATATTTGAATTGGGAGTAGACTTAAAATAGTAGAGAACATCATAGTATTTGATATTCAAATATGTCAACTAAATAGATCAAATGCTACTAATAGTGATGGATAGAAAGCTACTGAAATTATCAATCTAGTATGCATATGATATATTAAAATGAAGTTGATTGCCATGCAAAATTGTCCAAAAGTGATAAGCATTGCACTAGAATTGGTTGTAGCCTTACTTGTTTGTAACATAAGATTTTTTCTTTCCATAAACAGTTGCAATATTTTTTTTTGTCGATGTTTGTTTCAACATGTAAATGTTGAAGTCACCAGCAATAACTATTGGCATTTTTTTTCTGAAGCAGGAAAAATACAATTTAGCACTGAAAGAACTATATCCAGATTTCTATTTGGTCTATTATAAATATTCACAAGCTTTAGAGTGCCTGATGAAAGTTTTAGATGAGTGACAATTGCCTCGATCGAATTATCTCTGTAAAGTTCTCTGTGCAAACTAGGAATGTTTTGTTTTTACCATGGTAATGATTGCATGGACCTCACATGTCATCACACAATTGTTCAAAGAAAAATGAACTTTCTGGAAGCATGTGCATGTGGGTTTCTTGCAAACATAGAATGTCTACTTTAACTAGTTCAACAATGACTATTTGCATAAAAATCATTTGAGACATCATCAATGTATAAAGTCAACTTATGTGTGTTTAATGAAGCAATGACTATTTGCATAAAAATCATTTGAGACATCATCAATGTATAAAGTCAACTTATGTGTGTTTAATGAAGCAATGACTATTTGCATAAAAATCATTTGAGACATCATCAATGTATAAAGTCAAACTATGTGTGTTTAATGAAGCAATGACTATTTGCTTCGCAATTGGAAATGAACTTATACCATATTCAAATTGCAAGGTTGCATGTTTCTCCAATATTTTAAGTTCAGTAGCAACTTTGATGGAAACTGAAAAGTTATTTTGCTCAAGCCTATTTATAAGATAGAGGCAGACAATGTTTTTGACATGAGAAAGTGCAGTGTAATCAAGACCATGTATTGTAATCCCTTTTGGATCAAACGCAATTTTGTCCAATGTCAACCCCTATGCTCTATATTGGATCGTTCATGCACATGCCAGTTGGATTGGGAATTTTCGCTGCATCACGCTCTTTCCATTGTCGAGTGATAGTTGTGTTGTCACTCGTTTGATAGGTGTACATCTGCACATGATAGAAGGTGTGTACAATTGTTTCATCTTTGAATGTGTAAATGCACCAACCCTTGGGTTTGCAAATTCGATCCAAACGATGTCAAGGTTTGTTGGAGAATAGTTTTTTAAAACACCTTTGCACCATTCACCAAACCATCGTCAATTGACTACTTTCCTTTGACAAGCTCAACAAGCATGTTTTTTTCAAGACTATTGTAGACGAAAGCTCAAGAGTCTTTTGACCATCTATGTCTTTTTCAAGTTGATCAACTTTCGTGTCATGAGATGTCAATGTAAATGCTTATGTTTCAACAAGAGACAACATTTTGAATTATGTTGTTGAACATCTTTATTGTGATGGAAAAGATAGGGAAATGTCCGATCTAATGGTGGATGTCTATGACAATGTCGATTCAAGTATTCAATATCATCTATTGTTTGGTATTTTGTTCTAAGATGATCTAAAATCGAGACAAATGTGTCATCGATTTGTCAAACAACTGACTTGAGTTCATAGTACTTTACAATGTCATTCCAAAAGATGTAAGGAAATGTTTGTTGTTGGAATCTAGGCTACTCAAAAATCCAAGCATCATGTACAGGGTCTGCTTGGCACAAGTCGCCATAGAAGATGACATCAAGGTTTCCAAATGGTTTCATTGGCGTATGCATTATTTCATGCAAAAGTTTGTCTATGTTATAGAGCATTCTAGAACCTATCAAAGAGACCTCATCAATTGAAAGAACTTGAATTTGTTCATAATCTTTTGATAAAAGATCAAGTGTGTTTGAACTTAATGGAATCATGTTTGATGAATTCAATGGCAATTAAAGGAAGAATGTACTATCACTCCATTTGCATTGTAAGTTGCTTTCCCAGTAAATGCAACAATGAAATATTTTCTTTTCAATGGATCACTACTAATTTCCTTGTCATAGAAATGGAGCAGATAATCATAGAGAGCTTTAAAGCAGTATGGGTTTTTCCAATTCCAGCACTTCCTGTCAGAAACAAATGTATCCGAGTAGATGGGTTGTTTTTTTCCTAGCAACAATTTCTTTTACAATTGACTATTGTTCTTTTTTTAAGCTTCGTCATATTGCACGGTGTGTATTCATGTCTAGAATGTATGGCTTCTCCCCTAAGCTGCAAATGGGATTTTTTTTCTAACAGATGGCACATGTTCTTGCATTGCAAATCAACACGTACAATGTCATATTGTTCAAATATAGGTTCATTTGTTGCATCTTTCTTTAATTCATCATATTGGATTGTCTCTTGCAGATGCGACTCAACATTTTGAAGCTCAATGTCAATGTCACCCCATTTTTTGGATGGATTGGCTATGAACTTCTGTTCAACATATTCAATTTCTTGTTTGCGACTTAGATATGCCTCCACTCATGTTTTAGAACTATTTTTTAGCAAAGTGTAATCGTTTCTATGCCGGACGAAGAGCAAAATATTTTCCCTGACAAAGTTCTTAGGATACTTTCCGTTGTTATATCAAATGTATCAAATGATACAAGGCCTAATTCTTTTGATTGTTCTTGTTTGTATGCAAGTGTAGCAAGATGCATACTCTACTAAAGAAACATTGTCAATTTCAGGGGACGTGCAATATATTTTTCCAAGATGGATGGAGAAATGATGTCTTCAAATTCATCGGGTTCTTTTTGCAGTAGTGATGGTTTTTTGGGACAACTGTTTTTATCATGTAGCGTAGTGTTGATGAAAATTGTCTTCCTAGAAGATGAATGAAATGGAAATGAAAGCACAATGTGGACGGATTGTCTAATGGACATCTGCTGCATGTTCAATAATGTGTTTCTGAGCCTTCGTATTGTTTCAATTTTTCCAGTTTTGTTAGAAAGGGATTCTTCTTTGATTTTATTGAATGCAAGTGTCATTGGTTGATCTATTTTCGTTATGTACGAGCTTACATATGTTTCTGTGGCATATGCATCCAAAATGAATTGTGCATCATTATTTTCTTCCCACATGTCTGGAACACCTTTTGCAAAATCATTGATCCAGATGTATGAAGGATCTCTTCTCAGTAGCAAAGTAGGGCGCTTGATAGTAGAACGCAAGACAATGATGTATTCTTGGGGTAGTCTACAGATTCAAGGAGAAAATGTATTTTCTTTTATTTCTCAGTCTTCTAATTTGAAATATCTTCAAATGGATCTAGAATTGTTGTGCTATGAATAGGGGGTAACAGGAAGTTAAACATGCATTTAGAGTGCGAATGTTTTATGCATGTCCTTGTGTGGCGATGCATTTGAAATTTAATTAAGTCAAGTTTAAGAAGTGATGAATATTTTGATATATAATGATCAACAAAGGATGTTATCTCATCAATATTGTTTCTCCCAAATATTGGTGTATCCTCATTCCAAAGAAGCCCATGGGCCATGCTCATGTTCATTTCCTCCTTGTTGGAATCCAGTTGTGAAAAAGAAGTCCTGTACTTTGCGAAAAAAAAAATTATTTTTTAAGATTAAGGATATCAATGCATTCATTTTATGTCTATAATAACGACTATAAATCACATGATTTTTTCTTATCAACAAATCAATATCATCTTCTAGAAGTTTATCTCTTGTGTTTTGAAGATGTATTTCCTCGAGTTCATGCAACACGTTGCATAGAGGTGTCCAAAGATGTTCAACACTTGTAAAGCTTATGAAGAAATTTACGGGCCCTAATTGGTGAATCATTGCGAAAATATTTTTTTTCATACTATCGAAATAGTCAGGAGATGTTCGAACTGCTTTCAATGTGTGATATGCAATTGGTGATTTAACAAGTTTTTCAAGATTGTCTTGTGCTTTTACATCTTTCGCAAGTAATTTTCTGCCTTTTAGTTCTCCAATGTGAATTGATATCCACGCAGTGACTGAAATTTGTTTTATAATAACGTTTACTATTTTAAAGAAAAGATTTGTTGGATGAGCTTCGAAGCATGTGTAGATGAGTGTTGAACACCTGCACAGAAAGATCTAGCTAGCAAGAGAGAACACACAGCTTGCAAAAACAGAAAATAGTGAAAGACAGAGAAGAAAAGAAAAAGAAAGAATTATGTTAATGTATAAAATGGTTGCAATACATGATATACCCCTGTCTGCCCAGGAAGCGTGCCATAGTAGTGGTCTACAGAGATCATGTTAGTCACGGAGTGGACTGAGTGATTCCCGTCAGTTACGGAGTGAACCACGGTTTAGTATCTCCAACACCCCCCCTGAACACTACTATGGGGTAACAAAGAAAGGGCCCCGACAACTAAGGCCATAATAGGTCACCCCCCCCCAAAAAAAAGCAACTAATGAACACTGAAATAAAATGAGGAAAGAGGGAAAACCTCATGGGAAAAAACCCCCCCTCAAGATACAATGTAGCAAAAGAAGAAAAAGAAAATTGCTAGGCAACTGTGTCCTTCACTCCAAGACGATCGCGCAGAGAGTGGAACTTTTGCTCAGTGAAGGTCTTGGTGAAGATGTCGGTAGTCTGTTCAGCTGAAGGACAAAACTGCAAGTCGATGATCCCATCGTGTGCCAAATCTCTGATGTAGTGCATGTGGATATCTATGTGCTTCGTCCGTTGCCTCTGTACTAGATCTCTGCAAAACTTTAGAGTGCTCTGGTTGTCACACCAGATGACAGTAGGCCAGTGGAACTGGATGCCCAACTCAGTGAGAAAATGTTGTAGCCACAAAGCCTGAATGGTTATGTTGACTACCCCTCTGTACTCAGCCTCGGCTTAAGATAAAGCAATAGCATCCTGCTTCTTGCTCAACCAACAAATGGGCCGTGAACCTAGACTGAGTGAGTACCCAGATGTGGACTTGCGATCAATGCTATCGCCAGCCCAATCAGAATCAGTGAATCCAATGAGATCCAATACAGAATCTACTGCATAGTGAATCCCAAAGGTGATGGTGCCCTGTACGTATCGAAGGATCCGCTTGGAAGCCTTCCAATGTAGCTCATGTGGTTCCTGCATGAACCGGGAGACTTCCCCAACTGCATACGAGAGGTCTGGTCTAGAGTGTGTAAGATACAACAGGCTTCCCACTAGCTGTTTGTACAGAATGCTGTCAACCAATGGAGTGTCCCCGCCATCCTCAATTTTGACCCCAGATAGGAAAGGAGTCAGTGCAGACTTGCAGTCTGTCATATGGAATTTCTCTAGGAGATCTCGTGCATACTTGGCCTAAGATAGTTTGATGCCTGAGGCATCTTGGCTGATTTCAAGACCAAGGAAGAAATGTAATGGACCCAAGTCTGTCATCACAAACCTGTCATGCAAAATCCTCTTGACTGTAGCAAGTGCTGAAGTCGAGCTACTAGTGATCAGCAAATCATCCACATATAAGACTAGCAGCATAAATGAGTCAATTGTCCTAAGCATGTATACATTCAGATCTGACTTACATCGTACAAAGTTTTGGGACAATAGGTAGAAGTCCATCTTGGCATACCATTCTCTCGGGCCCTGCTTGAGTCCGTAGAGAGACTTCTTTAGTCTGCAAACCAAGAATGAATCCTGTATGAAGCCTTGTGGCTGCTCCATGTAGATCTTGTCAGAGAGATCACCATGAAGAAATGCATTCTTCACATCCATCTGATGGACTTCCCACCTCCTGGATGCAACAATGGTAAGTGCCAATCGAATGGAATCCATCTTTGCCACTGGAGCAAATGTCTCATCATAGTCTATCCCATGAACCTATTGAAAGCCTTTGGCAACTAGCCTAGCTTTGTATCTACTGCCTTCTTGGTCCTGTAGACCCATCTACATCTAACAAGCTTCCTATCTGAAGGAAGTGGAACCAGATCCCAAGTCTGGTTCTCGAGGAGAGAATTGTACTTCTCCTGCATAGTAGCTTCCCAGAGGGGATTCCCTACAGCCTCTGCATAGGCCTGCGGGTCTGAAGATAGAACCATGTAACAATGCATGGGCATCATTGGTTCGGTCGCTGTGAGTGCATGAGAAGGCTCCTCAAACTGGGACCTCGTCCTCCTCAAATCCACTAGGTCCCCCATAAGGTCACCTGCAACCTGTGGGGTGGTCTTTGCATATATCTCTCTTAATCTCCTTGTTCTCTCAGGGGAGATAGGATGTAGATCAACGTATTCATGCTCATGTTCTTCCTCAAGTTCGGAACTCAAACCTGAATCATGATCTGAATGAGTGGACTCATCATCACAGATGTTTGGTGCAAGTAGAGGAACAAAGGTCTCTGCATGTGACTCTAATGGTGCATGCAAGGGGATTTCATCAAACTGGACACTTTGCTCAATAAAGAGCTTGTTTGTTGACGGATCAATGAACCTGTAACCCTTCACATCATCGCGATATCCCACGAATATGCACGCGGTGCTCTGAGGATCTAATGCTTTCCTCTTTTCAAAGGGTATGCGGACCCATGCACGTGATCCAAATATTCAAAAGTGGGTGACTTCTGGTTTGCAACCGTTCCATGCCTAAAAAGGGGTTTGGTCCTTGACAAATCTATGAGGAGATCTGTTATGTATGAGAAAGTATGGCTTCTCCCCTAAGCTGCAAATGGGATTTTTTTTATAACAGATGGCACATGTTCTTGCATTGCAATCAACACGTATATCATATTGTTCAAATATAGGTTCATTTGTTGCATCTTTCTTTAATTCATCATATTGGATTGCCTCTTGCAGATGCGACTCGACATTTTGAAGCTCAATGTCAGTGTCACCCCATTTTTTGGATGGATTGGCAATGAACTTCTGTTCAACATATTCAATTTCTTCTAAGCGACTTAGATATGCCTCCACCCATTTTTTAGAACTATTTTTTAGCAAAGTGTAATCGTTTCTATGCCGGACAAAGAGCAAAATATTTTCCCTGGCAAAGTTCTTAGGATACTTTCCGTTGTTATATCGAATGTATCAAATGATACAAGGCCTAATTCTTTTGATTGTTCTTGTTTGTATGCAAGTGTAGCAAGATACATACTCTACTAAAGAAAAATTGTCAATTTCAGGGGGCGTGCAATGTATTTTTCCAAGATGGATGGAGAAATGATGTCTTCAAATTCATCAGGTTCTTTTTGCAGTAGTGATGGTTTTTTTAGGACAACTATTTTTATCATATGCCTTACTGTTGATGAAAATTGTCTTCCTAGAAGATGAATGAAATGGAAATGAAAGCACAATGTGGACGGCTTGTCTAATGGACATCTGCTGCATGTTCAATAATGTGTTTCTGATCCTTCGTATTGTTTCAATTTTTCCAGTTTTGTTAAAAAGGGATTTTTTTTTATTTTATTGAATGCAAGTGTCATTGGTTGATCTATTTTCGTTATGTACGAGCTTACATATGTTTCCGTGGCATATGCATCCAAAATGAATTGTGCATCATTATTTTCTTCCCGCAAGTCTGGAACACCTTTTGCAAAATCATTGATCCAGATGAATGAAGGATGTCTTCTCAGTAGAAAAGTAGGGCGCTTGATAGTAGAACGCAAGACAATGATGTATTCTTGGGGTAGTCCATAGAATCAAGGAGACAATGTATTTCTTTTATTTCTCAATCATCTAATTTGAAATATCTTCAAAAGGATCTAGAATTGTTGTGCTATAAATAGGGGGTAACAGGAAGTTAAACATGAATTTAGAGTGCGAATGTTTTATGCATGTCCTTGTGTGGCGATGCATTTGAAATTTAATTAAGTCAAGTTTAAGAAATGATGAATATTTTGATACATAATGATCAACAAAGGATGTTATCTCATAATATTGTTTCCCCAAAATATTGGTGTATCCTCATTCCAAAGAAGCCCATGGGCCATTCTCATGTTCATTTCCTCCTTGCTGGAATCTAGTTGTGAAAAAGAAGTCCCGTACTTTGCAAAAAAAATATTTTTTTTAAGATTAAGGATTTCAATGCATTCATTTTATGTCTATAATAACGACCTATAAACCACGGGATTTTTTCTTAGCAACGAGTCAATATCATCTTCTAGAAGTTTATCTCTTGTGTTTTGAAGATGTATTTCCTCGAGTTCATGCAACACATTGCATAGAGGTGTCCAAAGATGTTCAACACTTGCAAAGCTTATGAAGAAATTTAGGGGCCCTAATTGGTGAATCATTGTGAAAAAAAAAAAATTCATACTATCGAAATAGTCCGGAGATGTTCGAACTGCTTTCAATGTGTGATATGCAATTGGTGATTTAACAAGTTTTTCAAGATTGTCTTGTGCTTTTACATCTTTTGCAAGTAATTTTCTGCCTTTTAGTTCTTCAATGTGAATTGATATCCACGCAGTGACCGAAATTTGTTTTATAATAACCTTTACTATTTTAAAGAAAAGATTTGTTGGATGCACTTCGAAGCATGTGTAGATGAGTGTTGAACACCTGCACAGAAAGATCTAGCTAGCAAGAGAGAACACACAGCTTGCAAAAACAGAAAATAGTGAAAGACAGAGAAGAAAAGAAAAAGAAAGAATTATGTTAATGTATAAAACGGTTGCAATACATGATATACCCCTGTCTACCCAGGAAGCACGCCATAGTGGTGGTCTACAGAGATCATGTTAGTCACGGAGTGGACTGAGTGATTCCTGCCAGTTACGGAGTGAACCACAGTTTAGTATCTCCAACACCCCCCCTGAACACTACTATGGGGTAACAAAGAAAGGGCCCCGACAACTAAGGCCATAATAGGTCACCCCCCCCCCAAAAAAAAACACAACTAATAAACACTAAAATAAAATGAGGAAAGAGGGAAAAATTCATGGGAAAAAACCCCCCCTCAAGATACAATGTAGCAAAAGAAGAAAAAGAAAATTGCTAGGCAACTGTGTCCTTCACTCCAAGACGATCGCGCAGGGAGTGGAACTTTTGCTCAGTGAAGGTCTTGGTGAAGATGTCGGCAGTCTATTCAACTGAAGGAAAGAACTGCAAGTCGATGATCCCATCGTGTGCCAAATCTCTGATGTAGTGCATGTGGATATCTATGTGCTTCGTCCGTTGCCTCTGTACTGGATCTCTGCAAAACTTTAGAGTGCTCTGGTTGTCACACCATATGACAGTAGGCCGGTGGAACTGGATGCCCAACTCAGTGAGAAAATGTTGTAGCCACAAAGATTGAATGGTTATGTTGACTACCCCTCTGTACTCGGCCTCGGCTGAAGATAAAGCAATAGCATCCTGCTTCTTGCTCGACCAACAAATGGGCCGTGAACCTAGACTGAGTGAGTACCCAGATATGGACTTGCGATCAATGCTATCGCCAACCCAGTCAAAATCAGTGAATCCAATGAGATCCAATACAGAATCTACTGCATAGTGAATCCCAAATGTGATGGTGCCCTGTACGTATCGAAGGATCCACTTGGCATCCTTCCAATGTAGCTCATGTGGTTCCTGCATGAACCGGGAGACTGCCCCAACTGCATACGAGAGGTCTGGTCTAGAGTGTGTAAGATACAACAGGCTCCCCACTAGTTGTCTGTACAAAGTGTTGTCAACCAATGGAGTGTCCCCGCCATCCTCGATTTTGACCCCAGATAGGAAAGGAGTCAGTGCAGACTTGCAGTCTGTCATATGGAATCTCTCTAGGAGATCTCGTGCATACTTGGCCTAAGATAGTTTGATTTCTGAGGCATCTTGGCTAATTTCAAGACCAAGGAAGAAATGTAATGGACCCATGTCCGTCATCAAAAACATGTCATGCAAAATCCTCTTGACTGTAGCAAGTGTTGAAGTCGAGCTATTAGTGATCAGCAAATCATCCACATATAAGACTAGTAGCAGAAATGAGTCAATTGTCCTAAGCATGTATACATTCGGATCTGACTTACATCATACAAAGTTTTGGGACAATAGGTAGGAGTCCATCTTGGCATACCATTCTCTCGGGGCTTGCTTGAGTCCGTAGAGAGACTTCTTCAATCTGCAAACCAAGGATGAATCTTGTATGAAGCCTTGTGGCTGCTCCATGTAGATCTCGTCAGAGAGATCACCTTGAAGAAATGCATTCTTCACATCCATCTGATGGACTTCCTACCTCCTGGCTGTAACAATGGTAAGTGTCAATCGAATGGAATCCATCTTTGCTATTGTAGCAAATGTCTCATCATAGTCTATCCCATGAACCTGTTGAAAGCCTTTGGCAACTAGCCTGGCTTTGTATCTGCTGATCTGTCCGTCTACTGCCTTCTTGGTCCTGTAGACCCATCTGCATCTGATAAGCTTCCTATCTAAAGGAAGTGGAACCAGATCCCAAGTCTGGTTCTCGAGGAGAGAATTGTACTCCTCCTACATAGCGACTTCCTAGAGGGGATTCCCTGTAGCCTCTACATAGGCCTACGGGTCTAAAGATAGAACCATGTAACAATGCATGGGCATCATTGGTTCGGTCGCTATGAGTGCATGAGAAGGCTCCTCAAACTGGGACCTCGTCCTCCTCAGATCCACTAGGTCCCCCACAAGGTCGCTTGCAACATGTGGGGTGGTCTCTGCATATATCTCTCTTAAGCTCCTTGTTCTCTCAGGGGAGATAGGATGTGGATCAACGTATTCATGCTCATGTTCTTCCTCAGGTTCGGAACTCAAATCTAAATCATGATCTGAATGAGTGGACTCATCATCACGGATGTTTGGTGCAAGTAGAGGAACAAAGATCTCTGCATGTGACTCTAATGGTGCATGCAAGGGGATTTCATCAAACTGGACACTTCGCTCAATAAAGAGCTTGTCTGTTGATGGATCAATGAACCTGTAACCCTTCACATCATCGAGATATCCCACGAAGATGCATGCGGTGCTCTGAGGATCTAATGCTTTCCTCTTTTCAAAGGGTATGCGGACCCATGCACGTGATCCAAATATTTGAAAGTGGGTGACTTCCGGTTTGCAATCGTTCCATGCCTAAAAAGGGGTTTGGTCCTTGACAAATCTATGAAGAGATCTGTTCAGTATGTAGTTATCACAGTTAAGTGCCTCAACCCATAGTTTAGAAGGAAGAGACTTTGCATGCAACATGCAAGAGGCCATCTCTTTAAGGGATCTGTTCTTCCGCTCAGCCACTCCATTCTACTGTGGAGTGTATGGTATTGTATGTTGCAACTGTATACCTACCTCTGAACAAATATGCTGAACATTCCTATTCACATACTCCCCCCCATTGTCTGTGCGGAGGATTTTGATCTTTCTATTGGATTGATTCTCTACAAGGGATTTGAAGTCTTTGAGATGCTCAAAAACTTTAGATTTCTGCCTGAGAAAATACACCCAAGTATATTGTGAGAAATCATCAATAAATGTAAGCACATACCTCGCCTTGCTAATGGACGGATGAGGAAAGGGTCCCATCAGATCACTATGGACGAGCTACAAAGGAGAGAAGTCCCTCCAAGCCTTCCCTTTTTCAAACTTTTCTTGAGGATGTTTTCCAAGAACACACCCTTGACAAACTCCTTTGGAAAAATGAATGTTGGGCAAGCCAATGACCATTCCCTGCTTGTGGAGTTGCTGCCTGTATCTGAAATTAAGATGGCCAAATCTTTCATGTCATAACCTACTGCTATCATCAGCATGCGTAAGTAATAAGGTAGAATCTGGTTCAATGAATTCAGAAAAGGTGTACAACCTAGATCTATGATTTACCTCACCAATGGCAACTTTAGAGTTACTTTGTATGTCAAAGATATTCACAGCATCATGAGTGAATTCAACTCTCTTTCCGGTGCCAGAATGTGTAACCTGATAGATGGAGAGAAGATTCACCGAGAGTTTTGTAACATGAAGCACATTCTCAAAGCTACCATGATTGAGTTCAATTCTGCCCTTGCCGGTGATCTCGACAGAAGAATCATCCCCCATGAGTATAGGAGGACCTTTGCATGCATCCAATGAAGAGAAAGCTTCCTTTGTGGCAGCCATGTCATGAGATGCACCTGAATCTACAATCGAGGCATCGGGAGAGGAATTAATGGAAATCAAAACATGGCTAGAGTTACCTTTCCCAGGAGCATGATCTCCAGGCTTCTTCTTGGCGCCCTCTGGAATGTGATCCCCAAGGTTGTGCTTCTGAAGTATCTGTGCCATCTGATCTATTTGCTTCTTCATGCATGAGGATTCTGGATGGAATCCTCTTTGACAGTATATGCATTTCTCCGCTTTCTTCCCTTTTTCACCTTTGGATCCGAAGGAATCATTGAAAGGTTTGGTGTTCCCTTCCTTCTTTGGATTTGCATATGCCTTTCCTTTGTCTTTGGATTTAGATCTCTGTTTTGGGTTATGACTGTCATCATGTACAGCAAGAGCATGCGCTTTGGAGCCCTTGGTTTTTCCCATACTGATGAGCTTGTCTTGTTCTTGAGTCAAGGATTCAATAAAAGCATCAAGAGTGGGCATCCTCCAGTTCTTACCAGAGGTGAGTCTCACTGAATGAAACGTGGAGACAAAAATAGAGTATTCTGGTCCAAGCTTGGAGAGAATGGAGAGAACCATTCGTGTTTCCTCCTTAGATTTATCAACCCCGCAACCCTTGAGTTGCAGCAACAAATCCTTGTATATTGTGAAGAAATCGTGTATATTGTCGAAGCTTCGTGGATCCAAAGAGAGTAGCTCCACTTCAAGCATGTGGCCTTTCATCTCATCTTGCTTGCCAAAGAGTCCTTTCATGGTGGTCCAGACTTCATCGGGAGTTTTGCAAGAAGAAATATGGAAAAGCAACTCAGGGGAGATGTTCATGCAGAGGGCTCTGTAGGCCTCATCCATCCGATTGAGGTATTTTGACTTTTCTACTGCTGATGTAGGCTCAACCTCCATGCCCATTGCAATCCTGTACAATCCTCTGCACCGAAGAAACATCTCCATCGTTGCTTCCCATGCAAAGTAATTGTATGGTGTGAGAATAGCTTCCTTTGGAAACTCCATTCTTCTGATGATTTTCAATTTTCTGTACCTGGAAATAAAAAAATGCTGATGCGCCTTTGTCCTAGCAGCTCAGCTCTGATACCATGTAGATGAGTGTTGAACACCTGCACAGAAAGATAGCTAACAAGAGAGAACACACAGCTTGCAAAAACAGAAAATAGTGAAAAACAGAGAAGAAAAGAAAAAGAAAGAATTATGTTAATGTATAAAATGTTTGCAATACATGATATACCCCTGTCCACCCAGGAAGCGCGCCATAGTGGTGGTCTACAGAGATCCTGTCAGTCACGGAGTGGACTGATAATTCCCGTCAGTTACGGAGTGAACCACGGTTTAGTATCTCCAACAGCATGTGCTTTCATTTTGGAGCTCCCAATGCGATATTTGTTGATAGATGTAACGCTTGTAGATATCAAGAGGGCGGCTATATCCATAAAACAATGTTGGGAAATTCAACTCCTCGGAATATCTATCTTGAAAAATACCCAAACGGAGAAATTTCTCAGAAGGTGCCAGTTCTATGACTTTGTTTTCCAAATCATCTAATAGATTGGTTTCTTTGTATCCATGAACCAATGCTTCTGAGACAGGTTCTATTTCAATTTCATACATGGATTCATTTTATAATTCCAAAACGAAGGCATTGCCTTGATCAATTGGTTTGTCTATGAATGAGTTTGTACCTGTTTCTTGTTCTAAAACCTTGCGGAATGTTTCCTCCCATTTTCAGTTAACAATGACGCCTTCAATTTTGTAAAGTTCAGTATCACATAGATCTCTTAGTGCAGTCATGACAACCTTTGGTCGAACATTTCCATTCAAGAATGAATTTTTGTAGTCCAATTTAAGTTTCAACACAATTGCAATTGTGAGCACATCATCTAGACTTCTAGGAAAATCTAATTGCAGTTTATCCAAATTTGTAGGAACATTGATAATTGTTCCACTTGGACCTATTTGTGCGTGCTTGTAACCAAGCAGACGTATTTGTGTGAAAGCATTTCTTGGTGAAACCAATCACTCCTCGAGAGGAGATAAGATAGTTGTAGATGCAATTGCAATGTTACGATGTATGGAAATGGGTGATGCATAGAGCGACAACTCTATATTGGAAATACACTTTTTACTATACTTGCAAACTTGTTGAGCCAATGCAAACTGAGAATTCCCACTTTCCTTTGTCAAACATTCGAATGCCAATAAAATTCTATCATCAATGGTAAAAATATATTTCTTGAAGTGCAATCATTTGCAACATGAGCATGCATGGATAGGAGTATCTTTGATATTTTTGAAGTACAGGCGAATGTTTTTTTTGTTCATCTATAGATTTCTTTTCATCTTTCATTTCTTGAAAGCTTCTCTGCGGAGAGTTTCTTTCAATGACCGGAAGTTTCTTTATGGTCATTCGCCATTTCCACATTGCATTTTGGTTCCATGAGAAATTTTTTGTCTATCAATGGCATGTGTTTCTGTAATCGTCTTTTCGATTGACCTATCTTTTTTATCTACTCTCTGAAATTTGCAAACATGTTTGTTCATACTAGTCTCACCCTTGTCTATTGACCTTTTGCGCAGGCTTTCAATGTTTCTTATTTCACAACAACGGTGTTTCAACATGCATTGCATTTGTTCATTTCCATTGACCTATGTGTCAATGGAGAAGGTTCTCTCCATATAAATGGTTGGATTGCTAAAAGCGTTTTTGAGGTTGTATTTAGCAGTGGCTTGGAAATCGATTTTCTAAACACTAGTTGAACGGGATGAAGGACATAGGTGGGGAGAGTATGAAAGTAAAAAAGGGTTTGGAAACGAACATATATCAAACAATTCTTATTGGGACTGTTTAAATAGAAAATCGAAAATCGAAAATCGAAAATGGAAAAGAAAAATTCTTACTAACAATATGGAAGGACATCTTTAAAAAGAAAAAGAAAAAACCAGCACTTTGCATCTCTCTATATTTTGTCACCAAAATTAATAACAAGGGGAATGATTTATAAGCGAACTAAATGTTTTTCTCTTGTCATGAAGACTATAGAAATCCAGACTTATTTGAATAGTTGAAAGAAAATGTCGTTGTAAACAACAACAAATGAGATATACTAAACAAGTTCAGAAATGAAGCAAGAATGGAGATTCTTTCAAGGAACAATATGCAGCGAGAAGCAAATGGCAGATGTTCCATTTTTTTATTTCAAATGGGTATGGCCCATGATACAGAGGATGACCAAGAAGAAAATCTACATTTCTTTTAGACCATGTCTCTACAATGCCAATGCCACATTTTCATGCATGTTGCATGACAAAGAAACTAAAAGTGAAAAGTTGGAACAATTTAGCAAAGGAAAATGCTTATTTGCAAGGGAGCATGACAATGTACAAATCATATGTTCACTGCAAGCGAACAATGCTTACTTCCCTTCATTAAATATGGCCAAGCAATAAAGTGCCATTAATGATGCCCAAATATTTTAATGAAACTCATATTGAAGTTGGATAATAGGCATTCTTTCCAAATCCCTTTATCCATACCCCACACATATATATTGTCTATGTTGTTTGAAATGCAAAACATTTGACACTTTTGCCAAAAACAATTATAAACACTTGGCATTTAACAACTGTACGTAGTGAACATCAAGTTCCATGACATAGTATCAACGAACTGTATGAATACATACATGATGGTCAACTAAACGAAGCAAACAGGATGACCACATTGGAAAGTTAGAACTGCACCATAGACATTGGTCAAGGAAGGTCAATATGTTGAAACCGTGGAGAGTTATTCTTAATCTTTGCAACAAGCAATTTTTTTTTTTTTTTCTTTGCTATACAATGTTACACAGGTTTCCAAACATGGTATTGAAGAGAATAACTAATACTAGTTAGAGAAAACTGGGGAAAATTCCACTTCAACATAAAGAAACTGACTTAAAAAACACTGGTTGATGGCCAAGGGGAAACCGACTTTTCAATCTGCCACAAATTAGATTATTTTTCCAGAGGTAATATGCATGTGGAAAAAGTAACATCCAAGCTATCTATCCATGTAACTGATGACAACAAGGGAAAACATGAAAACCCAATACCATTTCTTCAAAGCAAAATATGGAAATGAAGAGGGCTAAAGTGCATGCGTAGGTTGAACGACTAGGCAAGAAAAAATTGTAGGCCCTCCTAATGATCAGATGAAGGTCATAGAAATATTTGATTCTCATAGGCCCATACAATGTAAGTGTGTATGAAGACACAACTTTTTCATAGGCAACAACACCTCCAAGTATTGGAAACCTGGAAACACCGTTCATTGTTGCTTTTATGATTTTTTTTTTGCTATTAGTAAATTGTTTTATTTTTAGATTGCATCGGTTACATAGCCTTTCCAATTTTGTGTGTGTGTGTTTATTTTTTACACTCTTTTTGTTTACGAGCATGTAGAGGGCCTTGTGCCATTCAAAAGGGTGTGTGGAGAATGTAACCTCTAGATCAAGCAAAAGCAAAATAGCATTTACAAGAACACATGAAAGTTTGTGAAAAATACAAACATTTCAACACCCTTCCATTGTTGCTTCCGTGTTTTTTTAACTTTTTTGTTCTCATTAGCTTGATTTTCAAATTCTCATGGGATGTATGGTCTGAAATCAATTTACTAGGATTGCATTCTCTAAATTGAAGATGAATGAGAAACAAGTTATAAATATTTCTGCAATTAACCTTACACACATATATAACACTCTGAATGGCCCGAATTCTTAAAGGACCAGATATGTTGACATGTTTTGGTTATGGTGTTTTTCCTATGCAACGTTTTTAAAATGGAATTTTTCTTGAATTTTTTTTCTACATCAAACAACAAAGATGATAGGAAATTTTTTTATCATCCAACTCCCAACCTCACATTCAAGAACATAACCAATACAAAAGAGATGTAATCATCCATCCAAATGGAAATAGCCCGAAGCCTAGCAAAGAAGCTAACAAGAGCCAACCACGTTTTTTTTCTTTTACGCAAGATTCCACTCATCGAAGTTTTCTTTGTCACATGGCATCACAAAAGTTAAGCAATCTAGGAAGATGAAGAGTAAAGCATCCAGTTAAAGAATTTCATTGAATGAACTATAGGGGAAAAAAGGAAAAAAATGGCCATACAACAATTGAAACAAGCAAACAAGCCATATTGAAGGTTTTATATTTGATACTATATTTTTTAAGAGATGACCCTTCTGTTTTTTTGTTTTTTTAATGAACTATCTATGCTTGTCAGAAACAATAGCGGAGTTTTGAGTAGTTGGTTTTTCCCAATCCATTGGACCTTCAACGAACTAGTCATTTAAAGTTATTAAAATGTTTTTTTTTTCTCCCCAGCATGCAAATCATTATTGACATACGCTTATACTATATGTTATTTTCTTAGCATTTTTTCCTCATCCAATAATCTATTTTGAATATTGTATTATTTTAACCATGTCTATGTTGCTACAAAAAAAAAAAATCTACGCCAAAGGGAAATTTTGTTGGAGGGAAAAAAACCCTCTTCTATTAGTTAAAGGTGTTGAAATTTGGTTGAGATTTGATATTTAATTCTTTTAGATGTAGAGACTTGAAGCAATGAGAAAATTCAATCTATGAAATCCATACAACCATAACACAAGATATACCCTGGGAAAAATCCTCAAAATTATGAGAACAAAAACCCCAGCAATTCTTCTCAATATAATATAATGGATAGCAGAAAATGTTTTCTTTTACAACATAGCAGATTACTTTCGGAAGATAAGAGATCACCAAACTTCTTGGTGAAGATACGGAAGCAATAGAGCAGAGATATCAATCGGATGTGTTCCCGACACAACAATAATAAGCACGAACAATACCCTGCACAAAGAGAAGCGCCTTTCCTTCAATGGAGAAGAGAATTCACTTCAAACTGGATTCAACAATCATGTATAACATATTTATACATTCTTCTCTTCTATTTTTAACTTCTAACTTTAGGATAAACTCGCCCTCAAACTGGATGTATTAATCTTGCATGGAGTGGTGCGCCCCACTTCGCATGCAGTGCTTCATCTCACTAAGCTATCACATAGGATGAACTCGCCTCTTAACTGAAAGCTTTCCCACTTAGTTAGGTGGATAACTTAAGTGTCGACATGCAAGTGTCACAACTCATGTGTCATCATTTAGTTTAACATAAGTGTTGTCATGCAATAAAACTTAGTTAACTAAATATTCTCTTTAATTGAAGCATTGATCTTCTCTTTAATAAGTGTCGTCATGCAATAACACTTAGTTAAATGAAATCATGCTAATTGATTTACTTGAAGTGACCACTACGAGTTCTTTAGTTAAATAAGACATATCATTACCTAAAGCATTGATACTTAACTAAAGCTTTAATAATTCAAGTTCTATTTAATTAGTTGAAGTGTCTGCATGGGAAATTTTGAATTATCTTGATCTCTATGCTTTATCTTTTATTTCTTTATCTCTTACTGCATGGTCAATATGTGATAACTTTAATTATCCATCACATTACATTAAACTAAGAATAATTATCAGATGCTGTGATCATATTATATTATTCTGGACCAAATGATCATATGCTAAAGTAATTCACTTTAGAGGTGATCAATCTCTAAAGGAGACTTAATAGCAATCGGTGATCATGGTTAATAATATATCACACAACATTAAATGCTTTTGACAAATAAAGCATGACATTTATACGGAAGGTACACCTCTATACAGGAGGTCCATCTCATGGATACCTTTATATGGAAGGTTCACCTCTATATGGGAGGTCCATCTCATGGATACCTTTATATAGAAGGCTCGAATGATAATTATTACTTGATACACACAAATTCGGAGCCTTATCCAACAAGAGTTTACAACATAATTACTTTGATCAATTATCTCTACACGGGAGGAATAACCTTTACATGGAAGGAAATCAAAGTGCTCACCTGTATATGGGAGGATCAATCTTGGCTACACAAGATTGGTTTGGAGAATGCCTCCTGATGCTCTATATTTAACACTTCCTCCCAGCGAGGGAGGAATTATCTGCCATACCAAGCTTGTCTCAGAAGTACCTGAACTGCGTCACTGACATAGGATTTGTTAACACATCTGCAATCTGCTCATTAGTAGCAATTTACTGAAGTTTCATTGTACCGTTTTGGACTATGTCTCAGATGAAGTGATACTTCATTTCAATGTGCTTCGACTTGTCATGAAACACTGGTTTTTTGGAAATCTTGATGCAACTTTGATTGTCACACCTAATAATGGTAGGCTCAAGATTTTCACCGAACAACCCTGCAAGTAGCTTTCTAAGGCACACTGCTTCTTGGCAGGAAACACTAGCAGCTATGTATTCTACTTTGGTAGTGCTCTAGGCTGCGAAGCCCTGCTTCTTGCTGGACTAAGATATCATAGTTGATCCTAGGCTATAATAGTAGTTGGATGTGCTCTTATGGTCCATAATGCTTCCTCCCCAATCTCATTCTGTATAACCAAGTAACATGACTCCTCCAATGGAGGCATATCTGAGTCCATATGAAATTATACCTCAAAGGTACCTAAGCACATGCTTAGAAACTGTCTAGTGTATGTGTCTTGGATCAGACATAAATTGACTCAGAATTCTCACAGCATAACATATATTAGGCCTCGAATGTATCAAGTACATTAGCGAGCCTATAAGCTATTTATACTAAGTTGGATATATTGGATTTTATCCAGATCCTGACTCATGAAGTTTCCTCAAATTGGAAACTATCGATGTAGTCATAGATTTGCAATCTATCATGCCAAACCTGCGCAATATATCCACATTGTACTTCCCTTGAGATAGAAAATTTTCATCTTTTCTTTGCCAGATCTCAAGGCCAAGAAAGTAGTGCATTAGACCTAAGTCTATCATATTGAACTCTGAGGTGAGCTCCCTCTTGAACCAAGCAATCAGATGTTCCTCTCCAGTGAGAAACAAATCATCAACATACAGAACCAATATCAATGGTTGGTTCTTCACTAATTTGAAGTACAAATTTGGATCAACTTCACTCTTACAGAAACCCAGTTTCTGAAGGTAGTTATCAATTCTAGAGTACCAATCCCTAGGGGCTTGCTTAAGCCCATATAGAGATTTCTTTAGCTTGCAAACATGGGACTCCTTCCCATGCACCACAAATCCCCCAGGTTGTTGAATATAAACCTCTTCCTCAACCTCACCATTGAGAAAGGTTGTCTTCACATCCATCTGGTGAAGTTTCCATCCTAGAACAGATGCAAGTGCAATCATTGCTCGGATTGTGGTGTACCTTGCCACAAGAGAAAAGGTCTCATCATAATCGATGCATTCTTTTTGATAGAAACCTCTGGCAATTAATATGGATTTATAATTCTCAATTCTACCATCTGCGGCATGCTTTATCTTGTAAAGCCATCTAGAAGTCACAATGGACTTCCCATCATGTTTGGGAACAAACTCCCAAACATCATTCTTCATTATAGATTTGTACTCTTCTGTCATTGCATATTTCCAAACTTGTTGCTTTGCAGCTTCTTCATATGAAGAAGGTTCTAAATCAATGATGTGACTCATCAGTGCAACATACCCTGGATATCTGTCAGGTTGCTTGCGTTCTTTGGATGAACCTATTGGTGCTCCATGTTTCTCTGCAATTTGTAGGATGTATCGGCACCAAGCATATCTTCTTTTAGCAGGAGGTTCATTAGGTGACCTCTCAACTAGTTCTACTAGTTCTTCAGGAGCTAGTCAATCTAAGGCATCTTCTGGTTTCTCCCTCTCTAGCTCTGAAGGGGGAGAATCAAACTCGGGATCCTCCATATCTGAATCACATTGAATATCTTTCGATATTTTGAAAGAAGCTTCCTCATGGAAGGTAAAATCTCAGCTGAATTCAATGTGTCTCTCACCAGATACATATATTCGGTATGCTTTGGATGACTCACTATAACCCACAAAGGTTCCTTTCTTTCCAGAAGGCTCCATCTTTGTTCTCTTTTCTTTAGGTACATGAATGTATACTGGGCTCCCGAAGATCCTCAAGTGTGAGATTTATGGATTCTCACCTGTAAACACTTCTTCTGGTGTCTTCTCTTCTAGAATGGCATGCGGGATTCTATTCTGGATGTACACAATTGTACGGGTGGATTTTCCCCATAATGATGTAGACATATCTTGATCATACATCATGTCTTTTGAAGCCTCGCACATGGTTCTATTCTTTCTTTCGACAACCCCATTTTGCTAAGGTTTGTATGGTATTGTTAACTATCTATATATTCCTGCATTACTACATAGCTCATTAAATGCATGTGAATCAAATTCACTTCCATTATCAAACCTTAATGCATAGATGTGATTTTCTTTTTGATTTTCAACTAGGACTTCTTTAAATTTGCTAAGAGTTTCACTTTTATCCTTCATGAAATAAATCCATGACTTCCTAGAAAAATAATCTATCAACAGTACATAATATAAGAAGCCACTCAGGGAGGAGGATGACATGGGACCACATACATCAGAATGTGTTAAATATAAAATCCCTTTAGATCTAGTAGAACTGCTAGAAAATATTTTCTTAACATTCTTCCCAAGTGCACAACCCCGACATACACTATCATGCTCAAAATCAAATATGGGCATACCTTTTACCATATTTTGAAGTCCTGGTAGCGTTTTGTAGTGTAGGTGTCCAAGCCTTCGGTGCCATAACTCGCATGGAATGATAGTGTGGTGAATCATAGCTTGAATGTACTTCTCAGGTACCTTGTAGAGTCTTCCCTCTCGAACTCCAATCACAGCAGCAGATTCTAGGATTTTGTTCTTCGGCCATAAAAGTGCTTTATTATCCATGAAGATAACTCAGAAGCCTTTGTCTTCAAGAACTGAAACTGATAGGAGGTTCTTATTCAATCCTGGAACATATAGAATGGCCTCCACATGTAGAATATCACCAGTGCTTAGTTGGAATGAGGTGGATCCAACTCCTTGGATCGAATAAGTTGAGTTCTCCCCCAACTCTACCATGCATGTGAATTATTTCTCTTTTAGATCAATGATGGTACTCTTGTAACCAGTCATATGTTTGGATGCACCACCTTCAATCAACCATGTGTCTACATTTGTGATGAAAGATCCCGAAAGGAATGAGACAAGATAATACTCCCTTCTTGTCTCCTTTTCTTTGGATGCATTCTTTTGAGTGATTTCATCTTCTATGGCAGTAGAAGCATGAAACTTTCCTTTCTGCTTTGCTTTGCAATCTCTTGAGAAATGGCCTTCCTTGTTGCAATTAAAGCATCTAGATGTTGACTTGTCAAAGCCTTTGTTGAACTCCTTCTTCTTTGAATGAGAGAACTTATTAAATGGAAGAAGGGACTCTTTCCTTTCTTCATTCTTATCGTGAGGGAAATATTTTCTTCTTTGATGCACACTGACTTGCTTTGGATTCGCCCCTCCTCTTGGAGGCAGTCATGCCACAACCTTTCAAAGTTAGGTTGTACCTCTTGGCCATTTACCACAACCAAGAATGTCTCCCATGAGAATTGGAGACCATCAATAGTAGTTTGGAGAAGATCATCTTCATCCACCACTACTCCAATAGTAGCAAGTTGATCTCTTACCTGAGAGATCTTGGAGGAGAAGGAATCCACTGTCTCATACATATCCATCTTTAAGTTCCAACGCTTATTCTTCAATTCCCTCTTTTGACTCAGGGCCTTCTTCTCATATAGATTAGTCAATGTATCATAACATTCTTTCGCGGTCTTCAACGGTGTGATCACGGACATCAAGTTATCTTTTATTGAATCATAGATGATCCATTTAGCCTAAGATTGATTCTTCTTGAAGTTGATATGCCCTACATTAGATGTAGGATCCTCCACCACAGTGGATACATAGCCATCCAAGTCATGTTCCTCTAGGATGTTGAGAATCCTATCCTTCCAAGTGTTGAAGTTTGAGATTCCCTCAAAACGGTCTTCCGTACGTACAGAGACTGATGCCATAGTCTTCAAATATTATGCTTAACTTCGTAGGCTCTAGCTGGCATGCAAAACTGAGCTCCTTCATGCCCTGAGATCTGATACCATGGTGAAATTTGGTTGAGCTTTGATCTTTAATTATTTTAGATGCGGAGACTTGAAGAAATGAAACAATTCAATCCATGAAATTCATACAACCATAACACACAATATACCCTGGGGAAAATCCACAAAATTATGAGAACAAAAACCCCAGCAATTATTCTCAGTATAATATAATGGATAGCAGAGAATGTTTTCTTAAATTACAACATACCACATTTCTTTTGGAAGATAAGAGATCACCAAACTTCTTGGTGAATATACAGAAGCAATAGAGAAGAGATATCAATCGGATGTGTGTCTGGCACAACAATAATAAGCACGCACAATACCCTACACAAAGAGAAGCGCCTTGTCTTCAATGAAAAAGAGAATTCACTTCACACTAGACTCAACAATCATGTATAACATATTTATGCATTCTTCTCTTTTATTTTTAACTTCTAACTTTAGGATAAACTCACCCTCAAATTGGATGTATTAATCTTGCATGGAGTGGTGCGCCCCACTTCTCATGCAGTGCTTCATCTCACTGAGTTGTCACTTAGGATGAACTCGCTTTTTAACTAAAATCTTTCCCACTTAGTTAGGTGGCTAACTTAAGTGTCGACATGAAAGTGTCACTATGTCATATTTTAGTTTAACTCATGTGTCATCTTTTAGTTTAACATAAGTGTCGTCGTGCAATAACACTTAGTTGACTAGATCTTCTCTTTAACTGAAGTGTCGTCTTTTAGTTTAACTAAAGTGTAAATACTTTAGTTAACTAGTCCCTTTTATTTAACACTTAGTTAATTGAAATCATGTTGATTGATTTACTTGAAGTGACCACTATGAGTTCTTTAGTTAACTGAGACGTATCTTTAACTGATTCTTTAACGGAAGCATTGATACTTAAATAAATATTTACAACTGAAACTTTAATAATTCGAGTTCTCTTTAATTAATTGAAGTTTCTGCATGGGAAATTTCGAATTATATTGATCTCTATGCTTTATCTTTTATTTCTTTATCTCTTACTGCATTGCCAATATGTGCTAACTTTAATTATCCATCACATTACATTATACTAAGAAGAATTATCGGATGTTGTGATCATATTATATTATTTCGGACCAAATGATCATATGCTAAAGTAATTCACTTTAGAGGTGATCAATCTCTAAAGGAGACTTAATAGCAACCGGTGATCATGGTTAATAATATATTACACAACATTAAATGCTTTTAACAAGTAAAGCATGACCTTTATATGGAAGGTCCATCTCATGGATACCTTTATACAAAAGGTTCACTTCTATACAGGAGGTCCATCTCATGGATACCATTATACATAAGGTTCACATGATAATTATGACTTAATATACACAAGTTCGGAGCCTTGTACAACAAGACTTTACAACATCATTACTTTGATCAATTACCTCTATACGAGAGGAATAACCTTTACACGGAAGGAAATCAAAGTGGTCACCTTTATACGGGAGGATCAATCTTGGCTACACAAGATTGGTTTGGAGAATGTCTCCCAATGCTGTATATTTAACAAAAGGATATTGGGAATTTCTTTTGAACACTGACACATCGTATTTGTGTGGAAAATATCAGTAGGAGTCAACATTCCAGCAATGATGAATGTCACTTATTCAAGATGAAGGAAAGTGATTATGCAAGCTTCTCATGAATCTGTCAATGTTTTTATGTTATTTTTACAAAAGGAAGAGGAGCTTGGCAACTAGATATTGCCATAATTTTTATTTACACATCGCGTTCCTCAAAGAAAGCAGATTGTGCCCCTTGTTAGAGATGCGAAAGAAGAGAGAAGAAGCTCAATTTAGGTTGAATAAAATTCCAAGCCTGCTAAGACACCAAGCTAGGTTTTATAGTCCCTAGCCTTGTTGGTTATGTTATTGCAATCCATATTCAAGTCAGATGCCTTATGAATAAAAAGGAGTTTAAATATTGTCTAAGTCAAGAGATCAATTTTTTAAGGATAGAAAGAAAAAGTAGCACAAATTTGTACAGTATTTGTGCGTATTCCAATTATGTATTCATGTTTGGACAAAATATTTTATAGCAAAGCCTAGTTCAGTCATTGCATGCATCAAGGCATCAAAGTCACCTGCTTCATCATATCCATGTTTTTTGTCAAGGACCTTCAAATTCTGAAAATGACAACATGCTAGATATTATCAAAGGAACTATGCATATGCACCACACAATTGGGAGCAGTAGTACTTAGACGGTGGTCATGCACAACATCAACGATGTTGAAGACTCTATTTTGAACATTGCTAAAGTCCATATTAAGAATGAAATATTGCAAGGATGGTATAAAAGTTCCTAGAATTAGAAACATGTCAAAACCCCATAATTATTGCTTTTACGTTTTTGTTTTTTTTCCTTTTTTTTTTACAGTAGATTGGCATTGAAATTTGTATCGGTTGCATGGATTGAAACCAGGCACCTAGAGAGGCATCATCTATGTTGAAGACGGATAGGAAGCAAAGTAAAAACATTTCCATCGTATTGTTAATCAGTCATCCAAATGCAAATAGCCGAAAGTGGGTCACCTATTGGACAAAAACAATGCCACAAGCCAACAGCCCCACCAAGGAACAAAGTAGAGGTAGTAGACCTTCACAATTGTTTAGTATTGGATGGGCTACAAAGGAAAAGAAATAATGGGATAGGAAAAATTGCAGCAGAAAATCAAGAGAATGAATTTAAAATGTTGATCATGTGTTAATCCCTTAGAGAGAAAGGGAAAATCCAATGCATATCTAACACGGTATGCGCTATCCATGATGGTGCATCCATTGAAAGGGAACGTTGAATTGACAAACTTCATGGTATTTACAGTAATAAATTGTTAACAAGGTAAGAAGATCAATATGCTACATGCAAGATGACATCAAAACGTAAATCTGCAACTACAAGACACCAAAGATATAATAAATGCAAATGCCTAATACTTAGACCAAGTATCTGCAAAAAACCATGGCAAAAGTAATAATGTAAAAGGAATTCAAACAGTTTAACATTACTACGAAATATATGAAACTGTACATGTAAACACATAGTTTGATCTGGAAAATTAATCATAAACAAATTCTTAGAACTTAATTACCATCCTCCACTAATTATACTAATTATAACCAAACTCCAACACTTTGAGCGTGCTAGTGAATATAAATTTATTAAATAGTTCGCAAAGTATCTGCACATTCACTAAATGAATAATTCCAATGTCCTATTCTAGCCTCGTGTCTAGTCAGTGAAACAACAGGAACATGATAAGTGTTTCCAAATACGATATTCAAGAGAATGAGTGATGTTGATTACACCAGCACGCAAGAAATTCCAGTCAAGAAATTAAAAAACGATGGCTTACAAACATTGATTTTAATATTCTATCAAAGGTTGACCAACAGGTGAATTTTCCTTCGAAAAACGCAAAAGGTTTGACTTCAATGGCTGGAATTTGTCCTGGAGGTTGTTGAATTGTTCAGTACATACTTCGGAACTTCTTTTGGCATTTTTTTTTAATTCTATTTCAATTACTAGTAAATACCTTTCTATGTGATTTAATTACATTTTTTACATTTTCTAATGTTGCTAATTCATTATAAAGAGAGCTCATTTATTTGCTTGTTCAGTTTTCTTACTACTATGACAAAAACAAAAAATGATTGTTTTGTGTGGATGCAGTGGAAAACAGGACAATGCAACACAAGGATAAACATTTAAATTGGCCAAAAAACCAAATAGGGAAGAGTGTCTTTATTTCCTGTCCGAGCAAAAATTAAAAGATTGGAACTAAAAAGTCACTACCTTCGAAATGACCACAGCGAACAACGATGAAACTGAGCACTAAGCCCTTTACATTTAGACTAACTTGAAATCGTCGAGAAATGAAAAGGGAAATCCCTTTGCGAAGGGGGGAAACAAAGAAACACGGCATTGCTATGAACCAAAGAATAGCACCATTCATGAAAGAGGAAGACCGGCCGAGTGGCATGGATTGAAGCCCCAACCGCATACATTTTTATTCCAAACCATCACGTGAAATCCATAAAAGAAACGACGGTTCGACTTAAACATTTCATCTTGACATGTTCAGGGTTTAGAAATAATTAGAAACACAGTCGAAACGACCACAACAAATAGCCATGAAATTCAGCACTAAATTCTCCACATCTAAACTAACTCAAAATATCTTGTCAAAGCAAAATCTATGTTGTAGAGAAATGCAAAGGGAAAGCCCTTTGTGAGGGGACAAAAACAAAGAAACACAACACTGCTACAAGCCAAAGACCGGCGCCATTTCATCTTAAACATGTCCAGGGTTTAGAAACAATTTGACTTAAAAATTAAACACAACACTGCTACAAACCAAATGATAGTTTGACTTAAACATTTCATCTTGGCATGTCCAGGGTTTAGAAACAATTAACAACACAGTCCATCCACGAATTCAAAATTCTGCAAGACGGGTAGTTTTTTTTTTCACTAAGAAAACATTATTGTTCTTCTTTCAGAAGCCATATATACCTTGAAGGTTGGAGGCAGAAATAAAACAAAGATAATGCGGAATGAGCTACGACTCTTCAATCTTTATTCATAAACGGAGATCAACTGATGTAATACAATCAAGAACGTAATGTGTATTTAAACACTTATGGAAAACCCTGAAAGCTTTAACCTAGCTTTTGCATGCATGCAAAGCATGCTATTGCATTTATTGACTGAACATCAAGAATAGAAACTAATGTTAACTGAAGTAATTACTAATTCTAACACTCCCTCTTAATTACTGCTGCTGACTACTTCAGCTTTTACAATGCCTAAATTATTTCTATGAATTTCAAAAATATCTTTTGCCAATGGATTTGTGAAGATGTCAGCCAATTGGTCAATTGATTTACAATGCTCAACACGAACTTCACCATTGTTCACAAGTTCTCTTATGAAGTGATATCTGGTGTCAATGTGCTTGCTTTTCTGGTGAAAAACATGGTTCTTGGATAGAGCGATTGTTGAATTGTTGTCACAATAAACTGTGGTTGGTCCTTCTTGTTTCTGTTGAAGACCTTCTAAAACTCTGCGTAACCAGACTACTTGACATGTTGCTGATGTCGCTGCTACATACTCTTCTTCTGCCGATGAAAGTGTCACAATGGGATGCTTCTTGGATTCCCATGAAATCACCCCTGATCCAAGATGAAAAGCATGACCGGAAGTGCTCTTACTGTCATCCAAACTTCCTACAAAATCACTATCATTGAAACCTGTCAAAACATCATACTCAGTGCTTGAGTATAAAATTCCATAGCTTGAAGTCCCTGCAACATATCGTAAGATCCTTTTGCCAACTTGCCAATGCAAGTCTTTGGGAGACTCCGTGAACCTCGAAATCAAGCTGACAGCAAACATAATATCAGGTCTCATAGCTGTGAGATACATGAGACTTCGTACAAGTCTCTTAAACATTGTTGGATCTACATTGGGACTGCCATCTTCTTTGCTCAACTTAGTACCTGTTGCCACCGGTGTAGGTGTTGTTTTGCAATTAAGCATTCTGAATCGCTTAAGAACTTCATTACCATATTTATTTTGAGAGATAAATATACCTTTTTCTGACAGTTCTACTTCTAGGCCAAGAAAGAACCTCATCAATCCAAGGTCTGTCATCTCAAACTCTTTCTTCATAATTGCCTTGAACTCGTTTACTAAGAGGTCACCTGTAAAAATCATATCATCAACATACAAACAAACTCTTAAAATCTGTCCTTGTTGATTTACCTTTTTGTAAAGTGTTGGTTCACTGCTGCTTCTACTAAAACCATTTTTTATCAAATAAGAATCAATTCTGTTGTACCAAGCTCTTGGAGCTTGCTTGAGCCCATATAGAGCTTTCTTCAACTTGTAAACTTTCTCTTCATGTTCTTTTATTTCATACCCATGTGGCTGCTCCACATAAATTTCTTCTTCAAGAATGCCGACTTGACATCCATCTGATACACTTTCCACTTTTTTTGTGCTGCAATTGCTAGGACTGCTCTTACTGTGTCCAATCTTGCCACTGGTGCAAAAGTTTCTCCAAAATCAATTCCTGGTTGTTGTGAGAAACCCTTTTCTACTAATCTTGCCTTGTACCTATCAATCTCACCTTTTTCATTGAGTTTGGTTTTATAAACCCACTTCACACCAATGGGTTTCTTATTCTTTGGCAGGTCAACTAGATCCCATGTATCATTTCTTTCAATGGAATCTATCTCTTCGTTCATAGCATTTACCCAATGCTCTTGTTTTACAGCCTCTTCATAAAACATAGGTTCACTAGAAATAAAAACATAATTGGTATTTGCATCCAATTCATCATAAATATCTGTCAATCTTCTAGTCTTTTTATTACTGTGATCAGATTCATTACCTGATTGCGGACTTGATGCTTCACCTCGAACTGAGTTTCTAGGTGTTCTTTTTGGAGTATTTGCTACTAGTGAAGATGCTACTGGATCTTGTTGTCCAATCAACTCCTCATATTCTCCATCTTTTGGTTAGGGTATTGCAACGCCCACACCCTTGTCTATGGTTCCATTCCATGACTCTTCCTCTTTGAACAAAACATCTCTGTTGAGGATAAACTTTTTGGTAATAGGGTTATACAGCTTGTAGGCTTTAGTTTGTTCACCGTATCCAAGAAATATGCATTTCTCACTCCTATCGTCTTGCTTTATTCTTAGCTGTTTAGGAACATGAGCATAAGCAACACAACCAAATAGTCTGAAATGAGAAACATTACAACTCATACCTGACCATGCTTTCTTTGGTACTCTGTTCTTCACAATTTTGATGGGAGATCTATTCATCACATGAACAGCACAAGCCACTACATCTCCCCAAAATTCATGGGACAAATTTCTTCCTTTCAGCATGCTCCTTGCCATGTTCATGATGGTTCTATTCTTGCGTTCGGCAATACCATTCTATTGAGGTGTATATCTTGTAGTGAATTGCCTCTTGATTCCATGATGTTTGCAGTAATCATGAACCTTTAACTCATACTCTCTGTCAAATCCCGATATTTTCAGAAAAATTTAAAATTTTTAAGATAGCAATAAATAATATTAAATGTCGTCATTAGCTATCTGTTTAACTAATGTGATTGTAAGGATGTCTGAATGATCTTTGTTGTACTTAAATATTATTATGAGTTTCTTAAATGTTGTTGGTTGTTTTCTGTCTTTCAACCGCAAGGGGGAAAATGCTATGATGGACTAGCTTACTTAGCTTTTGAGCTAATGCAACGATTTCTTTCTTCGCTTACAGATACACAGGAATGTCGGGTCGCCGCAATAATCTTTTAAAGCATCATAAGTCAAAATATATGTACCAACTCATTCAATGAAAAATTCTAACAATGCTAACCAGGTTTATCAAGCTCCTTAAGGTAGAAAATTTTACTTCTTGCCCAGTTCAAAATTTATAACTAAGTTTGTCTTATACTTTTAATTGCATAGCTTTAAAGATATCACTGTGTATTGTCGATACCTGCCTTCTATTGTTTACGATTCACGTCGTTATCTTAGTTGAAAACTGTTCTTGGTTTGTATTATCATACTTTCTTTCACACGTTGTGTATTCAAGATAACACAGGTCTGTTTTTCTTAAACCAAACAATGTAAGAATTTCAACGTCGAATTCCAACAGTTAAAGTCCCCTCATGAAAATTCTTAAATCCTCAATGCAATTTTATCTCAATATTACAGTATCATGTATTTATTCCCTATGTCTCTACCATATTTGAGAAAACCGACAAAGATATAATATCTATTATTTTCATATTTGGCTAGGGTATGAATTTAATGATCGATTTGTAATTTAATTTACTTGATACTATCTCCTTGGCAGTTCTTATAACAATTTGACATATACTATATACTTGAACAGACTCCAAGTTTTATTCTCAATTGCTAAGGACTGAGCAATTTCTGTCGAAAAATAATACAAGGTCATCAAGACATCGATTAAGGGTTTTTGATTAATATATGAATGATATGAGTATTACAAAGATCTTGCAATAATGTTTTACCTATATATAATATGGGATTTTGTTTGTCAACAATGATCAAATTATCATTGAAATCTTTGAACTTTTGATATTATTACCTCCTTTGTAATTATTGTAGGTCCGGGTATCATACTTCTCCAATACTAAGTCGAGGCGTGTGTTAACATGGAAGTTTTGTTAAGTTCGGCAATATGATTTGTTGCCATAGTTGGGTATCATTGCTATGATTTTAATTGATTGAAAATAATTGGGATTGATACTATAGGTCTCGACCCTCAGCATGGAATATTTAGCTGATAAGTGGTTTAACGAGAGCCAAGTGTGTGTGATATAAAGACTTGGGACCAAACCCTACTTTGTTGTTTCTTCCGAAGCCTTCGGGCTCGGGTCTTTCCCTGCAAGTTCTCTAGGTATGAACTATATGGTAGCATGGTTATTCTCAGTTCTCAGACTATTACCACTCCTTTGCTTAATGTTGTTGTTTGCAAGTCTTTAACATATATCTGTTGACCGTGATGGAAGTATTATAGTGCCTAGGGTTTATCCTTGCCGTTCATTTACCAGTCTGTCCGCCATTGTTGCAATGTGTCAACAGTTTGCCTGCTGCCTCATCTTTTATATCGTCCAAAGCTTCGTTGAGCGTCGTTGGTATTTGTTGCTTGGCAACTGTAACTGGTCCAGAGTCTAGGGTTTGAAAATTTGTTAACTGTGGAATCTCTTGTCACGGCGTGACCTTGCATTTTTTTGGTTAATGATTCCACGGTAGCACATCCTTCTGGTCAGCAGTCAAGTGTTTGTGTTGGTGAACGAGAGGGGTTCACCCTTCTGTTGCTTACGGCTATCAGCCTATCTACTGTGCATTCAAACTCGGGTAAGCTTACAGGTTCATTCTTGTTTTTTTTAAACATCACAGTGGTTTTTGAGACTCGTTTCTTTTTATAAGAATGCATATGATTTTTGATAATGCTGTTATTTGGTTGCAGGCTCGGACTCCCTTCGCATTGTGGAAGACTCGGACTTCGGCTGTTGGTTACATCTCTGGGTAAGCCTGGTTCTACCATGGCAAATCCTCCTTGTGGGTTGTTCGGGTGATAGGGTTTTTGGTTTGACTTTGAGAGTCATGGCACTCATGCAAAATCGTGTAACTGTATGAATTAGATGATTAGATAAGGGTTTTAATCCCTGCGTTGGTTTGGGTATAAGGTTTCGGTTAGAAAAGTGGTTATTGTACTCCTTTAGATACTTGGTTTGTTTTTATACTGAAGACTGAAATGTAGAAACTAGAACAAACAAGGCTTCGAGAGCCTGTTTTGTACGTTGGGTTATGGCCTCAAGGGTTAATACTGTACCTGTTCTTTACATATGGTTTTTATTACCCAGGGTTTTGGATAACTTCTTAATATGACTTATGTTTTATGAATACTTGATCTGTGTCTGCGTTGTTCATTAATTTGATGTTTTAAAATCTAAAAACTAAATCTTTGTTCTTAAAAAAAACCACTGGTACAGTGGGCTTGTGATCTCGGCTATAGATAGGAATAGTTGTAAGAGTTTCAATGATTGAATAATACTACCTGTTACGAGTTTCTGTGTGTTTTAAATTAATACATGTAGCATATATTTTTGACTTTCTGTTTTAAAATTTATCTACACGGGAAATCTGGGCTATGGCCGTGGTAGAATCGTTCTGTTTAAAATCGTGTGGCTATACATTTAATACCTGAATTTTTATCTGATAAAGGAAATAACAGATGAGCTCAATAACTGAGCTGAAATACTTTTCTGCAGTTATTAAATTTTTAAAACAGTAATTAGGTTTATTCCTCTGTTGTGAAATCAGTAATGTAGAACTAGGGTGATAGGATTCATCCCCTATCACGATAATGTTTAGCTACTAACTTAGTTAAACAGATTACTTATTCTGTGGATAACATGGAAGCTATGGAAAATAAGACTTAAACAAGTTAAGCTCGTCATCGAGCTAAAAAATAGTTCTGTTGATTCCCCAAATCCTAAAACGATAACTAGTATTTGTCTGTTAATAAAAACTGTATGATACAGTTCAGGTACTGTTTACTGCATAATCTTTTTGTTGAAGGATAACGAAGGTTAAACTTTAGCTAGGGTTAATACTCTGACAACATACCCTAACTAAAGCTATAAACATTCTGCAAAGATAATTATAATGCTAATGACAATTATAATAATAAACTAGATTAAAATTTTACAAACATTAACTAAAGCTTACATTATTACTACTGTATAACATGTATTGTAAATACTTTATCTGCAAAATATTAATAGTATGAAAAAAATGCTGAAACACAATAATTCTTCTTAGATCTACCGCTGATAATCAGGGATTGCAGACTCATGATGAATTAAATACTACTCAGACATAATGAATATAAACATAACCTACAATCATTTATACTTAATAAACAAAACAGGAATGAGTGGCAGAACCTGTGTCAACTGTAGACAACAACAGCAATGGGAGGCTGTTCCTCCCTACCAACTCCTGGAGAGTGCCTAGAAAGCACTTCTCAGGACCCTCAAGCTTGCTCTGGTCTCCCTGGATGGAACTAGGTGCAGCAAAACAATTCACTCAGCCAAACAGCTAAACTGGAACCAAGTTACTGCAGCATCCCATATCAAACACTCCCTTACTGTATTTTCCCTCTTCCTCAATGGGACTCCTGAATATCATTCACCTGAATGTATTCTCCCTCCAGAACAATGCTCCCCCCCAGCTCAGTTCATTGAGTACTATTTAAAAGATTTCCTAGGTCTTAGTTGGGTTAACTGTAATTAATGAGCCACCTGCTCAGATTCCACTTTCTTGGGGAATCATGACCCCAAAATATAGGGAAGTTGCCACCTGCAACTTAGGAAGTGTTTGAGGATGCTGCCACTTGTCTTTTGCCTTTCCACCTAGTTCCATCCACCAGTTAGACTAGTAACCTCTTTTAACAGCTCTCCCATGCTGTTGTCTCCATAATTTATTTATTAATAATAAAATATTCAGAATTTACATTCCATTTATGGTGACTCTGCTGAGTCATCAATTCCCACTTAGCATTAAATTTAACATAATGTCTCAGGAATATCAATTCCCACTTAGCATTAAATTTAACATAATGTCTCAGGAACATAATGTGACACTCTCCCCCTCCATCAGATCTCAATACTTTGAGTTGATAACCACTCTGTTTTTCAACCAGAGCCCTAAATTCCTTGAACTTGCCAAAATTTTCAGACTTCTAACGAAGGAAATACACCCAAGTTTTTCTATTGAAATCATCAATAAATGTAAGGAAATAATAGCTTCCACCAATCGATTGAGTTTGCATTGGTCCAACCAAATCAGTCTGAATAAGTTCTAGAGGTGCATGTGCCCTTCGAGACATACCTTTAGGAAATCTATCCCTGTGCTACTTTGCAATGATGCAACACTCACAACTGCTTTCTAGCTTCTTCATAGGGGGTAATCCTTTTACCATATCTTTCTGCTGCAAAAAATTGAGACCACCAAAGTGAAGATGTCCATATCTAAAATGCCATAACCAATCATCATCCATGCAAGTGGCTTTTTGAGCAAAAGAGGTTACCTTGCTGCTTCAATTCATGACTAGTGGATACATCCTGTTCCTAGTCACTTGTATTTTGATGATCAACTGTCGATTTGGGGGGTTGTCATAAATTTCACAGTCTGATCCATCAAAGACAAGTCTGTACTTCTTTTCAGTGAGTTTCCCAATGCTGAGCAGATTATGCTTCAATCCTTGAGCATAATAGACATCTGAGATTGTCTTTTGTTGGCCTTGTTTGGTCAGAATGTTGACCACTCCTTTTCCAAGAACTGGAACTACCTCATCCGTGACAACTTTGACCTCTATCCTCACTGATTCATCTAGGTCTGCAATTAGACCTCTGTCACCTGTCATATGGTTACTACAACCACTATCTAAAAGCCAAAGTCCCTTTGCGCTTTCGTGTGCAGCATGACATGTAAGGAATAACATATCATCTTTATCCTCAGAGGTATTAGTCACAGTAGCATTATGATTTGCTTGATCAGACTTTTTCTTTTTACATTAATGAGCATAGTGCCCAAATTTATTGCCATAATAACACTGAATATTAGATTTATCTAACCTTTTTTTGTCGTAGTTTCCGCCTTCATGGTTATGATGGTGATCTTGATCTCCATTGCCATTACTTCGGCCACTTCTGCCTCATCCTCTTGATCCTCCTCTGCCTCTACCTCTTCCTCTGCCACTTGAGAATGAGACATGTGCTTTGAAAGCATTCTCGAGAGAGGATTCTTCATTCCTATTGAGTCTGGATTTGAATGAAATTAAAGATCCAGTCAACTCGTCTATAGAGAGAGTACTCAGATCCTTTGCTTCTTGATTTGCTGAAACTTTCGACTCAAATTCGTGGGGTAGGGATCTCAGAACCTTTTCAATCACCCTTTGATCTTCTATCTTTTCACCATAGATATTAAGCTGATTAACAATACCCATGACTTTGGTCATGAACGAAACTACTGAGTCTGATTCTTTCATCTTCAAATCTTCAAAATCTCTTCTCAGATTTTGGAGTGTAGCTATTTGTACCTTACCAACACCCTGATAACTAGTCGCCAAGGTATCCCATGCTGCTTTGGCATGAAATGACGTTGATATATTTGGAAATACGTTGTTATCCAAAGCATTCATTATGAGATGCAGTGCCTTTGCATCCTTCTTCCTGTGCACTCACAAGACATCCTTTTCTATCTTTGAAAGGGATTGAAAAGCTGCGTCATCTATAGGTTCGGAATAGCCATGCATGACATATTCCCACGCATCTTCTGACCTGAGATAAACCGCCATCCTCGTGGCCCAAACATCATAGTCTTTTTTCCCTGTAAGAGGAGAAATCTGAGATTGATTGCTGCTAGAAGCCATAGACACTGCGGTGTCCTTTAGTGGATTTTTCAAAATAATCTCCTTCCTCTTTTTTCAAAATAATGTCTCCCTCTTAAACAAGATTTGAAAAAAAAATCTTCTTCTCTTGTAAAAAAGAAAAATTCTTACTCAAAGAATCTTGTAAAAGAAAACAACTCTGTGCGTCATCACGAACTACCGTGCTTTGGCCTATAGGGAGGTTGCAGTAGTGCCGAAAATGTTTTCCTCGTAAGACCCTAAACTATCGTGCTTTGTCCTATAGGGAGGGCACGGCACTTCAAAAAAAAATTGTTTTTAATAATTTCTCCAAAAGAAAAAAAAAATCTGTGAAAAATCTTCAAAAAACTTACAAATTCTTCAAAGCTATGGCTTTGGCTTCTTCAAAAATTTATGCTACCAATTTGATCTTCTCCTAAGCTCTGATACCAAACTGAAGGTTGGAGGCAGAAATAAAACAAAGATAATGCGGAATGAGCTATGGCTCTTCAATATTTATTCATAAACGGAGATCAACTGATGTAATACAATCAAGAACGTAATGTGTATTTAAACACTTATGGAAAACCCTAAAAGCTTTAACCTAGCTTTTGCATGTATGCAAAGCATGTTGTTGCATTTATTGACTGAACATTAAGAATAGAAACTAATGTTAAGTGAATTAATTACTAATTCTAACATACTAATGTTAACTGAAGTAATTACTAATTCTAACATACCTTCGAAACGACCACAATGAACAATGGGGATAGAAGCAAAGAAAAATTATTCTTTGAGGACAGGCATGGAGGAGCCAAAAACCCAACAACCGTCGTAGAGGAGCACCGATGGTTAAGAATTTCCTCTTTCCCTTTCAAACCAGTTCAAACAACAACACAATTGAACATAAATTCTTGCTCATAACCTGAATCTAACCAAACCTTCGACAACAACCCTTGCAACTCTGCGAAGACGGACTCGATGTATAGCGAACGACCCCCGGAAAGAATTTCTAGACCCAACACCACCATGCATACAACCACTAACCACGGACCACCATGGACATGACACCCCTCCATTCTGAAATAAATGACGGGAAGCCCTCGGAATACCCAGTAGTGAAACCCGCGGTATTGAGAGAGGGAAAATTGCATAGACGAATCCCTCAACCCAGAAGAGAAAGACATGGAGAGGACCTACGAATGACAACGACATTTACAACAAGAAAACCTGGAACAAGAATTCGCTAAATGAAAACACAAACAAAACCATGTAGAGAGACCGCTTGCATTTACAAGCATAAACACTGTGAAACCAACCCCCTTCAATCACATGAACTAGGAAGAGACCTCGCTCGTCATTTCAAAATGACGGGAATTTATAGCAACCAAACATGGAGCACGAAAGCAGCCATACCACCAGCATAGAGGGCCAATGTTGAAGCAGAGAGCTACAAGCAAAAGTACAAAACCCTCCACACCACGAACAGACCCCACCTCGCCATTAACAACGACCAAATATGGAGGATGATACATCTACATTAAACAACCTCCAAACCCATTAAAAGTTTGATGATGCCACCACGCCACTGAGGCCTAGGGTGCAAGACATGAGTCTGACATCACCCCAGACAGGGCCAATGGGAGCGGCAAAAAAACAATATTTTTTAATTTTTTTTAAATCCACATTTCACTCACCTTTCCGAAAACCTTAGTCAGATGACACATCTTGCAATACTAAATACTAAATGTCAGGGACATAACAATGCCCCCATAACAAGCATTTTACCCAGAGTTCCATAATTACACCGTAGTCATTTCAACAACGAAAGACATTCCACTCCATTGTAGTTGGATTCCTCGCTCATGCAATCAATAAAATGATGCCATGTCATAAACAGTTTCAGTAGTTTTGGTTGTGATCGTGGTTCATGCATCCTATCATGTCACACGGTTTTATAGGCTGCTCATGGTTTCACTCTTCCTCCGGGTCATCTTCCTGCCTAGGAGTGGCTTGCTTCACAGGAAACCCTCCAGTCTCCTTCCATCACACCTTTTCCACCAAACTCCAAACCCATTACACGTAAACTGAAAAGGTCGAGCATGAACATGGAAGCTAAGGCATCTCCCATCCATTAAAATATCAACGCTACCCCAAAATATTATACATCATATTTTTTTGTCAATTGTTTCCTTCTAAGGTATGCAAGATCAAGGTACCCGGAACTATCTTTCACTGCAGTCCTCACATGGGTATGATCCAGAGTGGGTCCAGTATTTGAAAGTCCAAATTTTGCTACTACCTTTGCCATAAAATGCTCATCCAACAAAATGTTGGTGGTCTTCACGTCATGGTTAATGATCAGAAAATCTATTCCATGGTGGGATCAGGTTACAGATGATGAGACGAACACTCTCTTCTTGACAAAGATGGCGATAAATACATCGCACAGTCCATCAGAAATCTCTTTGAAGACATTTTGACTCATTACATTGGGCCTCTGCTCGTGAGTTCATCTAGGAAGAAATTGGTTCTGGACGTGAGATATGTGCATTCAAGGCAGTGTGTGTTTATGGATATGGAAACCCCTGAGTTGGTGGACTTATGCTGGATTTTCATTCTCAAAGGCCAGAATTATTTGACTTCATCAAAATGGAGATTGGTAACAAGTACATAAATGAAAGCAAAGGTGACCAACTGGTCAGACCTTATTGGGTGCAACATGAAATAAGACTAGGGGGATATCCTCCTATCAAACCCAGATGAATTCCACATGTAGAACCGTTAGGTGATCATAGTTTCATAAGAAGGAATGCTAAGGGAATGAGAATTTTTGACTTTACACAAGAATCTAGTGACCACTACTACTCTACTTTTGATTTCAGGAAGCATCCCAAATCTGATCCAGAGAAAACCGTATTTGCTTATAGTTTCCCCCCAAATGAAACTGGGAAAATGATTTACCAAATTTTTGAACGTGTTTTGTTTCAAAATAGGCAAGGGCTTATGCATGATGAAATTGTTACTGAAGTATGGATGCCCTCGAATTCTGATGTTTTCATTGTATTCGCAACAATGGAACTTATCTGGTTTGCACTTCAACTGTATGCACATGATAGAGATATCTATGACAAAATTCAGTTGAGGCCTCACATTGATTCAAAGATGGAAGAGCGTTTTTGGGACTGTTTTAAAGAGCATGATCATGAAATGCGAGGGGTTGAAAGGTCTATTTAATTTAGTGGCAAGAACCATCATAGACTCAAGGATCACCCAAGCTCTGTTGGTAACTACAACAAAAGCTAACCATGGGAAAAGGTCAATCCAAGCAATGAACATTATATTCATGCCTCTTCCAGCCATTAAGGCATGTGATTTAGATGTTTGAAAATGTATGCAGCAGATATTGTAGTGTTGAAAGAGAGCATAATGAGATTATATGAATTAGGTCCTTTAATGCAAGTAATTTGATGTCCATGGCTTTTCTGTGGTCATGCATGTAGTTGGATGGAACTGAGGACAAATACATGAACGGATGTGCCCATACCCACATTTCAGATAAAGATGGAATTAAATTGTTGAGTTTGTTCAAAGGTAGTAGTGTTGAATGTAATAAGCACTGATGTTGGATTTCTTATTCTGAAATTGCAAATTTGTTCAGGATTTCTAATATGATCCTTTCAGCAAGTAGTGTTTGAAGTGTTTTGCACAATTTTATCTCCATCAATTGAATAGCATGAACCAGAGATACTTGTACAAATTCAATGTCTGTCTTGTAATTGCACCAAGCATAGTCAAACAACTAATAAAATCGTTCCTATTTGGAAAATGTTACGAGGAATTTGGGTTTCCAACAACTGTGGTTTAAATCCAATGTGTGTGAAAGTGTACTTCCTGTTGGATGTTTATAAAAGGTTATTCATGTTTTCGATCTTTTGAATTTGAAGGACAGATATTTGGCCATAAGATATAGCCTGAAAAATTGAAAATTGCCTTCTATACTGAAGAATTCAAAGTGGCTTTTTGTACGTTTTGTTTTCATGTATAAACATTTGATGCACAGATGAGGCTTTAAGATTTAGTTTCTGACATGGTGGTCAAGCTTTTGGTTTTTATCTATAGACTGCGAATATGAATTTGTTACCTAAAGTTTTTACTTCAATTGTGTTGGATATTGTTGATGCAAAGTCATTAAACATTATTGTAGTTTAGCTATGCTTAGTGATTGCTAAGCAAATATCCAAAGAAATTGCCATAAATGGTCGATTCACTATATATATCTTCATGGGTATTACTACAACATTTGCTTAGGGATTTTAATATCTTCTATTACAGTAACATTTCTTTAGGGCTTTTAATACCTTCTTCTATCTATTTGATGGAAAAAAACCTTTAAGATATAGTTTTTTTTCCTCCTGGAAAAAAGTCGTAGTTTGTATTAAATAAACATAAACTACATTGTTCAGGGACCACGAAGGTCATCAAAAAATAAAATCATTTTCTTGTGGCCATTGTTGGATTTTACATATTCGACCCATATCTATGGTCTATAAAGATTGAGATCCAAAATTGAACCTATACAGATATATAGCAAAAAGATTTAATTCTCCATGTCTCCATCTCCATTTGTATTGACTACTCTGCCTTTAAAGTAGGTACCTGTAAGAGTTTATCCCCGGAAAGGACCATGATCCAACTCCAATAGGTTGTCATTATCCATCTCTCAATGTTTCCAAGTACCTTCTCTCATCTATAAACCATTCTTGGATAATTTGTCTGCCAACATGTTCCTCTCTCTATAGATGTGTTGGAAGGTTATCTCCTAGAAGAAACCCACAATATGGTTCAGTTCCTCTATAGATGTGTTGAAAGGTTATCTCCTGGAAGAAACCCACAATATGGTTCAGTTCTTCATATAAACGCCTTAGCAGTATGTTTTTTGGTGGTATCTTCTTATTCTTCCAATCAATCATTAGTTTAGAATCTTTCATAGCATTCATCATCATTAGTTTTAATGCAACCAACTCTAGTATGGAGGAAATGGAGAACGAGTGGTTTTGAACCCAAAACTTGCTACAAATGTATATCTATATATACACAGAGTATAACCTCAAAAATGAATAAAAAAATTTACAATTGCGAAGCTCACGAACAATGAGATTCTTCCTTGAATTCCTTCTCCATCTGCTTTCCTAACACTTGCAAAAACAGAAGGAGCCCGCATTCACTTCATAAAATTCTATATGCAATGGCGAGACAATGCCCCAGAAAGATCATCCTTGCTAAATAAGACTATTTGTAGCAATGCTCAACCTCAAGGAAATAATATGCTTTGCATCAACACTAGATGGCCTGTCACCATCCAAAAAGAGCACTCTGCTTAATTCTGTGAGGTCCTTGTCAGTCAAGAGAAGATTATGATGCTTCCCTACGCAATTTTGATTCCATTGGTGATGCAAGCCATCCAGACGGACTATCACTTCTCGAAAAATATATCTCAAGGCATTATTTTAGAAATAGTGAATGATTAGGTCACTACCCATGATCCATGGTTTAAAAAGAAAAATGTGTTTCATTATCAACTTTAACTTGCAGCGATAGAAGGAAAACCAAGTTTATTTAGAGAAATGCAAGAAATCTAGGAATTTATAGAACACAAGATGCTAACCCTGGAGGTGGATAGCATCTTGAATCACGCCATAGCAGAATCTTGTGGCCGCAAGCACGACCAAACGATTCCTCTACATGTTGTTGTGATGTTTTTGGCAGCCCCTGCTATCCATCTGCGCCAGGATTGCTAGGCTACAACTTCAAATTTTAGGGGTTAGTGCTGAATCCACCGGAAATAGGAACGATGAGATTAGAAGACTCGTAGAAATCCTTCTAAAGGTTAAGAAGAATCTAGTTCGCATAGGGGAGAAAGAGCCTGAAGTTGTAATAAAAAAATTGTGCAGAGAATGGAAAAAGGTGAAACCCCAGTGCAGCTTCAGATCCTTCCTATTGTAATAGAGATATCCACTTTCTGTTCCGGAAACAAAGATAAAGACCCCATTTCTATGAATTTCAGGGAATTGGACCAAATGGTGGAAGGGTGTTTGAATAAGGGTATAATTCTTAACATGGGTGATTTAAAGTGGCTTGTAGAGCATCCCAAGGAGTACTGTATGCTTGATTTCTTGTGAGAATTTTAAATTCACTATGAATATTCATCACTAGGGTAATGCAATACCCTACATTATTCATGGTTTTCATCACAATTATCCCATGGATGGAGATATGCCTGTATCATCTCCTGCATTTACATTTTTCATTGCACTCACAGTAAATCATAAGTTGTATTGTCAATTTGTCTATGTTGAGAAGGAGTGTTATACCCTATCATTACTGACATTGTCTATAACCATTCCCAATTACTATCATCACTTTGAAACACCTTCCAAATTTTTTGCTCATAAATTGAAAAGTTCTCTACTTGTTATGCTTATATTAAAGCTTCCTTTTGCTGATTCCAAATTATATGTCAAAACCCTTATTATGCTTATATGCAAGTTGCCTTTTGCAGATTCCACATTTTATGTCAAAACTAGATTGCAATATTGCATACAACACATGATTTAGGACTGACTGATTACCACCTTCGAAATGCAGAGATATCATGTGGCTCATCATTTCAAGAATCAAACACATGGATTTGGACTAACTTTTCCACTGTGGGATAATTTGTTTGGAACATACCCATAAAACAAAATGAAAATGAAGTGGCACAAACCTGTAATTCGATCCTAGTCATTCAATTAGCCACTTCAACTAAGTATAATGTAGTGTATATAATTTTTATGTGAGTGATGGCATCTAGAAAGATGGAGTGGTATATGGTTGTTTGGTTTATCCTAATAACATTTACTTTTAGTTCTGTGGTATCCCTACAAACCAATGTATACCAATGTATAGAAAAGATGTAAGCAGGTGCATTTGTCATTTCCACCTGTTTCTTGTTCTTGGAACTACAAGATTAGCTTTCATGTTCCTAGCACTGTAATATTTCTAGTGCTGCAAGTCTAGGCCACTGCATTTTCAGGTATTTGTCACCGTCTATTGAACCCTTTTTCAATTTTCTAGCTCCACAAGCTCCAATTTATATATAACTTAATTTGATTTTTGATGCATACCTGTACACATACAGAAAACTTGGCAATTTATTTTAACCTCTAAATCCTTTCAACCCTCGGTGTTTTAGGAATTTCCAACACCTTGTTTCACTATGGAGTTTGTTATAATCTTGGCAATATTAGTTTTCTTCTTTGAACTAATCAAAACAGAGAAATAATTATGATCCTCTAGATTAGGGTTAATGACCTCCTTATAGTATCGCAATTTTCTTTTAACCTCTAAAATTAATATGAAATTATGATATCTGCAAAAATTGCAAAGCAAATTAAGATCAGAGAGAGATGGGTGACGACTATCTTATACTCTGCCATCAGAAAGGAGGGTTTTTGGATGTCTTTCCTCACAGTAAAGCACATCGCTTCATTGAATATCTTGAACATGTCACCCATCTTCCTTATAAATTATATAGCCACTAGATCATCATGGTTTCAATCCTTCTAATAAAATTTCTCCACTTGGTAGCGAAACCCATGTATGGGCTCTGATTCTGTATCAAATTCTTTTTAAATTTGCTCTCACATAGCACAGGACTCGTTGGAATAACCTTCAGAGTTCTCATAGGTGCAGATATTCTATCAGCCAATTTGTTTATCATTTCGACTAGTGACAAAACCGTTTTGGTGTTTGTTTAATTAGTATTGACTGGACCCTTGTTTTGTTCAGGAAGAGCCATATTCATATCCAAGAGGAATAATGAAACGTTTAGAAGCACCATTGGGCATTTGGATCCTGGCCTGGATTTGGACAAAGGAGAAATAGATGCTCCAACTCATCATGTACTCAATAGAGATTATAATAGTGGGACACGTTTGCTTCAGGTAGGGGGGAGATATTGTGCAGATGTTTGCATTATGGATTCAAAATTGGCCTATGAAAATGAATTATTTATCAGGAATGTGGTTACAAAACGTTGGAAGGTAATTAATGTTTAAGGATGATTTGCGTTTTAGTAATTACACATCACAGGAATTATTTTACTAGGAAGACCATATTGGTCATTCCGCATATCTTCTTGGTAACAATTTTCATTTTTTGTAGATGCATTTTGCGGAGTTCTTCAATTGTTGGAATTGTAAGCAGTTAACAGCCTGAGATGTATTGGTTTCCATGAAATTTTCTGGAGGGAAGTTATCAATTTCTGATTTTATGAATGTAGTAATGTATGTTTTCCTATATATGCACATATTTCTTGGAGAAACAAAGTACCAAAGCTTTCATATTTTGTGATAAACCAATAGATGCTAAGCTGGCGGTGGTAGCCTTCAGAGGAACATAGCCATTTGATGCAGATGGCTCGATCACAGATTTCGACATCTCATAGTACAAAATGGGGTTTATTGGAAAAATTCACGTGGGGTTCCTTGAAGCAATGAGTTTGGATGATCGCTCTGATAAACAAATCTTGAAAACCCCTTTGGAGCCCAAGGGAGAAAATGTGAATCATGATCATGAAGATGAGGGAAATCCTTTGGCTTTCTATGACATACATAGAAAGCTGAGCTCGTTGCTAGAAGAACACAAGAATGCCAAGTTCAATATGATATGACACAGTTTGGGTGGTGCTTTGGCAATTTTGTTTCCTGCAATACTTCTACATGAGATGGATCTCATGGAGAAGTTGTTAGCAGATTATACATTTGGGAAACCCAAAGTTGGAGATGGAGATTTCCGATATTTTATTAATATGAATCTCAATAAACCTGTGACGAGGTACTTGATAATGGTGTACTACAACAACCTGATTCCCAAGATTCCATATGATAATGAAGTGCTTAGAAATGATGAATGTCGAGAGGAAAAGAGCACAAGTCAGCAACATAATTTCATAGCCATCTCATCTACTCCGGAATCCCAAGAGTAGAAAAGGTATTAATTTCATAGCATATTCTATGAGATATCTGATTAACAATTTCCCCAAAAGTACAATTATTAGCAAAATACATTCAGTAATAATAATAGTTGCTACTTGGATTCAGTTCCCAATTATTTGCATTAGGTGTAGTTTAGGATTATGAGAGGTCCCAAATTATTTGGAGGACAAGGAAGAAGCTATGATCATAGGTTATCAATGACATGTTTATTTCTATATATGTCGGATGGAAGGGCTCAATTTATCATCTCTCAAAAGAAGTTAAATCATTGACTTATGAGATGGGTGGAGTTCTTGTAGAGATACACATTTGTGGTGAAGTATAAGGTGGAAAAAGAGCAATTATGTTGATATTCTAAGTAGAAGAGTGCTACTATTAGAAGTGAAAAATGAAAAATCAAATATTTGGATTTGAGTAGATCAAGGCTTTGACATGGAGTTTGGATAGGTCACATGGAAAAATAGCAGTTATGTTGATGTTCTAGGTAGAAGAATGATACTATTAGAAGTGAAAAATGATAAATCAAATAATTGGATTGGAGTAGATCAAGGATTTGACATGGAGCTTGGATAGATCACATGGATGTGTAGGTACTCGACATTGTAAGAAGTGAAAACACAATTAGATAATTGTACTATCTAGGATGGGGATTGTGTATGGACCCAAAGAATCAATGGAGCAAATTTGATTTGAGAATTGGATAGCGACATTTTAGGAAGAAATTTTAGGTGCAACAATACATGGGTTACCATTGCCATTTACTTCGCCATTTACTTAATTAGGATTCACTTCACTTCCCAATATTAGTTTTTTAATTTGTTGTAAATTTTGATATAGAAATAAATTATTTAGTGTATAATTATCATTTGATAATAATCATCTAAATAAGGTTATGTATATTTGTGATTTGTGTATATTTGTTTATGTAAAATTTACTATGCAAACTATTCATAAAAAATATATTAAAAGATAGAAGTTGTATAAAGGTTATATAACATGAAATAACAAAAGGCATAAGATAATAAACAATCAAAGTTACCACATTACTCTATAAGTAAAAGAGCACAAGAAGGAACAATAAAATTATTCTAGAATTTGTGTTTTGTTGTTCTGTCAAAATGGTAAAGTAAACAAATTCTTTGTCACCATTGGGTTGACGAGACAAAGTACAAATCCAAGTAACTATAATTATTTTGCATATCCAAGATACCCACTAGGAAATTGGTTGTGTAAACTTGAGTGAAAAACAATATCTTGAGCGAGTTAAAGATTTTGCTAAAATCTCTTTTGTGATTATTAGTCCATTACAAGAGAGTGATGTGCCTCCATGTGATGGAGTGTATACTCTTTTATGTTGTTGATAGATGTTGTAATGTTGACTTTTGAGTAAATAAAGATGCTATAGCAACTTTTGAGCAAAATTTGAACAATATAAGTTATATATATATAATTCAAGAAAATTTGAATTCTTTTGGGAAAAAAACTATTTCATAAGTTATATCTACCCATGAAGCATACATATACTCTTGTAGGTTACATAACTCCTTATACTAAGGACCAAATTAACTGATAATGATATCTTAAGTGTTTTCAAGTTTGTAAGAAATTTCCTTCACTTCATTTTTAGTTGTTTCTTTTGTATTTTTCATGATGCTTCAACAAATGATAAAAAGGAAGCTCTTCATAATATCTATTTATTCTTCTATTTTTCACTTCATTAACTTCTTTCTGTTTTACCCTTTTATACCTCCATTTTCATAATCAACTTCATGGTTATAGTCCTTTATTATTTTTATCATTATGCTTTTCTATTGATCACACAAGATATGGATCCCAAACCCAAGCCTATGTCTTTGTGTTTTCATGTTTCTTGTCCACATTGCTCGCCTTCATATTGTTGACCTTTCAACCTCTTATCGATAACTTTGACCTTTTGGCCTTCATATCATTGTAAAAGTTGATTGTCTCTTTGATAATCAATTTCTTGCTTATCCGAATTCCACATTACTTAGCCTCATCTTTTTCCCATCTACATTGCTCTCTATCTCACCACAAGAAATTTTCTCACTTGAAATTGATTTGCGCGTAACTTTTGCCAACAAGTTTTATTGATCAAGCTGGTACGAACACCTTTAACAATTCCGACCATCTCTTCCAGGTATATTCATTAATTGTTGCACACTTTCTAGTTGACATTAGATCTATAGCAATTACTTTCACTCTTCACTGCTTAATACGACAAAGGCCCATCCATTCGATATTGACAATGCTCTCCCATTGATTCACACATGGTTTTCATGTTCTCCCCTTGACTACAAAAAATAAACATGGCTTCCTCCAAATCTATAATACTACTACCTTGCATTCACAAAGGTGACTTAATTTCCTCATCCTATTGTCTAATACTTAGGGTTAAGCAACATTTTGAACATGCGACTAAGTCATGCAATCTTTTATGTCTTAAAATTGGGAGTTGTTTATATGCTTGTTATATTCCTTTGCCTCGACATGAAGGTGCAATTGTAGAACATATCAACCCATACATTTACATACTTCCATATTTTGACCAAATAGTTTCAGAACCCTTTCTTTCTCTTTCTCTTTTGGTCCATGTCCCAATTTTATTAGAAGCATCTACTTCTAACCTTTCTTCTACAGCTTTACTTTTTTTATTTTCCCCCTCAATGTCCCTTTGCACCTCTTGGGACAATTGCTAGTTTCATTCCATGAAGTGAATATCCAATAAAAACTAGAATTTTATTTCAATGGATATCAACGGAATATCCAATAGAAAAAGCCAAACGCTAGAAATTTCGTAAGAAGTTCGGAGCAAATTCCAAATTTCACGAAAATATCATATCATATCATATCATGTACAACCTTAGCGTCTAAAGTGATAAGATGACAAATACAAGAGTATCATGACAAATACAAGAGTATCCCATGGGAAAGAGATCTGTGGAGGAGAACAAATGGACGGTGACGTGTAATAACAAAATAAATCGCAAGTCGACAATGGACGGTGACGTGTAAAAACAAAATGAATCGCAAGACGACAAAATCATTAGATGGGGTGGATACTGGAGTTATACGAAAGCAACCCCATGTGACTTCCTAGGCCGACTTTCAATAGTAATGGATGGGTTCCCTGTTTCACAGAATATTTGAGATTGAGAAAAAGATGCCTAGGCAGTAAATCGCAAAAGGACAGATTATAATTATAATGGTGTGGAGATAAAGAGTTGTCAGCCAATCACAAAGCCAACGTGGTCCACCATGAAGAAATTCAATAACAAGTTGGGGCCACCCATCTTGTCCCTCCCTGTATGCGCATATGGGGAAGACGAATCATCCGTGATTCACGAACTTTATATCATCATTCTATCTTCAAATATATGCATTTAATGCCTTAAATACTTGCATTTAATGCTTCAAGATCCTCTATGCCACCGCCCAACAAGTACATGATAGCGATTGACGTGACCAGGAACATCTTTCATTACCTCAATAATTGTATTTAAACGCCGTGGACAGCCAGTCATTATAGAACGGGCTCATCAACTTTACTAAAATTGAAATTGTTGGCGTGACTGATAAAATATAATCTACATGAGTTAATTTTAAGCAGAACAGTGATTCTTCGTCTGTGTACTGAAATTCAAGAAGTAAAGTGAAATAAAAGGCCTGAAATAACAGAAGAACTTGTTAACATTACATTCCAGCAACAGCGGTAATGGAATTACAACTTACTTTCAGAAATATACAGTGGAGAAAAAGCACGTGAGCTCAGAGTGAGCACATGACACAGATTTGAAAAACCCATGATATTGATACAGAGCTTCCTAAACTTATTTGCTGAAAGAATTATTAAACTGGGGCTGATTTAGTAGTCCTGTGGAATTGGGGCATGAGAGTGGGAGCCGATGAAGACGCCGCCGTAGACGAGACCTGCGAGACCGCCTCCGATTAGAGGGCCAACCCAGTAAACCCAATTATCAGTGAAGTTACCGCTAACAACTGCAGGGCCGAAAGAGCGAGCGGGATTCATGGAGCCACCGGAGAAAGGCCCAGCGGCCAAGATGTTAGCGCCGACAATGAGTCCAATGGCGATGGGAGCAATGGTGCCCAGGGAGCCTTTCTTAGGGTCGGCTGCGGTGGCGTAGACAGTGTAGACCAGAGCGAACGTGATAACGATTTCCATCACAACTCCCTCGATGGTGCTCATGCCCGCCGCTACGGTGTGAGTCGGTGTCGACTGCTCAGGCAACGATAAGATACTCAGCCACGGTTACTTAACCGACTAAAAACAAAAATATTAAAACACTAGAAGAAAAGAAGGGAACTAGGGGCAACGTACCAGGCCGCCTGTGACGAACTTGAGCAACAGGCAGGCAACGATCGCTCCAACCAGCTGAGCGATCCAGTAGAAGATGCCTTTGAGTATGGTGATCTGGCCGCCGAGGACTAGCCCAAAGGTGACTGCCGGGTTGACGTGGCCACCGGAAATGTTTGCCGCAATGGACACAGCCACGAACAGAGCAAAACCGTGGCAGATAGCAACACCGACGAGCCCCGCTGGATCTAGAGCTGCGCTGTCTGTCAACTTATCTGCAACACCAAAACCTTATTAGACACAAAACCAAGAAACAAATATAAAAACCACATGGCAACCTGAGCAACGTCCAGAGCACAGACCGTAGGCCATGGCAGAACCGACACCGGCAAACACGAACAGCAGAGTGGAAATAAACTCCGCCAGATAAGACTTGAATCCATCCAGGCCAAAAGCCTCATCAAATCTGCCGAAAGCGAGTCCTATCGCCATTTTTAGCTGAAATTACAAACTTACAAAGCCGAGCTGAGCTTTCTTTCTCTTACAGAAGCCGAAGCACAATGCTCTGTTCTTCTGTGAACCCCTGCTGGTGCTGCCATATATAGCAGAGCCGATCATGGGTACGGTGGGGTTTTGGGCCAGCGGAGCTGGCGTGCATGCCTCGCTGTCACCGTCCAACGGGACCAAGAAAGAGAAAAAATCGGAGCAGCGAGGAGATGATGCCAGCCGGCCGGCAATTGGACTCATCGCACGTCGCCGACCGTAGATGGATGCCCATAACGGACGGCAGATTTAACGTCTCGGCTCCGGATACCATCGCTTTTTGAAATTTCATTATAGCCTTCACCGCTAATTACAGCGGTGACCGCGGTCTGCCTGGTGAAAAACCGCGCTAAAATGCCGTTTAATTATTATGTATAGTTGTCAGAACATTCCAGTAGAAAAGTTGGCGGCCATTTTATCGTGTAAGCGGAAGCGGGCACCGGCCAGGCTGTTCATGTCTTGCGGTGTACTAAATATTTGAAGGGGACCTCGTCACTAGAAGCTTGTGCATGAGACGGCATTAGCTCCATGTGGGGTAATAGATTTCTAATGATGTGATGGAAAAATGGGTGTCAAGAGAGAAATGTGAGGGAGAGGATAAAGCTGAGACATAATGCAGAATATTTAGATGTGTCTAGAGCTTTTGTTGGGTTTGGATGCTTTTTATATGAGTTGGAGCTTTTCATGGCTTTGGGTCATTATGAAAAGTGTCATTTTTTAATTTTAATTGCTTCATATTCAATGGCTCTTCAAACACCAAACTATACTATACCTATTGAATAAATCGAAGAGCTATTGAATAACAAATTAATTTTATATCTTAATTTTATATTCAATAGCAACAAATTGATAATTTGAAAATGTTTCATTCATATCTTTTACTCAGACTTAACGATGGAGTTTTCAATTAGTGTTATCTTTCCCAATAACCTAATAACCATATGAGTTGGAGCTTTTCATGGCTTTGGGTCATTATTGAAAGTGTCATTTTTTAATTTTAATGGCTTCATATTCAATGACTCTTCAAACACCAAACTATACTATACCTATTGAATAAATTGAAGAGCTATTGAATAACAAATTAATTTTATATTCAATAGCAACAAATTGATAATTTGAAAATGTTTCAGTCATATCTCTTACTCACACTTAACGATGGAGTTTTCAATTAGTGTTATCTTTCCCAATAACCTAATAACCCAAGAGAGTATAGTGGGATCTTCATGAATGCTGAACAAAGTGGAGCATATGTCATTCAATGATAGTAATCCCTAATCATGGATGGGTGCTTACACCCATCATATTTGGATATAAAAGTCCTTGTAACATTTTTAACTTTAATTTATAATTATTTAGTTGATTATTTTATGTTTTTTATATTTTAGATAAGTGATATATAAGATGATGATTAGCATTTACTTAGACCAATTTTGTTTTAAAATTTTATTTTTATGTTCAAAAAACTTCGCTTGGCGAGAAGTTCTTTTAGCTCATTGTAGTTTTGGCAAGTTAAGAGGTTAGAATGATTTGAATTCTACAAAATATTATGAAACTCAGATTTAATGTGGGTGTAAGCATGGCAATCTAGGAGAAAATGTTTTTCATCTTCAACACTCATAGACTCACAAAGATGGCATACCCTTTTCGTCCATAGAGTTTTAGGAATAGACCAGACCAACGTCCTGTTTCGCTATAGAGCTTCGTTTTTAAATTGGCTATATTAATTTTCTTCTTTGAACTAGTTAATACTAAGAAATACTTATGATCTTCTAGATTAGGGTTGATGACCTCTATGAGAGATATGTCATAAACATTGGTTGAAAATAATTATTTATTACAAATATAAATAAATATAGCATGAATGGTAAAAGAATAAGTATAATTGGTATGGCCCAGCCTAGGTATTGATTTTGGCAACTTAGATGCTCATAAGTGGCACTTTCTTAAACCACATGCTAGTTCCAAAAGTCACCAACAAACTAGCAAAAAAACAATAAATAAATAAACTATATATATTAAATTTTCAAAATATAAATATAATTATGAAATAAACCCTTAAATTTTATAACTTATTATTAAAGAGATTGTGAACTATTTTATTTAAGCTAATCTAGATTCATTTTAACTTTAAATTTATTAAATTTATTAAGCATCAATAAGAATTATTAAGATGATTTTTTTTTCAAATTTTGCACTTTAAATAAAGTTTGTATTTAAAAAAAATTAATACCTTTTAATAAATCTAAAATTAACATAAATCCATGTTAATATTTTTACATTAAAAAATTATATACTAACCTATCTAATTTGTAAATTTTTAATAATAATTAAAAATATATATAATAAAATAATTATTATAAATTATAAATTATATATCTATAATTTGTAATTTTTTAATAATAATTAAAAATAAATATTAATTATTATAAATTATATATCTAAAATTATAATAAATTTCCTTTGAAAAAAATGTATAATAAATAGTTAAAATTATATAGTTTTATCTCTTTTCAATTTTTTTATTAAAATAATTTTTAAACATTTTTTAATTTTTTATTAAAATAACTTTTAACATTTTATTTACTCGAAAAAATACAATAAATTTAGATTTCATTCTAATAATACATCATGTTATTGATAACAATTACAAGAAATAAAGGGTCCACATGACATTAGTATCTCGTGAAAATCAAAACAGATCTCCGATCTAGATAAGCAAGAGGAAATATGAAAACAATTCTATAATTAAATAATAAAATACAAAATCAAAACACTTAACACTTGTATAATTAAGCAATTTTATTCTTAACCTAATAGGTTTTTCTTCGGAAAAAGACTCATAAGAGGTTACATTGCCTTCAAGGCAATCTTATCATGCTTGAGAAAAGAAGTTAACAATTACACTTTTCTTTATATGTATGATGCTTACAAGATGTTTATCTACATTTAGTTTTATTATCTCCAAAGATATTTATAAGAAATGTTTGTACATTTAACACATCAAAGGATATATACTTTATTGTTTTATATTTAAATATATATACATAAGTTGGTCTTTAATTTTATTTTTTTATTGTCTATTAGATGTAGTTTAGGTGGTTGGGAGGAATGATTGTGACCATCCCCACTCAGGTTCAGTTCTTTATAAGTGACATGTTGAGCCCTTAAATGGGTCTATAAGATGCTCCTGTTGTTGAGCCTCCACTATACCGAAAATGCTTAATCACCCCATATTCTCTTGCGGATTTCAGAGTGGTTATCCGTGGATGTAACTTCCCTCATATATATACACCATCAACAAGTGGTCCTTAATTTTGTTTCTAATAATATCAAGGATACATTCCCACAGTTCTTATAAATATTTCAAAATTCAAAATATCTACATTTTTAAGCCTTTTGCATTTGTTAAAGAGTCTAAAATTTAAATATTGATATGTTAATAATCTTTTTTATCTCTTTTTTTTGGAAATTTTTTTTATATTCAAGAACATAATATATATTTTACAATTCACAAAAGATTTAAATAAACCTTTCATCTTCCTTCTATATATTAGAGTCTTCCATGCTGGCTAGACTTCAAAAAATAGAAAAACCAAAAATTATACTAATAGAAGTCTCCAAATATAACTTTACATTCCATTGCAAATAAACAAAATGAGTCCTGCAAGTGTCTTTAATTAGTAGTCAACATTTCTCAAGTATGGTGGTCTCCATCTCCTCCTAAAGGATGCCCTCATTGAACTCAAGTTCCACTAAGGATCCTTAGTATAAGTTAAGAGCTTGAATGAAAAGTACGCCAACTAATGAATTGAGCCCCTGTAGACATGGATAAAAGAGATCCAGTCAAAAGATCTAATTTCCTCTTTGATAATGTTCATGATGGGGGCCTATCCTATATTCCCCACTCCGCTCTCCTGGTTTTCTCAATCCATAACTAACTTGGAGTCCCCCAATACTTGCAACCTTTCTGCTTAGATTTTGTTAGAAGTAACTATCTAGTGAAAAGAATTTAGCCCTGTTATTAGTGCCTCTTCCCACCACGTACTTCAAATGGAAACAAAGAGAAGAATGTAGATGGAGAACTAAACCTACCCCACATAAAGTTTGGTGGCCTTGACTCGCTCAATCAAAGAAACCCCACCGAATTTCCAAGTTTGAGGATGGAATAATCACACTTTTGGCGGGGGCTAACCTTATGCTCTTTAACAGATTTGTCAATCATCTAAGCCACCAACGCTACAAGCATCAATATATCCTAGAATAAACTTTGATTATAATCCCACTAGATCCAATATACCAACTGATAAGGTAGTGCTTTATATTCAACTACAAATATGTCCAATAGCCATTCTTGAAGCCACCAACCTCCACACAACTTTGGTAAAGGGACAAGTCACAAGAAGAAGGAAGATCGTCTTCAATCCAACTTACATAAAGAACATCAACTAAGCCCCACCCTTCCTCACTTCAACTCATTGTCCCAAGTTAATAATTTATTGGTTAAAGCCAACCACAACCCTAATTTTGATTTCAGAGAACTAAATTTTGCATACCACCTCCCACAACCACTTCTTTTCATCATGAAAGACGTCTTCCATTTTTGCTTCAAAACTAATTTAGCCGTATACTCATCATATGTTGAATTCCTTGAACAACAAAGCTTGTCCTCCTCTTCCGACAATCTAATGTCTCCATGACTAAGATTATTCACATAGAGTTTCCATTCTTCTGCATGTGCACCCGATAGTTCTGTCTCTGCAACAAAATTCCACCCCTGATTCCAAGCATTGTTTATCCACTGAAGTCCAACATCTCTTATGTAAAATAAACCTTTTAAATGTAGATGCTCAACCAACCCTTCCCCCAATTCGTAATTCTCTTTAGCTTGTACCCAAGGATCTTCACCCAATGTGACTTTTCTCCCATCCCCCATCTTCCAGGCAATCCTATTACCTACCAAAGGAAAAGCATTTGCTAGGGATTTCCAAACAATTGAGCAATTTTTAGCTTCTCTCATTTCTAATATGAACCAAACCTCAATTCTTTTCCCATTTAGATATTTGGATTTCATCACCCTAACCCATAATGCTTTATAATCACTTAATTAACTTTAACTATACAAAATATTATAAATGAAAATATATCATTAAGAAAAAAAACCTAGATAAATTTTACACATTAAACTTAAAATATAAATAATAATAATAATAATTTTAGTTAATTAATTTCAAAAGGCTTCATCTTTTATGAAAAGCTAAAGAATGGACAAACTATTAACCCACCATGGGCCCTTGTAGGGGTTTTCCATTGCCTCGACTTTATTAGTCCCTGCCTTCAGGCCGACATGGACTCTAGTATTCGGTTTGCCGACTTTTCAATTAAAAGACCCGCAAGTCAAGAAACTATAACCTAAGTTTTACATTGTTCATTTTACATTGACCAATTGAGAGCATGAAACCGTCATCTCCTCTAATCAAACACTTTGAGGTCTTATTTAGCCGCATATTGAGGCCAAAGGAAATTCTTGCTTCTATTGTCCGAAGTTTTTTGTGTTTCACTTAAACAAGTAGATTAATGCTATCTGATGGCTTAGCATTAATTTGAAACATTTGATGTTTCATTTTTAGTCCCTGCCTTCATTACCACTCAGATGCATCCACTGCTCCACCTCCTTACTCATGTACCACCACTACCTTACTCATACCATTTCCCAGGTGCCTTACTCATACCACTGCCCCAATGAGCTATGGGACCAACATACCATATAGTTTCCATTCGAGAGTATCCATGGGTAATAGATCAAGAAGCAATCTCATACCCTCTCATTCTCACTCTATCGATATTTCCCAAGTTCCAGAGATTGGCCTACCTTAAAGCTGGCAACTTCTATAGATATAATACAGCGAATCGAGTTTTTACTATTTTGATATTTGACCATTTATGTCACTATTGGGTGATTTAGAAGTCACTTGAATGTGGATTGTGGATTGATTTACTTCATTTTAATTTACATACCTTCTTTGGGAGTTCCGGACACTTTGATATTTGAATATTTTGTATCCATGGTTGTCACATATTCGGCCTTTGTATCTTTAATGGGCTGATCTAGAGACCACATGCATCCTCCGTCGTCTATTTTTAGCTCTCTGTAAGTTCCATGGAAGACAAATAGCTCATGACACTTTGAATGGCTAGTTGCAAGCTAAAGGATGCTACTCTAATATAATTGGAGGACTTCAAACCCTTGCATGAAGTATGTTTTATACTAGGGATATTGCATGTTTTTAACCGATTCACTATAAGAAAATAGCTAATAGGTAAATATTATTGTTATTTTGACAATGAAATCAAGTGTTGGTGAACTAAACAGAACGGATAACTACAATTAGTTTCTATTAAGAGATCATAGATATGCTTACTTTATTCCAAAGAGTAGTGTGGTTTCATGGAATCACTCTGTAAGAGATATGAGGAGTGAAGCCCTATTGGTTTTTCAAAATGATTCTCACCTATTCGCCATCTCTTTTCTTGATGTTTGCTTATGGAATTATAGACATCAACTTATGGAATTCTGGATAGATGAAGGGATCTCTACCTTAGGGAACCATCTTGGAAGGACAATACTAGTCAACCAAGCATACAAATAGGACTGTAAGAGGTCTATGGAAAGAGCTCTTGAGATAGATATCAAAGACGACCTTTTTAAGTGCAAGTATTCACTCTGGTACAACTCTTATGCAAGATTGATCTAATTCTCCATTTCAATTTCTTCAGAAGTCAGCACAGGCTTAAGTTTTTATTTTCATTCCAAATTTTGATCCTGAAGCATTTAGTACTCCTTAATTGAATCATTCATTATCTCATCGAGACTTCTTGCTTTTCTCTTTAATCTACCATTCTAGAGCCATGTCTTCTTCTTCTTATGGTTTCATGCGGGGGGTGGTTTTGAAGGGGTTTTTTCCAATTCCTTCTTCATTGGATCTAAAGAATTCCTCTATTCTCATCTACACCAACAATTCTGCTATTGCTGAGGTATCCTTACTCTAAGTGGAATCTTCTTCAATTTCACTGTGGGCACAATATCTTCTTTCTAAAATATCCTTTGGTACTTGACATGTCATATTCCTACTTTATAAACACTTACCACGGTGCACCCTCCTAGCACCTCTCCTCTCCCAGTACACTCCTCAAGCGCTTCAAATGCATTTGTTATTAGTTTGGCTTAGTTGTCTAGCTTGTTCATTATGGATCAACTTGATCATTCACTGGTACTTACTCAACGAAATCACCAGAATTAACATAATCTAGTTAAGATGTTAGTTGTGATGCTTAAATGACTGCTTCTACTGAAATTGGTGTGTCTTTCATTGTCAAAGGTGAGGCATATCCATGGTGTGGGATAGAGAAGCTGAGTAATGTCAAGTGTGTTGGTGACAGGTTCCATGAACATGTACAGATTCCACATGGCGTGGTTCAATACTAGCTTTCTCTCATCTCCTTTTAATTTTAATATCAATGAGTTACATGGACATACTCCACATGGTGTTCTACTCAACCAACTTTTCTCTCATTTTGTTTTAATTTTTAATATAATGTTGACAATTATAATAAGTGTTAATTATCTATTTAAATACTTAATATAAGGTGTTGTTTGGACATCTATTATATGACTCTATCGCTAAGAAAAAATTATAATATCATGTGTTCAAAATGGTGATCTGTGTCTTACACTTAATCAGAAGGCACAAATTGCACATGCAACAATCATATGCATGTTGCACACTACACTATGCACCATAAATGAGAAATCATCACCTTCATGGGATGAATGGATTCGTACACGGTGAACACATATATACAACCTGACGAGGACTCTAAATAGTTCTCAATGTTTTTTTATAGGTTGCATTTAGTGGTTATTTGTACCCCCAAATAAAAAAAGGTGCTACAGGTAGAGCTAAGCCAAACTAATAACAAATGTGTTTGAAGTACCTAAGGAGTGTGTTGATAGAGGAAAGGTTCTAGGAGGGTGCACCGAGGTAAGTGTTTGTAAAGTAGGAATACGACATGTCAAGTCCCAATGGAAATTATGGAAAGAAAATATTGTGCCCAAAGTGAAATTGAAGAAGATTCCACTAAGAGTAAGGATACCTTAGCAACAATGGAATGGTTGGTGCAGATGAGAATAGAGGAATTCTCTAGATCCAATGAAGAATGAATTGGAAAAAAGCCCTTTAGAACCACCCCCGCGTGCAGACCATTAGAAGAATAAGATAGGGATATGTAGTGGTACCTTAAAGAGAAAAGCAAGAAGTCTTGATGAGATAAGGAACTATTCGATTAAGGATTACTAACTGCCTCAAGATTGAAATTTGGAATGAAAAGAAAAACTTAATCCTGTGCCAACTCCTAAAGAAATTGAATTGGAGAATTAGATCAATCTTGCAGAAGAGTTGTATTAGAGTGCATACTCGCACTTAAAAAGGTTGTCTTTGATATCTCTCTCAAGAGCTCTCGCCACAAACCTATTCTTGTCATGTTTGTAGGCTTGGTTTACTAGTAATGTCCTTCCCAAATGGTTCCCTAAGGAAAAGATCCCTTCATCTATCCATAATTCCATGAGTTGATGTTCAAAATTCCATAAGCATACATCAAGAAAAGAGGTGGCAGATAGGTGAGCAATGCCTTGAAAAACCAATAGGGATTCACTCCTCATCATTTTCTTATAGAATGCTTTCACAAAACCACACTACTCTTTGGAATAAAGTAAGCATATTATCTCTGATATTTGAATATAAACTAATTGTAGTTATCCTTTCCTTTTAGTTAACCAACATTTGATTTCATTGTCAAAATAACAATATTATTTACCTATTAGCTATTTTTTTATAGTGAACCGGTTAAAAACATGCAGTAGCCGCAGTATAAAACGTACTTCGTGCAAGGGTTTGAGAACCTCAAATTATATTAGAGTAGCATCTTTTAGCTTGCAACTACCCATTCAAAGTGTTGTGAGCCATTTGTCTTCCGTGGAACTTACGAAGAGCTAGAAATAGACGACAGAGGGCGCATGTGGTCTCTGGATCAACCCATTAAAGATACAAAGGCCAAATATGTGACAACCATGGACACAACATATTGAAATATCAAAGTTCCATGAACTCCCAAAGAAGGTATGTAAATTCAACTGCAGTAAATCAATCCACATTCAAGTGACTTCTAAATCACCTAGTGGTGAATTCTAAATCATCATGCTTAAATGTTCTCCATGTAGCTACTCCTGTGTGTTGGGTACTCTTAGTTCCATACTTTAAAGTAACCGAAATGGAGGCGAACACTAGTGGACGAGACATAGTGCATATGGTGAGCGAAACATGGCCTTTATTGGTCAACTGATAGCGTTGGAGAGGGTTTTGGACATGTCTTGGAAGTCACGCACCAGAGATGGACCATGGGGAAACTCAACAATTGGACCAAAACCATGTAGAAGGCGGAATTTAGTTAGAAATTAGTTAGGTTTTTTGTGCACTTTGTAATGGGTTCATACCATGTTGTGATGTATAAATATGTAAGGGTTTTAAGGGTTAAAGAGTCGTTTTGTTGAAATTATGTTACTTAGGTTGGGAAATTTTTAATCATGAAAACTGTCATGACGTATGGTAATGAGTCATTGATTTGCTCTGTTACGATTTGTAGTTGAAGTTTGTAACACATAATGGTTGTGCACTATGTAGGTTATGTAAGACTTTTCCATTGATAATCGGAATAAGTACCTCTGTTTGTAGTACTTTACACTAGTAGTGACTGTGATGAATGCTTATGTATGATGCACACATGGATGTTATATTTCTATCATGAATGTGTAAGTTATGTTATATTGCGCAAAAATTGATTGAATGATAGATTTGTTAACTGAATGAATGACAGATCTGTTAGATGAATGTTCACATCTCTTCAGCACTACGAAAGCTTGGTTCTTGCAGTTCCCCTAGATACCTCAGTTAAGACTTCTCTTGCTTGCAGGGGATGCCGAAAGGGCTAGTGTCTTGGGTTTTGTTGGTGAAATTTATGATGAACCTTGGGTCTTTCCATGCGCCAAAAAATGGTTTCGTTGTCGGGACTTGGATCTGCACCTGAAGGGACGTGAGATTTGATTGATGGTTCTGTGGAGATCGATGAAGGAAGAAATATAAGATTGGCTAAAAGAAAAGGATTATGAGTTTTCCAAAAAACATAATAGAACCCCTGGATCAGTAAAGAACACTGCTTGCGAAAGTATGTCTACAAATATCTATATGAAAATGTCTTTTGTGAGTTCTCCATACTTTTGGCGGAGTGGTTTCTAAGATTAGTTGAATCGAACTTGAGATATAGTGGTGATGGTATGAGGAACTGGACCCACGAACAGATCCGGCTAGTTAACATTGTAAGTAATCCTATATCACACGCAGTAGACTATTGGCTGCATAGTATTTTGAAGGGGTATGTCATAGAGTTTTCCATAGACTACAATCAATCTTACAACATAGCCAAGAGGGAGTTCTTTAAGGGTCTGCACAGAAGGCACCTGAATTCGTTATATACTTGGATTAAGATGTTGTTTTGCAACAAGGGGACAATGATATTGGAATCGAATCATCCTAGCATTTAAGCACTTATGCGTAGGGAACTGGGGGTTGACTAGATAACGACCTGAATGAAGGAAGGTGGGAATGAATGTAGAAAGGATGAGTTGACAATGCTAAGAAAAGAAGAAGAGGCGACAATAGAAGAGACAGGATTACTGTGTGGAGGGAAAATATTCTGAAAAGATAGTAGGAAGAGGACTGCTACTGAGGTAGAGAAGCAGCGTAGTGAGTGTCAAGAAAGAGATTTCTACGTAAGAACCCATATCCAAGGATTGTCACACTTAGAGAAAGAAGGTGGACAACTCTATCCATGTGAAGAAAGTATTTATGTTCCAATCGGGATCTGTGTCAAAACCAAGACCCCACGCACATCCCTGACACCTGAGGTAAGAAGTCCAAATCTGTTATTTTTAGTTAGTAACAATAGCAATAGTAGTCAAAGTAGAAGAGTTAAGTTGACTAGTCAAACATAGTCTGCAACACCTAGTAACAATATTGCACATAATACGATGGCGGGACTAGACTCTACTTTGAGGATTCTTATCTTCCATGGGGTGGGGACAAATGATCCAAACCGACACTTATTTGTGTGTGAGGCCATATGGTAGGCGAAGAAGTCCAAGATGATGATGCGAAGCTGGCGTAGTTGGTAACCACTTTTAGGGACCGCACAATGACATGGTATATGAAGTATCAGGTCACTATACCAAACAAAACTTTGGGTGGTGTCAACAATGCATTGATAAAGGAATTTAAGAAGCCAAAGTATGAGTCGCATTATATTAGTGAGTTAAAGGAGATTAGACAATTGTCAAATGAGACAGTTTGGTAATTTGACCAAAGATTCAAAGCATAGATGGATAAGGTGACATTCCAAATTTCTACAGAGAAACATAAAGAATGGTTCATTGTGGGGTTTTTGCACATATACGCGGTCACCTGACATAGCATAAGATCGTAACGGAGATAGATGCATTGGAACTGGATATGAAGTTGGAAGCATCCCCAGTAGGAGAGAGCAATGCGGGGATGGCTCAGGTCTAGACACAACTCGTTGCATTGACGATTCAATTGCATAAAATTTCCAAGGAGAAAGAGAAGTGTGAAGAGATATGGTGTACCACCTATAGGATGGAGGGACACCATAAGAACAAGTGCCCAACATATAGAGAATATTTGGAAAGAAGAGCTCCAAATCCTTTTCCTACAGGGGGAGGCATGTGGTGTGAGATATGTAGAGGAAATCACTCTCCCCGTGTTTTTCCCACACTACAGAAGTATGTAGGTACCCCAAGAAGCATGTTTTGCAACTTTTGCAATCCTGTGGGTCATGATGAGAAGGATTGTTGCGCACTAGACCTTATAAGAGAGTGCACATCATATACGTATAGAGTGCAAGGGGAGGTTGGACCAGAAGGAGCAATATAACAAAAAATGCTCCAATGGATTACAACCAAGGAGGTCATGCAGGATTAAGAGGCCGAGGCATAGGAGGTTTTGGAAGAGGAAGAGGACCGATCATTTTTTATAACTGTGGGAAACAGGAGCATTTTGCAAGAGACTACCAAAATCCGTGTACAACATGTACTTACTACAGATAGTTGGATAATGCAATAGAATATTGCCCATTATTGGTTACAAAATGGAAATAGAGGAGGAATCAGACTCAAAATCAAATCCATAACCCAAATCCAAATCTAAATCAGAACCTAAATCAGAATCTGAACTTGAACAAGAATATGAACCAAATTCCAAATTAGAAATAGAATCGGATTTTGAATCTGAACTAGATTCAAAATGTGCAAATGATCATAGCGAAAGAGTGCAATGGCCAGTCAAGGATAAGATCCATTACGTGCAAAGGAGCTAGGACAAGAACTGATGCGATATAATATGAACTATGGACCACACACTGGGTGAGGAAGGCTATAGGGAAAGCATCGATGTTTGATCCTTAGAGAGAGAAAGACACATACAAGAAAGTGAGACAAAAACTGTTAAGGCCAGAGTTTGTAGCATCATCCTCATAACAGGTATATGTTATGCCTCCATTATATGATTTTTCAGTGCCAGAAGGACCGAATGCGAAGGTAAGTACTTTGAGAAACTTTTTGAAAGGCTCCTTAGAATTGATAAAGGATGATCTTCTCTAAGTATATTCCATTGGATGATCAATCGCTGCACCCAATAAAAGGAAGAACCTGTTGTTGTTAACCAAGTACAATGTGGTAGAAGGACCAATAGGGAGTTGCACCTAAGTGTGCAAGTAGGAGAGTATGATATGGATTATATCATCCTAGATATGGGATCGAATGTAAATGTCTTGCCAAAGAATACATGAGAAATGATGGATAGGACAAAGCTGATCTAGTCCAACGTTCAATTGAGACTAGCCAACTAACACATAATTATCCAAATTAGAAGGATGGCCAAAGTACTTGTGGATGTGGATGGTGTGCACAACACCACTGATTTAGAATTCATTGATATTGTAGATGACAGTAAACCATATCCTTCTTTACTAGGACTTGGATGGGATTTTGCGAATCAAGCCATTATTGATCTGAAGAAGAGACAAATAATATTTGAAGGAGAAAATATGACGGTGACTATGCCATTGGACCCAACAGGAGGGAGAAGGTATGTAGAACTAGTCCTGAACGGGGAGCTAGAAAATATATACAACATGATTGGCAGGATGGAAGATTATGTGGATCTTACCACTGATGGTGTGATAAGTTGGCACAGTTTCATTTCCTCTGCATTAGATTCTGAGGAAGCCCTTGAATACTGGTAGCAAAGGATGCACAAAGTTCATATGAGAAGATGTGCAAAATTTCATATGAGAAGATGAACAGAGTTCATATGAGGATGCACAAAGTTCATTCGAGCTTGAGATGTGCAAAGGTAAAGCAGACTGGGATGAGCTGATTAGCAATTTCAAGGTGACCTTTAGTTTTGAAGGTGAATATATGGTAGTAGATGTAGCCTTACAGACTATTAAAAAAAAAATATTTACACCGAGAGATAAAACGATATCAAGACCACTATGCAGTGCACATCTACCTCATCCCAAAGTGCATCAAGTCTTGAAATGTTATAATGTCAATAAAGAAGGAAAGGAGGAGGATAATCCAAGAAACCTATAGATACTGGAGATCGAGGGAGAGCGCACAGTAGAGGGTCTTGAATTGGGATCTAGCAGATACAAGCAACCATTGAAGTTCCACAAAGTAAACATTGGCATAGAGAAGAATCCCAAGTTTTCCAACATTGGAGACTATTGGAATGATGAGATAATAGAGAATATTGGTGATTTATTGTGCGAGTACTAAGATTTATTTCCTAAAAAAATTTAAGAGATGAAGGGTATTGCAGGAGAGCTAGGATAAATGAAGATCCTTCTAAAACTAGATGCCAAACCAGTAAGAAAGATACCATACTGTCTGAATTCAATATATAAGAAGAAAGTCAAGGCTGAAATAGATTGGAAGTTGGAAGCAAGAATCATAGAACCTGTTGAGGAGTCGGAATGGATCAGCTCGATGGTGCTCCAAGATAAGAATACACGTGAGATAATAATTTGCGTGGATCTGTGCAAGTTGAATGATGCATGTATGCATGATTCATTTCCCACAACATTTACAAATGAAGTCCTTGAAAATGTGGTAGGACAAGAAGCTTATTCCTTTATTGATGGCTTTTTGGGGAATCACCAGATAAAGATCACGAAGGAAGATAGGAATAAGAGAAATTTTGCGACAAAATGGGGGTGTTACTAGTATACTATAATGCCATTTGGGTTGAAGAATGCACTTGCAATATTTTCCAGAGTGGTCATTGCATCCTTTAAAGAGTTTATCCACAAGTTTTTAGAAGTGTACCTAGATGATTGGACAATGTTCAATTTGTTGAAGAATCACATAGAAGTTTTGCGATGGATGTTGGATAGATGCAAACAATATCATATCTCATTAAATATGAAGAAGTGCATTTTTTCACCCCATTTGGTATTCTACTAGGGCATGTAGTTTGTAGACAAGGACTATTGGTGGATCCAATGAAGATTGCAGTTACCGTGGACTTACCACCACCTACATCAGTGCAATAGTTTCACACTACATTGCGACATACAGGATATTATATGAATTTCATTAAGGGATATGTGTAGATTACATCCCCACTTGAGAAACTATTGAAGAAAGAGGCCAAGTTTCAATGGAATGAGGAGTGCCAACAAAGCTTGGATATGTTGAAGTGGAAATTAGTGACTGCGCCAATCTTGGTATTTCTGGATTGGAAGGAGGAGTTTCATGTTCATGTCGATGCGTCATCCATAGCGTTGGGTGTGGTGTTAGCGGAACCTAGGGAAGGAGACTTAGATCACCATATTTCGTTTGCAAGCAGGAAGTTGTAAACTGCATAAAAGAACTATACCACCATAGAGCATGAGGGATTGGCAATGGTGTAAATGCTACAAAAGTTCAAACATTACTTGTTGGGTTCACGATTTAATATGTACACTGACCATTCTACATTGAGATACCCGATCAACAAGCATTAGAGAAAATTTGGGGTCTAAAATGGGCCTCCTAAGGAAAATACTAAAACAATAGTTAAAATAATAAAAATAATATTTATAAATTTTGGAAGAAGAGAGAAAAAACTACTTTTTTCTTCATTTTTTCAACATATCTCCATGTGGTTTTACTTAAATTTCGAGTGGGAGCACTCGATCGATGTGGAATGAAAGTATCACATTTTTTAATGTATTTCTCATTTTTTGTGGGCTGGGGTCCATCAAAAGTATGCAGTGTGGGTACTCGTTGGATCCAGAATGTTCTCCCACTCGAAATTTGAGTAAAACCACAGGGAGATATGTTGAAAATACGGAGAAAAAAATAGTTTTTTTATGATAAATATGCCAAGTCAACCATTATGGTTGACTGTATTTCTTGAAATTCTGTTGGTTGACTCTTTTTTTTAATGAGGCCCATTTTGGTTGGCTCTTTTTCTTATGAGGCCCATTTTAGACCCCAAATTTGCTATGATTCCAGTGTTTCAGGGGAAGATATGCATATGGCTATTGCTATTCCAAGGATATGACTTTGAAGTTGTAGTGAAACTAGGGAAATTGAACTCAAGACATGACCACCTATTGCACATAGAAACAAGAGAGGATACATGAAACATAGATGACAGTCTGTTAGATGCACACTTGTTTGCAGTTCATATGGTTGATGACTGTTTTTTCGGAAATTGCATAGTTCTTGACTACTGAAGTAGCTTTGGTTGGGTATACAATTGCACAGAAGAAGCAATTAGTGGCAAAAGTAGTAGATTATTAGTTGATAGCAGGGAACTTGTATACATTGGGCATATAAAGGATTCTACGACGATGTGTACTAGAACATGAGTGGCCTATGATTCTAAAATAGTCCCATGAAGGAGTTGCGGGAGGCCATTATGAGGTGAAAGGGACTGCACTTAAGATTTTGCGTGCAGGTCTGTAGTGGCCTACTCTGCACAAAGATGCTAGCGAATACCTCCAGATGTGCAAATTCTGTCAGCGAATGGGGAATCCATCAAGGAGGGATGAGATTCCCTTGATGCCCCAAATAATGTTACAACCATTTAATAAGTGGGTGGTGGATTTTGTTGGGCCTATTAATCCATCTCCGAAGCAGTTAGGATCAAGATACATCATTATCGTGACATACTACTTGACAAGGTGGGATGAAGTAGAACCAGTGAAGTACAACAATGCACAGCCAAATGTGAGGTTTCTATTTGAGAATTTGGAAACAAGGTTTGGATATCCAAGGATTTTGATGAGTGATCAGGGGACCCATTTTTTTAATAAGACAATTGCAGCGCTGAAAAAAGAATTTTAGATCTACCACTAGAAGAGCACTCCCTATCACCCTCAAGCGAATGGAATGTTGGAAGCATTCAACAAAATATTGGAGAATGCATTGACAAAGATTTTCAATTGAATAGAGATGACTCGGATTTGAGTATTGCTCCAATATTATGGGTTATAGGATGACATCCAAGAAATTGAATGGACATACATCATTCATATTGGTATATGGGAAAGAAGTAGTAATGCCTATGGATTTTATTGTTTTAAATATGCATATTGTTGCACTAGATGAACTCACGGATAGCGGCATAGTGGAAAGAACATTGTCACAATTAATGGAATTGGAGGAAGACTGGGTTGCCATAGGTTTTCATTAGTAGGTACAAAAAGCGCATGGTAAATCCTGACACAACAAACATATTAAGCAAAAGAAATTCAATATTGGAGACCTAGTTCTTATGTATGATAGAAAGTTCACACAACATCGAGGTAAGTTCATAATGCACCGGTTAGGTCCTTACATTCTAAAATCTATCACAGAGGCTGGGGCCGTTCTACTTGAGAAACCCAATGGGGAACCCATAGAAGGATTTGTCAATGGAATTCAGATGAAACTGTATAGAGACAACCGTCCTTCTGCGCAATAGTCAAGGAAAGAATGAAAAAATTAATAAAAAAAATCTTGTAGAAAAGAAAGAAAAATGTCTCAAAACAAGAAGGAAGTGCACTGGAGAGGCAAGGTAGCGTGAAAGAGAAGCTAGGGAAAAGATCGACATATTTGGAAAGTGTGAACATTAAAGGGCATAGTAATGGAAGAAATGGGGGGACATGGTGTAATAAATGCAGAGGATTGTCGGTGGGATTTAGACAAGGGAGCAAATCCTGAGCAAATATAGACCAAATCCGGGCATTGGTACATGAATCCCAACTAGCATTGAATGTCGAAATGGGTACGAAGGCGGACAAGATAGTTGATAAAAGGGGTTAAAACCACAAGTAGAATGATGGGTGCATTCCATAAGTTGAGAATAGTTATATCCAAGGCAAGTAGAGAAAACCTGAGTCGAGTGCAGTCATTGCGGTGTAGAAATATGGCCCCAAAAGTATTATTACCATTTATTAGAAAGGCCCACACAAATAATGCTTCAGTGGTAATAGAAGAAGAAGTACCAGTAGCAACCGCATCAGGATCAAGAGTGGGGAAGGGGGCATCAAACTCCATATCAACATGTTATCAAAGAGATTATGCACCTCCAAGAAAAATGGATGCAAAACTAGTGAATTTGTAGAAGCAGCCAAAGTATCACGTGGACACACCAACAATTCTAGAGGGCATGTTGATCTAGGGAACCCTGTTGGGGGATATAAAAAAATTGAAGTATGCAGACCACAATATCACCATTATGGAACAGTTTCTGGAGATGGAAAAGGAAAATTATTTGGGGCAGAGAAGTAGTCCAAATTCACCGAGTATCACATTGGAGCCACAATAATGGGCAATGGGGTTGTAGTGCATAGTCATGCTAAACTTGCTAGAAATTCCACACTTTGGCATAAGTATGGAAGTGAATAACTATGTACAATTGCTTCTAATCTGTGTACACAGAGGGTTCCTATGGTTGGATATGACAATATCAATTGATAGCAAGCTGATTGTAGAGATAACAAGACTACCAACAACAAGGGAGGACCCGATGCAGCTAATCAAGAATAAGAAGCATGACAAAGAATTAGCTGAAAAGATGAAGGACAAGTATGGTAAACATAAAGTGCAGCAAGGATTAGAGGTGGGGAGTATTAACTATGATGCATTAAGGTTTGTGACATAAGTATCGGCTTGTAAGTTAGTAAAAAAGAGTTGCAAGGATCAGGTTTCCACAAGAATTATAGTAGCAACAAGAAAGTGCACAAAATGCATACAAATGAATCGAGCAACATTCCTAGTGAATTAGTTTCTGGAAGACTACAGAGAGGCATAGGAAAGCATGAAAATTTTTCATTATTCCTGGTTGTTGGTATTGATTGCCTTGGTTGCATGGAGGGAGCCAAAGGAATTGCAGTGCTTGATACTGCGCATACACCATGTTTTCCAGCCAAATATGCTAATCTATGGTTTACAAAGCACAAGAGGAGGCAGATTGAAAACAATGTGCCATTCTTTTTGTACGGCGATGCTATTCGGTATGTCATCATGACAATGTTGTGTATGAAGTCACAGGTAGTGGACTTGTACAAATGAGTTGCATGCTTTAGGGTCAGGATGCACCACATGTATATTCAAGCTAGAAGAGATCCATAAAAATGATGGTTTACAACACTCTTCAGGCTAACAGAGAAAGATGCCAGTGCAATTGTGAAAGATTGGGATGCTGGATGGAGGGTCACAGTCACAGAAGAAGAGCAGTGAAAGTAGGATGAGGTGTAGTGTGAGGATTTGGAGGAAGAACCAAATGGAGAGAAAGATAACGGAAAATATGACCAGCAAGATGGTGAACTTGAAAAAGGAAATGGTGCAGGCGACGCTGTGCAGGAAACTGCACTAGAGGTGGGTGAAAAGAGGAAGGAACCAACCAAGCCAGGCCCTTCCATGTAAAGGAAGAAGAGGAAGGAGGTAAAAGAACCAACTGTCGATTCACTCACAGAAGATGACTTGAAAAAAATAGGAGAACAAGTTAGGGAAGCGATAGAGGAAGCATGGGAAGTAGTAGTGAAGAAGCAAGATGAGATGAAGACAAACATGTAGGAGCAATTAATTGCATTGCGACAAGCATTGGAAGCAACAAAAATTATGTCTAAAAGAATGGGAGAGGAGCACACAAGGGATGAAGAACCAAGGGAGATGGCTCCTCAATCACCACTTACAAAGAAATGTGAAGACAACGCCGGGATCCCTCGAGTTCCCTACAATTGAACTACAAGAAAGCACATCAACGATAGGTTCATTTAACTTGATTTTTTTAGAAATACCGGAAGAAGTGTTGTACACTTTGTAGACAGAAGTAGCAAAGGAAATCTAGTTGCGAGCAACTATGACGTTAGTTTTGAAGGCCAATGGCATTATAGCAAAGATGACACTGCAATAGGAAAATGAGAAGTTGTGCAAGGAGCAACAAGAAGTAGAGAAGGAGAAAGAAGAAGCGGAGAAGAGAAAATATCAGTTAAAGAGACTTTTTGCTTAAATTTTGTTACTTAGGATGTGGAAGTTTTACTCATGAAAATTGTCCTGTTGTATGGTAATGAGTCACTGATTTGTTTTTTATGCTCTACAGAAGCTTGGTTCCCACAATTCCTATAGCAACCAGAATGATCAGTTGGTTACACACCTATGCCATCTAAGATATCAACTTTTATATGTGTTGTCATCTAATAAGATTTGTATGTATTTATATCTTAGTTGAACTTGATTTCACTTTACTTTGGAAACCAAATTTTTTTTCATTTCATATCGAAATAATTTAAGGTGAGTTTACAAAATGCTCTAAAAGGGCCTTTGCATGCATTCTAAAGCTAATTGAATCCCACTTTTCCTTTTGCATCCCTCCCTGCTATTATACAATGTTTTTTATTCAGAAGATGATCTATTTCTAAAGAGGTTGATGGATTATGCTTGTGTGAAAACCCTCCCTTATTTAGCTTACCTCTCTTCTTAGGTTACATCGTTATTTTAACTAAGAACATAGAGAACATGATGCAAACTAATAATACCAAAAACTACAAGGGACCACTCTAGCTGCTGTAACTTAACATATTGTTGTACCAATTGTATCATTTTCCTTGCTAAAATATTTCCACTGTCCTCTTTATATTTCCATTATTCTCTCCCCCCAAGAGGGGGGAGGGGAGGGGGGAGAGGACATAGGGGAAGGGTGGGGAAGTGGAGGGGTGAGGGGAAGGGTTTTTTTTTTTTTTTTAATTTTGAATTTTTTTTAACAATGATTTTATTTTATTTGTTAATTTTTAATAGGTTTTAAATTTTAATGTTTTTATGTTTTTTATTTGATTTTTTTTATATATTTTTTTAGTTTGTTAATTTTTTAATGTTTTTTTCTAATTTCATATTTCTAATTAAAAAATTCATTTTTAAATAAAAATATCAATTTTTTTTAATAATTTTTTATTTTTTAATTTCTTTTAATAAAAAAAGTTTATTTATTTTTTAATTATTATTATGTTTTTTTTAAAATATAATAATTTTTTAACATATGTATTTTTAATATAGTTTTTAAAATTAAAAAAAAAATTATTATATAGTTTAAATATATAATTTTTAAATTTGTTTAAATAGTTTTTAAAATTTTCATTTAAAAACAAATTATACAAATTTTATAAAAAAAAAATTAAAATGAGGAGAGAGGAAAGTGATGGCCACGAAGAGGGGAGGCCTTATTTTTCAAGGCCATGGCTTAAAAAATGTTGCAATGTTAGCACCACTTTTCGATTTAGAGGTTGATTTGATGATTTTTCTACCAATGATACTGATTGTTATGTCCATGCTTTCAAGTAAGTTATAATTTTAGCCTTTGAAAAATCCAATGTGCTAATAGTAGCATTAGTTTTCTATTCAAGGGTTGATTTTAAGGATATTGTTATCAACAATATGGGTTTTTAAGGCAATGGTTTTATTTTTAACCTTGAAACAAAAAAGCGTGCTACTGGTAGCATCATTTTTCAATATGAAGGTTGATTTTGGTGTTTTTACACAAAAAATGGATTTTTAGGGCTAGAGTTCTCATTGTGAGTATAGAGTTCTAGTCAGGTTGTATAATGTATGTGTCTTTGCATATTAATCTTGAACCAAATGAAATGCACATGCAACGATCTCCACTACTGAGGGGGTTCCTCCTCCTGCACTAGCATGATCTAGATCATGTTGGTGCCTTCTCCAATAGAAACTCTCATTGATCTGTAATCTCCATGGATTCAACCTCTCAAAGAGACAAGGTGTTGTATCCATTGTGCTACTTCGCTACTCTAGATCATGTATCATCCATGTTTTTTACATGAATATAGCTCTGGTTTCTCTTTCTTCATTCAATCACTCGAACTTCTCAAAGAACATATTGTCACCATGTTTAATAAATGTTATCCATGTAGCTACTCCTATGTGCTGGTTACTCTCATTTCCATACTTTAAAGTACCTGGAACGGAGGCGAACACTAGTGGAAGAGACATAGTGCATATGGGGAGCGAAACATGGCCTTTATTGGTCAATTGGTAGCTAGAATTATCATTTGGTTACACACCTATGCCATCCAAGATATCAAATTTTAGATGCCCTGTCATCTAATAAGATTTGTATGTATTTATCTCTCAGTTGAACTTGATTTCACTTTACTTTGGAAACCACTTTTTTTCATTTCATACTGGAATAATTTGAGGTGAGTTCACAAAATGCTCTAAAAGGGTCTTTATGTGCATTCTAAAGCTAGTTGAATCCCACTTTTCCTTGTGCATCCCTCTCTATTGTTATACAACGTTTTTTTATTCAGAAGATGATCTCTTTTGAAAGAGGTTGATGGATTATGCTTGTATGAAACCCCCCCTTATTTAACTTACCTCTTCGCTTGGGTTACATCATTATTTTAAATAAGAACACAAAGAACACGATGCAAACTGATAACACTAACCACTGTAAGGGACCAGTCCAGTTGCTATAACTTAACTTACTATTGGACCAATTGTATCATTTCTCCTTGCTAAAATATTTCGATTGTCCTCTTTATATTATCCATGGACATAAATCTCAATAATCATCCTTCACTGCTTCACATCTTCTGATCCAAAATGTCAAAATTGTTGATTTAATATGAAGGCCTTGAAGAAGCAAATTTTATGTAGCCATACCATAACTTATCGGTTTTATTCATGCATAAGTTCAGCGAGTGGCTTCGCTAGAGATAGGTTCCCTTTTTAAAAGAATGCAATGGCCCAACCCTTATTCCCAGTTCGACTTGTACATCCTTGAAATTGAACATAACATGGTCATAACTATCATTTAGCGTGTCATAACTAATAACACGATACATTTGGTATTCAAAGTAACCACACTCGGAAGTTGGAAAAACTAGGTGAGGCAGAAGAAATACGAGTTTGGATCAAATATTATGGTCCAATAAATTGAGACATACATCCATACCTAAAAAAAGTTGTGTAGAAAGAGTAGCTTAAAAAATATCGATCACAATAATATCCACTTCCATGTATTCCATGTTTGAATCAAACTTCATTGTAGCTCTAATGAATGATGATGTGACATCACTACACTTAGCTAGAAGGATTAGGATCTCTTTATAGAGATGTTATACCATTATAAATATAGCTCAACCCTAATTCCCTCAAGTTTGTTCATTTGATTGAAAATACCTAGATGGCTTAAACTTTGGAATATGCGGTGTAAGTTTGATTGAACTCATTGTTGGCAAGGTATTCTTACGATTTCAAGGCTGCATCTTGAATTTCTAATACAACATTATTCATTGTCACACTTGCATGGACAACCTTGACCATCTGAACCTCCTTGATCTTAATGGACCCTTCTTCCTCATGTGTTTCAATTTGAATCTTTCCAACCCTTATCTCAATGGGAATTCTCATTGTTGTTGTATCATCTCCCTTTTTCCCATCATCATGTTAACATGAATAACTTCTTCTTCAATAAGAATTTTTTTCACAATGAGTCATTTAGGTAAAAACAAGATTCCACGTATTCATCTTTTGATTGTACTTTCTTGGCTTGGCCACTCCATCCTTATGCAACTCAATCCTTATGGTCAAAACACAAGGGGCATCAATGGAGGTGTGAATTCCATGTGGAATTTGTAGCTAAGAGAACTCTATGATTACACTAATTGATTAGTAATCAACATTTCACTACAACCATTCCACCAAAAAATATGGATGCATTTGAGATGAAACTACCTTCTTGCTAAAGGCTTGTTTCTTTAAAGCCAATAGAAAACAAATACTAAAGGCAAATACTCGTTGCTATGTAGTTCTTCTTGCTACACTTGCGCCAAGAAACATCTAAATATAAGGGAATAAGCTTGCTTTCTATGGTCAAAATTGTTTTCTTGTTCTACAATTGGAATCTTGCTTCAACTAGTTATATTTACTTTGGGGTATTCTCAAGTTTCTTCTTTAAACTTCTTTTTATAAAACTTTAATCTTTTTCAAAATTTTATAATAAATTTATTAATTATTTGTTTATAATTTTCAATTTCAATTTTTATAAATATCTTCCGAATGGAAAATATCCATCACTTTAAATAAAAAGTGATCATCAACTGTCCTTATAGGGCTTACATTAACGATATGCTCCGAGTTTTTCAACAGAGAGATTACATTCTTCATTACAATCTTTGTTTCCATCATTACCTAAAGTTACCTTATCAGCTTATAGGTTTACAATGTTGTTTCATTCTGTTTGCTCAAAAAAGGAGCTAAATCTTATCAATGCTACTCTGTTAAGAGGTGGAGCTCCTTAAAAAAAAAACTCTGTTTTTGATCTCTGGTTCCCCCGTTGCTTGTATTCACGATCCTCACCATATTCGCAGGGCGTAATCTGTAGAATGTATGTTACTTTTCAGCAAAAAAATGCGTGTTGGATGAAACTTGAGCTTTGTGCGCTTGCATATAGAGCGCCCTATAATGGTATGTGAAAAACAATGACTTCTCCATTGTTAATTTCCTCTCCTTCTATGAATCCAGGTTGTATTGTTAGATTCTATTTTGATAGAGTGTTTGCTTCGGTGTTCAACTCCCTGTAGATGTGAGAGAAGGAGATCGATTCGAAGGAGGGTTTGAGAGCTTGAATTTCTCTTAGAATATTGTGAATATGCGGAGCTCTGATGTGTCTTGCACCGTTTACCCAATCGATTACTTTTTTTGAGTCTTTGAAGATGTGGAGTTTCGGGATCTTCCTGTTCCTTGCAATTTTCAAAACTATCCATAATGCAGAGAGCTTCGCCTTGGTATTGGTGGCATGATCCAAAGCATATTTGATCGAAATTTTTTTGTATTCAGAAAGATAAATAACATTGCATGCTCTTCCTAATTGCGGTTCTCCTTGGCTTGCACCATCAAAGAAAGCCCAAGGATGGCTTTTGTCTATTTCTGGAGCAGATAACACATGACCTTTGGAAGGTTTGGGAATTGCTTGTAATTCTTGGGTTTACGAGCTAGCAACAAGGAGGTAATGTCAGCAGGCATCCAATGGTTTTTGAAGAGAGCTCTATTACGTGCTTCCCAGATACTGTAAACAAAGAGGGCTGGGAAGGCACCAAATTGACATACCCCTGAATTATGCCACCATATCTGAGATCGATGTTCTAGGGAGATTTCACTAAGTTTATGATTCGACTGTCTTGTGTGAAATTTTTTGCTGCCGCAATCCATACGCTTCCTGCATATGGACACGAGTTGAAAAGATGAGAAGAATGTACTTCATTTAATTTGCATAGAATACATAGACTTGGGCCTTGTATACCTCGTTTCCTCAGATTTTCCCATGTTAGAAGTTTATTGTTCATTCCTAACGAAAAAGTTAGAATGGTTTTCAAAGGGCTATTAGTTCCTCACAACTTGCTCCACCACCAACTTTTCTCCTTGTCGAATTGTTCCAGAACGACTTCCTCATAGCCTTTCTTAGCTATGAAATCTCTGTTTACTATGTTTTTGGTCCAGATCAACTTATCTTGTTCTTCCTCATCTAGATGTACAAAATTTGTTACCAACAAGTCCACGTAGCTATTCCATTCAGCTGCATCACCTCCACTCAACCTTAACTCTTGAGCGTCTTTCCACCCTTCTCTTCCTCTTAGTTGAGGGAACTGGGCTTGTACATCTACAAGCTTATGAATTCTTTGTGTTCTTAGTTGTGACAGTAATGACATTGAGAGCTTGTAATTTTCGCCTGCTCTAGCCCATGGATCCTCTCCCAGTCTTATACTTTTTCCATTCCCTACTCTCCAGGCTATCCAATTACCTACTATAGGGAAGGCTAAAACTAGAGCTTTCCATCCTATCGATCCATTTTTATGATATTTGTTTGGACTCCTAAACCACTCGATTATTGAGGAGTTTGGACAATATTTGGAGCTCAGTACCCTACCCCATAAAGACCCTATATTTTGTGAGAGTCTCCATAAAGTCTTAGCAGCCAAAGCTTTGCAAAAAATGGGTAAGTTTTTAATACCCCATCCTGCTAATTCTTTTAGAAGCGAGATGTTAGACCATTTTCCAATTCGTATACCATCTGATTGTTTGCTAGCTATCCAAAGGAATGAAAATCATTTCTTTCTTAATTTGGTTAGGATTCCTTTGGGGATGTAGGCAATGGATGCCCAGTAGACTGGAATGCTTTGCAAAACTGCCTTTAATAGCACCAATCTGCATCCTCTGGATAAGTAGTGATTCGTCCAATTTGATATTTTGGATTCAACTTTCTTATACAACCATACCCAATCTTGAAAGGCATAGTTGTTAGGTTTTAGATAGAAGTCGAGATACTTGAAACCTTCATAGATTGAGAAAGTTGGAAAGGGTAAAATCTCAATTTCCCTTTGGATTAACTCTAACGAGAATTCGTTATGATTCAAACTTGATTTCCCAGTGTTTATCATTATCCTGGTTGCCTTCTTATATTTGCTGAGAAAAGAGGCAAAGGCTCTAAGATTTTGATATGAACCCATACCAATCAGAAGAACATCATCTACAAAAAGGGTATGGGTGATTACTTCAGAGCTGGTGACTTTTACCCCTTCAATCCTTCCTTCTCTTCTAACATTATGAATTAGACAACTTAGAGCATGAGCGATTAAAAGGAATATGAAAGGTGAGAGTGGGAAGCCTTTCCTAAGCCCTCTAGTAGGGTGAGAGAAGCTTGAAAGAGCTCCATTAATTAAGACTACGAACGAGGTGGATTGTATGCATCCCAAAATCCAGTCAACCCTTTCTAAATCCATTCCTATTTGTATTAAGAGCAGTCTGATGAACGTCCAATTTACTCTGTCGTATGCTTTAGAGAGATCTAGTTTCAAAGTGAAGGCACATTGTTTTTTTGTCTTGATGCTATGGATTGCCTCTTGGGTAAGCGAAACAACGCCATGGTTTTGTCTGTTGTGAAGGAATCCAAATTGTTCTTCTGTTACAACTTCACTTAAGATAGGTTTCAGTCTTAATGCAATGACCTTTGCTATGATCTTATATATCATGTTGCAGCAAGATATTGGCCTGAAATCGTCGAAAGTTTCTGTTTTATGTTTTTTAGGGATCAGGGTTATGAAGGTTGAGTTGATGCTGCCCAACACTTTTCCAGAATTCTACGATTCCTTGACCACTACCAGAAGATATCCCTTAATGTTTTCATAGAAGCCTAGGAAGAATTCCAGAGTAAAGCCATATGGGCCGGGGCTTTTTCCTTTTTGGAAAGAAAACAAAACAGATTGGATTTCAGCTTCCGAGATTTCTTTGGTGAGTTCTTCGTTCATATCATTAGTAATTAGTTTAGGGAAAAGTCTGATCACCTCCAGTATTTCTGAAATAGGACATCCTTTGGGTTCCTTGAATTTTTTTTGGAAGTGATCAACAACAACTTTGGCTTTCTTTGAGAAGGATCTAACCAGGATGTCTTGCCTTGACCTGATTTCATGAATTGTTTTTGTGCTTTTTTCGTTGAGCTGCAAATATGTGGAAGAATTTGGTGTTTTGATCACCCTCCTTTAGCCAAAGGGCCCTTCCCTTAAGTCTCCATAATTGTTCCTCTTTGAGTAGCAGGGAGTCCTTTCTTCCTTCCAACTGCTTTAAAGTCTCAATTTCCTCTATAGAGAAAACTCCTTCCTTGTTTTTACTATATAAATCCTCAATTTTCTCTTATGTCTCCAATAGCTCCTCTTGATGGTGGGATCTGTGATTTTTGTCCCAATCTTTGGATATTCTTTTCATCTTCGCCAAATTGTCAGCGAATTGTTGCATAAAAGAGTGGTTCGAGACTTCTATCAGGGGTTGCCAAGCCTCTAGAATCAGGGTCTTGTAATCCTCCTCATTCAAACATTGGGGATTGAATTTGAAAGGTGTAGGGGGGATTTTTTTAGGAACCTTAATTTTTAGTAAGATCGACCGATGATCTGAGTTACCTCCTGTTTCTATTGTTGATTGCACAATCAATTGGTCACTTAATAGGTTTTCAGAAATCATGAAATAGTCCAAACGTTTGGAGATAGCCTGATCTCCGCCTCATTTATTTCTCCAAGTTGGCTCAATTTTTGTTGGGGTTATATCCACCAATCCTTTATGTTCAAAGAAACATCCGAAGAAAGAACCCAACATGTCGCTTCTTTCATTCTTTCCCCAGAACTCCCTTAAGGAGAGGGTGAGGTTTAATATCCTCCCATAATTATATTTGATTGATTCAAAGCGCCAGAGTTGTCCACGGACTCCGATAATTCTCTTCTGTTTTAAAAGGGTCTGTAGACATTTATAATTGTGTAGCGGAGTGTTGTCTCTCTGTCTTCCAAAAGTATTCTCAAGAATAAGCCATAATGAGTTACTGGAATCAATTTTAATTCAGGACTCCACGTTGTAACTATACCTTTAGAGTGTCCGTCCGCATCTATACTTGCCGAATGCCAGTTCTTGGTGCACTGGTTGACTACTTCCTCCGCTCTCACCCCCTCCATCATTGTTTCTTGAATAATCAATACCGACATTTCAGGTTGGCTATTAGCCGTTCAAGGGTTGTTTTTTTGGAGCCCCCCCAGCCCCCTTATGTTGAGAGAGAGAAGTAACATTAGGGACCCCTACTTGGGGGCTTTTCTACTCTAAGAGCCCGTGTTAGTAGTGATTGACGTCCCTATTTTACATCCAAAACCACTTGTTTTTTAGCCTTGGATAGCAGTGTTTTTCTTGCGACCCGAGGTTTTTGAATCAGTTTAAGGGCTAAGCCTCCAATTGAAATATAGTCCTCATCCTCCAAAGGGGGTGTAATTTTTGATCTTAAATTATACACTTTTCTCTATTTGGACTAAGGAAAGAGGGCTAAAGGATCCGAGTTTTGAGGTGAAGAGGTGCTTAAAGGTGTCTCTGATGAATTACCCGATAAACTTTGTGTTTACAGTTAGATTAGTTAAGCCAAAAGGATTAACTAAAGATGGAACAGTGAGAGTACCTTTGTTGTCCGACGAGGACGAATTGTCCTGTTGTGGCCTAGTTGAAATGATGGTGGTGAGTTGTCCAGTTAAGCAATCCTTCTTTGTGGGCTGAGAAGTTTCGCACGATAGGGTCCTCCCAATTTGTATACAGTTGTCATCCACATCCTCCTTCTGCATCTCTTCTACACCATTAGTCTCAAACCTTCCCTTATTGGCTTTATCAGGGCTGACATCCTCATTCTTTACTTGCGACCCTACATTGCTCGTCATCCTGTGCTCTTTTTCCAAAGCTGGGAAGGTGGTGGATTTTTTAAACCCGAGGAGCTCTTTGCGAACTAGGCAATCTTTCTGGAAATGGCCAACTTTGCAGCATCCGAAACATCGGAAAGGAAGCTTCCAATAATCTAGCCTCTGCGTCCACTTACTACCGTGCATTTCCATTACTAAATCCTCGTAAAGACCATCTCTTGTATCTAGCTCCACTAGGACTTTTGCGCATCGACGATCGACTTTGGTTTCCCAGTCCTTTTCCATAGCTATGAATTTTCCAATTTTATTGCCTATCGCCTCCATTATCTGCTCTTGCCAAAACACCAAAGGAAGGCCGGATAGAATGACCGACACTTGCTGTAGATCATGCGCTTCCTTTTTTGGGTTGAAGTCTACCCTGCAATTCCTCAAGACTAGACTTGACAGCCCCCATTGCCATTGTTTATTCAATAGTTTTTTCCCATCATCCTTATCATGTAATTTAGTAAGAAACCAACCTCGCGGAAGGATATGGAAATCAGGGGTATATCCCAGGCTTTCACTCCAATTTGACTCCATCCAACGGAACAAAGAGTCTCTTCCTGGAGCATTCCCGCAGAATCTACCAATCAAAGCCGAGTTCAGGTAATCGGGGATCTGGTCTATGTGAATGTCCTTACCAACTATGAGTTCAGCATAAGATTTCTTCGGCCTTTTCCCTTTGGTTTTACCTATCTTAACCGTGTCTAATGGTTTGGTTGGGGTGGCGATCTTCTCATTATGTTCTTTCATGCTTACGCTGGGTGGGACGTCTTCCATATGGGGCGAAATAATATCCTGCGCATCCCGAAAACCCCTGCTGCAATGTACTTCCTGGTTTTCGCAGAAGATGGATACGTCATGATCGTTAGGTTTGTAGTCCACCTCATCTATATACATTGTGATCTGAGCGGTTATGAATAATGGTTGGGAATCAAGTGTGTGAGTGGCCTTGTCAGGGGTTAAAACCGTTAATGCCTATTCCGTCAACGCTGAACGTGGTGCCTTTGTAGATTTGTACCTTCGCACACAAAGTCCGAACTTCGCACGCCTTCGCCTCCTGAAATCCAATTGAACTACCCTGTTGTGCCATTCTATGTGAAGCCTGAGAAAAAATTAAAAACTTCGACCTTCGACCTTCGCATTTACGAGCCTGACCCGGATGCAGAGCTCCATCGCGCCCTAATCCACTCTCTTCTCATATATATATTTATCACAATATATATATATATATATATATATAAAATTAATTATTTATTTATAATTTTTCAATTTCAATTTTAATAAATACACACACACATATATATATATATATATATATATATATATATAATATTTAAAAATAAATAAATAATATATTTCAAATATTTCAATTAGTATTATGTTTACCATCCCTTTATTATAATTTTTTTTTCCTACTTCTCTCTTGTATTACAAAGCTTCTAATGCAATAACCCATTGACCCAGTTTTACAATTCTATCTTCCAATCTTTTCATACAATAACCCAGTTTTACAATTCTATCTTCCATCTTTGGTGAGCTTTTAAAATCAATTTTATATTTTGTAAATTCATTATTTTTCTTCAACCGTAGTGCAAAGCTTTTAAAACCTTTAACGAAAATCTAACGTAAGTGGAGTTTTTAAATCAATTTTAAACTTTCGAGTTGATTCAGAGAATCCAATAAAATCTTTAGTTTTACTTTGCCTCATGTTGTACACTATTCCAAGACATTACTCATATTCATTTTCCATCTTATCTTCTCTTTTGACATAATATTCCCCTCTTTAATACGGACGATCCCTTGTTTAATACGGACGATCCTTATCTTCACAATATGTGCTATAAAGTTATAACTTTTTTTCATTTTCAAGGAAAAATCTTTTTTATTTTTGTAAAACCTTAATGCACGCTAAGTCAAGCTTGGTTATGAAAATATGAGTGAATTAAAAAATAACAAACGTAATTTTTGAATCTGATCTTTTATTGGAGTATTTGTATTGTTTTAAATAAGTTAAAATTTATAATTTATAATGGTAAGTATATGTTTTTCTAAATAAGTTAATATTTATAAATATTAAATTTTGAATCTGATCTTTTAGAAGTATTGTATTGTTTTAAATAAGTTAAAATTTATAATTTTTTAATGGTAAGTATTTGATTTTTTTTAATAAGTTAATATTTATAAATATTAAATTTTATAATCAAAATTCTTATCAATTAAATAAAATTATAATTTTAAAAAAACATTCTATTAAATTAATTTAAAAAAAAAAAAATTTAATAATTTTTAATTTATTTCATAAAAATATTCTTTATAAATTCTCATAAAAATATTTGAAACTAATACATTACCTTTTGAATATTACCTTTGCTCTATTCCTCCCCTTTATTTTCACTTTTAGTTCTTATAGAAACAATTGTCAATTGTTTAATTGTGCTTATTTTGTATTTATCACTATCATGAATATTTGGGGAAAGGGTGGCTTATATGGACTCCCAAGGAATAATGGATGATCCATGAGGACAACCCTGATCGGGAAGCATTTTGGAATGAGCTCCACAAAAAGTGCATTCATAAAATTGAAGGGCCGAATAAGTTGTGATGGGAACACAAAGGTGGGGGTAACTTCACTTTCAAAGAAGCTTACTCTTACAGTTAACGATGATCCAGGGGAGAAGAAAATATAGAGTTAGAACTGGAAACACAACCTTTGGCCAAAGGTATCAACGTTTCTCTAGTTGGTAGCAAAAAACAAAGCCTTAACTTGGGATCATATTCAACATTGAGGTTTTGAAGGTCCATTGAGTTGTTCGCCATGTAAGCAAGTGAGAAAACATTAAATCATCTTCTTAATCTTTGCCTCTTTGCCTTGGCTCTATGGGATATAGAAGCAATCGCCTTTTTCGAAACTGATAGGCAACGATAAAGCATTTAGGCTAACATTGAGCATTGGAGAGGAAGAGTTTTTCACAACAAGATTCTAAAAAGAGTCTAGAAGCTTTTTTCTTGGGCTTATCCTCTGGGAAATGTGGAAGGAATGAAACCACATAATTTTTAAAGACACCAATATGATGGGATATTAGATTTGGGATAGATTCAAAAGGGATATGATAGAAACTCTTCAGACCAAGAAATGGGCAGAGGAGTGATTGGAAGTGTGCAGATCATGAGCATTCAATCATGGTCTCCTGGAACCTAAGTTCCTTAAAGATGAGTGCTCACTCTCCCAAAATTAAGAAGGGGGTTTCTAGTCAAAAGACTTGGTACCCTCCCCTAAAAGTATTTCTGAAGCTCAATTTTGATGGAGCTTTGTGAGGTAACACTGGCCCTGTTGGATTTGGAGGTGTTTTCAAGAACGATATAGGTCATATCATCTATGTTTATGTGGTCTTCCTTGGGCAAGAAAGTAATAATGCTGCAAAGTTGCACGCTCTTACTCAGGGTCTATGTATTGCCATTAGTCAAGGCTACACAAAACTTATGGAGGAAGGAGAATCATAGCTCATTATTCATAGGCTTAAAAAATTGTTGCATGGCACTCCCATTAGTAAAATATCCTTGAATTGGAGAATGGAAGAAAAAATTGAAATATTAGCATTGATCCTTAATCACACTTTAGTCATTGTTCCCTCACAAGTGTTCGATGCATTGCCAATAAATTGGCAAACCACATAGTGAATGTAGGACTAAAATGCAATGAAGCAAAATTAGATGCATAATGGCAAGATGTTACTCCTTCAACCCTGGGGCAAGACTACCTTAAAATTCTAGAGTAAGATTGTTTCCCCCCAAAATCAGGTGAGGAACATGGTCAAGCCCTGCCAATAGAGGAAACATATGGAAGGGAGGAGGGGACACGTGGAAATTAGGGAGGCATCCAAGTACAAGGGGGTATGATTAGGGTACATGGAACTTCTATCTGTAAATAATTTGGGATATGTTGATAGCTAGTGAAGGCTGAAAGGAAGGGGGATCGACTTGGAAGCGATGGCTCCCCCACTTGAGGTGATGACGTTGAGGTTCATAATGGAAACTCCCTTTCATGATGGAGGAAGATAACCATATGCATTGCAATGCACCTGAAGCCAACCTTCCTTTAGGATCCATCTTGGTTACTAAGAAATAGTTAAGTGGAAAAATTGTGCATGAGGGAGGACTCTAGTAAACATAGAGAGAGGGGGCTCTGATTGCAAGGGATTACATTCTGGTTCTTGGGAGGAGATTGGATTCTTTTGTTTGGAGAACATAGAAGTGTATTACCTATAGAATGGTAAGTTGGGGCCAAGCGTGTCATGGGCAGAGTGGAACAGTCAAACCCACATGTCGTGAGTCCAAAAAGAGGTAAGGGATGTGAAGGAAGTGTTTCATAAGTTTGTCTCACCTCTAATTCAACAAGAAATTGCAAAGGCTGAGAATTACATCAAGAATGAGTATGAGGTGTTAGGAGATGCGAACATTCAAGTAGAGATGGAGTAATGGGTTTAGGATGTCAAATCCTATAAGACGTGAGAAACCAAGTATGTTAATATTATTTCTCTTTATTGGTATATGAAGACTTTATAGGCAAAGCACTAATGAATAGTAGGGAGGAGCGGAAAGAGATTATATTGTAGCTTGATAAGACTCAAGAGTAGATTCAATGGGTAGATACCAAACTTCATATGACAGCTAAGGCTATGATGGGGATAGGGGGAAAACCCAATATGATAGACATGGAGACTACTGGTATTGTTGCTAGGGAAAGTGTTCCTATGGCTGGGGTGAGGCCACCAACATACCGGGGTGAAAGACAAACATATAGAGTTCTACAAATACAATAAAGAAGCAAAATATTTAGGGTTTAAAAGAGTGTGTACCTTACAATAGAAAGTTGATCCAATCCTCTCCTTAAGTCCTCCTCTTGCTCTCCAATGCAACAACCTACAAAACCATTCCAAAAATCCTTCCTCAAGCCAATTTGACTACAAGTAGAAGATTGACATTTGCAAGAGCATACAACATCAAATTGTAATCAAATCTGAAACATACATGAACAAAGTTATTTGGAAAGTGAAGAATGTCCAATATTTATTAATGAATGAAGAAAGTACATCAAATTACCTTCCTTCAAGCATGGCACTTCATGAAAACAAGATTCAAGGTTCTATGCTTCTCTCCTTTAAGCAATGGATTAGGGTTTATAAGAAGCTATCAGGGAACAAGTGAGGGGGACGTGAGTCCAAATTCCTCTAGCATAACAGTGCAATCGGATAAGTCTCTCTATTTCATGGTCCCTCTCCCTCTCTTATATAGAAAAAGAAGAAGATAGGGTCAAGTAGGGAGTAGTTACGATTGAGGAGATGGTTCCAAAACCACCCAAACCACCATTTTTTCAAGATTTTATATATTTTTTGAGGTACACACTAGTGAACAAGGGAGAAAGGGTGTGTAGATGTAGCTGAACAAGGGAGAAAGGGCATGTACATGCAGGTGAACCATATGCCACTAGTGTGTGGGTGAAAAAATGATGCAAAACTACCATTTCTAGGGATTTTCAGGAGAAGTTTTGGTCTCCAAACTTGTTCATAAGATTCCTAACTATCAAATGGGCCATGAATGAGGTAAGGCCATCCTACTAAAGTCCCAAATTTGTCTCTTCCATCCACAGTTTCCTTTTTTGTGACCCACAACAATATCATGAAGTGTTGTCATCGAAGTGTCATCATGTGAGCAAAACATGCAAGTGTCGTCATAGATGGAGAAGTGCTAAATTTGGGTATAATAGATGCCCCCCTATTGTATGGGGTTAGAGGGGAATACGATGGATGAAATACATTATAAATAATGAAGGGTTGGGTCATGGAGTCGAAGAAACCTAAGAAACCAAGAATTGTAGGCTCAAACGAAGTACCTGAAAGAAAGGAAAATGCCAGACAATCTCATCCATGGGATAAATGTCCATGCTCAAATAGTGGAACATGACCTCCAGGAGGATACAATGATGATACAATACATATGTATAATAGATGCATATATCATGGCCACTAGAATACATGCATGGATCCATGAGAAACATAAGTGTGAACATAGCCACATAAATACAAAGGTGGATCTATGTCAAAACTGGAGATCATAGCCATAGTGAAAAAACTGGATCTATGTCTCTTCATGAGCCAAAAGGAGTGTGGCTCAGTCTTGCGCAGCTGGGGAAATAACCAAATATGATGATGGTATTATAGGTCCAAGGTCTTCAATCCAAACTGTCTCAAGGTACGAATCCTAGCCATGAGAATAAATGAGTTGATGTTGAACATGGAGGATACTATTTGATTACCGGTCATTGATGTGAACCGTTAACAAACATGAGGGAACCCACCAATGATGAAAATGGGCCCCAAGGTACCTAGTACATTCTAACAGGTGTGAATAGATGTTCTTGAAGTTGAACACCTGACGAATCCATCGAGTATGATGATGATGATGATGATGATGATGGTGATGATGATGATGATGATGATGATGATGATGATGAATATGATGATGATGGAGATGAAGATGATGATGATGATGAATATGATGATGATGATGAATATGATGATGATGAAGATGATGATGACGATGATGGTGGTGATGATGAAGATGATGATGATGATGATGATGATGATGATGATGACGATGATGATGATGATGATGATGATGATGACGATGAAGATGACGACGACGACGATGATGATGATGAAGATGATGATGATGATGAAGATGATGATGAAGATGTTGTTGATGATGATGAGGATGCCGATGAGGATAATGATGATGAAGATGATGAAGATGATGATGATGATGATGATGATGATGATGAAGATGATGACGATGATGATGATGAAGATGATGATGAAGACGATGAAGATGATGATGATGATGATGATGGTGATGAAGATGATGATGAGGAAGAGGGTGATGACGACGACAATGATGAAGATGATGGTGATGATGATGATGATGATGATGATAATGAAGATGATGATGATGATGAAGATGATGATGATGAAGAATATGATGATGATGAAGATGATGACGATGATGATGATGGGGATGATGATGATGATGATGATGATGATGACGAATATGATGATGATGATGAAGATGATGATGATGATGATGATGATGATGATGATAAAGACCATGAAGATGATGGTGATGACGACGACGACGATGATGGTGAAGATGAAGAAGAAGATGACGATGAAGATGATGATGATGAAGATGATGATGTTGAAGATGATTATTGATGATGATGATGGTGGTGACGATGATGACAATGATGATGATGATGATGATGATGAAGATGGTGATGACGATGACGATGATGATTATTATGATGATGATGAATATGGTGATGATGATGATGATGATGATGAAGATGGTGATGACGACGACAATGATGATGATGATGATGATGAAGATGATGATGATGATGATGATGATGATGATGATGATGATGATGATGATGATGGTGGTGGTGATGAAAACGACAATGATGATGAATATGGTGATGACGACGACGACGATGATGATGATGATGAAGATGATGACGATGATGAAGATCATGATGAAGATGTTGTTGTTGATGATGATGATGATGATGATGATGATGATGATGATGATGATAATGATGATGACGATGATGATGATGATGATGATGATGATGATGATGATGATGATGATGACGACGATGATGATGATGATGAAGATGAGGATGATGAGGATGATGAAGACGATGAGGATGATGATGGTGATGATGATGACAACGATGATGATGAAGATGATGACGATGAGGAAAATGATGAATATTATGGTGATGACGAAGACAACAATGGTCTTGAGGATGATGAGGATGATGATTATGGTGACGATGTAACATACTAAATAAAAAATGACATAACTAAATAATTTAAACATAATACATTATGCAAAAATATGTTCTCACATACCTCCTAGATTCCAACATTGCCACAATGTCATTGTTATTCTTCTTCATCTGAATCAACATCTATATCGTCATCTGGTTCAGAATCGTTATCATTGAAAATATCGCTCATATCAGCATCAACATCAACGTCATTTTCGGTTATATATTCATCATCAATATCATCAATGACTACGTCATTGTCTGCCACATCATTTGGATGATCAACTTCTTGATCATATTCTTCATCTGACACATCTACATCGGCGACCAACTACTCCTGATTTGCATCACCTTCTTCTTCAACACTTTTTCTTCCTCTACATTATACTTGACCGGTCTTCCTCTTGGATCATATTTAACAATGTATGACCAACATACTTTACCTGGCACCTTTGAGTAAAAGACCTGCTCACATTGACTTGGAAGAACATAAGGCTCTGTACTTGGTTCAATTTCCCTTGTATTAACCATGGTAAATCCATTGGCATGCCCAATAACAGTTCTTTTGGGATCATGTTCATTCATTCGCAGCATGTACCATTTGACCTCAAACAAAAATATTTTAAAGGAATTAAATTCACACTCAATTATATCTTCCAAATAACCATAGTACCTATTTTCAGATACGTCTGGATTCCTGTCACTTCTAGAGGAAACATTAGTGACTTGAAAAACTGCAGTTATCCCACAATTAAATATTTTCTTCTTGCCATCCAACTTTTTGATGCAAAATTTATGACCATTGCACCACATAGCATTGTGATGTATTAGCTGCATCATGCCTATCTCGGTAAATAAATATATAAGAAGAAATAAACGAAAGAAATATTTTGATACAACGGGAAAAAACGAAAAAAATGAGGAGGGTAAATATACTTTCCTTTTTATATTTTAAACCACATGCTAAATCAATTTCCCTTTGCTTAATTTCACCGAGATATTCTTCTCGATAACGATGCATTGTTTTAATCATTTTACTAACCCCTTCCCATGATAAGGTACCATAGTATTATGTACATCGTTCTATCCATTCCTCCGTCCAACCAAGATTGTTTGCAATGTATAAATGTAGCGCATCCCACATGCGATCAACTATATGAAAAAATAACAATTGAGAATTGTAAATTAGCTATCATTAAAGGAAATTAAGTTTACCTTAAAATACTGATGTAATAATAAAAATTACAGAAATTGAAAAATTAATTGTATAATAAATTAAATCTACACCATTCAATTACCTTTCACTTTCCTCGTTCTACCTTTCTCCAACGTGACCTCCCCTTCAAATTTGTTGATGGAGTCGACATGCCAAATGTGAGGCAGATTGATATTTTTTGCTAAATTTGGAAGATACTGACTAATGTACACCATGGATTGATATAGCATATAGCCCTGCACCATAGAACCCTCGGGAAGTGCTCTTTGTCTAACAAAAGCCTTTAATGAATTCAAATTCCTTTCCACCATCCACATTTACCTTGAGTTTACAGGTTCACATAATTCAATCTCCTCAACTTGGTGTATGAGATAGTGTTCTTGTGCATTGAAAAATGCTAGAGGTAAATACTTCTGCATTTCACACATTAGACGAGGAATTTTTCTCTTCCAATACCTAATATCTTCTTTATGGATTTCTTTAGATGAAATCCACCTACAAAAGATGCAAGAAAATAATAGTGATCAACAAGATTGTGGCATATATAATAAAGTTCCAAACTGTAAAACACAATATGTCAATAAGCTATGCAACAAATAGAGCAAACATTTTCAAGCATATAAATTGTTACTTACCTCATGTATTTACCAAGATCATATATAACTTGTTTTATGTTTTCGTCAAAGCTATCTGGGAGAGATAGAGGTAGAATGTACTATAGCAAAAAGAAAATCATTATTTAATGTTTTCAAATAGGAGAGAACAATTACTAAAAAGATGTACTAAATGGAAATTATATACGTAAATAATTACCTTAATGAATGTATGCCAGTCATGAATTTTAACACCGCCAAAATCACCTTTTTTGGTTAAGATATTTTGTATTTTCGACAAAACCCTGTCGGAAACCTTATTTTTTGAATTAACAATTATATAGCATTGCTTTGCTGCTCTGTCAATAACCATGGAAGACTAATATTTCGGTCCCCATCTCCGGCATTGGAAATAATTACACTTTGCAATGCGTGATTGGCTTCTACAATGTCACTAATTTTTTTTCCTATTTTATCTTTGTCAAACCTTCCATCTAATATACGCCATATAATTTATGTTACATTCTTCCCGATCTGCATTGTATCGAACAAATGAGCTATTTGTAGGTGCTCGTAGTACTTAAGGAAACCTACTGAATTGCATGGGATAACTCTTCATTCCTTGTGCAATCCCATTCATGCCTTAAAGACATTCATTAAACATAAATTAAAACACATTAACAATAATTCATGACACCCATGGTAGAGAAAATTCAGTAAAAATATAAAAATCATAATATTACGTGTTTATATATGCTACATATACAATTTGTATACCTTGATGATTTATGTTATATTCCAACTTCCATAGGTGAGGTGTCATTCATTGTGGTTTCTTTCCATTCTCTTATTTACCATTGAATTTTTTTTTTCTCGGTAGTTCAATACCTATGGTTTTTAGGGAGGAAGTTTCTGTACTCATCAAACACCTCCTTTGCTAAACTTCTTGAAAAATAAGATTTTATCCTAGGACCACAAACTGGACATGCAAATTTTCACTTTGTTTGAAGACCTGCAAAATATATGTATTAATGTTATAGCATCAAAATATTATTAATTTAAAAAATAAAATGCATGTTATTTACCTTAAAAACATATAATTTTAACGACGTGCAACAAAAAGTTACATACCACAAAAATTTATTAACCCGTAAGCGTCATGAATTGTCCATGCAAGTATTCCATGGAACTGAAATTGTTTCTACCCTATTGGTCTGGAGATGTCATACATAGTGATTCCATACAATAACTTCAATAGCTCATCGATAAGAGGCTCAATATATACATTCATATATTTAACTTGGTACTTACCTAATTGATCATTCAACATACAATATTGCTATTTAGTTATGTGTCCCAATATATAAAAGGTGTTCTCAGGAAACAATTAAACAAAGAAATTAATGAAATAATATAATTACTTTCAAAAACATACCTGGAATAATCATTGCCAACATTGTGTTCTCTCTCTGTATCATCATCCAAGGAGATAGGTTATTGTTTATGGGGAAAAAAATCCACACTGAGTAAGTAGAATGAAGCTCACCAAATGGATTGAAACCATCAGCTGCCAATGAAAGTCTAACATTATGAGGTTCATCTTTAAAAATTGGCCATTTTTCTTTGATCTTCAATTCAGAACCATCTGCATGCATTCCAAGAACACCATCTTCACTTCTATTCTTTGCATGGTAATCCATAAACCGTGCTATACTTTGGAACCTGAATAGTCGTTAGAAACGTGGACTTATGGGAATATAACGAAGAAATTTGCGAGGCACCTCTTTTGTTACTTGATCAATTCGATATCTACTAATTTCACATTGTGGGCATTTGTTTTATGATGCATACTGTCCATAATATATAAAATGATCATTAGGACATGCATCAATAGCTTGATACTCCCTTCCAATTTATTTCATAATCAAGAATACCTCTCAACATGTGCGTGGTAAATTATTTGATGGCGGTAATAGAAATTCACCCAACAATCTGCAACATTGACAAAAAAATGAAATGTAAACAATATACATCATAAATATTGCATATCCCTAATTTACGAATTAATTAACACTAAAAATAGAGGAAAATAGTCAACTTTACATACCTTAGGAGCTGTGTGAAACAAGTGTTTGATAAACCATTCAAAACCTTCAAGTTCACCAACAATAATATAGCATATAGAATATTGGTTGTTGAGCCTTCATAAATAGGTTCTTGGGACTTTTCGAGTCAAGGAACATCATGAATATCATGGAGGTTATCCTCATCCAATGGAGAAAATGTGTCTTAGAGAAATCTATTTATCTCATCTTCGCCATTTGTATCAATAATGTCATCTTCTTCCATAGGATCATTAAGAACTCGATCTTCAATATCCTAATCTCCATGTTCGTAACCTTGTAAAGTAGTATTTATACTATTATGTGGCAAATAGCTCTTTGGCGGTCGACATTTAGGGGGCATTGTCTTTATATTTACAAACAATGCAATAACATTAGTGTATAATATACAACACATATATTTAAAATGATAAAACATTTTGTGAATACATGATAAGTACTATTACAAGAAGTACATTATGTAATGAATACCATCTTACCAACGGATGATATTCATACCCCCCTTCAGCATGCCCCTTCTCCTTACAATGTTTTTCAGCTGCTGTTCTTAAAATTCTTCTCGTTTGCAAACCTCTGCAATCATTGCAAGAGCAACAACACTTTCCATCACCCTTTGCCTCCAATGTTTCCTTAAACTCAGCATACCTCTTATTATTTTCTTCACAAGTATATTTATTTGACATTCTAATAGCCTATAAGAACAAAAAAAACTCAATCAATATACGAGTAAATTGAATAGAGTATATGTATATTAAAGGAGACAGAAAATTAAAGGATGTGATTAGAGTATTACCTAAGCATGTGTAGAGGATTACGTAAGTAATTCCCTTGGATTACTACATGTTGTTCCAATAAGAATTGGCTTATGGTGGGTAATGGTTATTGATTCTACATAACATGAATTTAGATATTGCCTTAAAAAAGGGGCTAAGGAATTGTGTTAATGATGTTACAAATTAGGAGTTTACATATTACTTCAATTCATGTGTTGTTATGTTAATAGATATGGGGTTTCCTTATAAAGTAATGAATTGCTATCTAAATGTCCAAGCGGGTTAGTATGTTGGCCTGTACGTGTATTTGTGAAAGGACTTGTTACATCATTAATGTCTTGCTCTAGGATAGAACAGATTAATGTCCTCCCAATGATTCCATATACTATGTAATTTTTTTTTTAGAAACTTTGACTTTAGTAGAAATGACTATCAAAGTTTGAAAGGATAGTAACACCTTTGTGGTCTCATTGGTTATCTATGAGGGGTCTAGTTAAATCTAATTAGATAGTGTTGAAATCTACGATGATGGTCCTATTGATTACAATGACAATGATTTCATTATCCACATCATCATCATCATCATTGTCATTGATGATGATGATGATGCCGACGATGTTGGTGTTGTTTTTTATGATAATGATGATGACGACGACGACGATGTTGGTGTTGTTTTTTTTGATGATGATGATTACTGGCAATGATGAAGATGCTTATGATGATGATGATGTTCTTGACGATGATGTGATAATGATGACAATGATTATCATGATGGTGTTGATGGTGTTGATAGCGATGGTGATAATTTTCATCGACGCCGATGTCGTTAGCATCACCATCACTAACATCGTGTTCCAACTTGCTAGGTTGATGTGTGAGTTGTTGCTAGTTAGAGTACACCATATTAGATCAATTGTTAAATGATTGTAGGAAAGGGATGGAAAATAAAATGTGATCGATACATAAGTTATGTATCAGAACATTCCAATTTCAGTACTAACATTGGAAATGATATTAATTCCATGGTTTATGGGTGCTATATTTCTTGTGATTTGTTATCTATGTGACTTATCAACAATTGTAATTTTTTGTACAATGTTCTAAAGTAGGGCATGTGAAACATTCAAATTTATAGGCCCAAGGTCAATTTAAATAATTTTAAAATGGGAAGAGGTATATTCTAGGATTTTCTTGAAGTCATAACAATTTATGAATCCAAAAGAAACATAATCCACAATTTCCTTGAAATAGCTAATTTTAAATCTATCTAGCTTGGAGATATCCTTGCTATTATTTTTCATTCAACTAGATAGAACCAAAGGCTACCAATAAAAGACATAGAAGGAGAAAAAAATCATTTTAACACAAATGACCATTTAAAAAATTACATTTTAACATAAATGAAAATTTAAAAATTTACATTTTAACACAAATGACAATTTAAAAAAATACATTTTGACACAAAAATTATCCCAAACTATATAAACATTTTCTCCATTACATTGAATCCCTAGTTGGAACACAAAGGTAGCAAACGCAAAAACAACTAGTGCATTGTAGTCAAACTAACCTGGAAAATGAAGGAGATCAAAAATTCGATGTGTCAAACCAGTACTGGACTCTTGAAATCACATAATGAATAATCAACAGAAAAAAATGTTGCAACTATAGCAAATAATTTGTGGAAATATGTCTTAAGAACATGTATTTATAGATCAATGAGCGTCGTGGTTCTGATGAAAATGCACAAATATCAAATTTCAAAAATAACAAAAAGTCAATGACCGTTACTATGATAACCGTTGACATCGCACGTGTAACTTTTATTGTTGCTATTGCGACGAACTCATATATGTTTCTATCTAGTGTGGAGGTGTCCTTGCTATTATTTTTCATTCACCTAGATAGAACCAAAGGCTACCAATAAAAAACACAGAAGGAGAAAAAAAGCATTTTAACAAAAACTACCATTTAAAAAATTACATTTTAACAAAAATGGAAATTTAAAAATTTACATTTTAACACAAATGAAAATTATTTAAAAAATTACATTTTGACACAAAAATACAAAACTATATAAACATTTGATCCATTGCATTGAATCCCTAGTTGGAACACAAAGGGCACAAACACAAAAATGACTAGTGCATTGCAGTCAAACTAACCTGGAAAATGAAGGAGATCAAAAATTCGATGTGTCAAACCAGGACCAGACTCTTGAAATCATAGAACGAACAATCAACAGAAAAATTGTTGCAATTATAGCAAATAATTTGTGGAAATATGTCTTTAGAACATGTATTTATAGATCAATGAGCGTTGCAGTTCTTGCGAAAATGCACAATGATCAAATTGCAAAATTCAATGACCAATACTGTGATAACCGTTGACGTCACATGTATAAATTTTAGCGTCACTATAGAGACGAACTCATATATGTCTCTATAGCGACGAACACTCGTCGCTATAGCGACGATTATTAGGGGCCATAACATTTTTTTTTCAAATTTTTTATCTATTTATCCATGAAATTTGGATTTTAAGTTATTCATGGCAATATTTCGTGGAAATTTTGAGCCATATGTAGTGGTGAGGGCGCACTACTTTCAAGAAGAATCAAGCCAAAGAAAAGAGAATCATTTATGATTATGTGCAAGACAATTTGATGCCAGTGATTACTCCATTGAATACCACAAAGGAATGCTTCAACACTTTGAAAAATCCTTATGAGAAGAAGGTGCCCAGTCAAAAGAGAGCATTGAAGAACAAGATTTGTAATCTGAGGATGGAGAAGGACGAAGCTATTTCTTTCTTCTTCACAAAGATCTCTCAAGTAAGAGATCAACTCATGAGTATTGGTGTAACCAATGATGATGTTGATCTCATCTATACAGCCATCGATGGAATTCCATATTCATGGGAGACATTCTTGGTTGCAGTAAATGGTTGAGAAGTGCAACCAAAATTTTAACGATTGTGGCGTGATTTCCTACAAGAAGAAGGGCGAATATAGAGAAAATATACTTCCTCCAAAGAAGAGAATGTTTCTCTTGTAGCACGGATGAAGAGAGGAAAGAAAAAAATTTCTCCTAACAAGTTTCCTCGTCAAAATGAAAATGATTACAACAAGAACTTTGATAAGTATAAATTTAAATGCTTGAAATGCAATAAGAAGGGCCAGTTTGAAAGAGACTTTCGTGCAAATCAAAGAGGAAATTTCAAGGGAATATTTCATGCTTCTACTTCTACAAAATATGAACCCACAAGAAATAATTATTCCCATGATAAAGAGACAAGGAAAGAGTACTATCTTATCTCATCCCTATCTGGATCCATTATCACTAGTGTCGAGACATGGCTGGTGGATAGTGGTGCATCAAGGAACATGACTAGATGTAGGAGAGTTATCTCAGATATGAAGGAAAATAATTTATCCTATCAGGTGGAGCTTGGATATAATACCACCTATTCGATCCAAGGATTTGGATCCAGTTATTTTTAGTTGGATTCAAGAGATGTACTGCATGTTGATGAAATTTTGTTTTTCCCCAGGTTGAAGAAGAACCTCCTATCTATTTCGGTTCTAGAAGATTAAGGATCTAGAGTAATATTTATGGACACCAAAGCGCTCTTGTGGCCTAATAATTTAGTCTTGAATTCTGTAGCTATGATTGGATTTAGAGAGGGAGGCCTCTACAATTTTCTTGGAAATCTCATTCAAGTCATGATCCATGACACATTTAGTCCTTGTGAGCTGTGGCATAAGAGGTTTGGTCATCTCCATTTCAGAGTGTTACTTGGCTTGCAGAATATCGTGAAAGGTATTCCTATGTTTAAATCTTAACATGATGGTGTTTGTAGAGGTTGCGCTCTTGGAAAGAACATCAAGAAGAGTTTTCCAAGCAGTACCAAAATATCCAAAGGGATCCTAGAATTGATACATTCCGATCTATGTGGTCCTATATTAACACCATCCTTGAGTGGTGTGCTTTTCACAGATGAATTCTCTCGCAAGTCTTGGATATATTTTCTAAAGGAAAAAGTGAAACTTTCGACAAGTTTCAAGAGTTTAAAGCATTGATTGAGAATCAGACTGGAAATCACATTCATTCTTTGAGATATGATAATGGAGGAGAGTTAGATTCTCATGATTTTAATTACTTCTGCCGAGATGCAACAATAAGAAGAAAACTAACTGTACCTTACAACCCCTAGCGGAATGGAGTTGCTGAAATAAAGAACGAAACAACATGTGAGGCTAAAAAATATATGATGTGTGATTAGGGCCTGCCCACTTCCTTATGGGAAAAATCCTCCACCACAGCTTTTTATATACAGAACATAAGTCCTCATGCTATCCTGGGAGAAAAGACTCGTGAAGAAGTTTTCACTGGTGAAAAAAAAGATGTTGGACACTTGAAGATTTTCATTTGTCCTCTCTACATTCATGTTCCAAAAGAAAAGAGGACAACGATGGAACCATCCAGAAAGAAAGAAACATTTGTTGGATATAGTGAATCTTCCAAATCTTATAGAATCTATGTTCCAAGACAATGGAACATTAAATTCAGCAGAGATGTAACATTTCATGAAGAGGCTTCCTTCAAGAGATCCAAAGAACTTCAATGTGATTCATATATGGAGGAGCATGAGATTCCCATGATTGAAAGTCCATTTTTTTATTCTCCCCTTTTAAATGTTGAGAGAGAGAAGCCAGGAGAGTCTATAGATCCACTTAATCATGAAGAGCTAGTAGAATTGATATAAAGATCTCTTGATGAACCTCTTGCAAAGAGGATATTTGCATGGTGTTGAGACATTCTATGAGAGGCAGAAAAAAATGGATCACCACCAGGCTCATTCAGAGAGTGAAAGAGACCTGAAAGAATTTCATGATATGTAGCTCAGATGAGTCACATTAGTGATTCAAAACCCACCACCTGTGAGGAAGCTGCTAAGCAACAAGTATGGAAAGATTCGATGGTGGAAGAATACAAAACCATCATGCAAAATGATGTGTGGGAAGTGGTTCCTAAACTAGAAAGGAAGTCTTTAGAGAATTCCAAGGGGATTTATAAAATCAAACATACATTTGATGGAAATATTTAAAAATATAAAGCAAGATTTGTAGCTCGTGGATTATCATAGAAAGAAGGGATATACTATGATGAGACATTCACTCATGTGGCTAGGTACACCACTATTCGAGCCATAATTTCCCTTGCTTTAGTTCTGGGGTGGAAACTTCACCAGATGGATGTGAAGATTTCTTTTCTCAATGTTGAAGTTGATGAAGAAGTATACATACAACAACTTAATGGGTTTGTAGTTCATGGGAAGGAGTCCCATATATGCAAACTTAAGAATTTTTTGTATGGGATTAAGCATTCCTCAAGGGCTTGGTATTCGATGATTGATAACTATCTTCAGAAATTGAGCTTCTCCAAAAGCGAAGTTGACTCCAACCTATGCTTAAATATTGTAAAGAATAAACCATTGATCTTGGTTCTCTATGTTGATGACTTGTTCCTTACTGGAGAGGAAAAACAGATAGCTCGGTGAAAGAGGGATCTCACTTCTGAGTTTGAAATGAAATACCTAGGTCTTATGCACTATTTTCTTGGTCTAGATGTTTGGAAAAAGAAATATGAGATCTTTCTTTCACAAGGAAAGTACACAGTTGATGTATTGCAGAGATTCGGTATGATGGACTATAAGTCCATGTCTACTCTAATGGTGTCTAATATAAAGAATCCACATGAGTCAGATTCCAGATCGGATCCAGTGGATCCTACCATGTATAGACAAATCATTGGTTCCTTGATGTATTTGATACATAGTAGACCATACATCTATGTTATTCATTGAGTATCCTGAGTCAATTCATGTCTGAGCCAAGACATAGACATTGGGTTGTTTCCAAGCATGTGATTAGATACCTTCGAGGTACTATTTCTTATGGACTCAGATATGCTTCTAGTGGATTTTTGATGCTACTTGGTTATGCTAACTCTGATTGGGGTGGTATTATTGTGGACTGAAAGAGTACATACAGATTTTGTTTTAGCTTGAGATCAATTATGGTCTCTTGGTCCAGCAAGAAGCAAGGATATATAGCCCAGAGTACTAAAAAGTAGAGTATATTGTAACTAGTATCGAGAAGCTGTGTGGATTAGGAAGCTGCTTGCTTGGTTTTTCAACAACAAGGTTGAGACTATTGTGATTCACTCTGACAATCAGATCCACATTAAGCTCTTAGAAAACCCTGTTTTTCATGAGAGATCGAAACACATTGAGATGAAGTACCACTACATTAGAGACATAGTCCAGAGAGGTGCCATAAGACTTCACTACATTGCTACTGGAGAGCAGATAGTAGATATGTTGACTAATCCTATGTCCTTGACAAAGTATAGGTACTTCCGAGACAAGCTTGGCATGGCAGAGAATGCCTCCCTCATTGAGAGGGAGTGTTAAAGTTACAACATCATGAGCCATTCTCCAAGTCAATCTTGTGTGTCAAGATTGAGCCTTGTGTGTCGAGGTAGTGCCTTATAGGATCCTGAGTTGGAATCAAGAAACTTGGAGAAGAATCTTGAGTTGGACTCAAGAATGAATAAGCCTCATATGTTGAGGTAAGTTCTTTGTATGTCAAAGTTATGATGTTGTACAATCTTGCTTGTCAAGGCTAAGGTCTTGTGTGTCAAGATAGATCCTCATGTGTTGAGGTAATGCTTTGCATGTCGAAGCATGAATGGTGTGTGATGTAGTACTAACCTTTGTTGAGCTATTAAGTCTCCTCTAGAGGTTGGCCACCTCTAGAGTGAATTACTTTAGCATATGACCACTTGGAACGCTAGTAGAAGAAGATGATCACATCATTGGAAAAATATCCTTAGTATATTTGATATGATAAATAATTAAGTTGGCACATGTGGACCATGCAGATAAGACAAGAGATAAAGATAATATGTGATAAGATAAGAGAGAACTCGATTTGCTAACTTCAGTGATATTAACAAGAAAGACTTCAATTAATTAAAGGATAACTCGAATTGATCACTTCAGTGATGTTATCAAGAAGGAATTTAGTTAAAAGAGTTAACTAAGTGTTAACAAAGAAGATTTAGTTAACTAAGTGTTTTGCATGATGACACTTGTGTTAAACTAAAAGACGACACTTGTGTTAAACTAAAATACAACACTTGAGTTATGACACTTTCATGACGACACTTAAGTTATCCACCTTATAACTAAGTGGGCTAGAATTCAGTTAAAGGGTGAGTTCATCCTAAAGTCAGTACTCAGAGTTAAAGCCATTCCATATGAAGTATGGTGCACTTTTCCATGTAGGATTGGTGTATCCAATGTTGGAGTGAATCCTCTTCAATGCAATTTGTGCACGTGACAAAAATCAGCGAGTTGGTTGAGTGAAGAATATTATTCAGATTTTCTCTTCTTTGTCTATCTATCTTGCTCTGTAATTGCACCATGGGTGCTTGGTATAATTTTCTCATTGTGAAGAAAACATTCTCTGCTATCTATCAATATACTAAGGATGATTTTGTTGGGGTTTTCTCCCTCATGTCATAGAGGGTTTCCCCATGGTAAATTTGTGCATCGAATGTGAATTCTTATGCTTATCAGTGTTCATTGATTTCAAGTACTATTGTAATTATGAATTAAAGATCAAATTTTAATAGCATTGTCATTTTGTGATTATACTAAGATAGTATGTTATTATGTACCCCTTTATTTATGCAATCAAATGTTTTTTGGATAGATATTTATGACTACTTTTTTAATGGAACATATGTAATGTAAGATGATGCATTTTAATGTCCTTTAGACTAGCTTGGGTACTCCATGATATTCTACAAAGACTTAAGGCCTTTTCAACAACCTCATAATATTCATGATATCCAACAATGTTGAATCATGAAGATATAAATGTCACAAAGTGAAATTTGAACCCAAGTGGGGAGGATAATCATTTTCCTCTCAACCACTTGGACTAAACACCCTTAACACCTAATATTTAATAATATATATTTAAAAAATTATATATTATTATTTTAACATATTATACTTATTACAATTTTAACATATTATACTTATTACAATTTTAACATATTATACTTATTTATTTTGTAATGGTGATAAAGTTAACATATGATTAACTTTTTTAATATATAGATTTTTGAGAAGGAATATTTTTTAGTATTACAATAATATATTTTATATAATTATTATTATAACATGATATTAATTATTTTATGAGATAATTATAACATATAATATTATATATTGTATATATAATTAATTTGAAAGGTAAATGTGATTTTCTAAATTATAAATATACGTATTGCAACTAAAAAAGCAAGGTGCATTTTACAATCCTATATTGAATAGATTCTAACATTCTCATGTCTATAATGCCAATGCCATCATATATAGTATTGATAGAGTGGAGATGAGACTCGATTGTTTTTAATATGATGTTTGTTAACACTCTTGAATCCTTTATATATATATCAAATAGAGATGTGAGAATGTTAACCTGGTTTTGATTGAGTAATTTGTTTCTCCAATGTATACTTTTCGATAGGAGCATGGTATGACGTATACCTTTTTATGAAGCTTTGATTTGATAGGATTCTTAAAAGAGTCTAGCATATTTCTTATAGAATTAAAAGGAAAGAAAGAAACCCCTATGCTTCTTCTTCCTAGGATCTTAGCAATTTGTCTATAGTATCCTATATGTAAGGAAGTGTAATTTTAAGATTATCTTGTTTTGAGCCCCAATCTCTATTTTTGCCTCTTCATTCTTTCTTGATTATTTCATCCATTTTCTTTTCTTTGTAGCCATTAATCATATGGATTTTTTAAAATGGTTAATCTTTTGATATAGATGCTTCATATTTGAAACTCTTCTATCTCAAATGGACATATTATTGATAGCACTGATATTTTGTGTAGGATGGTGATGTGACTCAATATATAGGTATAATTTCCTTATCTATATACTTCGTATGCTAAGGGTATGTCTTTCTTCTTAGTGGTAAGCACATCTAGAAGGGGAGGCACATGTTCTCTTCTTTTTCCATGGCCAATTTGATGCTTTCAAATTGGATGTTGAAATGGTTCATAAAATCCTCCAATCTATTTTCTTCATGTAGCCGGTTACAAAATATTTGAGCCACCACTTAGGCCTATGGGAAAAAGAGTCCAAAATATTTATTTCAAAATGCTTTAGAAAGAAGTTATAGTATTAAGTCTAACATGAATGAAATATTAATGACCTTTAGATACACAAATATATAAAAATAAATTAAAATAGCAATAGTTTCTATTATGTTAGACTGTATACTCATGTGTTGGTATTAACGTACTATTTAATTGAGTATATGAAAAGTGGTGAAGAAAATGACTTGCTTCTCTTAAATATTGACTTTGTACATATTAGTCTCCAATAAACGGAAGATAATTCAGATAAAAAAACTGAAAAATCAGTCATAATGCAAAGATGATGCAACACTTTGCATTACATAATAGTGAAAGAGAAATTATAAAACTATATAGATGGAATAAATTAAACTCACATAGCTACAATAAATACCAACATATCCACATTTTTTTTCACATTTAAAAAAACCAACTTTTTATTAAATAAAAGTTGTATCCTTCAATACATAGCTTCAAAATGAGAAATGACGAACTTCTCATAAAAACATTTATAAAACTAGTAAACATGCCAAAGTTTTGCACCAAAAACATATCTAGCTGTTCATCATACCAAAAAACAGTAACATATATGATATTCCTAGGCTAGGAGATCCTTAGCGCCTAAGATTCGAATACCATGAAAACAATAGCTCACATCAGTTCCAAGCAGTGTGAGTCCACAAGTACTCCATTTAAACACTCCTCCACGTGCAGCTTACCATTAGGGAGAGCATCAACAACATAATTGGCTTCTCTATAGATGCAGCTAATAGAAAACGGTTCGAATAGAGTAAGCAATACCTTAATTTTGTCCATCCAAGTCTTCAGCTTGAAAGAGTGGAGAGTCGAAAAACAACCGGTCCAATGAAGGAGCTCCTATGCAAGAAGCAAATTCCAAAAGGCAGCACAGAGCTAAAAGCTCTGCTCTAGTGTTCGTCCCAATGCATGCTTTGAAAAACAAATGAAAAACATGAGTGAGACTAACTTTGAAAACACATCCAGCCCCACAGTATTCCTCATTGCAAGCCCCATCAAAATAACCTAAAAAATAAGTGAAAGAATCCTCAGAAAAACAAAACCGCCTCTTGATTTTGGTGACAAAATAAAAAAAATTCACCTTAAACGTTGTTTAATTATTTGAGCAAATTGGCATCGAACAACAGATTTATTTCCCAATAGAGAAAATTTTGATCAGAACGATTCTCACAATTACCCCACCTTTTACCCCTCTATTACATTACATAGCAATGCATTTCATATATGCCTTTTGTTTTGTTTATTTTATATGTTTGGTTTACAAATGCATTTCGTTAGGCTTCATTTATTTTGAATTATATATATATATATATATATTGTCTTTTGTGATTTGTTTTTTTGTTTGATTTATTTCTCAATAAGGAAAAATTTGACCAAAGGCTACCTTAAATTTGCTCCAGTTGGGAAGTTCTGTATTCTAATTTCTAAGAGATTTTTAAAGATAAACATATGGAGGCCGGTTTTGTCAGCGTGAGTGCATCCATTAAATTATTTGTTAATGGACATCAACACTAAGCCAGCGAGCGAATAGAATATATATATTTATATGATAATGAAAGTCGGCAAGGTCGGTCACTGGGTGGCGCAATCACTTCTCTCGCCATACCCACGATCCGAATTTTCAATTTTCATTCTTCACTCTGCAACTGAATTCCAGTTAAATTATTCAACAATTCTCTTTTGGCTCGTCTTTATCAGCGCAGAGATTCGAGGCGAGTGGTGGGGGGCATTATCATCATTCCATAATTAAATTAATGGAAAGAGATGCCATCCCCACTGTGCTCGGTAGGCTGCAGGCTCTTGGAATTGGTTGGATTGGTTTATAATAGGAAACCAGCCAGATAGCAACTGCAAAATTCAGTGGCAATAGTTTGTTCTTATTTTTATTTCTCTGGGCCTTGTTATGTCTTCAAGTTTGACACGTTTGCGACAAATGTTGCAGAGTTGATCTCAACACTGTTGTTTTTTATTTTTTGTGATCAGGGAATAGAAATTTAAAGACGAACCGAAACAGGCAGGCAACAGTCATGCGCATTCACCAAATAAAAACAATCTCAGACAGACATGACAGTTACGCTGGGAGATGATTTATTCGCCACTCATGAAAATATGATGGGGAGCGTTCCTCAATATTGTAACTTAAAAGATAATCTGTTATAATCTGTTAAAGATAATGGGGAGCGTTCCTCATTATAATTTATTTTTATAATGATTTATTCGCCACTCATGAAAATATAATGGGGAGCGTTCCTCAATATTGTAACCTAAAAGATAATGGGGAGCGTTCCTCAAAAAACCTATTCTATTTATTAAAAAATAAATAAACTGCAATATAAAAAAGGCACTTTTGTTGCGTGCTTACGCTGAACCTTGAAAGTTATATTTACCTGTTACAAAATGTCTATAAATTAAATAGAATTAGTATTTAAGGGAACGCCACTTTATTATTTTGTTCTCATAAAACCCAAAACATTGCGCATGAAATTTGAAAGTTATAGTTTTTTTTTTCCAAGAAAACAAATAAGTTATAATTTTTTTTTTCCTAGAAAAAAAATCATATTCATTGATCATATTGAACATCAAATACATTCATATTCATTGATCATATTGAATATCAAATACATCATATTCACTTTATGAATCTCTGGAAATTTACTTGGCTAGAGCTGAACAACAAAGGAATTTATGCAAACATGGTTATCAGGGGCCGGGTATGTGTATCTTTTGCAGGATGGAAGAAGAGTTCGTTGACCACCTTTTTGGAAGCTGTCGGTTCTTTGGTATGCTCTGGGACAAGTTGCAATTAACGATGGGTTTCTCCTTCCCCTGGTCGGGTCTTCCCTTAGCTCGTTTCTTCCAAAGCCGGGTCGGAGTTAGATGCCATGATCTAGCCCTCTTATGCGTGGCTTTATGGGAACTATGGAAAACACATAATGCCGTTCTCTTCAGGAATGAATAGGCCTCTCTGCTCTTGTTCTGTGTGCGCATTGCAGGTTACTTCAACATGTATCAGCCTATGGTGCAACAGATGTCAAGAAGGATCGTCCCTCATATTGAAAATGACTATAGCTTTCCTCTTGGGTATTTTGATGGTGCGGCTCAAAATGGTCTCTGCAGTGCGGGCAGTATCTTGAAAGTTAATCGGCATCTTCATTATTTATTTCAGTTAAGTGCTGGAAACTACAGTAACACTAGGGCCAAGCTTCTAGCCCTCCAGGGAATGCTATTTTTAGCTCATTTCTTAGGGATCACTAGCCTCACTATCTTCGGAGACTCGCAGGTTATCATCTCTTGGGCCAAGGGTGTTCGTGGGCTATCGTCTCTGGTACTGAATGGGTGGATGAAGCAGGTACTCACTCTTATTGCTGGTTTCACTACGGTTACATTTTCACACACCTACCATAAATTTAATGGGGAGGCGAACAAACTCTCAAAGCTTGCAGTGGGGGTCATGGGAGCTTCTATTCATGTTCATAAGTTTTATGATGGAGTTTTGGATGAATCTTTCTCTCTGGACTTTGATTAATTCTCTGTAAGTTAATGTTTCCATATTATCAGTCATGATGATGATCTTGTTTCGCTTCGAACCTTTGATGGCTTGTTTCCTGTATTTTGAAGTTGGTTGCTAATCTCGTTTCTGGAAGCTTGTATGTTTTGGCAGCCTGCTTTTTTGTAACCCCGATACAACTTTTTCTATTAATAGAAGTTGGTTTTTTCGAATGAAAAAAAGAAAAGATAAATTATATTTGTATTGATTTTAATATAAATTTATTTAATATTTTTTTAAGGTTTAATAAACCAAAAATCCTAATAAATATTAATCATCATAATCATTATTTATAATTTAAATCTATTTAATATTTAAAAATAAAAATAAATTATCAACCATTATTTATAATTTAAATGTATTAAATATTAAAAAATACAAATAAATTAAGATAAAATTGGATTCATAGTATCCCTTTATTTTATTTTATTTAAATTAAATTGAATATTATATATATATATATATGACAAAGGCTATCCACTTATTATAATTTAAATGTATTTAATATTAACAAATAAAAAATTAAGATAAAATTCGATTTATAGTATCGATTTATTTTATTTAAATTGAATTGAATATATTACATGTATATATAGATAATATATATTTAAATTATATCTATAAATTTAATTAAATAAAATTTAATTAAAAAGAAGTTATTAATTTGAAAAAAAACAATATAGATAATTCATTATATTAAGATACTAAAAAATATACAAATAAATTTAGAAAAAAGGAAAAAATTATTAATTTATAGAAATTTAGAAGAGAATTAATCACAAGTAAGAAAAGTATTACTATAAATTATAATTAGATGATGATGATGATGATGATGATGATGATGCCAACATTGAAATTTAAAAGAGAATTAATCACAAGTAAGAAAAGTATTATTATAAATTATAATTATAATTTGATGATGATGATGAGCGTCCACTGAGACCAACTTTATAAATTATAATTATAATTTGATGATGATAATGATGATGAGCGTCCACTGAGACCAACTTTGGTCTATGGGACCTTAAGAAGGTTATTACTTGGTTTGCTTTAAACTTGTGGTCCTATGCTCAAAAAGATTGGTAAGAAGCTTTCCAAGCTCATTACAGTTTTGGAAAGTTAGGAGGTTAGCAAGGTTTGTATTGTAGCAAATACTATGAAACTCATATCTAATGTGGGTGCAAGTAGGGCACTCTAAGAGAAAGTGATTTTCATCCTCAACGCTCATAGAGTCACAAAGATGGAAAACCCTTTTCCACCCATAGAGTATTGGGAATAGACCAATGCCCTGCTTCTCTATGAAGCTCATGGGAGTTAGTTGTAATCTTGGCTATATTAATTTTCTTCTTTGAACTAGTTACTATCCATAGATATTTCCGATCTTCCAAATTAGGGTTAATGACCTCCTTATAATATCTTAGTTTTCTCTTAACCGCTAAATTTTTCTGGCACCACAATTTCTCTTTAAACTTAAAGTTAATAATATTTTTGAAATTATCGATGTTCTGTAAAGTGTCATTTTCATCAATGCCCCAATGGTCTAACCAAGCCATCGTATCTTTACACCAACTCCGCTTGAGGCGTAGTTGGTTTTGACTTGAATTTAAATCAATTTTAAGAAGTCTCTCGTTTCCCATGTTATTTATCTTGTGCTTGTAGATCAGGTACCTAGTCATAACCATTCTCTCGATGGGGGACTTACCACTTCTAGATTTGCTCAATCTTTCTCCAAGATTCTCTAGAAATGTTGCACCCCCATACTTCACAACCATATAAGATAACAAAGATGACAAAATTTTCAAAGATGAACTTTTTTTAATCCCACATGACCAGGTTGGCTCATTTACAATTATTTTCAAGACCAAAATAAGTTTTCCATCCCCCATTAGTTATTTTCTCAATGCAATGGTTCCAATTGAACTTGTGATAAATATCAATTCCAAGATATTTGTTACAAGTCACTTCCTCCAATTTACTAATATATAGAGAAAGAAATATACATCTATTTATAAATATATTAAAGTTTTTATAATTAATCACGAATAAAATATTAATATAAAATAATATTTTATGATATTGATATATAAATAGACGTATTTATATATAAATATAGTATTAAGGTTTTATAAAAATTCTAAAATCTATTATAAAATTCTCTAAATAACCCGAAGCCATTTAAAAAAAAATTAAAAATATTTTTCATATATACAATTAAAAAAAAAGGTTTACATAAATTATAAAACAATACTAAAATACAACAAAATCTTATTATATATTTTTGTACATATACAATTTAGAAAAAAAACCATGATACAAATTTGTTAAATATATTAACACAAAAATTACAAAAGAAATACAAAGCATTTAAAATCTTATTATATATTTTTGTACATATACAATTTAGAAAAAAAAGCATGATACAAATTTGTTAAATATATTAACACAAAAATTACAAAAGAAATACAAAGCATTTAATATATTAAATGAATTTTATAAATCTATATCTATATCTATATATATAAAATTTAACATGCATTTTATTTTAAAAATGTAGTAAGATATCGTATCATTCTAAATATTATAATTTTTAATTTAAAATAAAATATTATTAATCAAAATAAAATAAAAATAATATTAAAAAAATTTAAGTTTAAAAATAGATTATTAAATATATAAATTCAATTAAAAATAATTTTCTCTTTATATATCTATACAAAAATAAAAATAAAAATTAACACTATATATCTATACAAAAATAAAAATACATCAATTCAATTAAAAATAATTTTCCAATTATATTATATCTATGGAATTTGAAATCTTTTACAATTAATTTTAATTAGAAGAATTGACCTTTATACCTCTTTAAAAAATGTTTCTTCAAAAGACAAAAAAAATATAGCCTCTAAGAAAGACATCTCTCTTCTCAAAGTAAAAGCTACTTTCACCTAGCATCTAAGAACTATATAAAAATATGTATATCCAAAACAAAATTACCGTCACAAATTAGAAAGAAAAAGGATAAAACTCAAAGAAATAGTGAGAGACCACTAAATGGCCATCTCTAAACTCTATCAAAATACACGGCCTTTATTTATGTGTTGTCCTCCATCTGAAAGTGTGTGAGACATTGTATTGAGTTCTCTATAATAACGAGCGAAAGAAATGGAGTCAAATCTAGTCTTCATCTATTTAATATTGTCTCCCAAAAACCTGACCTGAGCATGACGTTGTGTATATATGATGTTTCAATGATCCAATTAATTACCAAAATATAATCCTCAAATATCTTATTTTTTATAACATTTTTATCTAAATATTTTATTAAAAATATTGGTTAACGAAGTTTTTTAATCCAACCTAATTCATATTTTGAATTTTTTATAATGATTATATAAGAAAAATACAAAACACCTCCCACACTACTAAAATTCTAAGTCCCATCAAATAATCCTCAACAATATTATTTATTTATTTTGAATTTTTTTATAATGATTATATAAGAAAAATACAAAACACCTCCAACACTATTAAAATTCTAAGTCCCATCAAATAATCCTCAACAATATTATTTATTTATTTCCACCAACTTGATTTATCATCTACATTTTCTAAGACCCTTGTGATAGAAAATTGATAAGTTTTGAGAAAACTACATAACACACAGGACCAAACATGGAATGACTATGAAATTTGATAGTTTCTTTTTCAAAAACCATGTTATTTTACCTTATTCCTTAATCTTTGTAAATATACAAAATATATAAAAAGATGGTTCTTTCTTTCACTATTATTTATCCACAACATACAAATGTTTGGGCTTGGCATGTTCCTCATTTATAACAAATCCCAAGGTAAGGCCATATTCTTCAAAATTTTATATATTTTTAGAACCCTTTAGCTTCCATACATGTTTCCACCACCACCACAATTTAAAAATTAATAATTTCAAATATAGATTTATATCTAAGTTTAGTAGTGAATTCTCCTCTTGTTTTCTTTTATTGACCAAGCTAACTCATCAACTTAATCTTTCAATATAATTTAGCCAAGTTCTTAAGAAAGAATAATATTGTTGTTCCATTAATTTATCTAAATACCTACCAAACCCAATGATTCAATTGAGTGTTAACCTTGTGACCATGTAACTACCTAAATCTAGTATCTAGACAAATGATACTACTGTAATTTAGTTTATAGATATGAGCTACCATTGATTACTTTAATCTAATATAAATATAAAAAAATGAAAAACTTGCCATTGACGATGGATCCACAGTGAACATCTAATCAGTTAAAAGTTTGGTAGTTGAAATAATCATTAAGCAAACAATTCAATAAAACACTTACTTGAAAATAGAAGGGGAACAACACTTGGAGCTTCCCAATTCCTCCCAACCATAGAAGAGGACAACCACACTTACTTTCCCAACCTCACCCCCGAAATAGATCACCACCATATACCAATGAACTTAGCTAATCCAATATGAACGCAACACTCTTCCTAAGAGTCTGTAACATATATATGAATGCAACACTGTTGCCAAGAATTTGTAACAAATTCAAGGATGGAGTTTCAAACACAGAGAGAGTACTAAGTAGTTGGCCCTCAACATAACAACAATTTATATCTATGCACCACACATCGTCCCATGTCTTCTTAGTGCACCATTATATAATTTTTTCCCAGGTCTTGTGCCATCTCAATCAAATCTCAAGCAAATATCTTGATCCCTATAATTGTGGATCTGATCGGCTTGCTGATCTTTTGACTTGGATTTGATTGATACTAATTATCTTGCTTCCTATCTACCTGTTTCTTGTCTCATGATGGTGTCCCCTCTTTCAACTAGTGGCTCCAAGTGTCTCTTTTTATTAATAATAAAATGATATTTCTTGTTCATAATATTCACCCACATAAATGTGATTATTTTGCCTCATAGAGTTTTATAACTCTTTTACAAATTAATGTTTTGAGAGTATTTCTCAAATAAAATACTTTAATAAAAATAACTCAAAATTCTTGGGGGTATTACATTTCTCCCCCCCTTATTTTTAACATCGTCCTCTTGCTCATTCTGGAACATGGAAGGATATGCTACTCGCATACAATCCTCCATTTCCCATATTTCCTCCTCAAGGATGAAGTGCTTCCATTGCACTTTTATTTGAGTAATGGCTCGATTCTACAGCATAAGCTCCTTCCTCTCTAGGATATGCAAAGACTCTGTCTGGAACTCCCTCTTGGATTCTACCTGAATCACTCCCCCAACGATGATATAAGTAGGATCATGTATATATCTTTTCAATAACAAAACATGGAAAACATTATGTACTTTTATAGAATGAGGAAGTGAAAGCTGATAGGATACCGAGGCATTTCATATCAAAAAACATGTAGTTCAATTCCAATAACCTTATCAAAGGAATATTTATGACTCTTGACCTTATAACATTTGAAAACTACTTGGTTAATTGATTTTTAGATCTTGACCACAATGTAACCATTATCAACCTAGCCAATCATATAATATCATGTCAAGTAATCATATTTATTCATCTAAACATTAAGGATTATAATATTTCCAATCCAGCATTATTTAGTAAACCAATAATCCTTTTAGAAATATAATAAGTTTACTTTTCCAAATATTTGATAAAAACTAAACAAGCTTAAATTAACTCCTTTAATATTGACAATAAGTACCAACTTTATAAATCTCATGGGAAAATTATGGGTTATGCAAATTCTCCACATAAGACATAATAACTCCTGATAATTCCTCTTTCCTAAATACACAATTGATATTAAGATTTCATTTATTTTTCCACAATGAGCATTCAAAACAATAATCTATAATCACGGGAGGTTCACTCAAAGAACTTGTTACATAGCACGACCGTTCGCGTGATATTAAAGAATATCCCTAATTTCACTAAATATTGGAAAATGGCTCCTAAAAATGTATTGTTAACCCCCCTCCCAATATACCTTTCCAATAAAGAAAACCCCTAGTTTCACCATATATTGTAGGTATCCATTTTTTTCAAACCATTTTTGTCAACCCGTTGGGATTTCTTCCTAGAAATGATGACGAAATTAATTTTCCTTCAGTAAAGTTTTATATATTGGATGGGAAGCATATTATTTCTGCGCAGAAAAAAATCATTGAAAATGATAAAGATCGACTGGTCCATTTAAGGTATCGTCATCGAAGTGCTTGTCTTCTAAATAAAGATGTTTAAAACATTATCAACAAATTATGCAAATAATAAAATTTATCAAGTAAGGAATTTGTAGACACTGTATTCATTTCTCAAGTTGTAAAAGCAAGGGAGAATGGATATCCTGTGGCAGGCCATCCCGCCCGGGAAAGGGAAATGCTTGCAGTGATTATTCGCAGGTATAGAATTTTTCTTCTTATCAATCAAAGTCTTTAGATTGATGCATGTGTTATGAAAATTAACAAATTAAATATTATCTTTAATTTTATATGTTTGCAGTCTTTCCAAGGTGAATGTATGGATATCTTTTTTGTTCAAACAAAGGATGGCCTTAAAGACAAGTTAACTCTTGTTTTGACATCGGATCAACTATGGAGAAAATGGATTTCTATATTCGAGCTTTACAAAAGAGGTTCCTTTCCATGCTCACCCAAGAGCATCACTCATGTTGATTTTGTTCAAAATAAAATAAAGAATCATGGATCTAATTTTTTTATACCATTGTGTGAACTTGATGAAAAAGAATTGACTGCTGTGGCGGACAATACAATCAACGGATCAGTTTGGCTGAGCATATCAGTTGATAAAAATGTTTGCACAGAGGCTTTATATCAATATTGCAAGCGAATCAAGGACGAGAGGTCAACTGGGCATTCAATATTTGAATATTTCAAAGTTCATGATGTTCATACTTTTCAATCACAGATTATCACTATCGATAATGTAATTGAAATCTATAAAATTGCACCAAATCATCTCCAACAACTGTGCAATATTTTATGCTCTGAAAAGCAAGCAAAATCTCCTGGGAAAAAGAGAAAGAAAGAATCTGAAGAGGATAATGGTACCAAATTACCAAAGGATGCTGAAAAAATATTGAACATAAATATCAATAAAGAGGGGATGGGTATTTCCATTGAATCTGTCAAATATAGTTCCCAGTTTGCTTGTCAATGTTGTTATCCTTCATCTTTGGTCAATACACTAAGATTCGTTGCATTTTTTGGTGCGGCAATCCGCTGTGAATTTGTTATTGTTGATATGTGTAATTGTGATAGTGCTTGGACATAAGAAGATATGTTTGTGTTGTTGTAATACTTAGAATAAAATGAAGCGGCATGTACTTGTATTTTTTTAGCTTATATGGAAAAATATTGTATGATTTCTAAAGCTTTCACGCATTTCAGCAATAAATAAAAAAAAGGTAGCACGGAATCCTACCAAAGGAGTTTATGGAAATTTCTCCAAGGACTTATTTATAGGATTCTCTATTATACAGTGTTGTAGAATTGAAAAGGATGAGGATAATTTGTCTACTTTTCAAACAGATATGGATTGGAAGGATGAGGGCATACAAATGATTGATTTACCTTTTCCCAAGGTTACCAATGATAGTTCGAGAAGCCACATTTTTGCAAAAGAAAGGACACAGGAATTCTGGGATCACATATTTTCCAGACTGGTCTCTTCTCGAGGTACAACTCTTTCATTGTACGCAGTAGGTAGTTCTTCGTTTGTTGATCAAGTTGCCATATAGAATAATTATTTCTATTGTGGAGACAATACAACAAGAGCTGTTTATGAACATTTTCTATCAGGAATTGGGTATAAACCAAGGTATTTGTATTAACATTTTCAGATGTCTTATTTCATTGTATTTTACTTTTCTCGGTCGGTTATGTTCAATAACTTCTTCAAATTCCTATTCTACTATAGCTTCAAATAAAGAGCACACTCAGGTATCGTCCAATAAAATTATAGTATTCGACGACGACATTGAATGTGATGGAGAATCCACAAAGAAATACCAAATTGGTGAATAAGGTGGAAAACATGGACAAGAAGGTAAACATTTATTTTTCAAAGATATTGGTTAAATTAACTAAATTTTGAACGGGGATAGTGACCTTGAATACTTGCAAAAAGTTATATAAAATGTATACCTGCAAATTTCTAGATCAATATGATTGGATTTCTATTCAACATGTGGATCATCCACAACCAGATCTAGGATCGACAATGTCCGTGGATATTAGCCAACAAATCACCTCAGAGATGGGTTCCTTGGATAATAATGAACCAGGCGAGGGATTGGTGTCAAATCACGGTATCTCTAGCAATGTTACTCACCACTCAAATGGTGGCCAGTCATTGACAGGTACAAGACAAAGATTATTTTTCTACTTAAATTGATAAAACAAATTTATTCCAAAATATATAATGACAAGCACTATTTATGTGTATCTCTCCATACAAAAATGTTATTGATATTAGAAATGGAAGGTTTTCTATTTCGCAAGAAAGTCACAGAAAATGACTCCAAAAGAGAAAAAAAGGGAAATAAAAACAAAATTGTCGGAGGAAAAAAATTTAAAAAGGGGGAAGAAAGTACTGTTGGTGAATTTGAATTTAAGCAAAAAGAAACTTCATATGAGTCATGAACATATGCGATACAATTTTTGGGATTATGTACTTCCAAATTCAATGTTGGGATTTGGTCATCTAAATGTGGGGTCAATGAGGGGACGTCATTGTTTACAAAATTTTGAAGGGCAGGTAGTGCAGAAAAACATATGGGGAACAAATTTTATTTGTATGGTTTCGAGAGAGTTGTACCAACGATAAAGAAGGAAATACACAAAAAAATATGGAGAGTGTGTGGGAGGAGTTCCCAATGAAATCTTCACAAAGTAATACACCGACAATGATTGTTTTGGAGGGTGATGATGTGAAAGCACATCAATGTGAAAACTGTATTTTGAGTAAGCCCTTTATTGCACCATCCGCTAGGACAGATAATGAATTGGTACATCAACTCTGGCAGGGTTTTAGTAAAATGCATGAATCAACTGATATCAAAACCTTCAATGCCTTCTTCTAGTTGAGTGACATCCATCAAATGTGACCTATCATTGTGTCTTTCATGAGCGGGAAACACTAGATGTAACCTAGGGAGATTTTAAATCATTTAATGTGTTTTCTGTTTTTTTCAGTGGCATTGCTATTTTCGTCTAAATCTAAAATATTATTAGTTCAATGTGATGCTTTTAATAAATCATTTGAATCTGTGAAATTTTGGGTATTTTTGTATTAATCTTTAGAAATCAAAATATTCATTTATAGTTGCATGTTTGTGATCATTAACTTCATGAACGAAGTGTTGTTGTTGTGGTTATATATATAGTCACGGTTTTTGTATGCAATCCGGGTATCACCGCAAAAGAAACTATTGGTCCTGGGAGTGGAGGGATTTCTCTTTGGAGTTCAGATGTTATCCAACATTGAATATTTTTCCAAACAACCTCATTTTGTCCATAATTGCTATCGTTATTATGCACAGATGTTTAGCCCCGATATTATCAGTGTTGTTAGAGAACATTTTTACGTTGCTCTGTGGTTTTCCTCACTTGACAACATGGAAATTAAAAAATTCCTTGGTATATTTCAATGGTTGAAGAATGAAGACTTTGTATTTATTTGTGGTCGAGAGCAATGTAAACATAGTACTATTTATAATTACTCAATATCTGCATATTATAATGTTGGTGAAGTACTGCACACATACAAAAAGTCCTTCAAGAATGTACTTATGCAATATGGATATATATATATATATATATACGTTGTTTATAGATGAAGGGCAATATCATTTAGCAGATAATAGCAAGGAAAAATGCTTGAAAATGCCAACTAGTTGGACATTTGATGGTTCACAAGAGAGATAAATAATTACAAAAACAATGTTGTGTTCTCTGTTGAATATCTCGGGCCTTGTTAAAAAATGGGGCGTTGGTTAAATACATTCAACTTCAAATGACCATCATATTATACATACAACAATTCATTTAGCGATTTGTATATTTTGAAAACTTCTACATTTAATTGATGTATTTTTTTTTTCTATATTTATCTTGGATAATTCTCATATTATTTATGGACATCTTATCATGTATCTGGTGATGTGTTTCAAAAATTGCATAACATGCAAGCAATATACTTAGAAACATTGAAACAAATTTTTTATTGATTGAGTCGTGTGTGTTTTTTTTTGTTTGCAGATAATAGAAGATTTGTTACTAGTAAACCATTGATTATTTTTCATTTCAATGGATTTTTGTTACACACGGTTCATAAAAAAAAAAATTCAGATTTCCACGAACGTCGGATATCAAATCAACAACAAAGTATTATTTTATACTTCCGGGATTTAGGGAATTTTTTGAAAAATGCTTTAGTATAAATTTGAAGTTGGGGAATGGACATCTGCACAACAAAAAACATTGACGAGTTTTTGCCAACATTATTACAAAGAACATGATTGCAAAGGGAACAATTTTGAGTAATTTTAACACAAAAATATTGTTCTTGCATAGCCAGAGAGGGTTATCAGGGTGATGGAAATCCTTATGTATTTCTCAAGCCTTTAGACAAAATTTGGTACATTTTGATCCATGGTTGGGATGCTACAGATATAGTGATTGTAGATGACTAGAAAGAAAAACATGTTTGTAACGAGGAATGAAATTGTATTATAACAAAAACGTATACTTGCCAAGATGTCAATGACACATTTTTGTTAGATCAATTATGGCCTTGCTTGCTGGACCTGAATGGCGTGAGTGATGTGCGGGAAATTGTGAATAAAATGAAAGTGTTTTGTTAAATAATACACTTGAATGTTTGTTTGTACTAGCATGTTCAATTTCACTCTGATTATAATACTTGTAAAGTGTCAAGTTTGGTTTTTGAAAGTGCAAAATAAGAGCTTGAAAGTGCCAAAATCGCTTTTCAAATTTGCAAATTTAAGTGTTGGAAGTGTCAAAAGTAGCCTTCCAAAAGGGAAAAATCAGGTTCTAAAAGTGTCATTATCATATTTATCATATCGCAAAAGTGGAAAAACCAATTTCGAAAGTGGCGATATCAAAAGCAAAAGCATGCTTTTGGAACCTAGATTTGACAGTTTTGGAACCAGATTTGGCACTTCAGAAACCTTGATTTGGGGTTTAGAAAGGATGTTTTCGACCCGTCTTCAAAGTGACTTGGACTAGAACATGTCCAAGTTTATTGAAATAGGCGTTCCACTCGAGGCTCAACGTTGTCATAAAGATGACATGTCTTCACTAAAACACTGAGAGATTGATGAAAATATCATTTTGCAAAATATAAATAATATGAAAAATATATTGCTTCGAATTTTAAAGAGAATTAGAATATCGTGCATACACCCATATTAAATCTCAACTTCAACTTTTTTATTATAATACAAACTTACCTAAACTTTTTAAACCATAACCATCTTCATCATCATTATGTAACATATAAAACAAAATTTAAAATATAATAATTTTTTCCATCACAAATTATTTATATAATATTATATAATTTATAAAACCAAAATAAATTTTAAAAAATTACCATAAATTTAAAAAAGAAAATCATTACCAAAAATTAAAATTAAAATACAGCTCAAAAGAATTACACATATAAATTGTAACCAACACATTTTTCTTTATAAGTTCATTACCAATTCATGATCGTTGTGCAAAATACAACTAGTACATATATAGTCAACTCGTTGAAAAAAGGTGAAACCAAGTATCAACTCACCTTTTAAAAAGGCAAAAATGATACCAATTGTCACCTTGTTCATCTTAGATTTTACTAAAATTTTAATTAAATGATTGTGCCAAGAGACAAAGTCGACAAGTGGGTCTCAATATCCCACCCCAAATATAATTTCCACAGCAATATCTAAAAGGTTTAAGTCCTCGTTTAGATTCTACTTTTAATAAAAAATTAATTAATTAATTTTTCGTGAGAATATCAGTTTGCTTAGTAATATGCTTAAGTTTAGCATCACATTTTCAAAAAATAGTGAAGTATCCAAAATTATGTTAAATAATTTTTTAAAAAGTTATATTTATTATTTTTAATAATAAGTTTAATTTATTAATAATAAATATTATTTTTTAATTATTAAATAATAAAGCTAAAGAAATATAATTAACATATATCCATTTAGAAAGTAATCAACTGTTTTGAAATGTATTTTTTTGTAAATTTCACTTTAAAGAGTTTTGTATCTCATTATATTTAATTTATTTTGGACATCATAAATTTAAAGTTAAGATCGATTTATATTTATATGGATAAATTTAGAATTAAATCATATTTTTTCTAATTTAATATAAATTAATTATTCCTTGAGATATATAGTTGTAAATGCATTTAATTACTTTCTTATTTGACTTACAATTTTATTGGCTTTAAAAAAAAAAATAACAATGAATTCAAACATTATTATTCTTATCCACAGGGTGTAGCTTAATCGATGATTCGCTTGATATGAAGGACATGTTGTAAATGGAGGTCACGAGTTCAAATGACCATGACTTACCTGTTCCCCATGCTTGCGGGCCGTATGTCTTCACATATTGTTATTCATATACATCTTATTAAGCTTAATACGAGATTTGTTATGATTAAATGTAAAACGATGTTAGAATTCAAAGAAGCATGAAAATATCTTAATCGAGATATCCTTAAACCATGTTTGCACTTGCAAAAGTGAGGCCTCCATGGTGCTTCTTTGATGGAGCTGGTCAAGGTAACCCACCGGTTGGTGGCATTGGTGTGACTCCCTTCTTGTTATCAAATGGCTTAAAAATGAATGGAGACCAAGGAATATCTTTTTTATGACCATCTTTGAGATTAACGATCGCATATGAATCATTTCCACTATTTATCCCTCCAGCATGTGCAAAGGGAAAGGAACATGGTGGTAGATTGCCTATCCAAGATTAGACTTTAATATGGGATTGGCACATGGAAACAATGGGAATGCAACAATGACACATTAAATGGGGATGATCCTGGACCATTTCCCTTTTGAACATGGCCACAATCTACAAACACTAATGCATATTTTTTTATGATTGTTGCCTACTAAAATGAAGGATCAAAAGGAATATCAAATATTTCTAAGAAGATTGTAATGGAAATATACTAAGAGTTTAGGTTGGGAGAGACCAGAAGAAAACTTTATTTTTGAAGAAGCCAACATGGGCTATGTAGAATGTGTTTTCTTAATACAAAGAAAGTGCAAATTTTTTTTTTGGAAAACAATATATATATTCTTCCTTTTCTCTAAACAATTTCATATATAAAGGTCCATCATCCGTGATAATGAAAAAGTCTAATAATATTAGTGAAAACTTGTTTGCATATAAAATAAAAGTGAATATATATATATATATGTATATATATTGTAATTAATAATTATAAAATTTAAATGTAGAAGCATTACTAAATTTTTATAATTTAGAGTGTTTAAATGTTAAATTATTTGGATTTTTTTGGATTATCATTATTTAAATAACTGATATCATTTTTTATTAAATTGTAATTTTTTTTATTTACTGAAATTATATTTTTAAATAGATAAATAACATATTTAAATACATTTATTACATTTAAATTATATAATCTCAAAAAAATTATGATAAGAAAAGACGAAATATATTAAGATTTAAAATATATAAATTATGTAAATGATTGATCATAAAACCCTTCTTAAAAATGTCGTTCAGCTATATTACTCTTTCCTCATATGCCCAAGGCGACTAAAATGTAAAATCATTTTACCTTTTTATGTGAAGTTTTTCAAAAGTAACGAGATTGAATACATTAGTTGTTAAAGAAAATGATTTACACAACCTTTATAACGAAATAATGATGAAGCACATAACGATCAATAATGAGAAATTATGAAAGCAATCTACGTAAAATAAAGACCCTAAATACAATTATTCACATGCTTTTAAAAGGTGGGAACATGGTTTAATGATTTGATTTATAATGATTTTACCATTTTGTCGTCAAAGTGCAAACTTGCTTTTCAAAGAAATGGAAAAAAATTGTTCGGAAACTTGTTTGTAAATTGATGGGAAGTTTTGTTTTTAGTTGTTATTAATTATTGAAAGATATTTATAGAGCCAAAGCTAATTTTAAAAAAGTAAAGGAAAAAATATTTAAAATGTTTTTGGTTGATTAAAAACTCATAAAAAATGTGTATCAACATTAAACTAACAAACAAATAAACGCTGTTCAGGTCATCATGATTATATAAGCAATTTATTTATTTAGATGATAATGAAGAACGGCCAGGACGGTGAATGGGTGGCCCATTCGATCATGATTCTCAATCATAATTCTTCCCTCCAGCTAAAATCAATATTTTATTTGCCTTGTAATCTAAAACTTCAATATATTTTGTTTTTTTTCTAATTTTTATTAGCGCAAAATTAACAGGCGAGTAGTGGAGCGACATTTTTTTTTTCAACTGAAAAAAATTCCTTACTATTCATTATTGTGAATCAAAAAAATTTACAGTACAACTTATCCCGAAAATATAGTATTCAAAAACATAACTTCAAGTTCTTAATAATGACCTAAAACCTGTAACAAACTAATTGGGGCTACATTATCATCATTAATCTACAATTAAAAAATATGTTGAGAGATAGCATTCGTACATATTGTGTCATCTTCCAAGGACGGTGCGTCCAGATACTTCGATGACAGTGACGTGTGGTGGCAGTGGGCTGCTTTATGGCTTTAGTTTACGCGGGCTCTAGCCTTCTAGGAGTTAGTCAGACTGGGATATAAGAGGAAGCTAGCCAGAATTTTCACGATAATCAATAGCGACTGCCAAATTCAGTGGGCATTCTTTTGTTTTATTTCAAATTTTAGTCAGCATTTTTAAAGATCAAAACTAATGATTCAATGGGCCTAATTTTACATATGTTAGTTGCAAAGGGATATGAAGTTGTTATGATTATGCGGCAAATGTTTTTATTTATTTATTTTTAAAACTAATGATTCCTAATGATTCAGTGGGCCTAATTTTACATATGTTAGTTGCAAAGGGATATGAAGTTGTTATGATTATGTGGCAAATGTTTTTATTTTTTATTTTTTACCATGGGTAACAGTAGATGATATGTTAGTTGCAAAGGGATATGAAGTTATGATTATGCGGCAAATGTTTTTATTTATTTATTTTTTTACCATGGGCAATAGTAGATGGGCAATAGTAGATGAGTAGATTACTTACCTACATTCAAATCTTGCTGCTGCCACTTTAACTCTAATGACTATGGGGTCATTGTCTTTAATCTTTATTTAGAATACTCACAATATCAACTTTACCGGTTTTCTTCTACTTAACACCACACTATTATTATTATTATTAGTCCTTGCCAAGGCAGGGATATACTTTTCTTTACAAAGTCAAAGTCTATTGACTTATATTGATTCTTAATTTTTTTTGTTTTTCATTATAAAGTTTTGTATTTGTTTAAAAAAAATAGCAATCAAACTAAATTTCTAAAAAATTGAAAATATATTTTTTATATTTGAAAAAATAAAATCAAGTTTTTTTAGTAGTAAAGTACACCTTGGATTTGACATAAATCTCTGGTGGAGGTTTTTTATTTTTAAATATAAAAATATTAAAGAAAAGAAAAATTTTAAAATTTGACACATCAGCAATAAAACAAAGTGCATATGAATAGGACATGAGAGATGCATTAATGGTGGAATACTCTGACCGTTTTCTGGTTGCGAATCCGTCGACGGATTCTCGCGTTTTACAAACATTTCACATAAATTGATCCCCATTCTGTCATCGCGGTATTCTTCTGCAATCGCAGGCCACGCCAGAGATTTGAAGCTCAAGCAATTTAATCTCCCATATGAATATTTGTTCACAGGATTGAATTTGGGATTCAATTGTTGTGTCAGATTTCTGGAATTGCAATTGCTATTTTCCCACGTTCTAATCTCTAAGACTGCTAATTTTCCCAAGCGGCTCCATCGCGCCATTGTGTGGTGTTATGTAAATTAGGTTCGACTCCCAGACCTCCGAGGAGAGATTCAATCCATGGACCACTGAGAAGGGAATTTTGCAGATGAGACGAACGTGCATTCAGATCTCATTAGGAAATGAATGAATGCAGTTGTTCTTAGATTTCACATGTTTCCAGTTTGGAACTATCAATGCGTACTATTAGTCCAACCAGAAATCTCTGCTCACATGAGGCACGCCTTATCTGATGTTCTCCTTCTTCCATGATCGACAATACTGGAGCTCTCATGCAGCCGTGACCTTATTTTCCCAGAAACCCTTTCAGGTAGTCTATTTTTCATATGCAACGATAATAATACATTTCCAGCACCCTGTGAGAATCGACAAGCTCTAGAGAAGACTGTATAGCTGTAAATGGATGGGCATGGATATAGATTCTATTATTAGTTATACTGTAAATGGAATATTGGGGGTAGGAATAAGAAAAAATATGATACTGAACTGCATTATCGATTGGTGTGAAACAACTAGATAATTGAACACTTGGCAGGTAAGGAGAACCAAAGATGCAACTATGGTGGACGACCAAAAGCGTAGCAACTAGCGATCTACCAATGAACACCATGCCAAATATTTGGCTTTTTTCTCAACTTCCGCATCTCCTCCTACAACGTTCAAGTAATACCTATAAATAGAACATTGTATGAGTTGTTAAAGACTGTTAAAGACTATATACTATGCAAGAATTACCAGTTTAAAAGTTTAAATGTATGAGCTCCGACAGACCTTAATTACTAGAAAGACATGGAATTTTGATGTTCCACAAGATTCTTGATATGATATCTATTCATTGCCAAGCTCTGGTGCATGGATTTGGAATCTTGGGTTCTCGAGCCACTGAAGTATTTCTAAGCGAATTTTTTGAAATATTTCATCGATAATTATGTAGGTAGATCTCATTTTGGATTACATATCACATTCTACACACACTTTTCTCATTGTGGATTACATATCACATTCTATACACACTTTTCTCATTGTGGATTACATATCACATTCTATACACATATTTCCTTCCCTTCCAATAGGTTGTCTCAATATGTGACCTTCATGACTTTCTTTCTGCTGCATCTATAAATAAGTCTAGCTGTTACTATTCTCCTTGTGTCTCTCTTCGTATCCCAAGTATGATAACTACATATCATCTTGGCCTGTTATAAACTAATATTTCAAGCTTAGATGAAAACAATATCATAACTAGAAGTGATTCCAGATATTATTAACTTCATCAATTCAATTCTACAATGGTTGAATTTGTTCTGTTTAAAAGTTTTGGAATGTGAATTACCAGAGAAAGGTCGCTGTAGTAGGTGAGGAGCATCAATAATCCAGAACTTTAAGTATAATCAATTCCATTGCAATAACTTCTTATCGCTTAAATACGTTATTTGTGACTATAAATGTTTCATGCCTGATATTGGAAACGACATGCTCGAATTCATAGATGTTTCATTTTCTAAGAAGTTTGACGCAATTACAAATTCAAAAAGAATTTTAATACTGTAATGATCTAAATGCATTTTAATATTGCAAATAGAACTTGAAAGAAATAATATTTTGAAATTTATACCAATTCGTAGGTTGATTCTCTTCAATTTTGATTGCAAGTGTCATGCAGGCGATACCCAGGACCTGTATATGAGTATCATTTGTAGAAGTCCCTTTATACAAGAATTTGCCTAGTAAATTCCGTGCTTAAGAAGAGTGTTTCCAACTAAAGCTGATACGAGGTTGTGTACTGCGCCAAAACAAAAGTTACAAATTAATTATTGAAAGATCCACGGAATTTTTCAAAATTCCAATTCAATTTAAAGCGTGCAAAATTCTTGCCTCCATAATCCAATTAACCATCAGAAGACGTTGTTTTCCTATGGCATCGGTCAACTGAGTATCAACAGTCCAACAAATGACTTTGCAACAGATATTTTTTACACTCTATTGCTTTACATTTTTGAAATGTATCCTCCTCTTCATCCTCAGTGCACGTATAGTCCCGCAGATCAGTAGAATAAACAAAATCATTATGAATTGAAATTTCAAACCTATAAAGAGTCTTGGATTTTCACATATTGTTTCATTGCATACTCATTACAAATCTCTTTTAAAAATAATAATAATTTAATCTTCCCCAAAGATGAATATGAGACTAGCAAGAGATCAATGAACAACTTGATTTGCTAGTTATTTTAATTTACTCTAACAAAAAAAAGAAATTGTCTCTACAGTAAATGAAAATAAAGCCTAATGATCAATGATTTAAGCTTTACGAGTTCCTGATTCTCATTTTTTAGTGTCGACAAGAGAATTTATTAACATAAACATAAATTTCCTGAACTAACATTACCTACAAATAGTCTGAAAATGCTTCATTACCACGACGAGATTCTATAAATTCTCGGCATGCCATATTAGTTATACTAAACGGAAGCTTCGACAGGCCATTGGAACCATTGGCAGAAGCATAATCACTCCATGACCTAAATTTCTCTTCAAATTCAGCAATTAATGGATAACAGGGACTGACAAGGACTGAGGCCTGCATAGCGCCAGGACAAAGTCTGGCTTCCAGGTTTTCTGTTGGTTTGGAGACTCGGAAGCCGAAATTCGCTATTCTGAATAGACGAGTAAGGAATTATGTTTTCCACCTTCACGTCCGGCGGTACTGTTCCTGCACGAACATGAGAGTTGTGTAGACCTCCCACTAGCGTGACACTTACTCCAACCCTGTGACACATTCACACTTCTCTTCCACGTGCTCTAGCATTCTCGCTTATGGTTTTGCTTCTGCGTAGCTGCCACGTGGAGCTTGTCCCACTCCCTTTGGAAGGGACTAAGTTGCCATGTAGCTTTTTCCCTTGTTAAATTAACAATTGTTTTTAAAAGTATAAAAATATTTCTGCATCAGTTCTATATAGGGAACATCTATAAGAATTCTTGTGCATACTTGATTCTGAAATTTATAGGTGGATCAAGATACACTCACCTTGTATATCTTAGAAGAATGTTCCAACTTGGGTAAATGGATCGATAATAGTGGTTAGGTATGAAAATTTCAAAGCCAAGGTAATGAAATGTGAAATTTGGTATGGCTAACATAAGTGTTGTAAGAAATAATTAATATGCATAAACTATTAGTTATTTTTTATATCTTTTTTTTAAATTTATAATTGTTTATTTCGATTTTGAAATGATTGATTTTTTTTTCCAAAGAAAAAATCATATTCTTCATTCATAAAGAGCTTAGAATACATTCCACATGTGCCTATGCACGATTTTAAAGTAAAAAGTAAGCGAAATAGAGTCTCACTCCAGTGTTGTTAAAAATAGTTACAAAATTTCAAAATTTCCAAAAATAAATATCAAAATAACTGTCCTTTTCCAAAAGTTTTCCAAAATTACGGATCTTTCATAACCCTGTCCAGAAGTCTAGTATTATCCAACTGATGTCCTGGATGCCATTGCTTTGTGTAATTATCTTTCACTTTCCCTCTTCCAAGAGAAGTCCTTTTTTTGAAAGTTCGTCAGCTTGCACATTTTGTTCTCTATAGACATGCTTAAATTCCAAATTGTTGAAAGAAGATACGAGAGTTTCCAGATTGCTCCCTAGATTCTATAGAAAATGATTTTTAAAGCTGTTCTCCTTGTTCATTTGTTTTATCCACAAATCTGAGTCCCCATAAATTTTTATGGATTCCACCATTTTTTCTTTAGCGAGCTGTAAGAGTAATCTCAATGCTAGACTTTCTGCTATGTTATTAGTTCCTTCACCCCGATTAGCAAGGAATAGAATAGTGACTGACTTTGAAAGTCCCAGGTAGCCTCTGAGCCCACACTTACTGTTTTCACATGCTCCATCAAAGTACCCCACTGTTTCCCCCTCTCCAATATTGATCTCTAGGGGAATTCTTTCCTTTCTCTTGCTTTCCTTACCCATAACGAATTTATAGGTTGAAATAATTTGGGTTATTACAAAGAAACATGGATGATGTATTTCTTCAAATATAGATAAGTTCCATGCTGTCCAAACAAATCAAGCCACCAAGAAGGGTAAACATCTCAAAATTTTAAGATTAGGCTCTACATACCAGGATTTTAGAAAGTCGTTGTATGAGTTACCTACCCCCATAAACCTTTGCTGTAAATTTAAACTCAGACTTGTCCATATCTGTTGTACAAAGGGGAATAATAAAAACAGATCTTCGACATTTTCCTCACCACTCTTGGACAGGTACACCTTCCAGGACAATGATGATTCCTTTTATTCAGCATATCTCATGTTAAAACCTTTCCTTTCAAAATAAGCCAAACAAGAATTTTGTTTTTATGTGTCTCGTGGCTTTTCCACAACTTATGCCACCACCAGGGTTTATCGAGTGAACGATTCCTCCAGAGTGACTCATATGCTTCCTTAACCGTGAAGAATCCACCTTCTTCACCACCCTGCCATTGAAAGGAGTCTGGTAAGTTATTCAATTTAATAAAACCTTTACCCAACTCCGCAATCCAAGAATTCTAGCAACCTGACCAAATAATGGGAATCTGTAATTCTTTTGTCGATTTCCACTTCTAAAGAGGGTTGTTTCTTGTGACAGCAGCATTTGCTATTACTATAATACCCTTCTCTTCTAGGAAACTAGAGAAATCCTGTGGAAACGAAGGCGTCCTTTTAACACCCCTCAGATTCTCGCTACCAATAAGTGCCTTACTACCATCTGCCACAGCCCAAACCGACCGATTTCTAATAACTGGGAACACTGACACAATCGCCTTCCAAAACAAATAACCACCACAGTTGTTTTTACTTGGATTCCTTATCCAGTCAGTTAATGAAGAATTCCCCAAATATTTAAAACGAAGGATGGATTTCCATTTCCCTTCCTTCATAATAAACTGCCAAACCGACTTTGCTTCCAGATCCACCCCAAAAGTATGGAGGTATTTAATAGCCCACCCACTTTCCTCCTTAGGTTTTGAAATTGAATCCCAAGAAGTCCAGTTTATGCCTCTATCTACATTTCCAAGCCATACAAATATGAAGAAAATATTTATGAGTGAGTTCAGGACCCCTAGAGGGACTTTAGCGATGATCATCCAGTAGACTGGAATGGCACTTAAGATGCTCTTAATTAGAATTGTTTTCCCACCCCTAGAAAGGAAACGGTTGCACCAGAAATGTATGCACCTTTCCACCATAGCTAGAAGCCAATTCCAATCCCCATTTCAGTAGCTGTTGAGTTTCAATGAAAACCTAGGTAGTTGAAGCCTTCTGACAGAGGATAGTAATCCATAGGCATATTCTCCAGGAAATTGTTCAGTTGTATGTGATCAATTTCATTTGTATAACATGATGATTTCCCAAATTTTATTAACATCTCAGTTGCTGAGATGAACAACCAAAACAGGTCCTTTACCACTCTAGATTCTTCTACAAAGTATCCAAGGAAGAACAAAGCATCATCCACAAAGAAAATGTGAGAGTCCCTGTTTTCTCCAAAGCTGATCCCAAAGATTTGTTTGTTGTCCAAATCTTCCTTTAAAAGATGACTCAAACCATCCATAACAAGCAGGAAAAGGTAAGGGGAAAGAGGGCACCCCTGGCGCAACCCTCTAGTAGGAGTAAAAAAAATGGAGGTGGCCCCGTTAATTAAGACAACATAGTTGACCGTAGTCATGCATGACCAAACTCAATTAACAAAAGGTAGTGCAAAACCGGTTCAGATCAGAAACAGTCTTATATATAGCCAGTAGGTGCGGTCATAAGCCTTAGAAAAATCCACTTTCAAAACCTTAGCAAAAATTTTCGTAGTCTTTAAAGAGTGAAGGAATTCCTGATCACAACCGATGGCTTCATGGATACTGTGATCGGGAAATAAGCCGAATTGTTCCGGGGTAATATGCCGAGCCAGAATAGGCTTCAATATTTCTGCTAAGATATTAGAAATCACCTTGTAAAGTGCATTACACAAAGAAATGGGTCGAAGGTCCCCAAAAGACTTTGGAACATCCGTCTTCAGAATTAAAACTATAAAGGTGGAGTTAATGCTGGGAAGCATCTTACTGGAAACTTTGTTTTTTTCAATAACCCTCAAAAGGTCTTCACCCAACAAATCGAAGAAGGCAATGAAAAATTCTGAAGTCCAGCCGTCCGGCTCCGGACTCCTCTCTTTCTTAGACTTATTTAATGAAGCCTGCGGTTCTTCCATGGAGACCTGGGAAATAAGAGCTTCATTATCCTCCTCTGAAATCCAACGATCAAACTTTGACGTTGTCGTTATAATATCCCATAAGTTGTTTTCAGCTGGAGCACTAAAAATCTCATCAAAGAACACAACCTCTCCTTTAGCTAGCTTGCTAAAACCACTAATTTTTTCCCCGCTTCCATCTTGTAACTCCCATATCGTATTGACTCTTTTCCTGTGGCTTACCATCTTATGAAAAATCCAGTGTTTTCATCCCCTAAGGACAACCATACAACTTTGCTCTTCATTTAAATCTCTGCCTCTTTTTCCTTCAAGATCAAATTTATGTTTTCCTCCAGCATAACCAAATCCTTTAACAAATCATCTCCCAAAAACCCTACTTGACCCTCATAAATAATATTTATATGGGATTCCACCTCCTTAAGTCTAGCATCCTTTGAGTTCCTCAAATTTATCGACCACAAAACTGTACTCTTTCAGAAACTTCAGGTTATTTACAAACTGGACATCACAGGGATCAGAAGAGGTAGGGTCAAAGGGATTCCATTTTTCCTGAATCAATGAGAGAAAGTCTTCACTTTTAAGCCAAAAGAAGTAAATTTAAAAGGAGACCCAAGCTTAGCCTCCCCTTTTTCCATACATCACATTATCGACAGATGGTTCGAGCCTCGAGTCCTCTAGTGAGCCTCCAGGATCATTCCCTTTCCACTCGACGAAGCATATCACCTGCAAATAGGAAACGATCCAACCTCTTAGATATCGCAGTAGACCCAAATCTTTTGTTAAACCAGGTAGGTTTCAACTCTGTAGGTTCTAGGTCTACAATGTCCCTGGACTCCAAATGATTCAGAAAAAAATATTGTGAGGGATCCGTGCAAGCCCCTAATCCCCAAACCTCATCCCTGTGAAGAGTAACATTCAGGTCCCCAACAATTATAAAAGGCATATCCAAAAGGAATGACTTCCTCAAGAAGTCATTCCAAAAAATAGTTTTCCTGTTGTAGGGTCCGTAAACATTAAGTAAGTTGAAAACCAGCCCTAGAAACTTATAAAGAACGTAGTTCCTAAACCAGAGCTGAAAGAAAAACTATTATGCAAACATACAATGTCCTTCCATTCCATAATCAAACCACCTGATAAACTTGAGCTGTCTACCCACACAAAGTCCTAGTACTTCAAGAACTGTTTCAGCCTTCCTACCAACCCTAAACCACTACACATCATTTCCTGAAGTATAATTATATCGAGACCATTCAATTCCAAAACCATCCCTAACACCAGTTGTTTACGGTTGCTGGATAACCCTCTACAGTTAAAAGAAAGTATCTTCATGGGGTAACCTTCAACGAATGAATATCTCTAAGTGACTTAGTAAGAGGGGAAACAGAAAAACAGAGGCTCATATTCTCCCTGAGAACCTTCCTATGAACAACATCAAGCACCAAAGAGTCAATCCTTGTCAATAATCTAGGTTTTCCTTGTCCCATCCTTCCCTTCGACCTTAGGGCATAAGGGTTGGTAAAATACACAGAAAACCTAGGACTCGCAGGATCATCGGAGGATGAATTATTAACCAAAGTATGTTTCTAATAAAATACTTGCACTTAGAGATTTCCCAGGACTTACTAGACCAAACCCGGTGAGTGGACTACTAAAAAACTACTTCTTAGGGTTCTTTAAATGTTTTAAAGAAGACAAGGGTTTCATAAAATGTAACTTACCAGGTATCCGCAGATTTTCAGATGTTACCTCCTTCGTCAAAATATCCTATAACCTATCCAACTCATCGACGCTGTTGATTTCTGTAGGATCCCCGGGTGAGCTCAAAATGTTTGTAAGGTTCATATTATCCTGAACAACCCCCTTCTCCCCACCCAAAGTATTTATTTCCTTGATGGGTTCTATTATCACTAAAGTTAACTCTCGACTGCAAGAGAGCCAAGCTTAGAGAAATCTTAACAGTAGGTGAAGAGATAGCTATGATAGTTGTAAACAAGGCATAAATAGGACAGATATTGAACAACAGGGGATGTATCAGTACCATAGATATTAATAGGACAGAGCTATGAGCATGACTTTGTGAATGTAGTGATTCAAGTTCTGTTTTCAAAACATAAAAAATAGTTGCATATTGATCAAAAGAATCATGGTATGGAATATTAAGACCACACATAGACCTATTGATGATAACATGTACTTTATTTATTAAAACATAAACGACTCACAGATCACAATCATTTCAAAACAACAATATCATATTAAGAAAAAATAGTGTATATGCATGCACGCCCTTGCCTCAGCCCTTTCGGTTGGAACTCTCCCTACTCCCTGCTAAAAGCTAATATATATATATATATATATTGTCAAGGTTCCCCCTCTTGATTGTTACAAAATTTTGGAACAATTCTAAAAATAGAAGAAATCTATAATTTTTGCAAAAGCTGAATGCTTGAAGAAGTCGATCTAATCCTTTGTCTCCCGATACTCTCTCATTAAACTTGGAAAACAGTTTCTTTACTTTAGTGAAATGATTTCTCAACTCTTGCCTTGAAGTACACCTAGAGCTATGGATTTGTTTTGCTGATTATTTGCCTGATAATCTGGGCATACTCAATCTATTTGACCCAAAGTGTCAATTTGAAATGTACTCTGTGACCTGTTTTGAATAAACATGAAGTCGCCATCTGGTGTTCTCCAATTTTGAATTCCTCTTAATGGATTAGGAAAAGAACTTTAACCTTGCCAAACAAACGCATGTTTTCTCCAGTGCTTGCTATTATTATTGTGTAAACATACTATCTTATGAAGAATTACTAACTACAGCCTCTGTCGAGCATAAGATATTAATCCTTTTTAACAACTTTTCCTCATTTTCTACAATGGTCAATAGCCACTTCTATGTATTGATGAGAAACAACCTGAAAAATTATGAGAGCAAAAAGATGCTTGAGCCACCATACTCCACAGTCAGCTTCCTCAAACTCTTGCATTTCTTGGATAACATCTTTTACTGATGCTGCAACCTCCGTTAAGTTCCTTCCAATAGCTGTCTTCCTTTGATACTGTGCAAAATATATTGTGTCATTTTTAATTTTGATAACACTTAAGCCACCATTGTCAATGGAATTTGGCTTTGAAATATATGTATCCATAACTAACTGTGTGCTCGACGACCTTTGAATTTTGTCATATTAACATGCACTTTTAAATGATATCCATAGATGAATGGAATTTGAGTGTTCTCCCCTTGCAATTAGGCGACCTGCACCAATTTTACATGTTCTCTGTGTGAAAGGAAGCCGCATTACTTGAAATTCAAACGATAAAAACTCTTTCGATCGGGTGCGTCATGATTATAAAGGCCAGAAGAAATCCATCAGAAACATAAAACAAATGAAATACACCTCCAGTGGATGGTTTTGCTTCAGCATGGCACTAAGTACATGTGAAAGCTTACACATTCTCGGTGCTTGGTCTTAAGAGCAGGAGAATTGGAAAATTTGATAGAATTTTGGAAGAATAGTTAACCAAGATGACATGAACATTTAGGGATTTGGAGAAAATGGTGTTGAGCTTTTAACTTCTGGCAGTGCCTTCCTTTTAATTTTCGATCAATGTGCTACCGAAAACTAAAATTTTGATAGGAAAATCCTGATACTAACAGGTTCAACAATACCTATCCCCTGGAGCTGTGTATCCAGGATGTTTTCTGGAAAAATTTCCTCTCCTCCTCCATATACTTCAAAAACAGGAGTATAAGTTGGCCGCTTCCCCCCGATTAACCCCCAATTCCTCTATCACAGTTCCATAAACATCTTTTTTGACCCAGAACTTCTTAGTAAATGGCAAAAAACACTCCTAATGGAGTGTCCGTAGACATTGAACCGACCACATCTTAAAGGAATATTAATATAGTCCAGAACCTGAAGAAATCTGAAATCGCCCAGTACAATTTCGATGAAATTTGGTAAACCAAGGGAGAGCTCCACCGAAACGAGAACTTTAGCCAAGGTCCTTTGTGTGTGAAACTTGTAGGATTGATCCACTAATAAAGTCTTTCCTATCCGGTTACCCACCTCTTAAATGAAGTTATCATTCCAAAAATCCAGTGGCAGACCAGGGATCTTGACCCACAAAGGGGCTTTTCTAGTGGTTTCCCGACGAGGGTCGAAAAAGGGATTCCAGGGTTTTAGGTTAATGGTTTTCTTCCCCCCAACCAACCCTTTCTCATAATTTTTCCACGTCCAATTGATTCTTCAGTTTGAAACCCAACCAACCAACCCTTCGTCATAATAAATAAGTCAGAGATGTAATTGAGCACCGGACCCCAAAACGTATGTATCCAGTCCCTCAAAGGCTCCTACAGAATACGAACCCCGTAAAATCTACCGATAAGAGTTTCACCGGCTAACTTCATTATAGCTTCCACTATGATATCCTCGCCTACAGTCAGCTTCACCCCATTTCTCTTCTTAATAACCTTCTTACCCTTCTATGTCCCCAGAGGAGTCTTAGCACCGCCGGAAGAAGAGGACAACTCTGTCACCGACTCAAGAAAACCAGAGCCCTGAGTCGAAAAACCCTCATCTCTCCTCTCTTTAGTTGGGATAGGGGATAGACTAACACACGAGGCATCCATAAACCCTTTCTCGCTTGTCAAGAAAGTGGTCTTACGTCGTTCTCCACGTAACCCTAGCCTTAAAAAAACTATTAATGGACCAACGTAATCCTTGCTTTAGTCATTTAGTTGCAATCTTCTATCATGATCAAAGTTTTTATTGATCTTTATAGTACATTTATCTTAACCTTATGCAATTTAAGAAAAACATAGATGCTATTCAACCCCAAATTCTAACATATAAAAACCTATCTATATAAAAATGTTTTAATTTTAAAATTTTAGTTCAATAAAATTGAAGAAGCAAATAAAAAATCCATGAATTATATTTAACTTGGATAAAGTAAAACAAAAATAAAGTTTAAAAGAAAGAAACGATTTGATATATAACCATAAGAAAATATATTGTAGTTATTTTTCTAGCAAATTAAATAATTTAATCTTATTATTATGAATGTTAATTACCAACATAGATCTATCTCAACTATGGTTCTATTAAGTCGTGTGTACTTGATAGAGCCATAGTTAAGATCAATCTAAGCTAGTTCCAATGGCAGCATCAAAACAATTTGCTTAAAAACAAAAATTACCACATTGAAATCATCTCATACAAAAAATAAAAAATAAAAATATTTACACCATCAAAATAGTGGATTGTAATAATTTATAACATATGTGAAAACATGCACTAAAAGACAAAATAGGAAAAGTTGCATTAATTAATTAATTATGAAGTAAAATACTTGCAATTTACTTACTTATTGAAAAGTTGTATTAATTAATTAATTATGAAGTAAAATACTTGCAATTTACTTACTTATTGATTATTTATGGACTTAAAACCAATAATGCTAGCTCCAATCATCTACCAATTTAAAATCAATAATAATAAACCACAAATAAAACATTAGACATGAATAAGATGTGGGACAAATGTTTTTTACTACTAGTAATCCACTTTAACTCTTAATAAATCTAGTAGCTAATCAGTTTTTAGATTCAAACCTTAAAACATTTAGTGAAGATTTAAACTAAATTTATGTAAATATACACTTAGTTTTTTAATTTTAAAAAAAAGTTGGGTTACTTTTAACATTTTTATGGAAAATATCATTTATGAAGTTAGAGAAAGGTAGATTATCTTTGACACCTTTAGGGTTTCTTCCCTGAATAAAATTTCTTAAGTTTATACAGTTTAGGGTAACTTTTGAATAATTGTTGTTAAATTTAGTACTTAATGGGTTGAGTTTAAGAACAAATTCCCCCTTTTGGATTTCAAAATTGTTAGAATTACTATCCAGTGTTATTATTAATATTAATATGAAAAGTATATTAATATTTTAATATAATATTGTCAAGGATACAGTGGTTCGTTGGTAGGGATAGATGGATTTCATTCCATCCACCAGGTTCTATTTCGTTGACACATCTTCTAGCTTGGATATCTGGGTGACGATTTGCTCGACCTACCATCCACGATATGTGAGGAAGTTTGTTGAGATTTCCCATGCGTGTTAGCTTTCCTCGATTCCTTCGGAATAACAGGAAGGTGATTTTCTGCTAAAACAAAAAAAATATTATTTTTATTTTTAATATTAATATTAATATTTAAATTAATATGAAAATAATTCATTTTAATATTTTGGTTAATAATATTATTAATAAAAAATTATTAGGGTTATCCTTAATAATTTAGAATAATTAGAATTGTCAAGTTATTATTATATTTTTAGGTTTACACACACACATATATACTGGGATGGGACTGGTACTAACATGACATAGGGTTCAGGGGTCCAATCCCATTTGTTAACACTATACCCCTAGGTGCAACCACCAATCGTGCTACAATGGAGCACAGGTTATTCGAGGTTTAAACCAACAACCTCTTACAAGGATTACACAGGCTTTGTCGGCTCGTCTACACCTCAACCACAGTTTATGTATTAATATTAAAATCTAAAGTTAAATTCTTTTGTCTTATTGATTTAGGGTTAGTATTTTTATGAGTTGTATAATTGTAGGGTTAGGAGGTTAAAATTATTATTTCTAACAAATTGGAGCTAACTTGAAACATTCATGACATTAATTAAATTGTTGGCTCAAAATTACTTTCCACCTATTAATTAATGGCTATTCTCCAAACCTAGATTCCAGAGCACTTTTTTCCTAATGATGAGCCCTACTATGAGGCTTGAAACGTCGATAAATTAATCTTTTAACATGGTTTTCCTTTCTTCTTATTCATTATTTTACAATTATCACAAAACTAATATCTAACTTATCGATTTATTATAAATTTAACAATACATAATCATATATAGTTTCCATCACAATCATCCAAGTGCCAACTATTCCAATTTAGAATCCTACAAATATGAGAAAGTTGCATTCATGAAATAAAATAGTTATGTTGTTTTGATTATATGTCTCTCTTGTAGATCAAATCAAGGAAAAACTAACTAATACACAAATATTTAGTTTCCTTGTAACTCTTTATAGAAAGATTTATTTAAAATGTGAGGATGCATGAGTGGAAATTGAAAATGAAATTCGATATATATTTAAATATAAATTTATTTTACAATCTAGACAATTTAAATTTTGAGCTGACATGTGCGTGGTTTTATAATTTTTTAAAATATTTAGTTTTTGGAGCCCACATTTTCCACCTCACCGTGACAGACATGACACATCTCATCAACTTTAGGCTGTAGAAAGCGTCTCTCAGCACAACCAAGTTTTTATAATCGACATTGTTGTGTTTATATAGGTTGTGGTGGAGGTCTTTTTGACAAATTTTGTCAATCTTAAATCATCCTGAAGAAATTGGATAAATACTATTATGGGAGTCTGGAGATTGTTTATTTTTTATTTTTTGCATGAGATGGTTTTGTCACGTCCCCTTCCATCAATCTGACTTAAGGGAGGGGACATGAACTAAATCTGGGCTTCCAAACCTAGCCCCATCATATTTTTACAAATTCATAACAAATAAAGTACATGTACAGATTCATAATACAAATAAACAATGAAAGTAAGCTCCATCCACACACACAGAACATTGATACACAAGCTTAATTCTCACAGGAATAAAATTAAAACATTGCATAATTAAATACAAGAGAATACTTATCTTGAAATGAAGTTGTCCCGAGCAACTGGATATGCAAGCACAACATTCCACCCAACCATAGGCCAGCTGTGCTCAACAATCTCTCAACACAGCTGCCATCTTGAGATGGGCATGATTTCCACAAGAAAAAATTGAACAAAAAACTCACACATATCTAAGTATATACCACATCTCAGCCAATATAGTCCTAATCTAGGTTTATCAGGTTATCAAGGAAGTATAAAGGAAGGAAACACTAAGCTAGTGAGCTCAACCACAGAGATATCAATACCTCTACAAGATTCAACTAGCTTGGAACCCACAATACTATACACCCAACACAAGGAAGCATCCCCTTCACTACTCTATAGTACCTAAGCCATACCTTCCCTTCTAGTGCTCTTTAGGGTGTGCATAGAAAAGTATCCAAAGCCATATCATCTTTGGTGAGGTTACACCTTTCACTAGGTTTATCAAACCAATTCCAAATCCTTGTCTACTCCTGGTTGCTTACACACCAGTTCAAGCCAAAAAAAGGGGTGCATGTATCCCATTCCTCATCCAACCTCACATATAGCAAGATACATAGGGGTCAAAGGGAAATCAACCAGATGTATTAGCTAGCATAGTCTCAAGGTAATTTCCCAATAGCTGGAACTCAATTTTAACAATTACACAGTCATACGATCCCTAGGCATAACAAAATGAAATTTTGAGAAGGGAAATCGACCATTTGGGAACAACATGATTTTCCAACAGGCATACAAACATTCAAATGGAAAAACAACCTCTTTGAACACCAAAATCAAAATTCCCTTCCCCCCAGTCATTCTACAACCCAAAAATGCACTTCTTTAGATAGAAAATGAAGGAAATGTTGAAATCGATTTAATACTGAGAGGGGGGTGAATCAGTATTAATGCAATTATTAGCATATTTTACCTTCTTTAACAAATTAGCCTTTACTTAATATTTATCTTCTGTTATGCATCAGTAAATAAACATTCACACATATATGCACCACATCATCAACACATAACACATCATTTTTACGTGGAAACCCAAACGGGAGAAAACCACAGAATGCTTCTTTATAGTGAGAAATAATACATTCAAGGAAGCACCAAATTCTTGTATTTACCATCACCAAATGGAAGGAGGCACCAACCCCCTATGTTTTCTCCAACACCAACTAGAAGGAGGAATTGGCCCCCTATCGCTTTGTTTTACAAGCACCAACCTAAAGGAAGCTATGAATCCCTGTCTCCTTGCCCCGTCCGACAGCCCTGATGTCCAGTATATTTTACGGCCTTCCTCAACTTCAACTCTGCACACTTCTTCGGGGACTCTGATGATGATTTTGCTGTGCACTACCTTCACATGTAGACTGTACTCTGTCACTTCTCCACATACATCACTTGACTTCTCATTCCTCTCAAATAACACTTCTACTGATGACTTGCCTCTTATATTGTGTGCTTTGCTGATTATGGAGTATGCGCTTATGGTTTAACATTCTCCTCTACATGACTGCAATGATCAACTGATATTGTGCTTTCAATTGATAGTTTGTTGTTCAGAAATGAAGCAACAGTAGCAGAAGTAACTATGCACTTTCTGATGTGTCCGTTTTGATTAAGTGTTGCAGTCTCTCAGATAATATAAGACATCCCGTGCATCAAATAGCTGGCCAATTCAGTTTAATGCACTTGTCTTAGATAATATGCATCATGATGCACCTATCAGATTCTGTTGATGTTATGTTGTTGCGCATAAGATGGAGTATTCAACTTTGCACACTTTCACTTATGTTCATATGCATTAGCTAGACATCTACATAATATCTAATAAAATTTGGTTCTATCTCTACGATTCTCTCTCTTCAAAATATGTGACTATCGACGTGTTGATTGTGATACTATCCTTTGATATATCCAGTACTTGTGCATTCTTTAGTATCTCTTTATTTCAGTGTTTGTGCAACTGTCACAAGTCTAAAGAATCTTTCTGCTCACCATCCAAAATTCGTTCTGCTGCAAGTGCATATTCGGCTCTTCACTAGATCATTATGTTATGTCCACAAGCACCTTGATGCCCCGAAAAGAAAACTAAGACTTTCACACAAAAACACTTATGTTCTTGCTATCAATCTGACTACAAATCTTCAACTTGCATCTCTATTTATACATGTCCTGCATGGATTGTATGTTTGCAAGTTGGTCGTAGCATCCCTTCTTCCATACTTCACAGATTTTGCATATTCCATGTGTCATCATTTGCGCTATTGTTGTGTCATATCTTGTGTATGAAGCACACTCAAGGTCCGCAACTTAGTGGGACTTTTCATCTTGGTGGTGTACCATTGCACTCTTGATGTACCATTTCCTTACTGTATGTGCACAATCTTCCACTTCATCTTGATCTGTGCATGACCTTTTATGTACCATCCTTTGTGGGTAATGTTCCCTTTCCATATTGATACTTTACGTAATATGCACATTCTCTGACTTTTGCTTAGTGAGATTGTGACCCATTTTTCATCATTACATTGGGGTGATGTACCCATGATATATTGATACTTTATGGAATCTGCGCATAGTCCAACTTCTATTTGGTGGGAATTTGACTTCTTCCTTGTCATTACTTGTGGTAATTGTGTGCACTTGTTGTTCGTCAGCTGTGGAATTTTCTCATATATGATCTTCAACCATTGTACCATTCTAGAAGTTCGTGCGCATTCCACTTACTGAAAGCATCTTCTTATTGGATTTTCTCACGTGCTTTCAGGATTTTCCGACCATATGTTGTCCCTTTCTTCCTGCGCACTCCCAACCATAAACCAAGCAATTCTTAGGCTTACTTGCATACTTGTCCCATTTGTTCAACCAACTTCTTGGTTGTTTGAGCACATGTACCATTGTCCAATCAACTCCTTCAATTTGATGGCATGAGAGAGTATGACTTGGTGGACTTGATTTATGGGCAAGAGCCACATGATGTAGGATCCATTACTTTTGTTTCTTCTTGAACTGAATCTTCATGAAGTTTCTTCTGGATCTACATGATGTATCATCTTAGGTACTTATTCAAACTTGACCTGCAAGATGTATCCTTGATGCACTCTTATATATACTCCAAATTTGCTTGAGTGTTGTATCCTTGATATTCAACTTCAGATAGAATGCACTCTTATATATACTCCAAATTTTCATACATATCTATCACCTTCACCATTTGCGCATATACTTCTGGTGTTCATGATTTCTTCATCATGCACATAGACTACCTCAAAGTGGTTTTTTCATACTTCTGTTGGAATGTTGTATCCACTTTGACTTAGGCTGATATCAATGAATCACACTGAATTAGTTGACATCCTCTTTGAAATTAGATGACAATAAAAAACTTGACATCATATTTAGTTGATTGGATGACAATCAAACACTTGACATCTTGTTTAGTTGAAATCAATGACAACCAATGCTCAACATGAAACATAGGGAAAAACGTGGAGGAAAAATGCCCATCAAATTAGCACTACATAAGAAAGTGCCCCAAGTGAGTGAATGATGCATTGGGGAGAAATTTCATGGATCTTAGCTTTATTAGGAATCCAAAAACGTTTTTCCAAAATGGTGGCTTTCCCATACACAAAAATTGGACAACCATACTCTCCATTTTCCAAAACAATAACTACTTCAACCACCTCTTGGAAGAATTAAATGATTGGATGCATAAGTCAACATGGGTAGTTGGTGGTTCATTGGTTCTCTCATTGACACTTGGCTTGACATTATTGGATTCAAGGGTTTGAATATTTCCCTTGCTATCCTTGTAAAAACCATGCCCCTATACTCTTCTTGCCTTGCATAGCTAGTTGTGGGTATTTTATTAAAATACATTTATATCATATTTACGATTTGCATTGTGCGAGGCTAACATGTGATCCACATGCATCGATTTTTAATTTCTAAGACAAGGACGATAAATCGATGGTGGGGACTTGGACTTGATCTCCTCACCATGATTTTATAACGATATTACATCATTTACATGTTTAATGCAATGGGGTCAAAATCAGGATATTACATATTTCAATGTGGTAATTTTTGTTTTTAAGCAAATTATTTTGATGCAACCACTGCGATTGGAACCAACATAGATTGATATTAACAATGCCTCTATCAAGCACATATAGGGATCAAATCCCTTGAATGCAAACATTTCCTCAAGTTTAGGACTCTAAAATGGGTTTTCACCTCAAGGGATTTTATCCTTTTGAGTGCTTAATAAAGCCCAAGTTAAGATGGATCTATGCTATGGAATATATCATTCCCAAAAGCACCACTTCATAAATTTTCTTTAAAAGGATTAATTTTTTTAACAAGTGTCGTTGCATGCTTATGTTTGAAAAAAAACACCGATGTTGTTCAATGGTGAATTTTTCCATGTCGTGGATTTGCAAAAAAAAATTCTATAATAATATCTATTTTTATGTTTTATTTATTACTTTCAGATATATGAATACACATTTGTTCAATGTAGCCATGTTAAATCATTCATTCACATATTTAACATTTGAATTAATTATTATAAAAAAATATTTTTATAATATTAATTTTTATATTTAATTATTGTGTTTCAATAGGTATGTTGATTACACCGTTGTTCATTGTTAAAATGTAAATAATTCATATATTTAACTAATAAAACATTTTGCGACATTTGAGAATGTTGTATAAGAAGAAACTCATTTTATTATATACTAACAAGAATCCAAAATATGCAACAACATAAAGGTCCATGATAATCAAAATGTCGTTTTTACATTGTTACAATTATTGATAACTTATCTTCATCCAATTGGGATGATATGTCTACATTGAACATAATGCTTGCTTTTCACAAATAAATTTCAAAATATACAATTGCAGTAGACACATTCAAATGTATTAATAATATTTCATCACTTGAACTATTGTAGCCACTTGAGTTTCTTCCATGCTTCATCTCTTCATCACCTTCAAGGGATATTGTACTTGAGTTATTTGAAATGTTTTGTTGAGTGAGTTCATTAAGTTCCATATTTTCATGTTCCACCTAGAAGCATAAAAATAAAATATGATGGGTATATCTCACATTTACAGATAATATAATATACATAACTGTGTAAATGAATAAGTGTACCACTTCAATGAATGAATCATAAAATTCACACATACTTTTGAAACCATTCATCATGCCATGTGTTAATAAATAATTTATTGGCTCCACTCCATATTTTGTTTCATATGAGTTTCATACGACATGACAAAACACACACACACACACACACACATATATATAATTAAAGTTTTCCTATTGTTCCATTAATTATAAACTAAGGGACGTAAAACAACATAGTTACTTACAAATTGTTCAATTAACCCTTGATACCCTAACAAATACTCACAACCCTTACTTAATCTAGAATGTCAATCAAATGATCAGATGGCTCTTCACCGTATGTTAGCACCTGTAAGAAAACATCCATGTATGATTTTAAATTAATTAAGATATAAATATCACAAAAAATATGAAATCTAAAGCAAACTATAAGTACTCAAAAACTTTGCAATTAGCCCTTTTCTACCCTAAATATGATTTTGGGAAAAGCCCTGAATAAAAAAAGATTCATTTTGTTTTTCTTTTGTAAAAAAAGTGTTGATTTCTGAAGGAAAAAAAATTCAGCCTTTCACAATCAACTTAGACATAAAGCAACCCATAATTCCAGTTCAAAGAAAGAGAAATTGGAAAAAGAAGCAAAACTATATGTAGGTGGGATGGAGAAGGACAGGTCACATGTACGCGACTGTCTAATGTTTAGGTTGTGTACAGGGAAAAAAACAATGAATCCTAAAAGAAAAGTACACATCTGTGTACTGTTACCCACATACAAGCATGGGAAAAAGCAAAAAATTAAAATTTTGATGCCCCAACACTATTTTTTTTTTGATAAAGGTCCTAAAATGGAAAGCTACTAGGATGAGATAGGAAAGCTTTATAAAACACAACAAAAACAAAGCAAAACCAGACTAAAAAGTCAATCAAAAAACAAAAAATCCCTAACTACCCAAAATGGAAAAACTCCCTAGTAGAGTCACCATTTATTTTTTGGGAATTCAAACTACCTTAGTGGTATTTGGGCCAAAATTCAATAGAGTGATACCCAAAATAAGACTCGAATATTCAAGCAAAACAAATTCAAACCTCTTTGCAAGCAAACTTTCTTGAAATGGACAAATAAGGTTTAAAATGTAACTTAATTGGGATCTAAACGACTGATGTAGAATCCATTAGTTGATGTTGCTCCAATATTCTCACCAACTTCTCCAAGATTCAACTTGAAAATGAGCAAAGATCTAAAGAAGGGAAGTTATTGCTATAAATATGTAATTTACAAATGAAATGTTGAATAACTCATCCAAATTCCAAGTATTAAAAATTGAAATTAAACACTTGAATTGGATAGAAAAGAGAGTTCTTTTATAACTAAATAACAACAAGTTACAAATGGGTAGATTTTACTTGAGCATCATCGTGACACTATTCTGAAACTGAGATTAGAGTCCTTCCACCCAATCCTTTGAAACACTCAAGATGGTTTCACTATGAGAGGTATGCTCAAAAGAATCACATCAATCTTTTAGCATAATATGGGATCTCAATGATGACTGAAAAAACTACTTTCAAATAGGGGAAAGGGGATTTTGCGGACTAGGGAAAATGAGGCTTTTAGATCTGATTGTAATCGAACATCATAAGGGCATAATCTCCAATACTCAATCCCTATTTTTCCTTCACCTATGCCTCTTTTATATTGATGGGGAGGCAGTTAGGGAAGTTAGGAGACAATTACTTATGGGATTGAGATAGTTGGGAATGACCAAAACCTAAAAATTTCCCGTAAAGTAACTTTCTTTTTAATTTTTACTCTCGAACAAACATGTATGCGGCCTAGTTAAATACAGGTCGCTTGGACGTACTAAGGCTAGATATATATAGGTCACATACATCTTGAAAAATATAGTTTTTTAAGAGTTTTTTTCAAGAATGATTGTTGTTCATAGATGATTAAGGACTAATAGAGTTTTCAAAAGGTGTAAATGGATAATATTAGCCATCATAGCATCTATGGGACACGTGTGAAAAAATATGCTATAACACCAAGAGACTTGAATGATTTTTATTTTCTGAGGATTTCCTTAACAAATGTAGTAGATACAGATCTTGAATCTTGAATGTTTATATCCCTAATCATATGTCAATGATATTACAATTGGAGACTTATTTTGAGAAATGTAATTCCCCTTTTAAATTTAATCATGTATGGATTAATGAGAGAGATTTCATGGACCTTGTTCGGGGTAAATGGAATTCTAGGGTTATGGATGCCGATATTTCTCCAATGAACGCTCTAGTTTACAACCTCAAAGACTTAAAATAAGATGTCATTGCTTGGGGAAGAGAGAAAAATAAGGCTTTAAATGATGATTTGGTTGATATAAAACAAAAGATACATGTTTCCTTTGAAAATTCTCAAAACAATATCATATCTAATATAGATAAGGATTATATTGGTTCTCTTTTTGAGCGGAAGGAACATTTATTAAGTATTGATGAGGAAACTTGGTGGCTCAAGAGAAAATACATTTGGTTGGAACAAGGGGACATGAACACCTCTTTTTTTCATAAATATGTAGAAAGGAGAAGGATTATAAATTCTATTTGGGAAATAAAAGGTTGGCAACCTTATCTCTGCTTGTAGAGATCTTGAAGCTACAACTATTTCAAATTTAGTTCACTTTTCAGTGCTTCAGAACATGTTTCAATTTTTTTCCAAATGAAGGTTGTTCAACTTTATCCCAAGTTCTTTGATGTAGAGGAAGGTAGAAAAATTGGAAATCATATTATCATGGATGATATTAAGAAGGAACTATTAGTATTTGAAAAAGCTAAGAGTCTTGGCGTAGAAGGTTAGACAATTTATTTTTTCTTGAATTTTTTTTACATTGTTGGGCTATATTTGTTGGCAGCTGATGAAAAATCTAGATTGCAAGGAAGGATTCCAGGAGCTATAAATGCCAATTTATTAGCTTTAATACCTAAGATCTCTCAACCCTCCTCCTTTGATGAATTTAGGCATATTTATTGCTGCAATCTAGTATATAAGCTGATATAAACAATTATTGCTTCAAGAATACATGGAACACTCTCCAAATGTGTAACTAATGAGCAATTTGGATTTATGTTTAAAAGAGAGATTCTAGATGCTATAGGGGTGGCACAAGAGGGATTCCAATCTGTACATACTAAGAAATTATTATAACTAGTTCTAAAGTTAGATTTGATGAAATCATATGACAAGGATGACTAGAATTTCCTTAGATTAGTGTTGCTACAAATTGCTCTCCCCTTGGATGATGTCGTTTTTTGGAAGGGAACATTGTCTGAATGGACTAATTTTAAGGAACTGTTGGTACTTTTTTGTGAATCCTCGGGTATGTTTATCAATGTAACTAAATACACCTTCCTAGAGAATGGGTTAGATGAAGGAACTAAAGCCCATATATTAAACATTCTCCCCTTTCATATGTCCCTCATGAAAGATGGTTGCATATATTTTGGCTATTTCAGTAAGCCTGATCATTATACTAAGGAGGATTGGCTATGGTTGCTAAAGAAAGTAGATAAGAAGCTAGAAAACTAGAATTACATGTGGATGTCTTTAGGTGGTAGACTTATCCTAACTAAATATGTGTTGGAAAATATTCATGTATAATATTGGTTGTCTCTTGCAAAAGTCCCAAATATTATTTTAGACAAAATTACACAAAAATGTTTTCCTTTCTTTGGTCTAGGATATAGAAGAAGCAATCTTTTCATCTAGTTAAATGGGAGATCCTTGCATCCCCTAAGTCTATGGGGTGGTGGGGCTTAAAAAACACTTTTAAGTTTGGGAAGGTTCTAGCTACAAAGAGTTTGTGGAGATGTTTGTTTCATGGGGGACTCTTGAGTGAATTGATCAAGGGAAAATATTTAAAATCCCAGTATGTGGTGGATTGGTGTAGGGATAGTGGGCCCCCAGGTAGAAAGGTATCTATTATTTGGAGGAATATTTCACTTACTTTTCCTATTTTAGGGGAATGGCTTGCATGGAAGACAGGCGATGGGAAACAAATTCCTCTGTGGACTTGATCCTTTCATAGGTGGGGTTGTTTTTTATAAAATCTCCCTCACACTTGTAGAGTTTCTCAAGAATGCTAGCATTTGTTATCTCCATCATGCTTATAGAGGTGTTGACCAAGCTCAAAGGTGGATTCAAGATTTTGAGTTGGGGTTGTTTGGGTGTATGGGAGTTGAATGGTCTCACTACATCTTTGGGTTGCATACATATGGGATATTCCTTGGGGGGGACTAATGACTCTCTATTTTGGTCATGGAATGAAAATATAGGAGAAGTTACTACAAAGTATGCTTATGATGCACTTCTCTTTTCTCAATTTTGAACTAGTGACAAATGGTATCATTTTAGTTTATGGAATTGGCACTATCATATAAAGATAATTTTATTTTCATGGCTTTCTTTGGACATCAAACTTCTCACTTGGGAAATATTTAAAAAGAGAGGAGGTGTTGGACTTGGTATATTCCCTCTTTGTAAAAAGCACAATGAGCCATATTTCACCTTCTAATATGTTGTGTTTTCTCTAGTTCTGTGTGGTTTGAGGTTAGGGAGATCTTGGGTATCATAGGTAATTGAATTACAGATTCAGTGATAGCTAGTTTTAGTGACTGGAGAAGAGTGGTTCCTCTTCACAAAACCCTGCCATGTTTTGTTTCATGATATATATGGAAACATAGAAACAAGGTTCTATTTGATGATGCTTCTCCTTTTGTGCACCAGGTGGTTTTCTCTATTATTGGGTCTTATAAGGAGTGGTTTGTGACCAAGAAGAGTAAAAGTATCAAATATATTGACTTTTCAAACTTCTTTGATGCTTATCCTATAGGTTTCATTGATGGATCCTCTAAAATGATTCAAGTGAGAGGAGGTGTTGGGGGTGTTCAATATGTTAGGATTGACCACTATATCAAATTTTGGATGGACTATGGCATTTGTACAAACACGAGGGATGAAATGTTAGCATTGTGGGCTCTTCTTTACATTTCTAGTTATAGACATATTACTACTTTGCAGGTGGTAGGTGACTCCAAGATCATTATAGACTGGACAAATGAAAGGTGTAATCTTCAAGTTCCATTTTTTATGGGATGGATGAGCCAGATCAAAGATATGCTCATTTTTTTATGTGATCACTTTCACTCATATATATATATAGATGTTTCAACAAACAAGCAAATTGTTTGTCTAAAAAAGGTTTGGAGTGCCCTCGGTTACTTTGTGCATTCATGAAATTGTTTAAGGATGCTTTCTTCCTAGGAAGACTATTCAATTTTTTGGTGATTTATATACATATTTATATATCAGTATGTATATTTATCAATATTAATTTTTTGTACATATTTTGGAAATGTGAGCATAGTATGGATATGATTGTTGCTTGATATATGCTACTATATTTTACTCGTAATAGTCAGTTAGTTTTTGGACTATTTTTTGTGTGGATTGATCGACAAATTTGTATACTTTGATTCAAATTTGAATATAAAATATGTTTTTCTTCCTAGTGTGAAAAAAGAAATTCCATTTTTACCTAGAAAGACCAGAACTCACAGAAAAGATGGATTTAGTCAAGAACTTGGGATTTAAAAAAAATATTCACAAATAGTACATCATAATGAATAAAGTATGTTAAGACTTTGGCGAGTGTTACAACGAATGTTCAAATAATTTTTTATTGTTCAATGATATACTAAGATATGACTCGCTTATAAATTATCATTAAAATATAAATGCTATATACTAATGCAAATTACATTCTGCCTATAATGTTTTTTTAACCAGATTACCATAGTTCAAAATGTGTATGAAGCATCAAATACAAAATTGCTTGGCATACCTCTGTATAGTCATAGTCATAGATGTTTTTCCATTTGCAATGCCAAATTTCCAAAGCTGATTCGCCGAACTCTCCATTTGCCAACAACCCAAGATGAAAATGATGTGAAACTTGAAAACTAGTTAACGTTGAGGCAGAGGTAAGAACTTTTCAATGGAGAAAACCCACATATGTATGTTGTAAGCTTGTAATGTTGTTCAAAAGTTGCATTGGCCAATTCCCACCTCTAAAATATACTCAATCTGGTAATTAATATGCAGGCTTCTTCATAAAGGAAGACCCCTAAACGAGCTGCCTTCCTCAAGCCAATATGTAAGAGATCTACTAATTTTGGCATTCATCACCTGGAACTCAACCCGCGTAGGGATATGGAACTGGAAGGATTGTTTGCTGAGTCGCTTAGCAATTGCCCCTGCCTTTGGTCCTGCTGTTGAAACTCCTACTAGTTTTTCCTTTTCCTTTGCCTTTGTCGCCTCTGAAACTTATGCTTGCGCTAAACTCCTGCTAGTTTTTTCCTTTGCCTTTTCCTTTTCCTCCAAACCCCTTTGGTCGATGAGATTGACCTCACAAAAATTACCAGTCAAGTGGCCTTACGTCGGTGCAGCATTGCTGGTTACGAAAGGGGACACTGGCAAACAAATGCCTTCAGGTGGAAATTCAAGACTCAAGCCAGGCCGAGTCGCCGCTCCTTTCGAATTTCAAATTCTCAATCCATTATCCAGATTCCCATTCCCGATTCCCATAATGCATGATTCATGAATGAGCTAGTTGGGCAGTGGGCAGGCCGAAGACTCCATGGTCACATGGTTGATGAGCCGACTCCATGCTCATGGCACAGCGTCCACACACTCAAATTCAATATATGCTTCATGCTATTGCAATTTGTTGGCCCCTGTCCCCTGGGCTATGTTTAATGGGCCTCCACTTCCAGGCTCCAACCTCCGGCCTAGCCCTAAGCGGCCTATGGTAAATTGGTAATCGCACGATTCACACAGGCACCTGCCAAATTCCAGCAACAAGTAACCAGTAACCACGTTACATGTATGTACTCTGTGGAGTGACTGGAGTGATGGAGTCCAATCTCGACCAAGGTTTGGTCACTGAAGTCTGGTGGTAGGTTGTAACATTAATTGCTTTCACGGTTCATAGTCCATAACTCAGTTACTCCACCGAGTTGACCATAACTCCTTCTAATAGTACTCACCGAGCTCGTAGAATCGCAATTTGCCAATTCCAGCTGGGACAGGGGACCGACGTTGAACTAGCGACGTCCAACTGTAATGACTCCGGAGTCCGAATCACTAAAAACCCCAAGACGGGCAGAATTTGGGGTTGCCCTTCTGTTGCAGATTTTCAGAACTCAACCCAATTTCATTGTTGACGAGCTTTGCATGGAATTAAGTTTTATTTGCAGGGTAAAATTTGCTCTGGCCTTCTATGCCAGACAGAAGGTGCCGATAGTTACTAGTTGATGTTGTTTATCCACCTGATCCAGGTGCCGATGCCAAAGCTGGGTTCAGATACTTCGCTTGGTTACTCAACTAGGCTTATCGAATGGGCTACATGGTTACATAAACTATGAGCTTCGATGAGGCTCGAGCGATTAAGTTTTGAGCGATCCATGGACCGATTCTGCTTGTTAGTACTTTTTCTGATCTATCTGTACAATTTTTTTTTTACCATAAAAATATGTTGAGGGTAGATGGAAAGCTAGTGCCTCGCTTCGTAGACCTTCCCTTTAAGTCCACAGCATTCCTTTATACATATCCATGCAGCGAAGGAAAGGACGACTAGAGCGGTTGACCCAAATGAAATAAGTACCAGCAGCCGAAGAAATGAACACAGGAGACAGGAGAGGCAAAGACAACAGAGAAAACAACACCAAACGTGTTGATAGCTATAGCAAAGACAGCAGATAAAGTAGCAACCGGAGCAGCTAAATCAAAGCCATAAGCATAGACAAAGAAGGCAGAGAAAAGAGTAAAGGCAACGAATATTTCTCGAGCATAAGAGCTAGAAGCTTCAGTAGTTCCGGTTCGATATCGAGAATCGAGATGTTGTTCCATTTTATCCAGTTAAAGAAGCAATTATAAAGTTTGCAGCATCCCTTCTTTATATAGCCTGAAATAGGAGCCTCAGATGGAAGGCGAAGGCAATGAAGGAAGAAGCATATGTGGATATAGATCGAGTTCCACCAGATGTTAAGGTTGCATAGTCATCGTGGGAAGAGACGGCTAAGGCCGAGGGAACAGAAAGAGAAGCTAGAGTAGATACATTTGGAGATCGAGAAGCAAAGGCAACATCCCCAGCAGTTTCACTACCTATTGAAGCAACAATAGTTTTACTGGTTGATGCGACCGTGCCCAATGTTTCTGGGAGGTTATGCATGTTACCGAGATGACTTAGAAATTACAACAGAACTCAGAATTATAAGGACGCCAATTAAAAGAAGCCAAAGTGAGAAAATGATGCCCACGACGTTATTCCATTTGTCACGAATAGTCACGAAATTACTGCTAAATGCAGATCACTATAAAGTTTCATGGCTGGAGATCATCACGATGCAAATTAATTTGGCATTTCCTAGGTCATCAAATCGTTTTGGATTGTGAAGAAAGGGTGTTGCAAGGATTGCTCCATTGAAGGAATCAAGATTTGAAATATTTCTTGCCCTGTTGACTACCATGAAGATGCCTGCTTTTATGTCCAAAACCGAGATTTCCTGGGTGCCACATTATTTGCCACGTTTTCTTCATAATATGCTATCTTATCGATATATCTCTAAGTCACCGCCACATTTGATCACTAGATCAAAGATACCGGATTGTTGAAGATTATTCTTATGAAGGGAAGGTTTAAAATCACCAAGATCTCTCAATATAAACACCTCATTCACACCAATTCCGTGATCTCATTGTTGAGTAAAGTGTGCTTATATCGTCAAGAAATCACCACCATTGGTCTTTATAATCCCAAGGACTCGAGATGCCGAATCACCTTTGCAGTTTGGTCTGGGAATTTCCACGTCTTCTAGATTATAATGTCGGAATGCTGAAATAACGTCATCTGATCCATGCTACAAATCACTGATCCATGCTACAAATATTCATGTGGGTTAAACCTGTTCTCATTGCATTCAGTTCTCACATTTCCATAGGTTGAATATCAGTTTGCAGCAGAGTTAAAATTAGATTTAGCAATCAAATGCAGCAATTTGGCAGTTTACAATTGTATGTGAACCTGCTATAATTCATTTTTCCTAGACCACATGCCAATGGTCTTGTGAGCACCTTGTGAGAAGGCGTGGAATTTGACGCTCCACAGAACGTTTTTTCACTTTTTAGACATATTTGACAGGTAACTTGAAATTTAAAACGTAGAAGTTGACGTTTATGTATATTTATAGCCCATCAAAAAATCTTATAGCTGTCCAACTTGCCTTGTACGGAGAGATGTTAAATTACATAAAAAGTGAAAATCTGTTAACAGATTCTTGATTTGCTAGTGAAGTTGGCTTATTGTTAAACAATTTATTTAGGTTTTATTATTACAATGGACTATCTACCCAGATCTTGTCGTAAAAAACATATCTAGATTCAAGTAATTGAAGGAGGATTGTGTTATGACATATACTAAAGGAAAAATTGATCGTCTATGAATCTGCATAAAATGTAAAATGAAAGACACTCTAAAAATCTAACCGTTATCAAATTTTATTTGACAGGCTGGTAGAATTTGAAATTCTATACCTGCTTGTGAATGACGTCTACCTTCAAACATACACAGCAGCCACTCTTCACATTACATTAACAATTCTCATTTGCATGTTTATACATCTTGCAATTCTTGTTTTCTTGTGCACCAAGCTTGTGACATTATTCCTCCTAGATTTTGATAAAGTCACCTTCTAGATTTTGATCCAACCCCTCCTTTCCTTCTGGATTTAATCTTTATAACATTTCCAATATCTCACAATTATTGAAGTCATTCTTAAAAAATAATACAAGCCGTAGCACTTACAACTCTATCAACCCTTAAAACTTATAACATCTAATACACATAACTTCTAAAATTATTAGTTCTTACCCTTAACCATTAAACCCTACAATTCTTGACACATAAACCCTTAATATTTAACATAGGCCTAATGGATTCATTTAGAACAATGTGTAAGGGATCTTAACAACGCAAATTCCTAAGGGATTCATTATAGCAATCACACGATAATAAAATAATAAAAATCTAGAAATGAATATCTATGAAATCAACAACAATAAAATGGCTAGCCAAGGAGCCCAATTTGTGTACATTGAGAATAGAATAATGTTATGAATAAACCAATTAGAATTGCGCATTAACTAATATAGTTTAAAAAGTATGATACACTATAAATAAGAAAAGAGTAAGAGCAATTGCATAACAAAAACATAAATTGGTTGGCTTTAGAAAATGATTGAGGTCACTAAATCATTATAGTGCAAATTACAATAGAATTTGGATATCTCTCACTTGAATTCTATAAGCAAAGGAACATATAAGTGTAAATACATATTCAAGGTAAAATTATTCAACTAGCTAAATAAGCATTGATTGAGTCCACAAATTGAACCAAGAAAAGGGCTCTAAAATATTTTAGAACAATATATATATATATATAAAAGTGTGCAAAATATTATATTGTCTCAAGATCAACACAAAAGGATTTTTCCCAAGGGTACATGCACATAAACTAGTCCCAACACTATATGTCCATAAACATTTACTTCATCATGAAGCATCGGTTTTCATGAGCTCTATAGAGAAGAATGTTTTGGAAGTGATGTTAATTACTTCTTTCAAAATGATGTATAACATAATCTTTTAAGATACTTGGAATCAATTTAGAGTAAGAAAGTGTCCAAGTAATATCTAACTAATAACATATATTTTTTAAGTATTCAAGGGATTAAATAATCCAACATGTGAGACATCATTTTTTGGATTATCTACGTAGAGTACATCATTAATATATGACCCACATCCCATGAGTATAACCGTAATTGACTAATTCATCATTTTTTTGAATGGTCCATTTAGCATTCATTGCAATAGGTGATGCTCACAGGGATGAAGAAGTGGGATTGAGACTAGCGAAATGAATTGCATAGCATCAATGATCACCTCCAAGGCCTATACCCAATAACCAATATTTCTTTGGAGGTCACCAATCCTAAGACTCCTTTGGCTCAAACATGCTTAACTGTGTATTTTTCCCCACATTCAAGCCCACTTAGCTTGAGCCTACGCCATTTCAAAAACCTTAGCAAGTGTTGTCACCTTATGAACTATTTAGTTAGAACTCCCTTGAATTTTTTTATTCATTTAAGTATTAAGGGGCCCTTCAATACGTATCTCATATCTCATATGTTGGACTGCAAAATCCGTTCATAGTTAAACATGCTTGAGCTAGAGGATCCTTGGGATGGGTGACCTTCAAGGAATTCTTGGTTACTGACTGCAAGACCTAAAGGTGATGACTGATTCTATGCGATTCATTTCTCTTGTCTCAATGTCACTTATTCACTCCTGTGAGGATCAACCAATGCAATGAGTTATGTGTGGACTATTTAAAACCATGAGAAATTGGTTAGTTTCAACTATACTAATGTGATATAGGTAATAAATTAATGACTTACTCCACATAGACAATATAAAAAATGATATCACATATGTTGGACTATGAAATCCCCTCAATACCTAAATAAAAAGGCATCAAGGGATTTCTAGATGAATAGTTCATAAGGCACAATACTTGCTAAAGTTTTGTAAATGGGTTAGCAAGCTAAGTGGGCTTGATTGTGGGGAAAAACCCACATTTAAGCATGCTTGAGTTAGAGGAGCCTTGGGATGGATGTCCTTTTAAGAAGTATTGGTTAGTGGATACAAGCCCTAGAGGTGATAATTGATTCTATGCGATTCATTTCACTAGTCTCAATGCCACTTCTTCACCCATGTGAGTAGCACCTGATGCAATGAATGCTAAGTGGATTATTCAAAACCATGAGAAACCAGTTAGTTACAACTATATTCATGGTAAATGGGTCATATATTAATGACTTACTCTACATAAATAACCCAAAAAATGATAATATCTTTTGTTAAAAGGCTAATAACATTTTCTAGGTTTTATAGTTGAACTCCGGTTTTTCCAACTAGTCTATGAAAAATGATGTTTTGTATTCAAGTCCTAGTGATCATCACCAATGAACTGTTGATCAAGAACATATTGCAATAGTGCATATAACTCCAATAGGATAACATGTGATACAATCCTATACTTCTCAAAGATCATGGATAAACATTCCAACAAAATTTACATGTTTCCTACAGAAGAAATGTACTTGTTAATCAAAGGATATAGCTTCATTTTTTGTTGTGGTTGCACCTCTCCATTCCATAAAAACCAATAGAAAGGGGTTACAACAAGGAAGGAATTGAAAAAAACCTTTGAAGATCTCAAGCAAAAGATCAGTCAGGCACCACTTCTCACATTTCCTAACTTGTAGAAGCCTTTCAAATTGGAGATAAATGCAAGTGGGTATGCTATGGGAGTGGTTTTGATACAAGGAGGGAAGCTAGTATGCTATCATTTTTAAACGTTCCATGGTGGCATCCTGAACTACCCTACATGTAATAAGGAATTCTATGCCTTGGTTCAAGCTATTAAGAAGTGAAAGCACTATCTAATGGAAAGGTGACCATCATTCACACTAATCACCAACCGTTGTAGTCTTTTCAGGCCCAAAGTAAGCTATATCAAACACAACACTACAAGTGGATGGGATTTTTACAGCAATTCCATATTCTAATCATCAAATAAAAGAAGGGAATTAAAAGCAAGGTAGCATACAATGATACATGCTCTTAATGCCACCTACAACCAAGATCATAGATTTGGGTAATCTTTTGCGTATGGAGCCTTTCATCCATGATCAAGAAGGAATATTTAGAATATGAGGACTTCAAGGAGGTATTTCAATAGATACAATGTGAATTCGATGTTGAAGAAGGTGAAAACAAGGATGACTATCATATCCAGGATGGGTTACTGTACAAGATGGAAAAGCTCTGTGCTCCTAAAGGTGAGAGATTGAAACTCATGAGAGAATCTCATACCTCCAAATTTGCAGGGAATTTTGGTGTTGGGAAGTCAGTTACCAACTTACAAAGGTATGTTTATTTCTCTAGAATGCAATAAGATGTAGCTTAGTTTATTAGAGGATGCATTATTTCTTGTACAAGAAATCCCAATAACAGGAAGCAAGTTATATACCATCCCTTACCTATTTTTGGGTGGTATTCCAACCACTAGGAAGTGACATGCCACTAATGAAACTGATTTATGTTATATGTAAAACAGAGATGTGAGAACCGAACAACTTGAACGCACTAGTGCATCATGGAAAATTATTTAAAAAGCATTCAACTGCTTACCAATGGGTTGGACTCTAAAGAGAACTAGTAGTCTGGTGCATTTAAGTGTATTAAACATGCCAACTAACAAACATTAAAAACAAAAAATTAATTTATATGGTGCACTTATGTCATGTCAGTGCACCATTTTTTTGATGTTATGATGTGAATTAGGTGCACCATCAACACAATCTCATAAAAACATTCAAATTTCAGAAACAATGGTGCTCTTAGATCGTGTAAACGCAATGTTAACGGTGTGTTGATGCTATCTAAATGCACAGACATATGAAAAATATAAATTTGAATCACATAAAATATTATTTCAACAGTGTTCCTTTGGCACGTCAGTGCACTGATACCCGGTGCTATAACATTCCATAGGCACACCATGAATAGATTTCAATAAAATTAGTATATTTAATAAACAATGGTGCATTTAGATCATTGAAGTGCACCATTTAGAATGCATGTTTTTGATATAAACGCACTAACATTTACAATTTATTTTTTGAAAACGTAGGAAAACATAGTTTAACGATGCGCCTAGTTCATTTGAGTTCATCGATGTGCTAATGATATTTAGTTGCACTTTGAATCATATTTTATAAAACATCTCAGTGCATCGGGTATTTGGCGCACTATTAAAATCAATTTTAAATATATAGAAATATAATAGTAGTGCGCGATACATATTTGAGCGCACCATTGTGTAATACCGTTTGTATATAAGCACAATATTTGCAGGGCATTTATATTATATTGGCACACCGTTTGTCATTTTTTTAAAATAATATTTGATTTTAGTATATATAATTCTCATATAATGATTTTATATGTATGCTTATGATATTGATTTATGTTATATGTGAAATAGAGACGTGATTTCCGCGAGGCTAGGAAACAACACGAAGCACAAGTATATCAGTCTAAATTCCGCAAAGAGTGGGAGGCCAGGGAGAGGGAGAGAGATTTATACCCTTGTCTGATTACTCCTCAGACCAAACAGCTCTTGAGATTTATCGACCTCCTCAATTTCTATGAGGAGGCGACATCACTCAAGGGGAATAATAAGTTCCTCACCCAGTTGATCACACGTTGGTATCATCATAGGAAGGTGTTTCAAGTTGGTCCGATGAGTGGTTCCAAACCAGTGAGGAGGACATATATTTTATCATTGGACTGTCTAGGAGAGGTGAGGACTTTCCTCGGTCCCCTAAGGTCCCAACTAGAGTTGTAGCAGTGACTCAACTAGTCTATGTTTAGAGATATGTTGATCCCAACATCCTCAACCCTGCTAAGTTTTAGGTCAACGGTGGGCATATTTCCATTGCTTCTTTTGGTAGAGAGGATGTGAGGTTCCTCTCTTTATTGGTGACGACCATTGCGCATCACACCAATGATGTGAAGTACATTAGTTTCCCTTTATTATATTATGTTGATTCTTTAGTTTAGGCACCTATATGTGTTTGGTGGTCTTCTATTTTTTTACGATAGTTTTGTTATGCTCTTAGTTGGTGTCATGCAACTATTGGTGGGAGGGAAAAATTCCCTTTTTGTCTTTTTTTGAGAGATTTATAGCGACTAGGCCATCTTTTGACTTGTACCCTCCTAGTTTGATGACAAATGTGCATATGGGGGAAGATGATTCCCAAGAGGGGACCATATGAATTTCTTGTGAGGATTATTGTGAATGTTCTTGACATGCTAGGCGGAAAGGACCAAACTCGATTAGACATGGTTGCATATCCAGATGCAGGGATGGATTGGAGAGGATATACCAACATATTCTTCACCTAGGATGAGCCACCTGATGATAGAGGTAAATTTAGCATTATGTTTAAATTAATATGGTTTCATTTTATTATCCTTATACTTAATGCAAATGAGATATATTTTAAATTGTTATATTAAATTCATGTTTAATGAAATTGTTTAATTATTATTGTGTGCTATATATTTTATAGATATTGTCACATTTGATGGCGATGTGGGGCCTCCTCTGCCATAGGATGAGGATGAAGAAATGGATATGCATGATTATCCTGAGATTCCTCACCTAGACACACCTGGCCTTCGACGTAGGATAGAGAAAAGGTTCCGATAGGAAATCGCAGATAGGTTGTCCAGATTGTCCAGGTTATTAGCAAATCGAGGAGTTCATCCTGTTCTAGTTAGGGAGATTCTGAGGCTAGACTGGTACATTGAGATGTAGAGGATGATTCCTTTTGATATGAGGATCTTGATGCAACACATTGTTGGTGCTTGAATTATTTTAGATGTTATCCCTGATGGTAGTTCATCGTTTGATGAGAGAAGAAATCCTCGGACTCCTAGTCCACCTCCTTCTCCACCGGTTTCTTCGACCATTGGCATAAACTCCACATCCACTGCACCTCCTCCTAATCCTCCAACTCCTTGTCCTCCACCTTTTACATCTCATACACCTCCTCAACCACCATGTCATCCTCCTCTACCTCCATCACCTCCTTCATCATCTAGTCCTCTAATCCTACTCGAACTTGCTCTCGATCCTACATCATATCCTCTACTCCTACTTGAACTTCCTCCCGATCCTACATCATATCCTCTACTCCTACTCGACCAGCCTGCTGATCCTACTGTTCGGCCTAACCATCTGCCATTTCCTCTCCATCTGGTTGTATTACAAATATGCTCAAAGGGGTCCGTATGATTCAGCTCGATGGAGCTATCCATGCTTCTCTAGTCCGAGCTCATTTATTTCCTAGCACAGGTATTGATGGATTTGGCTCTATTGGTGGAGGTTTTGATGCCTCTAGCTCTGTTGGAAGAGGTGTTGAGGCTGCCTCTGGATCTATTGGTGGATGTGACAATGCCTTTGTCTCTAGTAGGAGAGATAGCGATGATGCCTCTGGTAGAAGTGGATAATATATGTCATAACTTTTATTGGACTAGAGATATATTATATTTGACATATTGTATCATCACTTTGATGCTATACATGTTCATATCTATATATACTGCATTTTTCATGTTTATGTGGATTTTTAATTATGTTGATGTTTATTTATATGTTGATGGTGATGTGTTTTATATTTGTAAGATGGTGAAAATGATCATGATGATGGCATGTTTATGTTTATGTGGTGAAAATAATGATCATAGAACATTTATGTTTATGTTTATGATTAGATATGTGTGGGTGATTCCATGAAGATGGGTAACTCTTTTTGGCCAAATATGACGGTGAAAAATAGAAATTTTACCCGTGTATTAAATTGAATCCCTCGAAACTCATACTTGCCACATGAATTTTGACATGCGGTTGAAAAATGAAATGTAGAGAATTATGTTGGCTTTCCAATGATATTTTTTTCGAAATATACCAATGTCATATATCATGTCTAATTTTCATTTAATGAAACGTGTGTACTTAAAAATTTGAAGAGCAATTAATAAGTAGTTTGTGTGCGTGCACAATAATTTAATGTTAAAGTAATAATTTTAAAAAATGAAATATGTGAACATGATCTAGACAAAATGCACTAGAGCTTACATATTTTTCTTTTAATTTTTCTCGAAAAAATATATTTATTATTATTTTTCGAAAATGACCAATGAATATTTAAGTCGCATTTTGCACACATGTGTGTGCGTGCACGAATTCTTTTGATTTTTTACATAATTTGCAAAACTAAAAATACCATTTTAAAGAGGACACGTTTATCTAGGGCTTGTGTATTTTTAAAAAAAAATTGGATGTGTATTTTGAATTTTGTGGATTTATCTTTGAGCTCAATCGAAATTGTCGACAGGGTTTTTTAGGGCAAGTTTTAGTAGAAATTTAAAAACAAAAGACATATGAAGATAAAAATTAGTAAAATTTATATATCTGGATAGAGGATTCGTTGACGAATCCAATGGTATCAAGTCCGCTCATTAATGACCATTTAATGACATGGTTTAACTCCGTGGAAGGAAGAAAAAAATTTCATTCTACAGTGAAAAGGGCTCTCGGCCTGTTTTTTAAGCCCTCAATCGAGCTAAATACCTCGATCGAGGGTTTAACAACACCTTTATTGAGGGTTTAACAAGACCTCAATCAAGGTATTTTAAAACCATCGATCGAGGGCCTAAAATGAGCCTTTTCATGTTTTTCAAAAGCTAGATCGAGCTTTTGCGATCTTTTCAAAAGCTCGATCGAGCTTTTGCGAGCTTTTCAAAAGCTCGATCGAGGGTTTTAAAAGCTAGATCGAGCTCTTGTTTCAACCCTCGATCGAGGTCTTTTAAAACCCTCGATCGAGGTATTTTCAAGCCCTCGATCGAGCTTTTAAAACCCTCGATCGAGCTTTTAAAACCTCGATCAAGGGCTTGAAAATACCTCGATCGAGGGTTCGAAAAACAATTTTTTTAGCTTCCATCCGCCAAAAATGGTGAACCACCTTCATGGAATCACCCGTGTGTTAGATGATGTTTAAATATGTTAGATGCATATGTTAGTTGAATATGTAATGTAGTGTTTATGATGGTGCGTTCATGCTTATTTTTGGTTTAATGTTAATGATGGTGTTTATTTTTATGTTTGTTAGATACTGACAATGATAATAATGGTATGTTTATGTTTATGTATTGAAAATGATGATCATGCAGGTACATTTTGTTTATGCTTATCGTTATGTTTATGTTAGTATGATGATGTTTATATTTATGATGGTATGATCATGATGTTTATATTTATGATGGTATGATCATGATGTTTATGATTGTTAGGTGTTGAAAATGATGACGATCGTATGCTTATGTAAAATAAATCTGTACTATTCAAAATCATGTGGATCTTTAAATCACTAACTATTAATTTAGTCGACAAAAACATCACAATTTGCATTGTAAATTATGATATAAAACAAGTTGTTGTATGACTTAACAATTTTTCAAATCATTAGACCTTTGTAAAGAAAGTTATTACGTTTTTAATTTTGGTCAAAATTTTAGCATCATTTCGACCATTTTGCATATTATATAATTTCAACCTAAATTTTGTAGACAATTTGAAGTATGGTTTCATATATAGGTTGATATATTGGTTAGAAAATGAATTTGAAATTATGGTTGGTTGTTAGGTCGTCATAAATGTGAAAATATGGATTGGAGTAATGGTCATTGAAAATGGTGAAAATTAATGTTTTATTAATTGACTTAATATAGTTTTTTTTTTACATAATATAATTGAATTAAAAATATCATTGAATTAAATATTTTTATGAATTTTTTATTGATGATGGATGAAGTTGTGGCAACTCTATGATTTATGATTGTTGTATAATTTGTCATAGTATCATGTTTATAATATTTTTATAGTTTGTCATGGTGTTATGATTATGTAATAATATTTTTTTTATTTGGTGTTCATATTGTTCTTATATAATCTCTATGGATATTATAATTTATTTAATTTTCTAAATAATGTAGTAAAATTTGTCATAATATTATAATCATATAATAATATATTTATTTTGTTGCAATTTTATGTTGAGCATTATGAAATAATATATAATGATTTTTTATAAGGAAATTAACTCTTCATCGTATAATGTTGTGTGTAACTTAATTATTCAAATGATAAACATAAATGAATCATTTTTTATAAGTCTAATATTATGAATGATGATTTTTAATATATTAATGCTTGGGTTATTAGACATATGACACCATCATTTGTTAACTTTTATTATAGGTGCATTCGTTCCCATCTATGTGGGTTTATGGACATCATTTTCACACCGAGGACGCTGATGATGAATGTCTTACACAAGATAGTGGAGCAAATGTTGACTTTGACCAATCTATTCATAATAGCCACCATGATCGAGAGCTAATAAGAGGGATGTTGGGTCATGTCAGAAAGATACATGAAATCATTTGAGTGGACTTCTCATATTTCCAATGTGTTATTTTTAGGTGCAGGTGGTGGGGCACATTCGACAAGAATAATGTAAAGGAATATCATGATAGTGAGTTGTTATGGATCAAATATAGAAAGGTGTGGGATGAAAGTAAGGATCCTTATGTTTTCCCAAAATACTGCAAACAAGTGTTCTTTTACCTAAATGTGTTGGATAAATATTTGTGGTTCATATTAAGACACTGTAATGCCCGCCTCGATACTTTAACTGATTAGACTAATGAGGGTACTAGTTTTGAAATGAACCGGCTAAGTATAACACGAACCATTTGAATTTACTTTGAAATGCTTATGATGATAAATGATCAATAATTTGTATGCTTGACTGACTGAGATACTAGAATGAATGATGTAAATATTTTATATAGTGCAACACTACTAATGTGCGCTTGAGTGTGTGCAGTGGCAGGTAAGACAATATACCGACTGACCCACAATGAAATTTTAGGGGTTGTAAGAATGGAAAGAACACATAGGGGTATGACGATAGATTGTCGACCCTGAATTAGCAATCGACGCATGGGTTGGAAGCTTGCGAGCTAGCCCAGGGAAGCGTGTCCCATATGGGCGAGGCCATATTAACTTGGTCGCGTACGAGAGTTGAGGGGCGCGTGATAAGGAAAGCCTTATCCCTCAGCATCCCTTAGTCTCCAAGAAGTGTAGTCAATAGATCGCGGTAACGAATCCCTGATCGCTACACAGTTCTCCTCACAAGAATAAAGAAAAGAAATTGTTGGAAGGGCCCGCCGAAGAGGTACCTAGACAAGAATGGGAAGAAAGAAAATGAATTGTCGGAAGGGCCCGTCGAAGAGGTAAGTAGAGAAGAACAAGAAGAAGAAATTGATCAACTATATAAATGAAAATTTCACATAAGATTTAAGAAATATTTTATTCCATTTTGTTTCATTTTATTATTTTGAATTTTTTTCAAGATTTCATTAATTTTGAATTATTTATTTTAATTGATGTTATCATCTCGAAAAAGAATTGAAAAGATTGATTTTATTTAATTGATTTTGTTATATTGAAAAAGGTTATTTGTAAAAAAATTATTTATTCAAAAGTTTTAATTTGATGGATTTTTTTATTTTTTTATTCAATATTTTTTTTTTTTAATTGATTTTATTATTTTGGATTATTTTATTTTAATTAATTTTATTAATTCTTGATTAATTTTACTATCTTGAAAAGATTTGAAAACGATTAAAATCTAGTTAATCGATTTTATCATTATTGAAAAAGAGTTTAATTTAGATTAGAATTTTTTAGAAAAGAGATATTTTAATTCTTACTTTTATTCTTTTAAATTTTATAAAGAAGAGATTTAAAATAAATTGGAATTTTAGTAAAATCTTCTAATTCTATTTTAGTAATTAGAAAAGAAAGGAATTTAGAAAGCTTTAAGTCTAACTAAAAGATATTAAGTAAACTAAATAAGAACCAAAACATAAGAAGAACTCTACTACACCTAAGTCCCACTGATTTAGGGAATTAGGTGCACACTTGAGATGAAGAGACACTTGTAATTTGAGAGTAATTGTTAATAAATTATTAAATTAAATTAAATATGTGCATGGACAGACACATGGCACACAGAATTTTTCTATATAATGAGAAAGGAGAAGGAGAGAAAGATATCTCTTGATCCCTAGTGCTAGGTGGGCACCGGAATTGAGAATTGATCTTGTGAATTCTTGTGAGTTGGGCTTAGCTTTCCGGGGATTGGGGAATCCCACCAGAAAGCTTGCGTTGTGTGTTCTTGTGACCCCATTTGCTCGGGGCTTCGGGGTGAAGAAGAATAACCCCGATACGGTAGAGAGGTCAACCGAGGGGTCACTCAGAACTTTCTTAGGAAATTTGATTGGATCGTGCGAGAACCACTTCGAGGACCCCATCGATTCGCTGGACCAACCGTCGAAAACAGGTTTGAAGTATTTAGTTTATTTATTTTGCTAACTCTTGTGGTGGAATGAATAAATATAAGTATATAGTTTTATTTATTAACATTCATGTACTGTAATAGATAGAACTAGATCTGTGGCCTCTATATCTTCTTCTGAAAAATCATACTAGAAGTTCTGAAATTAATTATAATTATATTTTCAAAATCCATGGAAGTCTTTTTGGGGAACCCGAAATGGGGGTCCCTACATTTGGTATCAGAGCTGGTCGAGCCTTGAGGGAACCGGACTCATATTCTTTAGGGGTTTACGATAAAATCGTCAAAATCTTAGATTGGACTCGGGCAACGGCTACTTCGGCGTTGCCACCTACCCAAATTTCAGAAATTATTATTTTATTTGCAAAATACTTTATGTTAAATTTAATTACAAAGTTTTGTAATTATGATCAGTTTTGATCAAGGATGAATGTAATTACTGATTATTATTATTTAAATAAATTAATTAGGAGACAAACACCCAAGGGGACTATTAAATGAGTGTTCACTGACCCACTAGGAGGAATGGAAGTTGTTAGAAGGTATGGGACAGATGTCAACAATTGCATCACACCACTAGCTGTTGGTTATGGGACAACTACCCCTAAAAATGTGGTACTATCCCTTAGGTGGAGGGAGTAAGCAGACAGCTCATTTAATGACCCAGTAACATCTGAAAAGGCCTAAGAAGCCTACATAAGGAAAATTCGAATTGAGTAGGCAGCTCTTACACAATATTTATGCAGAATATTTCCTCATGTGCATTAGGTGATCACTGAGAGATTCAAATAGGGAGGCTAGCTGTGAGTGCAATCATAAGTTTGTATTTTGCTAAGAAGAACTAGGGGTGCTGGATCAGGTCCTTTGGACTGCTAGCTATTGAAGATTCAGAATTTATTTGCTACTGCAAGAAGAGATCCTAAATTCCTAAGTTTCTTCCTCTTGGTGGTTCAGTGAACAAGCTCGGGGGTACTAAGGAAAGTACTTAACTGCTTTCAGGAATTGGTTGGGTGGAACAGTCTTCTTGAGCTATTTGTCCCCTACAGATTTTATCCAGGTCTTACAGTTTCTACTTATTTCAGTTATTAGTTCTGTTTTAAGTAAAATTATCAATCTTTGTTTGAAGAAGAAATGTGTTGTGATTTTGTTTTGAAAGTCTGCATGTTAAAGTTTTGATGATGATTTGAAATTGATAAACCAGTATCTATGTTTTTCCACATGTTGTTTTATGCATTGTACTCTAGTATAGATACGCAAATTAAGAATAGATGAGAAGATGGGAAATTTGCCATTGATTCGATAGATAAATAGTAATTTATATGTTTACCAGTTTCTACCCTATAGTTAACAATAGTAGAAAGTTTTGTATAATATCTAATATATATTATAAAATATTTTCTTTGTTTCATGAAAAACAAACATTGTTTAAATCCTGTACAGTTGCATTGCATTTTTTTTATCGTTACTATGTACATAAGAAATAGATAGAATCTAGATTTCCATACATCATATTATGTCTGCAATATAAATAAGATAGTTGCAAATAAATAAATGTGCTCATTATACCAAGGCTGCACATAACAATCATTACATAATTTTCACATTTCATTTATATACACATTGATTCCAATTCCTATTATAACCAATGCCTTGAATTATTTTAATTCTTTCATTTATTGAAAACATGTTAAACCCTGCTTCGTTTTCTCTTATCCTATTCATATATATTATAAACTATATATTTTAGAAACTGTAAATATTGTTTTTCCAAAAGTTGGATTCATATCAAACCCTAGTTAGGTTTCGATTCCCATGATCATCGTTGTACAACAAAAACAAAACTCAATTTACACAGGCTACGGATCGAACCAAAGTCCTTTTTGAAAATTCATTATCAAACATTTAATATTATCCAAACAAAACTTGAGCCAGGGTATAGCTCTTTTCCTTCCCAAAACAAAGAGAAGATCCTTTTCGTGATTACACTTTGCAGATTTATCATCTACGACAAAGTACATAAACCCTCGAATAGTTTGAAAAACCACATTATCTACCTACAACACTCAAACACATAACACTAACGAGTAACCTAGAATGATATAACATAAATTTCATTATCGTGCAGAAAAGCTTCGTATCTTCGGTGAACGAGCCTCGGTTCCATTTATATTTTCATATTTTAAAACAAACAGGTCGTGGATCAGAGTTTTTCAATCCATTACAAGTTCCAACATTCAAGAAGGGGAAACGACTTTCTCAGAAAACCAAATTTACAATATGTTCTCCAAACAAAAATGCATAGGGTTTATCCCCGAAGTTCAACATTGAAAAGGAGTCTGTAAACCCTCTACATTGACGAGTTTATAACTTCCAATTCGACAAGATGGTATCAATGTATAAAAACAAGTATCACATAAACAAACGAGAGTTACATCACTAGACGGACATCATTTAAATAGCAAAAGGTGTTTCAAAGTGCTTCAACTAACAAACAATGACGAATCATGGTGAAGGTCTGATACTCATCCCTTGAAAACCACATCAACCACAACGAAGGGCACCTACGAGGGTTTTTAGACCCGAAGCTTACCAGGAATGGAAGCATTCCCTCTTCTTTCCAAACCCTAGGTGCAAAACATTCTTCACAACCTGCAAGTGACACAACAATAGCCAGAATTAAATAATTGTTTTATGTCCAACCTTAAATTGATTTTCATCAAAGAAACACTAAGATTTCGAAAGTGTTTACCTTCGCTGCAAGCGAACAAGCTTTTCACCTTCACCCATAAACGATGGGTTCCTTGCTGAAGACGAGGCCAGGAAGCCCTCTTTCACCTTGCAGCTTGTGTGTTTTCACTAAAATCCTAAAACGAAGAGCTTAAAAACTATCAACTCAATAACACTTCGAACCAGAGACTCAACTTTTTAAGCACAACGCCATTACAGAGACAGAGAACCTGCAACTTAAAAACCCTAACCTACAGGTCATGAGGTCAAACCCTTTAACATCATCTTCTAGCTCTACAAACCAGCAGCCTGTCAGCCCTAACAGACCGAAACAATAGCAAGACAAAGAACAGAATAAATTTCTATCAACCCAACACTCGACGCAAAGTTAGGGTTAGATCCAACGAATAGGATCAAAGTTTATCAATGATCGAAATCATGCCAACGCTCTTTGTATTGAAGCGAAAAACAATCACATTTATTGCTCATTCAATATCGTAGCACGACCATACCAACTCTTGTACACGGTGGATAGTTAAAATAGCCAGCTCGGAGGATTATCAATAGGAAGTATGACATAGCCACCCTTGCTATCATTTGTTGCAGTGTTTGTATTACGCGGAGGCTTGTAAGTCCTCATCACCAAGATGTTATGGAAGACCATTATTGCAGGCCTGTATCACAATCACCAACGACAATTCATACCACATGCAAAACATCAACCTGTCCATCAAAATTTAATGCATGTCAGTACTCGTTTTTCCAACGATATGATTTCAAAAATTGTTACAAAATGATATAATATTTTATGTCATGGTATTTCGAATCTAAAGTCCATAGGGTTTCCAAGTTACGATTCATCACACACTTATTGTGTTATAATGGCCAACAACTATTTAAATATTCCTATAGTTCCAACCCTATGTCGTTTTAAAATTCACATTGTTATGTAGTTTAACATTGCAAAGCTTATATAGTTCCAAGTTATGATTTGTAGTTTGTAAATAATAAAAATATGACGTAGATATTAGTTGATAGGGAAAACTATAGTCACATTTTGACATAGTTTCATTTATTTGTCATTCATACAATAATAGATACAAGCATCTTAAAAAGCTTATAAAGTATCACGACTAGTTAAACATTGTAAGGATATGGTTTTAATAGTCCATACATAGGAGATTTTAATATTACCTTTGTAACAGTGGTTGTGATCATACAAAATCTTTTATCGAAGTTATCAAAATAAATAGTTTGTATAGTAGACATTCAATGGATCTGATGATATATATTTAGCATGAAGACTAACTGAATGCTATGAGTTCTTACCATATTTTCACATTACAAACGTTTAATCATTTGGTGTACATTTATTATGACAATAATATAAAGATAATTAATTATCTTAAGACAATGACAAAACCAGTTACAAACAACAATAAAAACTACATCGATAAAACTATCAGTTTGATGACGTTCACAAATAAAGCATTGCTGAGTTGTAAGACAGTACTTGAAAATGGTAATTATAGCTATAAATTCATACCTGTATGCTTTTGTGAGTCACAACAGTTCCTAAACATTCTATTTTCTTTACAATGTTAATTTTGAACTTTACACGTACTTGAGTTTACGAAATCATTCAATTTGCTTTAGCATTGTAGCTAAGTAAGCCCCAGGGTAACTCATAGGACACCCTTATGCATCAAAAGTCAAACTGTCAATATCATTGCAAAAGAAAAAGTGTTGCATCGTATTTCCAACCTGTTAGCTCATTTGTCATCATAATCATATTTATTAGTTATGTGTTAAATCTATCACTGATATATTGCTGCTAAACAGAAATTAAAGTATGTTTAGTACTAACAGCTTTTCAATTACTGTTGTCATAATCAATAATTATTACTTCCGCAATTATAATTATCTTAATTAATGCTGTTATCAAAAAAAATTAAATTTTTATGAAATTACGGGATGTTACATGTGATATCAGAGCTCATGTTCGAACTCTAGGCCTGAAAGAGGTCCAAGAACACGCAACATAAAATTTTATACAACAAAAAACTTTACTAATTTGAATTTGAATTATAATGTTATCCAGAAATTATTTTAAGCTATAGGTATGTTGAATTCATCTGATCATATAGATGACAGATTTTAGCCAAACAGTCACAGCTCGGGACAACACTATGTAGAAGAAGGTCACGGTGAACTAAATAACAATCCGTCAGAGCTATTACGTGCTTTTCATGAATTAAAGGCAGAAATCAGATCTGTGAAACAACACAATGAAAGAATTCTGCAAGCACAAGAACAATTAAACCAAGTGTTGTTTGAACAGTGCCCAAATGAGGAGCAAGAGAAGGATAATGAAGATATTTCCAAAGTTGAGGATCTACCTCATGCTGATAAAAACAAGAAAATGAAAACCAGAAAGGTGAACAACAATTCAACCTCATCAGGAGATGCTATTGAAACAAGCAGAAAGAAACATAACTACACCAGTGATAGCAGTGAAGGAGATTTCAAACCCAAAAGGAAAAATCATAAGGACTATGAGTAGATTTCTGGGGAGTTCAAAAAGGTTAGACTTCCAACTTTCAATGGAGAAACTAAGAAGGGCGAGACAACTGAATCTTGGATGTCCGGTATGAAGAAATACTTCTAGATTTATAACTATTCAGAGTCTTTGAAGGAAAAAATGGCTATATATAACTTGACCAGAAAAGCGGATATTTGGTGGCAGGACATCAAAAGAGTAAAATGCATCAAAGAAAAGATGTGATCTGGAGTACCATTAAACGATACTTTAAAAAGAAGTATTTGTCTGAACAGTACTATGAAAAAAAATCTAAAGAATTCTACGATTTGAAGCTAGGAGGTATAAATATGAAAGAGATGAACAGTAAATTTCTAAATTTACTGAGATATGTACCATTCCTCATAGAAGAAAAACCCAAGATTCAAAGGTACTTGAGCTATTTACCTTTCAATATTAAGGACAAAATCAAGTACGACAGTCCTAAAACCTTGGAAGAGGCTATGAGAAAGGCAGTTTTCTATTTTGACACAAATCGGAAAAGAGATGGAATGTCAAATTGGAAAAATCATAAGCCCAACAATTTTGAGCAGAAAAAGAAAAATTTCAGATTCAGTGGAAATTCCAGATTTCAAAGGAAAAATTTTCAGAATTGGAATTATCAAGGGAACAATTCCAGAAACAATTCACAGCAAAATTCTACAGCATCCAGAAATGCACCTAATAATACCAAAACTAAAGAGCCAAAGGCACCTATCAAATGTTTTGAATGTCAAGGTTCCCATTATGCATCAGAATGTCCCTTAAGGAAGCGAAAGACTAACAATATCAACTCTATTCAGACTGAACTTACTGTTGGAGACGTGGCGAGGGAGATGCCCAGAATTAATGCAGCACTTGACAACAGGCAAGCAGATCATCAAATCTCTATGGTAGAGGTTGAAGGTATGATACAAAATCATCCTGTTACTATTTTAATTGACCCAGGTGCTAGTTTAAGTTATATATCACCAGATATTGTGGAAAGTCTTAAATTGAAAACAGAAAGGTTTAGTAAATCATGGCTAGTTAGACTAGCAACTGGAACAAAGAGAAAAGTATCAAATTTGATAGAAAATTGTGTTTTATCCATGAATCGTTTACAAACACAAATTAAGTTGAATATTCTACCTTTATGATCTTATGATATTATAGTTGGGATGGACTGTGTCATTCTGGACTGTTATGGAAAAAGTTTTACATGTTTAAATGACAAAAGGAAAACTGTAGAAATAAAAGGCATCCCAAGGAAGGTAACCCTTAGACAGATTTCAGCCATGCAAGTTAAGAGGGCAGTTAGGAAAGGATTGCAGATGTTTGCAGTAAACGTAGTAAATGATGAGTTTATTGGTGAAGACGACAAACTAAAATTAGAGGACATACCTGTCCTAAAGGATTTTAAGGATGTATTTCCTGAGGAGATTCCAGGATTACCTCCTAAAAGAGATTTAGATTTTACCATCGGATTAATACCAGAAGCAGTACCAAATTCAAAAGCTCTATACAGAATGAACATACTAGAATTAAACGAATTAAAATTGCAGCTGAAGGAGCTTATTGATAAGAAGTATATTAGACCCAGTGTGTCTTCTTAGGGAGCACCTGTCATCTTTGTTAAGAAGAAAGATGGAACCTTAAGACTGTGCATAGATTATCGCCAGCTTAATAAGATGATGATAAAGAATCGGTATCCGTTGCCTCGCATAGACGATCTATTTGATCAGCTACGTGGAGCAACTATATTTTCGAAGATTGATCTAAGATGAGGATATCATCAAGTACGGGTTAAGGATGAAGATATTTTCAAGACAACTTTCCGAACTCGGTATGGACATTACGAGTTCGTAGTCATGCCATTTGGCTTGACTAATGCCCCGGCTGTATTTATGTGTTTGATGAATAATATTCTGCATAAATACTTAGACAAGTTTGTTGTTGTGTTCATAGACGACATTTTAGTGTATTCAAAAAGTAAAGAAGAGCATGATGAACATTTACGGATTATCTTACAAGTTCTGAGAGATCATCAACTATATGCTAAGTTTAGTAAGTGCGACTTTCACAAAGACAAAATTATGTATCTAGTACACATAATTTCGAAAGAAGGAATCTCAGTTGACCTTGACAAAATAAGGGCCATTAATGATTGGCCGGTTCCTAAGGATGTGTCAGATGTAAGATCATTTATGGGCATTATTGGGTATTACAAAAAGTTTATAGAAAAATTTTCAAAAATTGCCAACCCCATAACTTCCTTGCTGAAAGAAAGGGAAGAAATTTGTGTGGGATCAAAAATGTTTTGACAGTTTTAAGAAATTAAATGAATTATTGACGACAGCACCTATCTTGCGGATAATAGACCCTAACAAATATTTTGTAGTTTGTACAGACATATGTAATGACAGACTCGGTGGAGTCTTGACACAGGAAGGGCATGCGGTGGCATATGAATCTAGAAAGCTGAAAGTACATGAAAATAATTACTCTACCTATGATTTATAGTTATTGGCAGTTATTCATGCCTTAAAAATGTGGCGTCATCATCTTATTGGCAGAAAATTTACATTATTAACAGATAACATGAGTCTACAATATTTATTAGATCAGACAAACTTGAACGCTAGACAAGCTAGATGGTTGACTTTCTTAAGTGAGTATGATTTTGAAATTCAACATATTAAAGGGAAGGTTGAAATTAAAAATTCTGTGGACGATGATCTCAGTTTTTAAATAGATTTTAAGTCGAGTTCTAAAGAGTTCTGTGGTTCCTTTACGGATAGCAAAATCAGTTTCGAAATAGCAATCTCAGATTTTTCCCCAATTCATGACGTTTAAGATTTGATAATTACGAATCATAAATCTGTCTATCATTCTCCGTGTACTCTTCCTAATGACGTCCCCAGAATTCCTGATGCAATTTATAAATCATGACCATTTTAGCTCTGCCTGCGCTCTGCCTACATTTGATTGAAAAATCGATCACCTTCCATATCTCGGAGATCAGATCGACTCCACCATCAATAGATCGTTTAACCTTGCCTGCATTAAGTTTGTGGGCTAATCATCTCTCGGATCTCTGTATGTTCAATACTTGGCGTTTCCAGACTGTAAATTGCGATTTGTGGCCCTGTACTTTTTTTAATCTCTGTGTATTTAGATCATGGCAATTCCAGGAAATTACTTTATGATTTTTAACACTGATCTTTAAATTACCAGAATGTGTATCCACCTTGCTTAAACAAATTTCTTTTCCATATCTAATTTTTTTAATTTAATTAAGTCCACACCCTATTCGTTTGGGAGAGAATCAGATTTATAGAGAGTACCTAAAATATTCTGATTTGGAAACCCAATCCGAGATCGGAAGTTTGTATCATCATGGCTAAATCTTGATCTAATTCTTCATTAAATTCGAGATCAGAGTTATTAAACCATGAACGCTGCTGTTGAGATCACCTCACATTGTTTTAGATCTGATTTTTTATCTAAATCTTCATCAATCTGAGATCAGAGGCTTTTAAGCGTTGAACGTTGTAGTTGAGGCTATCATAGATCTAGTTGATCTAATTCTTCTTCCATCTAGCTGTGTGTTACCGTTCATTAACCTGTGTTATTTATTTAAAGGCTCTGGTTTCTAAATTTGAGTAATTAAATTTTTAATTTGCAAAACGTCCAGGTCTAAATGGGAGATACCTATGAGTTAACTCCCAGTAAACTGGTGTATGTACTATTTCAAGTCTCAGTATACCCATGTCGAGTTATATTAGCTTTCCAGAAAATCCAATTTTTATGAATTGTAATTTGACATTTAAAAAAATGCTCTGCATTATTTCGAAATTTTAATTGTCTTCTGGAAATCGTAATGTGAAATGCTTGAATTCAATTGTCATCTTAAAATGCACCATAGGATTATATGTATTTTTGGTTAACAAAATAATAAATGGGTCATACGGAATCATTTTTTTAATATCAATTGTAGAGGACATGATAAATGAGTCATATAAGAAAAATGGTTAAAAGATGTTTCATAGAAGGCTTTTTTGAAATAAAATAGACAGGTTATTATAATGTATTCTATGCACTTATTCCAAATAATAAAAATGGTTATTATTTATAATTATGTATTGCTTCATTAGTTAAGAAGTGATGCTTTTAATCATGACAACGTATCCTTCGCAGATAGGAAATGGTACTTATTATCCATGTCACTACATTTTGTAGTTAAGAAATGATGGTGATTTATTAATGTGAATTTTAACATTAGCTTGGTTGATATTTACTATCAAAATTATTCAAGCAAGTATGTTAAAGTTTAAATACATATATATTCATAAAACATATACATATGATTACCTTGAATTTTACAATGTCATTATGTAGAAAAGTAGTATATATCTCCACTAATTGAAGTTTATAAATGTCTTTGATTATGTAGAAAAGTAGCATAAACTCCAATTAATTGAAGTTTATAGATGTCATTTGATTACATAGAAAAGTAATATAAATTTAAGGTATAAGATTACATTGATGTCTAAAACACATGGATATGGAAGTAGGAGATTTAAATGTATCACTTGAATTATTTTATAATTCAATTATTAAGTAAGGAGTTTTCAATCTTAATATAATATGCATAAGATGGATGATAAGCATAATATGCTACAACGGAGTTATGAAGTAAGACTTATAAACATTATAATGGAATATGTTGAAATTGATAATAAGTTATAATTGCCTTATTCGAATAGATTGCATGGTGATTTTAAGAAATAGATCATTTCAATTGAATATTCATTCGAGTATCCCTTAATGAAGAGGCGCATTGATACAGAAGTATCGAGTTGTATTTATTACATTCGGGACATGTTGTAAATTTGGACCTTGGGTAATTAAGAATTCAAAAACCCGAACGATTGCTTAGGATTGAAAGAGTAAGTTGTTCAACTGGAATGAGTGTCATAGCAACGACTTGCCAAAAAAAAAAATTGCTTTAGAAGACAAACCCTACAAGAAATACTTATGAGTTATATATATAAGTCATCTACTGGTAGATATGAGAATTGTAGATTTATGTTAGGAGATATGGACTTAGTTAGGAATTACATTGCATTCTCTTATGGTTAGAATTTCAATTCATTGAATTTAGAAATTACATTATATTTTTCTTACATACTTTTGAATGCAAAATCTTATGAGGTATTATCAACATGTCCATGGTTAGATTTTGTATTACATGTCAGAGTTCTTATGGTTGAAAGATCACAATTACATTTATACCATAGATACATTCACGCTTGATATGATTTGGAATGTAGGTATTATTATATATCATTAAATACTTTATATGTTAAAGGTTGGAATGTAAGTATTATTATATGATATTTAATATGTACATAGTTGAGATTACCTTGCTTTTAAGGATTCCTATGATTAGAATCTCCATGGTATTTATATTAGAATTACATTTGCACCGATGTGTCTTATGGTTAAGTTACATATGCTTTAAGTAGTATATTACCTATGAAAAGTTAGAATCATTGGGCATTGTGGCAGGGGAATGGATTAGATAGGAATTTCAAAGTATTACTTGATTTTGTTCTAGGATTCACTTCTGAGGAAAACACCAATATTTAAATTCAAAACCATGTTGTAAGGTGATTATGAATCTTATAGATGGGAAACCGGAATGATTCTTTAGATGGATTTCAGTAAGCTAAGGAAGAGAAGATGATATGTGTATTAAATGATTTGTTAGAAGTTCTGGATTAAAGTAACTAAATCATGAGCTACGATTGTTATGCTAATTATGGTTCTATAAAAAGATTGGATACTAATGGTGATAATTGTCTTCCAAGCTAAGTTCATGACCTACACTTGATACAAAGGATGTTAGTACAAATTTTTATTTTCCTTGCTCATGAGAAGAGACCCTATGTTTGGTTTCATTGGTGATGCATAAAGATCGACATAGAAAAGTCAGAGATGTGGTTTTTACTTCTTCATCCTCGGCCAGAATATTTCCAGCTTCTCAAACAGGTTAGAATTATTCTTCACTAAATTTGCTAGTATAAAAGTTTGAATGATCTTCAAGGTTCATATACTTTGATGAGGGGTCTTGCGTCAAGAATTTTATTGATTGGTTGTAAATGCTTATTTTCTGAAATCAAGGCGATGGCTTCGCAAGTATGCACTACTAGCTTGTAATCATGCCTTGGATTGTGAAAAGAGTGAAGTTAAAATTACTTGAATTATAGAATCTTAACTGTGCTCGAGTTAGTAAGAAAAGAAAACCTTACCTAACTTTGTTTATAAAAAATTGAGATTATACTTTTAGTTATACTAAGTAAATGGCACTCCAATATTTAATTATACTTTGGATTATGAAAAGAGAAAGGTTGCATGTAAGATTAGTTTAGGAATGGATAAGGTATGTATTGAAGAACAAAATTCGGAAGGGTTAATTCTTATTTTGAAATTGAGATATTGTTTAAAATATATGATAGTTATACGTAACCATAGAAAATGAAGAAATTGGGATTGAAGCTTTTTTTCCTTATGTGAAAATGTGTTAGTGCTTAAAGGATTTACATATAAATAATATTGTTTTGTTGCATGAAAGGAATTTGTTATGGATGATTTCAAATCCGGTTGCAATTAATAAGCCAATAGAGGACTGCTGTGGGGATTGCTACACTATGAAAGGCATGATTTAGGGATATTATCAATTATGCGATTTATACTTATATGAGGGTAGAAAAGAAGAAATGAAATTTTATTATCAATTGTGGTTATGTTGAAGAAATGAATGTGAAAAGAAAGTGAAAACTCACCGTGGAAGCACATGAGACTTAACTTCAGGATGAAGTTTTAATAAGAGGGGGTGTATGTAATACCCACCTCGGTACTTTAACTGATTAGACTAATGAGGGTACTAGTTTTGAAATGAAACAACTAAGTAAAACACAAACCATTTGAATTTACTATGAAAATGCTTATGATGATAAATGATGAATAATTTGTATGCTTGACTGACTGAGATACTAGAATGAATTATGTAAATATTTTATATAGTGCAGCGCTACTAATGTGCACTTGAGTGTGTGCAATGATAGGTAAGACGATATACCGACTGACCCACAATGGAATTTTAGGGGTTGTAAGAACGGAAAGAACACATAGGGGTACGACGATAGACTGTCAACCCTGAATTAGCAATCGACGCATGGGTCGGAAGCTTGCGAGCTAGCCCAGGGAAGCGTGTGCCATACGGGTGAGGCCATACTGATTTGGTCATGTACGAGAGTTGAGGGGCACACGATAATGAGAACCTTATCCCTCAGTAGCCATTAGTCTCCAAGAAGTGTAGTCGATAGATCACGGTAACGACTCCCTGATCACAACATAGTTCTCCTCACAAGAAAAAAGAAAAGAAATTGTTGGAAGGGCCTGCCGAAGAGGTACCTAGACAAGAACAGGAAGAAAGAAAATGAATTGTCGGAAGGGCCCTCCGAAGAGGTACCTAGACAAGAACAAGAAGAAGAAATTGATCAACTGTATAAATGGAAATTTCACATAAGATTTAAGAAATATTTTATTCCATTTTGTTTCATTTTATTATTTTGAATTATTTTTCAATAGTTCATTTTAATTAATTTCATTAATTTTGAAATACTTTATTTTAATTGATTTTATCATCTCGAAAAAGAATTGAAAAGATTAGTTTTATTTAATTGATTTTGTTATATTGAAAAAGGTTATTTGTAAAAGAATTATTTATTCAAAAGTTTTAATTTGATGGATTTTTTTATTTTTTTATTCAAGTTTTTTTTTTAATTGATTTTATTATTTTGGATTATTTTTTTTAATTAATTTTATTAATTCTTGATTAATTTTACTATCTTGAAAAGATTTGAAAAGGATTAAAATCTAGTTAATTGATTTTATCATTATTGAAAAAGAGTTTAATTTAGATTATAATTTTTTAGAAAATAGATATTTTAATTCTTACTTTTATTCTTTTAAATTTTATAAAGAAAAGATTTAAAATAAATTAGAATTTTAGTAAAATCTTCTAATTCTATTTTAGTAATTAGAAAATAAAGGAATTTAGAAAGCTTTAAGTCTAACTAAAAGATATTAAGTAAACTAAATAAGAACCAAAACATAAGAAGAACTCTACTACACCTAACTCCCATTGATTTACAGAATTAGGTGCGCACTTGAGATGAAGAGACACTTGTAATTTGAGAGTAATTGTTAATAAATTATTAAATTAAATTAAATATGTGCATGGACAGACACATGGCACATAGAATTTTTTTATATAATGAGGGAGGAGAAGGAGAGAAAGACATCTCTTGCTCCCTAGTGCTGGATGGGCACCGGAATCAAGAATTGATCTTGTGAATTCTTGTGAGTTGGGCTTAGCTTTCCGTGGATTGGGGAATCCCACCAGAAAGCTTGCGTTGTGTGTTCTTGCAATCCCATTTGCTCGGGGGTTCGGGGTGAAGAATAATAATCCCGATATGGTAGGGAGGTCAACCGAGGGGTCACTCAGTACTTCGTCAAAAAATTTGATTGGATCGTGCAGGAACCACTTCAAGGATTCCATCGATTCGCTGGACCAACCGTTGAAAACAGGTTTGAAGTATTTAGTTTATTTATTTTGCTAACTCCTGTGGTGGAATGAATAAATATGGGTATATAGTTTTATTTATTAACATTCATGTACCGCAATAGATAGAACTAGATCTGTGGCCTCTATATCTTCTTCTGAAAAATCGTACTGGAAGTTTTGAAATTAATTATACTTATATTTTCAAAATCCGTGGAAGTCTTTTTGGGGAACCCAAAATGGGGGTCCCTACAGACACGACCCTAGATATAAACATGTTTGTGAGAACAACAGTGCTATCATGCCATCTGAGGAAGATAACGAGGGTGATGGAAATGGAGAGTGATATGTACATGTTTTATTTCATGATTTACAGTTTGAGTTATACTTTTGTTATTGCTACTTGATTATCTAATTATATTGTTTATTTTTCATTAATATATTAAAAGTAACAATATTAAACATAGATGTTATAATTCAAAGTTGCATTAATATATTAAACATAGATGTTATAATTCAAAGTTGCATTATAATGTTAGAAATGTATATAAATATTTGATTACCGAGTTGCTGCACCTAATCCCATTGTCTAGCGCATCCTCGTCTTTAGGAGGGTAATGACCGCATGCACCATATTTCTCTTTGACTTGGTCTGCAACCCAACTGTTGGGACATATCGTTGGCATATTTTCTTTAAATGATCTGGAAAATGCATGCTTCTACCATGCAACCACCTGAATTATTTTCTATCAATGTCCCATTTCCTCATCTTCTATTCATTCAATGTGACCCACGACTGTGTTTCCTTCGCGTTGTAAAGAATCAATACTATGAGGATAAATCCAGGGAATTTTATGATTTAAAATTGGGTACTATGAGTATAAAGGAGTTGCGCAGTAAGTTCCTTAGCTTGCTGAGGTATGTACCTTACATGGTCGAAGTGAACCCTAAGGTACAAAGGTTTCTAAGTTGTCTACCTTTCAACATAAAAGACATAATCGAATATGATAACCCTTCAACTTTGGAAGAGGCCATGAGGAAAGCTAATTTCTATTTCGAGAAAAAAAGAAAAAGAGAAGGAATATCTGGCTGGAAGAGTAATAAGTCTAATCATTTTGATCATAAAAAGAAGAGTTTTAATCATAATTCTGGAAGTTTTAAGAAAAATTTTAATAACATAAATTTTCCAAGTAATAATAATTACAGGAGTAATGCACCACAGAATTTTACTACTGCAAGGAATGTGCCTAATAATAATAACAACACCAAATATGCTTAACAGAAAGCACCTTTGAAGTGTTATGATTGCTGTGGACCCCATACTAGAGCTCAATGCCCATGCAATGAAAAGATAGTCAACAACATTCACACTATACAAGCAGATCCTACAATTGGTGATGTAGCAAGAGAGATTCCCAGGATAAATGCAGCATTGGAAAACCGTCAAGCAGATCATCAAACGTCTATGGTCGAAATCAAAGGTATGATACACAACAAATCTATTTCCATTCAAATAGATCCAAGTGCAAGTTTGAGTTACATTTCACCTGATTTAGTGAAAAGTTGCAAGTTAAAGGTAGATAAATTTTATAATTCATGGTTAGTTCAGCTAGCAATAGGCATTAAAAGAAAGGTTACAGACTTTGTCAAAAGTTGTGATGTATTTATGAGTCAGCTGAAAATGCAAGTTAATCTAAATGTTTTACCATTAGGGTCATATGACTTGTTGATTGGCATGGACTGGCTTGAACAACATAGAGTAGTACTTAATTGGTATGAGAAATCTTTTACTTGTTTGAATAATGAAGGAAAAACTGAAACAATAAAAGGAATTCATAGGAAGATTTTTGTAAGACAAATTTCTGCTTTACAAGTTAAGAGAGATGTAAGAAAGAGTTGTAAAATGTTTGCTATTAATGTGATTAATGACGAATGCTCATCTAAAGAAGATAAGTTAAAACTAGATGATATACCCATCCTTAGGGACTTTTCTGATGTATTTCCAGAAGAAATTCCAAGACTACCTCCGAAAAGGGAACTTGATTTCACCATTGAGTTAGTACCAGGTGCGGTATCAAAATTCAAAGGCTCCCTATAAAATGAATATTCTAGAGTTAAATGAACTAAAATCTCAGCTGAAGGAATTAATAGATAAAAACTACATAAGGCCAAGTGTGTGTTAATTTTTGAGCATTAATTCGATATATTGTAGGATCTTTACTGAGAGAATAACATGTACAACATATCAAGCATATCAATCACACCAAGCAATCACATGAGACAATAGACAAACAGAATTTCACCGGGGAAAACCATAAAGGTGAAAAACCCCACAACTTCCTCAGAGATAGAAAGAGCAATAATACAACCCAAGTACAAGAGATAGTCCTCATAGCAGCTACTCCTCCTTCCTCATTTGTGCGCCACTTTTCGATGAGTGTAGAAGTGAATAATGAAGTGATCAAATAGAGTGCCTCCCGCACTCTATTTATACATGACCTGACCTGCCGAATAAACTAGCAGGGACGACTTGTCTAACTCAGTCTAATAACCCATGGTAATACTAATGAGGGCCAACCCCACACTTGGTGGTCTATTAACCCATCACATGCAAGTTGCAACACTTGCGACACTTGTCAAGACAAATGACGACACTTCCGTGTAGAGGAAATAATAACATCTCTATAGGAGTACAATATACATAGGTGAAATACATTCCAAAGTTACAATTACATCAACACTCCCTCTTAAATAGGAAGGTATTTCTTGACACAGATCTGCTAGCACATGTCTTCTTCTCTGGATCATCGTCACTGGATCATCGTCATCGTCATGGCTGCTGCTATCTCAATCAATCTCTGATCTACTTGTCATAGGAAGTTCTACAAAGCCAATCCTTTTTCATACTAGATGTAGGCCCACCACCTGCAGGTCTTCATCATCACTAGCCATACTGTGGAATCCTCAGGACTTATTACGTGCATCACAAAACCTTGCAAGAGCATCCCAGGACTGATTACGGGCACACAACCCAACCTATTGGATCTCTCAGGGAGCTATTACATGTGACCCCACCACAAAACCTTGAAAGAGAATCCCAGGACTGATTACAAGCACACAGCTCAACCTATCGGATCTCCCTGGGCATTATTATATGTGGTTATGGAAAAACCTTGAAAGAGCATCATAGGACTAATTACGACCACACAGCTCAACCTATTGGATCTCCCAGGGCGTTATTATATGCCATAGGAAAAAACCTCGAAAGAGTGTTTGCCAGATATCCCAGGGCGCTATTATATGCCATAGGAAAAACCTCGAAAGAGTATCTACAAACCTCCCAGGGTGCTATTATATGTCCTCCCAAGCAAAACCTCGAAAGAGCATTTGCCAAATATCCCAGGGTGCTATTATATGCGATAGGCAAAACCTCAAAAAAGTATCTACAAATATCCCAAGGCGCTATTATATGCTTATCTGCACAACCTTTCCATGGCCATAGAATATCAACCTGATACTCACCATACACTATCCTGATGTATATCATCACATGATCATCCTGATCATCATCATAGCATCATCCTGATGCATATCATCTGGAGCAACATCCTGAAGCTCATCATCCATGATCATCTTGATCATACAATGCATCCACCTGATGCATACACAATATCTACCTGATACATATCATCATACATGATCTACCTGATCATATAATGTATCCACTTGATACATATACAAATGCATGATCCAACTGATCATATCAAGCATTCAACATGATGCATATACATATACATGATCCAACTGATCATATCCAGCATCCAACATGATGCATATACATTTACATGATCCAACTGATCATATCCAGCATCCAACATGATGAATATACATATACATGATCCAACTGATCATATCCAACATCCAACATGATGCATATACAGAGCAATAACTAGAGCATCGTCCTGATGCTCATCATCCAGCGCTTACATCCACAGCCATGCGAAGGATCCTCCTCTCACCATGCTTGGAATGGCTCTAGCAAATGTGTCCATCACTTCTTCCTTGAAGTGTCGTCAATCTGAAGAACACCAAGCCTCTCTCCGAAGTAATCAAACTTCACTCTGGCTAGTGGTTTCGTCAATACATATGCAACCTGCTCATCCATCGCAACACACAAGAGCTTCACTGCTCCTCTCTAAACCATATCCCTAATATAGTGATATTTGATCTCAATGTGCTTTGACCTGTCGTGGAACACCAGGTTCTCAGACAACTTCACACAACTCTGGTTGTCACAGAGGATACCAGTAGCCTCCAACGGGAGATCAAATAACTTAGACACTAGCTTCCAGAGCCATACTTCCTAACAACTAGCTGAACAAGCTTCATCATACTCTGCCTCGGCTGTACTCAGTGCTACGTAGGACTGCTTCCTACTAAACTAAGAGATCACACCTGATCCCATGCTGAAGTAGCACCCAGAAGTGCTCTTCATATCTACAACACTTCCTGCCCAGTCTAAATCAACATAACCCTGCAGGTTAAACTTTTGATTCGCATCATACTTGAGCCCATAATCAATTGTACCCTTCAGGTACCTCGGAATATGCTTTACAGCAACTAGGTGAACACCTCTGGGATCCGTCAGGAACCGGCTCAATATGTTCACAGAAAAGCAAATATTTGGTCTCGAGTTCGTCAGGTACATCAAGGACTCAATCATTTGACAATACATCGTGACATCAACCGGCTCAGAGGAAGCATCACACAGAAGCTTCAAGTTCGATGCCATAGGTGTGGCCATGGCCTTGCAATCCATCATCCCGAACCTCTTCAGGATCTCTACTGCATACTTCCCTTGATCGAGGAAGATCCCATCTACACTATGCCACACCTCCATGCCTAGAAAATAGTGCATCATCCCCAAGTACTTCATCTCGAACTCAGCAACAAGCTTTCTCTTGATATTAGAAATCAAACCATCCTCACCTGTAACAAACAGGTCATCCACATAGAAGAGTAGTATCACAGGATTGCCTTCCTCAACCTTGTAGTAAAGGTTGGAATCCGTTTTACTCTTAGTAAAGCCCAAAATGGATAGATGTAATGTCCCCAGTTTGACCCCATGACATTAACATTATAAATGATGTAATATTGTTATGAAATCATGGTGAGGAGCTCAAGGCCAAGGCTCCGCCATTGATTTAGTCATGCATAAGGTTTACATGCTAGCCAAGCACATTGAAATTGTAAATATGCATTTTAATAAATACCCACAACTAGCTATGCAATGCAACAAGAGATGGGGGCATGATTTTACAAGGAATTGGGAGGGAAAACATTCAAACCCTTGAGCCACTCAAAACAAGCCAAGTGTCAATGAGAGAACCCATCAAACCCTCAACTACCCATGTTGACTTTTGTACCCAATCATTGATTTCTCCCAAGAGTTGGTTGAGGTAGTTAATCCCTTGGGGAATAGGAGGTATGGCTGTCCAAATTCAGGTATGGGAAAACCACCCTGAATGGGAATTCATGTTTTGCTTCTTGGGCAAGAAAAGAACCATGAATTTCTCCCCCAAGCCATTATCCATGGTCATTCCTTCTCCTCACGAGTGGAGAGCTACCTGGGTGTTTTCCAGGCATGTTTGTTGTGTTTTCCTTCATTCTCCCAGTAGAGAAGGGCATTTTTGTGTTGTATACCAGTGGGGAAGAAGGGGAATGGAATGGGGGTTCCATAGAGACCGTTTTTGTTGTTAAATGCTGAGAGAGTTGGGGAGAAAGCGTTTTTCCTCCTTGTGGATGCATTTTCCTTCCCACAGCTCGTTTTGGGTGAGCCACGATTTGGGGAAAATCTATGGCCATCTTGTTTGTGAATTCCATTGCTAGAAATGTGTATCTATGCCCAATGTTTGTGCTTGCTGTGTGAGAAATGAATATGTTGGGGTATGGGTATGGGTATTCATTGCTTTGGCTTGAGCTTGAGAATAAGCATCCATGGCTCAATTGTAGCTGATAAATTCAGCTATGGACTGGCTTGGCTTAGATGGAATGATTAATTGGTTGTGAGAAAGTGAATGTCCCCTTTCCTTGTGAGAATCATGCCCAGCTTGGGGGTGGCCTTCGGACGGACTCGATATAAGCTGTCGAAGAGCCTATGGCTGGGTGGAACGTTGCAGCGACATAGCTAGTTGCTTAGGACAATTGCCCAATGAAGATAAGTGTTTTCTGTCTATGTATTTACTTCTGCAATGCATCAATTTGATGACTATTTTGATATGCTGGATGGCCATGAATTGTGTGTGTGGATTAGTTTTAAATTCCGTTGTGCATATTGCCTAATTTGTATCTGCACACCAATGTTTAAATTCTTATGATTCTAATTAGTGGGCTGAGTTTTATGAAATGCCCAGATTTTAGTGCCATGTTCCCTTCCTTGCATTGGGTCAGTGGGTGGGTACATTACAATAGAAATATGTCTATCCTACCATACCAAGTCCTAGGAGCTTGCTTCAATCCATACAAGGATTTCTTCAACCTGCACACATATGACTCCCTATCATGTGTCTCAAAACCAAGTGGTTGCTCCACATACACTTCATCCTTGACTACACCATTCAAGAAAGTTGTCTTGACATCCATCTTGTGTATCTTCCATTTCATCACTGTAGCCAGGGAAAGTATTGATCTGATGGAAGTGTACTAGGCTACAGGAGCAAAAGTTTCTTCATAGTCTATTCCCTCTTTCTGGGAGAAGCCACGAGCTACAAATCTTGCTTTGTACTTTTCTATGCTGCCATCTGCAGCATGTTTTATCTTGTAGATCCATTTGGAAGTCACAACCGACTTCCCTTCAGGTCTTGGGACTACTTCCTAAACATCATTCTTCATGATCGATTGGTATTCCTTGACCATGGCATCCTTCCATTCTTTCTTTTCCGCTGCTTCTTCGTAATTGGAAGGTATGCGATCTAGTCCTCTTCCTTTCTCTGTGTTCTTCTTCTGGAATGCCATATCTTTCTTTATCTTGAATGATCTCTCTAGCCCATGCAGGTTTCCTCTTGTGAGAGTTCTTCTCACGAGGTGGATCTACAGGTTCTTGCGGATATTCAACTTCACGATCTACTTTTGGAATTGATTCAGTCATGGTGGTGTCTTGGAATCTGTTTTCCTTTGGTTCTTCATGATATTCAATAGGTGCCTTCTTTGATTTGATGTAAGTTGAGTCCTCATCAAATGTTACATCCCTGCTGACATCATATTCTTGAACCATGAAAAGTATATTCTGTAAGCCTTCAATCTTTCACTGTACCCCACAAAGATGCCCTTATTTCGTGAAGGATCTAGCTTTGTCCTCTTTTCCTTTGGAACATGTGTATACACCGGACAACCAAATATTCTGAGATGGCTGACTTCAGGTTTCTTATTAGAGAAGACCTCTTCTGGTGTCTTGTTGTCCAATATCTTGTGAGGTGTTCTGTTCTGCACATATACAACTGTCCTAGCTACTTCTGCCCATAGATGCATAGGCAGATCCTGGTCATGCAACATTGCTCGTGCTGCTTCCATGATTGTTCTATTCTTTCTTTCTGCAACCCCATTCTGTTGTGGATTGTAGGGAGCATTCAACTCCCTCGTAATCCTTGAATCATTGCATAACTTTTTAAAATCACCTAAAGTGAATTCTCCGCCATTGTTGGATCTAAATGTCTTGATCTTCTTATCAGTTTGATTTTCCATCAAGGTTTTGAATTCCTTGAACTTATCAAACACTTCATCCTTATTCTTCAAGAAATAAACCCAAGTCTTCCTATAGAAATAATCAATGAAAGAGACATAGTATACATACCCACTCATAGAACTGGATGACATCGGACCGCATACATCGGAGAGGATGATCTCCAAGATTCCTTTTGCTTTGCTTTCACTGCTTGGAAATTCCTTCCTAATGTTCTTTCCTTTTTCACATCCTTTGCAAACACCTTCATGCTTTGTCTTGATTCCAGGAAGACCCTCTAAAGCTTTACTTGCAATTTTTAGTGCCCTATAGTGCACATGTGCAAGCCTTCTATGCCAAAGTTCACTTGGCTCCATGGATTCATGTACCATGGCATGTTTAGGTTGTCCCTTCAATTTGTACAATCCCCCCTCTTGCTCTCCAATCACCACTGCATCATATATAGTTTTACCCTTTGGCCAGATTAGGACTTGGCCATCTACAAATGCAACCCTCATGCCTTTTGCATCCAATGCAGATATGGAGAGTAGGTTCTTCTTAAGCCTAGGTACATATAGAACATCTTTCATCTTCAAAGACTTCCCATAGTCTAGGTTTTAGGAGGCTTCACCACTTCCCTTAATAGGATATTGATAGTCATCCCCAAGTTTCACTTTATGGGGTGACTCATGTTTAGATACATTTACAAAGGATTCTTTAAACCCAGTCATGTGTTTGGAAGCCCCACTGTCAATAAGCCAATCATTACATCCATGAGAGATAGTACCTGTGAGAGAAGAAATTAGAACATATTCATCTTCACAAGATGAGTCATCACTTTCTGTTCTAGCCTTCTTCATGGGAGGTTCATCATCCTCAGCAGCATGAGCATGATATTTCCTTTTGTTGTTGTTCTTATTCTTGTTGAAGTTGTAGTTGTTGTATTTCTTCTTCTTGGGACAATCTCTAGCAAAGTGTCCCTTCTCATTGCATGTGCAGCACCTGAGATATTTCTTATCTTTATGGTAATGGTGGTGTGAAGATATCTTGTTATGAGATGGATCTCTCTTGGGCTTTCCTTTCTTGGTGTGTGCTGTGAGAGCTTGATCTTCATTACCCATCTTCTCTTCTCGGGCTACAAGCCTAGCCTCTTCTTGTGAACATTCCTCCCATAGTCTACTAAATGAGATCAGTTTTCATCTTGCACAGATTCCTTGGATAAAGGAATCCCATGACCTAGGTAGGCCATTCAAAGTGGTCATAACAATTTCACCATTCTCCACCACTTCATCCACAGCTTCAAGTTGTTCTTTGATATGAGAAACCTTAGAAAAATAAGATTGAATGGTCTCTCCATTCAGAAGCTTTACCAATTGATTCCGCAGAGTCATCTTTCGATTTATGTTCTTCCCTTCAAATAGCTTGGTCAGGGAGTCAAACATCTCCTTGGGTATCTTTAGAGATGACACATGTGGTATGAGATGGTCTTTGATAGAATCAACAATGATTCTCTTTGCCTTGACCAAGTTCTTCTTATGTAAGGCCTTAGCCTCTTCTTCCTCTAGGACAGGGATCTTAGAACTTATGTAGGTGTCCAATTCATTTTCTTCCAGGATTGACCAAATCCTATACTTCCATGCTCAGAAGTTATCAGCCCCTTCAAGCTTATCCTCAAGCTTGGTGTGGTGAGACATCTTAAAGATTACTTCAAATGGAAATAGAAAAGATTTAGGTCTTACCAATGAAATCTGGATCTGGTGCTGGATCTAAAAATTAAAAATGTGAATTTCAAACTTCTAAAAGGATAGAAAAATGCGCCTTGATGAGCTAATCAGCCTGGTATACTCAAAAATTGAAAACTGCAAAGTTTCACCCTTCAAAAATGCTTTTCAATCTCCCGGATTCACTAGGGAGGACCCTGAATTAGGGTTTGAGTTTCCCAGAGCTTCACCGAACCACAAAGTTCGATCCACAACTCTAAACTTCGATTTTTCCAAGGAGCTTATAGCTATGGTCTCGGAATTCAAAAATTCCTATTTTTTTGGAAACCCTAATTTTTAGGGCAAAAAATGAAAGTGCCCAGAATTGAATTATGATTGGACAAAAAGATGTGCCTTGATGAGAAGAGTCAATCCACCCTATTTCCTTTCAAGATCTGTGGAGAGAAACTAAAAAAAAAAGAGGCCCTAGCTTCCACAACTGCATAGTGTCTTCTTCTCAAGTTAGCTCTGATACCATGTTAATTTTTGAGCATTAATTAAATATAATCTAGGATCTTTACTGAGAGAATAACATGTACAGCATATCAAGCATATCAATCACACAATTCAATCACATGAGACAATAGACACATAGAGTTTCACTAGGGAAAACCATAAAGGTGAAAAAATCCACAACTTCGTCAGAGATAAAAAGAGCAATGATACAACCCAAGTACAAGAGATAGTCCTCCTAGCAGCTACTCCTCCTTTGTTACTTGTGCGCCACTTTCCAATGATTTTAGAAGTGAATAATGACGTGATCAAATAGAGTGCCTCCCGCACTCTATTTATACATGACCTGACCTCCCTAATAAACTAGCAAGGCTGACTTGTCTAACTCAATCTAATAACCCATGGTAATACTAATCAAGGCCGACCCCACACTTGGTGGTCTAATAATCCATCACATGAAAGTTGTGACACTTGTCAATACAAATGACGACACTTCCGTACAGAGGAAATAATAAAATCTCTATAGGCGTACAATATACATAGATGAAATACATTTCGAAGTTACAATTACATCAACAGTGTGTCTCCTTGGGGAGCGCCAGTTATTTTTGTTAAGAAGAAGGACAAAACCATGCAAATATGCATAGATTACTGTCAACTTAATAAAATGACAATTAAAAACCAATATCCCTTGCCCCGCATTGATGATCTATTTGATCAAGTATGCGCAGCAGAGATATTCACTAGAAATTATTTAAGGTCTGGATATCATCAAGTTAGGATAAAGGATGAAGACATATTCAAAATTGCTTTCAGAACACGCTATGGGCACTACGAGTTCGTAGTTATGCCTTTTGGGCTAACTAACACGCCGACAGTGTTCATGTGCTTAATGAATAATGTTCTACATAAGTACTTAGATAAGTTTGTAATCATGTTAATTGATGATATTCTAATCTATTCAAAAACTAAAGAAGAGAACGACGAACATTTAAGAATAATTCTGCAAGTGTTAAGAGAACATCAACTTTATGCTAAGTTCAGTAAATATGACTTTTATAAAGATAAAATATAGTACCTAGGTCACACAATCTCTAAAGATGGAATTTCTATCAACCAAGATAAAATACGAGCTATTAATGAGTGGCCTATCCCTAAAGACGTAATTGATGTATGATCATTTATGGGAATAACAGGTTACTATAGAAAGTTTATTGAAGGGTTATCTAGAATTGCGAATCCCATAACTTCTTTGCAGAAGAAAGGGAAGAAATTTGTCTGGGATCATAAATGCTAAGAAAGTTTTAATAAGTTAAAAGAATTATTAACAACCACACCCATTTTAAAAATTGTTGATCCTAATAAGGACTTCATTGTATGCACTGATGCATGTAACGAAGGACTTGGAGGGGTCATAACTCAAGAAGTTCATGCTATCGCTTTTGAGTCAAGAAAGTTAAAAATCCACAAAAAGAATTACGCAACTTACGATCTAGAGCTGGAAGCCGTGATACATGCACTGAAAATGTGGCGCCATCACTTGATTGGAAGAAAGATTATAATAATGACAGATAATAAAGGGTTAAAATACTTGTTGGATTAAACAAATCTTAATGCAAGGCAAGCTAGGTAGTTAGCTTTCCTTAGCGAGTATGATTTCGAAATACAACACATTAAGGGTAAAGAAAACAAAGTAGCTAATGCCTTGAGCATAAATGCCAGATTAATTTTCGTGGTAGCAATCAACACGTTTAAGACAGATCTGGAAAATCAGATCGAAGAAGGAATTAAGCAAGATGAAAATTATAAAAAATTGCATGATAAGGTTGCTGCAAATTTATCTGAAAATTTAATAACACAATACAACATTAATGAAAATGGCTTAATGACATATAAAAACAGAATTTAAATTGTTGATTTTGGATGAAGTACATAAAAGTCCTTATTCGGGACAACCTGGTTATCAGAAAATGAGAACTATGTTAAGGAAGGATTATTTTTGGCCCAACATCAAGAATGAAGTGGCTGAATACATAGCTAGGTGTTTTGAATGTCAGACCATTAAGGCTGAACATCAACACCCAGCTGGCCTATTACAGCCATTACCAATTCCAGAATGGAAATGGGAAATTATAAGTATTGATTTTATTACAGGTTTACCTAAGAATCAGAAACAGAATGACTCAATAATGGTGGTTGTGGATAAACTTAGTAAATATGCTCATTTTATTCCTGTTAAGACTACATTCAAAGATGCTAACATTGCAGATGTGTTCATGAAGCAAATCTTTCGGTTACATGGAATTCCAAAGGTAATTATTTCTGATCGAGACTCCAAGTTCACTGGAAATTTCTGGACAACATTGTATAAGGGTTTAAATACTAAATTAAATTTCGGTACTACTTTCCATCCACAAATTGACGGACAGACTGGAAGGGTTAATCATATTTTAGAAGACATGTTATGAATGTATGTTAAAGATCAGCCAACTAAGTGAGAAGATTATTTACATTTAGCTGAATTTGCATACAATAATCATTATCAAGCATCTGCTAGACTTAGTCCATTTGAGATTTTATATGGAAGAAAATGTTGTACTCCTATTTCTTGGGGTAACCCTATGGACAGATTAATGTTAGGACCAGATTTGTTAAAAGAGATGGAGCTAACCGTGAAACAGGTACAAGGCAACATAAAAGTTGCACAAGATCGGCAAAAGAGTTATGCAGATCTAAAATGTATTGAAAGAAAATTTCAGGTTGGAGATCATGTTTTTGTAAAGGTAAAACCTAAGAAAAGTTATTTAAAGATTGGGAGTTGTGCTAAAATAGCATCAAGGTACTGTGGACCATTTGAAGTCCCATCAAGGATTGGACCTATTGCAAATCAGTTGGCTTTGCCATCTAACTTAATAATCCATAATGTCTTTCACATTTCTATTTTAAAGAAGTATGTGCACTATGCTACTCATGTGTTGAATTGGAATGACATACAGGTGGAACCCGAAGGATATTTTTAGGTGGAATCGGACTGTATTATCGACAAGAGGGAAATTATGCTCCGGAATCGTACCATAGGGCAGGTAAAGGTGCAATGGAAGCACCTTAGCCTTGATGAAGCTACCTAGGAACTGGAAAGTAACATGCAGACATCATATCCAGTTCTGTTTCAGGGAGGCTCTAATGAAGAATAAGCAACATCGTGGATGATGTTGAGCTTAAGTGGGGTTGTTTGTAACATACCCTCTTTTGCTGAAAAACATTTTATGTTGGAAACATTATCTTAACTTTTATTCTAAAGTTTTATATTGGACAGGTGTCCAAGGATGACTGTAATTTTCAAGATATTTTATTATTAAATAAATTAAATAGGAGACAAACACCTAAGGAGACCGTTGAAAGAGTGTTTACTAACCCACTAGGTGGAATGGAATCTGGGGTAGAAGGCAATGGGAAAATGGCAGCTTCATGAGGCAAGTAAGTAACTATTGGTATGGGACAACTCCCTTGAATTGTGGTCATAGTTCCCTAAAAGATGGGAATAGAGCTTGAGGCTCATTTATTGAAAACTGATCACTGGAGACCTAGGCAATCTTTTTAAGAGCCATCGAATGTTGGACTGAGGTTCATCACTTTTCTTGATGAGGAAATTTACCTTGGGGTTCTGCTACTTGCAGCCAAGAGATTGGATGAGGGGAAATGCTATGTTTTTTATCATGGTGTAAGTCTGCCTTGTTTACTGCTGAGTGCAGAGATTGAGGTTTTTGGAAAGTCTCTATTGATTGTTGGTTATACAAAGTTGAGTTCCTTACTTCTACACATAGTTCATCTACCTAGTGGTTCATTAAATTGGATCGGGGGTCCAATGGAGGCAAGTAGATTGGCTGCTTCTTCTGGAAAAGGTTGGGAGGAACAGGCCTCCTTGGGTGTTTTTCCACCCTATCTACCATTACAGGTTCTACTTGTTATTTCAATTCTAAGTAGTTAAATTATTTTCTGTAAACTACTGATTTAGTATCTCATTAGTTTAAAACTGTTAGTTTACATTATGCAGAAGTAAAAGTGTATTTTTTTGAGCTAGTAGGATCTTGTAAATTGTTGAATAAATATATAAATTGATAAAATACCTCTACTACATTTTCCCCATACTGTTTTCTTTATAGTACTCTAGTACAGAGAGGGAGAATTAAGATAGATAAGTGATAGACAAAATATAGAATGAATGAATAGACTGACATTGTTGTGTTTTCTTAATATTCCTTATGAGTTACAATCTGTAAAATAAATTATATATGTCTAAACTTAGGAAATATAACAGTATTTCATATTACAGGCACCATAATATTTCTTTACATAGAAACAGAAGAAAATATTTCATCCCGGTATGAAAACCTAGGGTTTTCATTTTGGTCATTTATTTCCTTACAAAAGATTTATGCTAGGTATTCTCTTATCATTCTTTTCAAACAGATTAGTGTTATAAGTTCACTTTATTTATTTCATCAGCATTCATGAAATATAACAGCTGCAAAACAAATATTACTAATTACACAGAACTGCTACCAAATACTTATATTTTCAAAACAGAAGTTATCAATTGCAAACAACCGCATTGCTGTATAGTACCATTTCATCCACAATATTCACATATTTTATTTTGTTTTAATTATCAAACTACAGTCATAAATTCAAATACTTCTACTGTAGAATTAAAAACCCTAAGGTTCCAACCCTAGTTTCTTACTTCAACTTTTAGTATTCATTTCCACTTTTAACAAGTCCACTAATCTATTCAAGATAGAGTCCTTAAAGGAATTTTTTGCAACACAACAGACTTGGGATCGAAATCCTTAAAAGAGAACCAAATCACTTAAAACATTGTGACAGGATCATAGCCATTTCAGCGGTCAAACCCTAACAACTGAAACATCAACTTTTCATGTTAAAGATCACAAGTAAGATTCAATACCCTCCCTCAACAATAGTGTAACTTTAGTCACGATTCCAATACATAGTTTAAACTAAAAACAAAGAAAATACTTTTAGCATCATTATCCAACAGTAGTTTTACAACCCTAGTCTGCATTGAACCAAATGGATAAACGAGATGAAGACTCATTTTTTAGAATTGAATTCTAGAACTATCAAGCTACCATCGAAACCCATGGGTTTGGGGTATTGAATGCGAATCTTAAGGCTAAAACCTTTTGGCTTTCAACCATCTTTATACACACAACGTTTCAAAGACAAAACATTAAAATTATCACATAATTCTAGAGCATCGCTCTCAGTTTCAACACACATAAACATCATTAAGATAAGGAACCAAAAATATTTATTTAAACCATAATAGATGAGGGTTAAACCCTCTCAACTATTTTTTACATTCTTTTACAAAGTATCTTCATAGAAAAACATTGTAGGCTTAACGCCGAAGTGGGTTGAGGATTTCATCCTCCCCACGCTGCCAGTCAGCCACAACATCACAATGGTGGTCATGTTCCTCAGCCACACATTAAAAACAAAGTCTCGGCTAAGAAACAAAGTAGGGACTAACAGTCACCGAGCAGAAGCCAACAAGCAGAACCACCGAAGCTTACCATTTTCCAATGCAGTTTCCATTACCCAAACTCGAGCATGGAAGCCAAGAGCCGAGGACACCTACCACACAATCACGTTATGGTTAAAAGGGTACCGTAAAAGGAAATTCATGAAACCAAATAGCACAACTGGAAACCTTAGTACACTAACAAAAGAAAAATAGGTTTTGAAGACCTGCACGTTACCTTAAAGAAAGATCCAGTTGCCCGAGGCTGAGTATGATCACACTCAAAGAGAACCAGAACCAAACCTCCATAGTAAACTCAGCGTAAGGGAAATAAAACCCTAAAAACTCTCTGTGAAAAAAATTACAAACTGAAGGTCAGGGTATCGAACCCTGTGAAGGCCTCTCCTAAAAACAACACAGCAAAACCCTACAATCTCGCAGGCCTATCGGCCTCTCCACCAAGCCCAGTAACACCAAATGAATGCCAAAGAACAACCTCGACAAAGATGTAGTGGGAAAGACTAGGGTTTAAGACCCAAACCCAAGGTAATACCAAATCAACGGTAGAGATCTGGCCAATAGTGCACAACAAATTTCGAAGCACCAATTGCATTAAAACCATATTTATTACCACATCCACCATAGAGACCAACTCAGCTTATTGACAAGTCCAATATTGTACAACTCGACGAGGTGGTATTACAAGTCTGAAGTTTTCACATGTTTTCTATCCACGATAGCTGACACTGAGGAATCCACCTAGTAGATAGGAGTGTTAATGTTGATCCTGGACGCAGGTGCCTACCAACATTTAAATCAGTAAAGCATCATTACCATATTCGTATTGGAATCCGACTCCAAGGTTATGACTGCAGACATATAATACTATAAGTCAATAGTTACAAACCTTTCGTATCATGTTATTAAAACCATCAAACTTAGGTTTTAAGTTACCACAAGCTCATAGTGCATATAGACTATTATCTTACCATCGCATATAGTTACACCTAATAATAATGCATGGTTTTCTATATGGTTTACACCTAATAAGAATGCATGGTTTTGTATATGGTTTACACCTAATAGGAGATGCATGATATTGCATATAGTTCACATATTATATGAATAGTATGGCATTGCATTTAGTTTACATATCATAGAAATGCATGGTTTTGCCGCATAGTTATGTTTCACAATCATACCCATGCTACAATATATGTGTTGTCACAAAACCTTGTATAATGGCTAAAGGCTATTTCATCACTAAGATATAGCAATTATATCAATATTCTAAACATTATAAATCTATCGTTTAAGTAAGCACATGAAGTTGACATAAGTCATGGTTTAGACTTAGTCAAGCTATTTTTGCATATTATGATTTAGGTTATGTATATGATGTATAGGAACGCAAGAAAATTTATAGGATGATAATAATAACATTAGAGTTTAGAATAGAATCTAATTCATAGCTCCTTGTTACATGTTGATATTGTTAAGGTAGGATTGTAACCTCTTAATATATCAAAGTTAACATTCCAACACTTTCATTATTATACAAACACTCTAGTTTACAAACAACTTAAAGTATTAAATGAAGATCAATTGGAAGAGCTCACCGGAAATTACTCAAAGAATTAACTCTAAAAATATCGAAGACTAACTGAAGAAAATCTAGGAACTCTTCTGATCACACTTCAAAAACATTAGTGCTCTTACCTGCAATCTGCGAAATGGAAGGTTCAAATGCTTTAGCATAAATGCTAAGTAAGCTTTGAGGTACCCATAGGACCCCTTCACCATCAAAGAGAAGAAAAAACAGTTTGCACTTATAAACATTGATAATCGTTAAGCATTGACTAAGTAATCTAACAAGTATAGCTGAGTCAGAAAAACAATCAATAGCATCGAAATGTAGATTTAATTTCATCTCTTATCATGTCGCAAAACAATACATTTATGATCATTACAAACATTTATTACAACATGACAACGTAGAAGCATTTATTATAATTCCGCACAACTAGTATATGCCTTAAATGCTACATTGAACTTGTGAAACTTTGGGATGTTACATGTGGTATCAAAGCGCGAGTTCAAAGTCTAGGCCTGAAATAGGCTCACGCGCACAAAACATAAAACTTAGTTACTGACTTTATTTAAATTTTGTTTATGTACAAAACAATTTGATGTTAAAATTGCAGGTATGGATATACCGGAGGAATCAGCAGAGGATAGATCTCCTCATCATAATGAACATAATAACAACGCACATAATAATGATAATGAAGGAATTTATGTAGAGTTAAACTATCAATCTTCTGAACTACTACGTACTGTAAAAGATTTAAAATATGAAAGAAGGACTATTAAAGAAGAGAATGAACGAATTATGAAGTCACAGGAAGAGTTAAATCAGATTTTAATGGAGAAATACCATAACGAGGAAAGAGGAAGGAAATCAGAAGTAAATTCTGATTCTGGTACAATGTCTCACAGACATAAAAGTAAGAAAGCAAAGAATGGTAAAAATATTAGTTACTCTTCATCTGAATCTGATCAAAGTAATTGTAATTCTGATCGTGACAGCAGTGATAGTGATTGTTGTTCTAAGAAGAGGAAGCATAAGAATCATGAACAAATTGCAGGAGAGTTTAAAAAGATTAAGCCACCAACCTTTAATGGAGAAAGTGAAAAGGGTGAGACAACTGAAGCATAGCTGTCTGGAATGAAGAAATACTTTCATATTTATGATTACTCTTCTCAATTAAAAGCCAAGATGGCTATTTACAACTTGACCGGAAAGGAAGATATTTGGTGGCAAGATCTTAAAAGAATTAAGAGCATAAAAGAAAGAAAAATAACCTGGAGTATGTTTAAAAATTTATTAAAGAAAAATTATTTGTCAGAACAGTGCTATGAGGATAAATCCAGGGAATTTTATGATTTAAAATTGGGTACTATGAGTATGAAGGAGTTGTGCAATAAGTTCCTTAGCTTGCTGAGGTATGTACCTTACATGGTCGAAGAGAAGCCTCAGGTACAAAGTTTTCTAAGTTGTCTACCTTTCAACATAAAAGACAGAATCGAATTTGATAACCCTTCAACTATTGAAGAGGCCATGAGGAAAGCTAATTTCTGTTTCGAGCAAAACATAAAAAGAGAAGGAATATTTGGCTAGAAAAGTAATAAGTCTAATCATTTTGATCATAAAAAGAAGAGTTTTAATCATAATTCTGGAAGTTTAAAAAAACAAATTAATAACAAAAATTTTCCAAGTAATAATAATTACAGGAATAATGTACCACAAAATTTTATTGCTGCAAGGAATGTGCCTAATAATAATAACAACACTAGATATTCTGAACAGAAAGCACTTTTGAAGTGTTATGATTATGATGGATCCCATACTAGAGCTCAATGCCCATGCAACAGAAAGACAGTCAACAACATTCACACTATACAAGTAGAGCCTACAGTTGGTGATGTAGCAAGAGAGATGCCCAGGATAAATGCAGCGCTGGAAAACCATAAAGTAGATCATCAAATGTCTATGGTCGAAATCGAAGTTATGATACACAACAAATCTATTTCCATTCTAATAGATCCAGGTGTAAGTTTGAGTTACATTTCACCTGATTTAGTGAAAAGTTGCAAGTTAAAGGTAGAGAAATTTGATAATTCATGATTAGTTCAGCTAGCAAGAGGCATTAAAAGAAAGGTTACAGACTTTGTCAAAAGTTGTGATGTATCTATGAGTCAGCTGAAAACGCAAGTTAATCTGAATGTTTTACCATTAGGTTCATCTGACTTGTTGATTGGCATGGACTGGCTTGAACAACATAGAGTAGTACTTAATTGTTATGAGAAATCTTTTACTTGTTTTTATAATGAAGGAAAAACTGAAACAGTAAAAGGAATTCATAAGAAGATTTCTGTAAGACAAATTTCTTCTTTACAAGTTAAGAGAGCTACAAGAAAGAGCTGTAAAATGTTTGTTGTTAATGTTATTAATGACGAATGTTCATCTAAAGAAGATAAGTTAAAACTGGAGGATATACCCATCCTTAGGGACTTTTCTGATGTATTCCTGGAAAAAATTCCAGGACTACCTCCGAAAAGGGAACTTGATTTCACCATTGAGTTAGTACCAGGTGTGGTACCAAATTCAAAGGCTCCCTATATAATGAATATTCTGGAGTTAAATGAACTAAAATATCAACTAAAGGAATTAATAGATAAAAACTACATAAGGCCAAGTGTGTCTCCTTGGGGAATGACAGTTATTTTTGTTAAGAAGAAGGACAAAACCATGCGACTGTGCATAGATTACCGTCAACTTAATCAAATGACAATTAAAAACCAATATCCCTTTCCCTGCATTGGCGATCTATTTGATCAAGTATGCGGAGCAGAGATATTCACTAAAATTGATTTAAGGTCTGGATATCATCAAGTTAGGATAAAGGATGAAGACGTATTCAAAACTGCTTTCAGAACGCGCTATGGGCAGCACGAGTTCGTAGTTATGCCTTTTGGGCTAACTAACGTGCCAGCAGTGTTCATGTTCTTAATGAATAATGTTCTGCATAAGTACTTAGATAATTTTGTAATCGTGTTCATTGATGATATTCTAATCTATTCAAAAACTAAAGAAGAGAATGGCGAACATTTAAGAATAATTCTGCAAGTGTCAAGAGAACATCAGCTTTATGCTAAGTTCAGTAAATGTGACTTTTATAAAGATAAAATACAGTACCTAGGTCACATAATCTATAAAAACAAAATTTTTGTCGACCCAGATAAAATACGAGCAATTAATGAGTGGCCTGTCCCTAAAGACATAACTAATGTACGACTATTTATGGGAATAACAAGTTACTATAGAAAGTTTATTTAAGGGTTCTCTAGAATTGTGAATCCCATAACTTCTTTGCAGAAGAAAGGGAAGAAATTCGTCTGGGATCATAAATGCCTGAGAAAGTTTTAATAATTTAAAATAATTATTAACAACTGCACCCATTTTAAAAATTGTTGATCCTAATAAAGACTTCATTGTATGCACTGATGCATGTAACGAAGGACTTGGAGGGGTCTTAACTGAAGAAGGTCATGCTATCACTTTTGAGTCTAGAAAGTTAAAAATCCATGAAAATAATTACGCAACTTACGATCTAGAGCTGGAATTCGTGATACATGCACTGAAAATGTGGTGCCATCACTTGATTGGAAAAAAGGTTATACTAATGACAGATAATAAAGGGTTAAAATACTTGTTGGATCAAACAAATCTTCATGCGAGGCAAGCTAGGTGGTTAGCTTTCCTTAGAGAGTATGATTTAGAAATACAACAAATTAAGGGAAAAGAAAACAAAGTTGCTGATGCCTTGAGTATAAATGCCAGATTAAGTTTTGTGGCAGCAATCAACACGTTTAAGATAGATCTTGAAAATCAGATTGAAAAAGGAATTAAGCAAGATGAAAATTATCGAAAATCGCATGATAAGGTTGCTGCAAATTTATCTGAAAATTTAATAACAGAATACAACATTAATGAAAGGGGCTTTATGAAATATAAAAATAGAATTTATATGTACTGAATGTGTCAACAGTTAAATTGTTGATTTTTGATGAAGTACATAAAAGTCCTTATTCGGGACAACCTGGTTATCAGAAAATGATAACTATGTTAAGGAAGGATTATTTTTGGCCCAAGATCAAGAATGAAGTGGCTGAATACATAGCTAGGTGTTTTGAATGTCAGACCATTAAGGATGAACATCAACACCCAACTGGCCTATTGCATCCATTACCAATTCCAGAATGGAAATGGGAAATTATAAGTATTGATTTTATTAAAGGTTTACCTAAGAATCAAAACAGAATGACTCAATAATGGTGGTTGTGGATAAACTTAGTAAATGTGCTCATTTTATTCATGTTAAGACTATATTCAAAGTTGCTAACATTATAGATGAGTTCATGAAGAAAATCTTTCGCTTACACGGAATTCCAAAAGTAATTATTTCTGATCGAGACTCCAAGTTCACTGGAAATTTCTAGACAACATTGTTTAAGGGTTTAAATACTAAATTAAATTTCGGTACTGCTTTCCATCCACAAACTGAAGGACAGACTGAAAGGGTAAATCAGATTTTAGAAGACATGTTATGAATGTATGTTAAAGATTAGCCAACTAAGTGGGAACATTATTTTTATTTAGCTGAATTTGCATACAATAATCATTATCAAGCATCTGCTAGACTTAGTCCATTTGAGATTTTATATGGGATAAAATGTTGTACTCTTATTTCTTGGGGTAACCCTGTGGACAGATTAATGTTAGGAATAGATTTGTTAAAAGAGATGGAGCTAACCGTGAAACAGGTACAAGGTAACTTAAAAGTTGCACAAGATCGACAAAAAAGTTATGCAGATCTGAAACATAATGACAGAAAATTTCAGGTTGGAGATCATGCTTTTGTAAAGGTAAAATCTAATAAAAGTTCTTTAAAGCTTGGGAGATGTGCTAAACTAGCACCAAGGTACTGTGGACCATTTGAAGTCCTATCAAGGATTGGACTTGTTTCATATCAGTTGGCTTTGCCATCTAACTTAAGAATCCATAATGTCTTTCACATTTCTATTTTAATGAAGTATGTGCACGATGCTACTCATGTGCTGAATTGGAATGACATACAGGTGGAACCTGAAGGAGATTTTCAGGTGGAACCGGACTGTATTCTTGAGAGGAGGGAAATTATGCTCCAGAATTGTACCATAGGGAAGCTAAAGGTGCAATGGAAGCACCTTAGCCTTGATGAAGCTACCTGGGAACTGGAAAGTAACATGCGGACAACATATCCAGTTCTGTTTCAGAGAGGCTCTGACGAAGAATAAGCAACATCGAGGACGATGTTGAGCTTAAGTGGGGGTGTTTGTAACATACCCCTTTTTGCTGAAAAACATTTTATGTTCGAAACATTATCTTAATTTTTATTCAAAAGTTTTATATTGGACAAGTGTCCAAGGATGACTTTAATTTGCACAATATGTTATTATTAAATAAATTAAATAGGAGACAAACACCTAAGGAGACTGTTGAAAGAATGTTTACTGGCCCACTAGGTGGAATGGAATCTAGGTTAGAAGGAAATGGACAAATGGCAGCTTCATGAGGCAAGTAACTAGTTGTTGGTATGGGACAACTCCCTTGAATTGTGGTCATAGTGCCCTGAAAGATGGGACTGGAGCTTGAGGCTCATTTATTGAAAACTAACCACTAAAGACCTGGACAATATTTTTAAGAGCCATCAAATTTTGGACTGAGGTACATCACTTTTCCTGATGAGGAAATTTACATTGGGGTTCTGCTGCTTGCACCCAAGAGATTCGATGAGGGGAAATGCTATTGTTAGCACCTAATTTTTCTACAGCATAAATGTCAGAAATGAAAGATGGAGGATTAGAAATCTTACCTACTAAAGGACCGAGGTACCATTCTTTCTCCATGTTTGAAGGCCAAGGTATGAAAATTTGGTGTGGAAAGGGTGAATATGGTACACCATAGGAAAATTTGCAAGGAAATGTGTTGAAAGGCCTTTTGAACAATCAAATAACCCTAAGTCCTAAGTTCCACAACCAAATATTACATAGGTTAACCATGGGCAGGTAGGATACCATTGATCGGGAGTAAGCATGAGATCGATGTCCCACATTGATGGTCGAGTAGCCAAGAGGTGCGGGAGTTAGCCACATCAGTGGTCACGATGGGTTGTACTGCCACATAGATGGCATCCAGGAGGTGCATCACGACAGAGGCACGTGATATCGTAGTGGTAAGGTCGTAGATGATCTACGGTGCAGAATGCAGATAGCCAAATCAATGGCATTGAAATGAGGAAGATGCATAGATGATAGAAAAAGTGGACCCTATCGACGAAAAAGTTCACAGAATTAAACGTGTCACCTCTTCCCACCATGGATGCGAAGCATGTGTAGATCAACAGTTCTCGATGATAATCTCGTCGGGAAGTAGCGTGATGGATACAAGGAAGAGTGGTCGTGCCAGATGAAACCATTCAACAGGTGTTGACACCAGGGATGGTTGCGAGGCAGGAAAGCAGTATTTAAAACCATCTTGGGAAGTTGGCGATACCACTCTGCAGACACGTGGTGCCAAAAGGACGGTGCAGATTGGGACCTACAAGATGATACAACGGCGGGCAGGTGAAGGGTGTCAAATTAAATGGTTAAATAAAGGCTAGATCCAATGGTGGGGAGTGGCACATGAGAAACCAACGACCGAGATCGTTAGACAATTAGCGGATAAGACTAATGGTTAAGTGAGCAGAGTTTATATATATGATCACCAGCATGGGTTGTTGACATTTGTTTGTTGGAACTGTTGAATTCAGAAGCTTCTCGGCGTGTGGGAGACGACAAAGGTGACAGGTATTTCGACAAAATAATTCCAGAAGGTTGCTAGCGACAGGTAGGCCCTTTTTCAACTGAATTCATCAGTAATATAAGTGTTTTCATAGTAAAATAATGGAAGAAGATTCAGTTGTAAGCAGGAGTAGGGTTAGGAGTACCCTGTAGGATAGGGACTGTAACATTTTTGACACAGTTATCCAGCTACCCGTGGCCAAAATTAAGAGAAGGCTGAAGCATCTGCGAGACAGGGGCACAGATGTACATAGGGTTTTTCAATCTTCATTCATTTTGTTTTGTTTAGACCAAATCATGTCATTTCCTGAGTTCGTCTCCTGGTGTGCATCTAATTAAGAAAGGTCCCAAAGAGTCGTCATGGATAGTCAACAAAGTAGAATCATCTGTTCCATAGAGTCGTCAGTCGTGTGTCATTCATTTGGAATCCCTGAACTGCAAACACCAGAGTCTGAGAATTTCTCCGAAAAAATAATTGTAACCTTCTATCACCAAATCCCTCTCGAGAGTCAGCAAGCCTTTTTGGCCACTTGCCTCCAGCTGGACCAGGAGATTGAAGAAGCCCAATACCCGTTAGATATTAACTTGTTCAATACCAATACCGAGTTGGTCCTTTCATTACTCGCGCAGTTTTTATGTTTTGATAGGTTTGTGATAGAGCTACACTTAAGTTTGTTGTACAGAATAAGTGTCGGTTCACCCCTAGTCAGTTATGAGTCGGTTTTAAGACTTAAGTTTGAATAATTTTTGGGGGAATCCATTAACTCTCAGTTCATTGTTTTTCCAAGTACTAGATGTTTCCAATTTCAAGACCATTTAATGAAGCTAATCAGTCAGTAACCTGAATGAATTGCATTTCGCGCTAGAAGTCTACGCTGGTACTCTGGAGGGAAACATGTTTAATTACATGAATTCTATGTTGTCTATATTGTAAAAATTATTTTTTGCGGAAGAGATGCCAAGGGTCTTGCCTGAAATGAAGACTTTATTGTATTTAAAAAAGGAGGTCGCAATGGGGGACTATTTTTTATCAAAGCATTCTACTGTCATCAGGCTGTATGTGTTCATGCACGAGCCATACATACTGCATTCCTTCTTAACATTAAGGATTTTTTCTTTAGAATTTATCAGGTAGAAGTTAACCCTAAAAGAGGAAAACTTTTCAAAGTTCAGAAAGGAGGTCGATTTAAAATATCTTTGGGCCATCGGTCTGTTTATAGTAAAGAGTAAGGATATTTTTTTGGAGGTGCGGGGTTTGTTAGAAGATTTGGAATTCAAAAAGGATATTGCCATGGAATACAACCTTTGTCACCCTATTTTTGAAAGAAGAAAATTGAGTAACCTTAGTGGGTTTGAGCATAAGGAGGTGGAGGGGTCGTTAGGCAGAAAGAACCTGTTACAGTATGAGCCCGAGATGAAAACAACACCTATTTTGCAGGGAGAAGAGCTCACGTTGCTGGAAGAAGTGATAGAAGTGGAGACTGTACCTAAGGTCACGGAAGTGGGAGAGAAAAGAAGTCTGCAGGAAATTCTGGATGAATATGATGAAGGGGGAGGAAAGAGACTCAGAACTAAGAATCAGGGATCAGCTGGAACACAGCCTGATTTAGCCGTTTTGATGGATAGTGAAGGTGGTAAAGAAGGGGAAATTCAAACCCCCAATGTACAGGTATTAGAATACAATTTCCACGAAGCCCGGGAAAGTGGGGACACAAGCAAGTTCTCGTTGAGAGATGAAATGTTTGAGCAGTATGCTCAGAGCAAGTAGGCTTCCGGTCAATTTATATATGACTTGCTACCCAAGGATAAGAGCCCATCAAAGTCAAATATTTCTCTAGTGACTAGCCGGAGTATAAAGGAAGGCACTCTAAATGTGGCAGTGGCTACATCTAGCAGTTTAACCAAGGTGAAATGTGATTTGAAAAACATATCAGCCCCCGATAAGGTCCAGTTGCAAAAGCAAATCAGGGACGTTATCTACGAAGACTATATACAGGCAATGTTGAGAGTCGAGAAGTTAGAAGGAATTGTCAGCAAGATGGATGTTCAGTTAAAATAGGAGAAGCTGGTAAGCAAATCCCACCAGTAGCTGATTATGAAAGTACAACTCGATTTGGTTGCTAGTGATGGTGGTGGCAAGGCTACCAAAAAGTTGCTCGCAGAGAAATCAGGCTTAATCCACACTTCGCAAAAGAAGATGAAAGTACTGAGCACTCAATTAATTCAAGCTCTAGAAGTGTCTAAATTAGAGGAAGAGAAAGAAGCCCTGGCCAAAGAATGCAATGAATGCCGAGCAAAATTGTTGAAGTTGGCTAAGAAAAGAGCAAATTGGAAGAAAGAGAAGCTGAGTTCGGATAAGCAAGTTGAGGATCTGAAAGATAACTTTCCCATTTTGGGCACATGGTCGTCCAAGATAAGTTAAGATGTAGATGAAAATAGCGCTAAAATCCTTTCACGAGCTATGTCTCAGGTCAGCCTGAAGGAGGTAGAAATTAAAGAGCTAAAGGAAAGAGCTCTGAAATTAGAAGAATATAACACGCAAATGGAGGAAGAAATAAAGGCGTTGCAGAAGCAGAATAAGGGACTGGTGGAAACGAATCAAAGGTTTGTCTCCCAGGTAATTGGGAAGATCCTGATGCAGACATGTAGGAACATGATCTGGGATAGCATCACAACGATAGCCACCGATCTCAATCCTTGTTTAATCTCCATAGGTGCCAGAGAGAGGGAGATAAAGAAAGCTTTAAAAAACTGCACATCAACAAGAGATAAGGTGAGCCTAAGACCCAAAGAGATAGCTCAAGATGCTATCGAATTTTTGAGACCCTTATCAAAAGAACAACTAGTTGCATTGGATATCAAGAACAGAGTGGTTATGATCGACTGGGCAAGGAAGACGCTAGGCAAGTATGCTCATGCAGAGAATATCAAAGCTCGCTGTGCGGCGATGACTGATCAGGTCACTGATGTAAAGAGAACGTTTGAGAAGGTCCTCCAGAAGGGGCTACCCTCCTTTTGGAATGAAGATAATGAGATCATCTTGCACAACGATTACAAGAACCTGTTGTGCATCATAAAGATGGATCACGAAAAGTTCCAAAGGCTAAGTCAGATTCTTACAGGAAAAATACTATTGGAGAAGCTTGTTGAGGATTTCGAGATCATGAACCTGCTAAAGAGCTTAAGTGAAGGAGCCTCTGTCTTGTCTAGTGAAGAGAACGTGGAGCTAAGATTACTAGTGAAAGAAATGGTGCTGCATGAGAGCGTCACGGCTGATCAATGGGGTTATGTAGAGAAGTATGGGCAAATCAAGCACTCACTTCATGCTCCTCAGTAGTTGTTATTTTTACTTTCCAAGAGTTGTTATTTTCAAAGACTTCCAAGAACCTGTTGTGCATCATAAAGATGGATCACGAAAAGTTCCAAAGGCTAAGTTAGATTCTTACAGGAAAAATACTATTGGAGAAGCTTGCTGAGGATTTCGAGATCATGAACCTGCCAAAGAGCTTAAGTGAAGGAGCCCCTGTCCTGTCCAGTGAAGAGAACATGGAGCTGAGAGTACTACTGAAAGAAATGGTGTTGCATGAGAGCGTCACGGCTGATCAATGGGGTTATGTAGAGAAGTATGGGAAAATGAAGTACTCACTTCATGCTCCTTGGTAGTTGTTATTTTTACTTTCCAAGAGTTGTTATTTTCAAAGAATTCCAAGATATTCCCATTTTAAAAAGTAATTTGTAATATTTTTTTAGGGGGCTATTGGGAATAGCTAGCCGGTGCAACCTCTTTACTATCTTTTGTTTTTATCTTAAAGTTAGTTGTCAATTCAATAAGAAGACTGGTAAATGTGAAAGAAAACAGTTAGGCCAGCTCGCCCGTTTTTGATAATGGCAAATATGTCTTGATGAGGTGGCATTTTGTTGTAACTATTTTCAAGTACGAATAGGTCGAGCCTCAAACTCTAGGAAGCTATATAAACTATGTAATTGAAATGAGAATGGTTGAAAAATTTTTGGAGAAAAATATATTGCTCTATGTAATCTTTTGAGTTGTTTTGAATAAATTTGGCAGAACTGAGCAGGTGTTTTGACAGGGATTCTTGTGTTATTGGTCTAGCAATTTGTTCCTTCTCTTTTCCCATGTGAATTGTTTTTCTTTCTTTGTCAATCCATTTTGTAATTGATTACTCATGTTTGGTTCAATGTAGTATTTGAATGGAATTCATAGAGATGATGCTCCGTTCAGGTCATACCAAGCATTTCACCCTTATTTTCTGCTAAAGTCAATATATAATTCATGTTTCCATGCTTTATATTGATGGATTGTTCATCTCTCTTCTAAATCACCAACTAAAAGCTTTTTTACTGTGAGATGGTGTCTACCTTGCCCCTGTATGAATGTATCTGCAAAGTATTTGTCAGTGATGTTCATGTTTTCTTTAAATTGACTCCATTGGCCCAATATAGATCCATGTTGTTTTCCAACCACAATTTATGAAAAGAAAGTTGTCCTAACAGAAGTCTGACCTTCTATGTATGTTATTGATTGAATATCTCAAGTAGAGGATGTTTTCACCATTGACACCTTTGATTATTTCCAGTACTTCATTGATTTGTAGAGAGAGCCCTCTCTGAATGTGTTGGGTCAGTAGCATTATTCTAAAGCTGGTTAGTGGTTACCCCAACTTACCCTCTCCCACAACCTAGAGGGTATGATTTGGGTGTTAACAAATTTGCGTCATTGCCGGGGAATGATTGTCTTATCATCCCTGGGAGAAAGACAAAGAAGTCCTAGTTTCGAAGAGGAGGAATTTCTGTGGGTAAAAAGAGGTTTCCAAAATTTGATAAGGTTGTATGTTTTTTCCCTGGCGACTCCAATCATTGAGGGTTATATTCGAAGGAGACTCCACTGGAGAAGACCAGTGAGCCAAAGTTCTTTTCCGAAGTAGTCTCAAAGGGCATCCAAGCCTCCAAGAAGATCCATACCAGAGGTAATCCTTTTTCAGAAATTTTGCTAGGTGTGGACAAACCTTAAAGTTTGTTCAGACATAAGATTGGGAAAGAAAAGGATAGTGTTTCTAGTAGTGAAAGAATTGTGTCTAAAGAAGAATCATCTGTTTTTGAAGAGCTAGATATAAAGATAGACCTTGGGATATTGTTTCCAAGATCAAGGTCTGAATCATATCTAACCCTAGGCGAAGTGGGTTTAGATGATACTGAGTTATATTTGCTAGATTCTGTGTGGCATTTGAAAGATACTGTCAAAGTTGAAAGTGCCAAACTCCATTCTCAGATTCCCCAGCCCCGTACCATAAACCCTACCAACAATCTTGCCCAGAATATCCTTCAGAATATCATCCTTCAAGCCCAAAATACACAGGCACTCATGGCTTCTAGATTTGCACCTTTGGCCCTACCAACGGTTTTGCATGACCTCCCTAAGAACTGTGCCCAGAGGATTGTCTCTTATGATGGGGAGGGAGAATTTTCAGCCAAAGAGCATGTAGACAGATTTGAAGATTTCGTTGATCTAGAGGAAGTAGATTATGATGATGCTAAGATGCGGTTGTTTTCCCAGAGTTTGTTTGGAGAACCTAAGAAATGGTTCATACAATTACCAAATGCTTATATCCAGGATTTTGCAGCCTTTAAGACATTGTTCTTAGAGAGATGGGAGATGATAAGGAGCACTGCCATAGTCCTGTCTCAGTATAATCATTTGAAGAAAGGAGGTTTTGAATCTGTACATGAGTTTTCTACTAGGTTTATGAAGGCATACAATTCCATTCCTGATGATCTAAGGCCTACAGAGGGCGCCACAAAACTTCACTATGCGGATGCCTTCGATGGAGATTTTTCATGTACATTGCGAGAAAGAAAATCGGCCTCACTGCCTGCTATGCTAAAAGATGCTACAGAAGTGGAGGCAAACATGATGGCTTCGGGAATGATCAAAGGTAAAACTAAAGCAAACAAAAATAAATAAGAGGCCCAAGCCTCTACCTCCTCCTCTTCTAGTGACGTAAAGTTTGATACAATGATGAAGGCTATGGAAAAGCTGATGGATAGATTAGCCTTAGAGAGCAAGCCTCCCATTAGAGATCATCCTGAAAACCAAATAAGGAATCCTAATTTTAGAAGGTCGTTCCCTCAAAGAAATCAGAGAAACCCCGATGACCAACAGATAAGGCCTCCTTTCCCCAAAAATTTAGTTGATCGGGAAGGACCTGAAGACCCCATGGCAGACCATATTAAGATTTTTTGACAGTCTAGACCATGAGTTACTGTTTACTGAAAGAGAGCATGATTTCTTCATGGAGGAGAGCACCAGCCAAAACCCTGAGTCTAATTCTAAGCAGTACCAAATGGGTTATCAAAACATTGTAGATGACATTCAAAGAAATATTAAGCTAAGGAATTGGGAGGTAATAATGAACAAAGGAAAGCCTTGCCAAAACCAGCCTTCAAATATCCGGCAAGAGGCAGAAAAGCCAAAAGAAAAGCAACTGGAAGTTGCTGCGCATAAGCAGCAGCAAGCCGCTGCACAGAAAACACCAGAGGACAAGGGGAAACCTTCCAAAGAGGTCCAACATCCAGAAGTCACTGAAGTGGTGAAACCAGTTTTCACCTTCAGTCTGAAGGCAAAGTTGCCCAAGGTAAAGATCTATATCCCTCTTAATGAGTTATTAAGAAATAATGAATATAGGGAAGAGATAACTAGCATGGTAAAGAGTCAAGGTGATTGTCAACTTGGCATATTGGAGGTGACAGAAGACGCCCCCACCATAATTTTTGGGTCCAAGCTTGAAGAGATAGACAATGAAGAAGTTCCCCTGTTTTATTTAAGTTTGAATGTCCATGAAAAGATCTTACACAATGCATTAATAGACTTTGGGGCATTGCATAATCTGATACCAAAATATGTGATGGAAAAATTAGGGCTAGAAGTTACCAGACCATACAAAGACCTCTATTCTTTCAACTCCAGAAAGGTGGAATTCCTGGGGTTAATAAAGAATCTGGTGGTGACCCTCGCCCAAGTCCTAGCTAAAAACATTATGCTAGACGTAGTAGTGGCTGATGTGCCTGCTAAATTCGGGATGTTGTTGTCAAGATCCTGGAATTCAAAGCTAAAAGGAACTATGCAGATGGATTTGTCTTATGCCACCATACCTCTTTTTGGGAGCAATAGAAGATTGTATAGAGAGAAGAGGATGGATTATGCTGTCCGTAGCACAGACAAACCCGAAAACCACCCCATATATGTTGTAGACATTGACATAGGATCCTATATCTTTTTCAATGATGGTCCCCATATTGATACTAAACCCCCCACATATATTGAAGTAAATGAAGATAAAGAGTTTGCAGCAAGGTATGAAGCCTCAGAGAAGCAGAAAAACAAAGAAGGCCTGTGATCTAAGCAAAAATGGCTCTGGAGCAGGGGTCTGGATCATACCGCTTGATAGGGAGTCTAGGTCTTTGTCATACAAGTTAACTTTTGAATGCACCAACAATGTGGTCAAATATGAATCTATGCTCCTGGGGTTGAGGGACCTGAAGGATTTGGGAGCCAGAGTGATAGAAGTGTTTGGAGATTCGCAATTGGTGGTAAATCAAGTAAATGACAGCTATCAAACCAAACATCCCAGGATGAGGGCCTACAGGAATGAAGTCTGGGATATGTTTGGGAATTTTTTCACGGAGCATAAGATCAGGGTGATTCCCAAGTGTGAGAATCAAGTGCCAGATTCCCTAGCCACTACTGCTGGCGGATTTAAAACTCCTATCTTTTCTTAGGAGAAATATGAAGTGGAAGTAGTGAATAGGCCGTCTATCCCAGATAATTCAAAATACTGGCAAGTATTCGATGATGATTTATAGATTAATAGGTTTTTAAAATTATCTGATGAGTTTGCAAATGTTCAGATTGACACCGAGGGTGAGAACTTGGAAGGTCTTGTGGACCAAGAGCAGTCAGAAGATGAAGAGAATGAAAGTAAAGGGTGGAAAAACATGTTGTGCTGAAAGGATATCATTCAATTGAAGGGTAATTATATCCCTAAAGGCTTGATACCCCTAGAAAATTTGTTTGACCAGAATGATGTAGCTAAAAACCCAAAGTTTGAACCTCCCAGTGATGATGTAGAAGACTAGAACTTGGGTACTGAAGAAGAACCTCAGATAGTGAACCTATCCAAGAGGCTGCATACTAAGAAGAAAGAGAAATACGTGGAACTAATGAAGAAATAGTCTGATGTTTTTTCCTGGAGTTATGAAGACCTGAAGGAATATGATACTTCTATAATACAACATTCTATTCCTATCAAACCAAGGGAGAGACCTTTCAAGCAGAAGCTGAGAAGAATAAATTCGAAGCTGATGCATATAATAGAGAAAGAAATCAGAAGGATTTTCAATGGTAAAATCATTGTCACTTTGAGGTTTTTTCAATGGATAGCTAATCTGGTTCCTGTGAGGAAAAAGAATGGTGAGATCAGGATTTGCATAGATTTCAAGAACCTTAACAAGGCTTCACTGAAAGACAATTATCCCCTGCCTAAAATGGAACATATTTTATAGAAGGTGTTAGGTGTTGAGAGGATCTCCACCATGGATGGGTTTTCCGGATACAATCGGATTAAGGTGTGCCCAGAGGACCAAGAAAAAACTGCTTTTACTACTCCTTGGGGCACTTTCATGTATGCGAACATGCCTTTCGGGCTAATGAATGCAGGGGCCACTCTCCATCGTGCAATGGATATAGCATTTGCTGAAGAGAAGGATAAGTTTGTGGTGGTATATATGGATGATATAACAGTATTCTCCAGGTCTAATGAGGAGCATCTAAAACATTTGGAGCAGGTCTTCAAGAAATGTAGAAAGTATGGTATTTCCCTCAACCCTAAGAAGTCACATTTTGCATTAGAGGAATCCAAGCTCAAGGGGCATATTATCTCTAAAAGGGGTATCAGAATTGATCCTGAAAAGGTTAGTGCTATCCAGAAGGTTGGAGAGCCGAGAAGTAAGAAGGAAGTGCAGGCTTTTATGGGGCAAGTAGGTTTCCTGAGAAGGTTTATCCCAAGTTTTGCAAAAATCATGAGAAGCATCACTAATACACTAAAAAAGGAAAATCAGATAAATGGACCGAGGAGGCAAAGGATTCTTTCAAAGGCATCAAGAAAGCTATTACTGAAGCACTAGTACTGGCAGGTCCAGATTTCTCTGAGGATTTTCTAGTATTTTCCTATGCATCTGAACATACTGTGGTAGGAGTACTATTACAGAATAATGCCCAGAATGTTGAGCAGCCGATTTCATTCTTTAGTAGGATGCTAAGGGATGGGGAGTTAAAATATGATATCATGGAGAAATAGGCCTATGCCCTAATTATGTCACTAAAAGACTTCAGAGTCTACATGCTCCACTCACACGTCATCGCCCATGTCCCGAATGCTGCTGTGAAAAGTATTCTCACCCAAGCAGACCCTAAAGGAAGGAGAGCCAAATGGATTGTTCTATTGCTAGAGTATGACCTAGAAATAAAACCCACCAAGTTGATAAAATGCCAAGGTTTGGCAAAGTTAATGGCTAAGGCCAACTGCGATTCTTTGCAGCTGAATTTCTTGGAAGACTATCCAGATCAAGCAGACGTAGGACCGCAGGTTATACCAGAGTTCTCTGCACCACCTTTGTATGCTGACATAATTTATGTATTGCAAAACCTGCAAGCTCCTGCAGGTATGAGCAAAACCAAGGCCCAATCAGTAAAGTTGAAAGCTGCAAAGTTTTGTATCATGAATCAGTTCCTATATTGGAAAGACCCAGGAGGGGTGTTGTTGAACTGTTTGCTAGAAGATGAAGCTCAACACACCAAGGAAGAGTTTCACAGAGGTGACTGTGGTGGGCACCATTCCTGGAAAGTGACAGTCAACAAAATTATGAGGGTTGGGTTCTATTGGCCGACCATGTTTGCTGACGTGTGTTTGCTGACGTGTATAAGGAAATTGCAACCTGTCATCAGTGCCAAATTTTTTAAGGAAAAAGGAAGTTTGTCTCACTTCCCCTTAATCCCATCATAGTGGAAGCTCCTTTCCAACAATGGGGGCTAGATTTCATCGGAGAGATACACACAAACTCCTCTGGCCAGCACAGATGGATCTTGACGGCTACTGATTATTTCACCAAGTGGATCGAAGCCATCCCCACGAGGAATGCAACTGAAGGTTTTATCATGGATTTTCTTGAAGAAAACATCCCGTCCAGATTTGGGTGTCCCAAGAGGATTGTGACTGACAATGCACCAGCCTTTAAGTCTAAAAAGATGGTAAATTTCTTTCACAAGTACCATATCATCCTGAACCATTCCACAACATACTACCCTCATGGAAATGGACTAGCAGAATCCTGAAACAAAATCCTAGTAAGGATCATTAAGAAGTTTTTGGAAGAGAATAAGAGGGCTTGACACACAAAGTTGAAATATGCTCTTTGGGCCGACATAATCGGTACAAAAAGAGCCATCGGTATGTCGCCTTTCCAGTTGGTATATGGAGCTGAGGTAGTTTTTCCTACATCCCTAGGGTTACCGGTTATGAGGTTGTTGCATGGGTTAGAGGAAGAGCCAAATTACATGCACAGAAGAGTGAACCAGATAGTAGAGCTAAACGAGCTGAGGAATAGCGCATATGATAAAGTACAGATGCACTAGGAGAAAATGAAAGACACTTTTGATAGAAAGGTAAAGGAAGAATAGTTCCAGGTGGATGATCTAGTCTTGAAGTGGGATGCTCCTAAGGAAGACAAGCACGGGAAACTCAACCATATGTGGGTAGGACCGTATGTTATTGCAACAAGCCCAGGGATAAATTCTTTCATCCTTAAACATCAGGATGGATCCCCCTGGTCGGGAGGTCCGTCAACGAGAGATTTTTGAAGCACTATATGTCCTAAAGGGGCAGGTAACTTATGTACCATAACTTGTAAATATTTTTGCTTTGACAATATTTTAAAGTTTTGATGGCTAAACTAAGGATTTAAAGCCCGAAGTGAAGGCCCTAAGATATGGAAGGGTAGCCAGGGTTTCAGTTTTATCTATGTAGTCGACCCGAATTTGCAGTAGGTACAATTTTGAGTTCCCAACCTAGGGTTTTCAGTTCAAAAGGTGAATTTTTTCCCAATGTATCAGGCACTGGTCTACCAGGGGTTCTTTGCTACCTCGCAGGGAGGATAGCATCCCCGAGTTGGAGCCAGTTGTTAGCACTTGATTTTTCTACAGCATAAATGTTAGAAATGAAATATGGAGGATTAGAAATCTTACCCGGTAAAGGAATGAGGTCCCATTATTTATCCATGTTTGAAGGCTAAGGTACATGAAAATTTGGTGTGGAAAGGGTGAATATGGTGCACCATAGGAAAATTTGCAAGGAAATGTGTTGAAAGGCCTTTTGAACAATCAAATAACCCTAAGTTCTAAGTCCGACAACCAAATATTACATAGGTTAACCATGGGCAGGCAGGATAACGTTGATTGAGAGTAAGCATGAGATCGATGTCCCACATTGATGGTCATGTAGCCAAGAGGCACGGGATTTAGCCACATTGGTGGTCGCGACGGGTTGTACCACCAGACAGATGGCAGCCGGGAGGCACGTCGCGAAAAAGCAAAAGCAGTAAGTGAAACCTCCATAGAGGCACGCGATACTGCAGTGGTAAGGTCGTAGATGATATACGGTGTAGAATGCAGATAGACAAATCAATGGCGATGAAATGAGGAAGTTACAAGGATGATAGAAAAAGTGGACCCCGTCAACAGAAAAGGTCGGAGAATTAAATGTGTCATATGTTCCCACCATGGATGCGAAGAATGCGTAGATCAACGGTTCCCAATGATAATCTCGTCGAGAAGTAGCGTGATGGATACAAGGAAGATTGGTCGCGACAGATGAAACCATTCAACAGGTGTTGACACCAGGGATGGTCGCGAGGTAGGAAAGCAGTATTTAAAACCGTGTTGGGAAGTTGGCGATACCACTCTGCAAACACGTGGTGCTAGGGGGACGGTGCAAATTGGGACCTACAAGATGATCCAATGGCGGGTAGGTGAAGGTTGTCAAATCAAATAGTTAAATAAAGGCCGGATCCAACGGCGGGGAGTGGCACGTGAGAAACCAATGGCCGAGATCGTTGGAGAATTAGTGGATAAGACTGATGGTTAAGTGAGCAGAGTTTATATATATGACCACCAGCATGTGTTGTTGGCATTTGTTTGTTGGAACTGTCGAAGTCAGAAGCTTCTTGGCATGTGGGAGACGACAAGGGCGATAGGGATTTCGACAGAATAATTCCAGAAGGTTGCTAGAAACAGGTAGGCCCTTTTCTGACTGAATTCATCAGTAGTATAAGTGTTTTCGCAGTAAAATAATGGAAGAAGATTCAGTCTTAAGCACGAGTAGGGTTAGGAGTGCCTTGGAGGATAGGGACTGTAACATTTTTGACACAATTATCCAGCTACCCATGGCCAAAATTAAGAGAAGGCTAAAGCGTCTGTGGGACAGGGGCACAGATGTACATAGGGTTTTTGAATATTCGTTCATTTTGTTTTGTTTATACCAAATCATGTCGTTTCCTGAGTTTGTCTCTTGGTCCGCATCTAATTACGAAGTGTCCCAAAGAGTCATCATGGATAGTCAGCAAAGTAGAATCATCTGTTACATAGAGCCGTCAGTCGTGCGTCATTCATTTGGAATCCCTAAACTGCAAACACCAGAGTCTGAGAATTTCTCCGAAAAAACAATTGTAACCTTCTATCGCCAAATCCCTCCTAAGAGTCGACAAGCCTTTTTGACCACTTGCCTTCAGCCGGACCAAGAGATTGAAGAAGCCCAATACCCATTAGATATTAACGTGTTCAATAACAATACCCAGTTGGTCCTTTCATTACTTGCGCAGTTTTTAGTTTTTGATAGTGATAGGTTTGTGACATAGCTGTAGTTAAGTCTGTTATACAGAATAAGTGTTGGTTCACCCCTGGTCAGTTATGAGTCGGTTCCAAGCCTTAAGTTTGAATATTTATTGGCAGAGGCCATTAACTTTCAGTTCACTGTTTTTCCAAGTACTAGATGTTTCCGGTTTCAAGCCCATTTAATGAAGTTAATCATGGTCAGTAACTAGAACGAATTGCATTTAACGCCAGAATTCTACGCCGGTACTCTGGAGGGAAACATGTTTAATTACATGAATTCAATGTTGTCTGTATTATAAAAATTATTTTTTGGGGAAGAGATGCTAAGGGTCTTTCCTGAAATGAAGACTTTATTGCAATTAAAAAAGGAGGTTGCAGTGGGGGACTGGTTTTTATCAAAGGATTCTACCGTCATCAGGCTGTATGGGTTCATGCACGAGCCCTACATACTACCCACCTTCTTAACATTAAGGGTTTTTTCTTTAGAATTTATCAGGCAAAAGTTAACCGTAGAAGAGGAAAACATTTCAAAGTTCATAAAGGGGGTCGATTTAAAATATCCTTGGGCCATCAGTCCATTTATCGTAAAGAGTAAGGAGGCTGTTTCGAAGGTGCAGGATTTGTTAGAAGAGTTGGAATTCAAAAAGGATATTTCCATGGACTATGACCCTTGTCCCCTTATTTCTGAAAGAAGAAAAATGAGTAACCTTAGTGGGTTTGAGCAGAAGGAGGTGGAGGGGTCGTTAGGAAGAAAAAACCTATTACAATACGAGCCTGAGACGGAAACAAAACCTATTTTGTAGGGAGAAGAGCTCACGTTGCTGGAAGCAGCGATAGAAGTGGAGACTGTACCTAAGGTCGTGGAAGTGGGAGAGAAAAGAAGTCTACAGGAAATCCTGGATGAATATGATGAAGAGGGAGGAAAGAGACTCAGAACCGAGGATCAAGGATCAGCTGGAACACATCCTGATTTAGCCATTTTGATGGATAGTGAAGGTGGTAAGGAAGGGGAAATTCAAACCCCTAGTGTACAGGTATTAGAATATAATTTCCAGGAAGCTCGGGAAAGTGGGGACACAAGCAAGTTCTTGTCGAGAGATGAAATGTTTGAGCAGTATGCTTAGAGCAAGTAGGCTTCCTCTCAGTTTATATATGACTTGCTACCCAAGGCTAGGAGCCTTTCAAAGTCAAATGTTGCTCTAGTGACTAGCTGGAGTATAAAGGAAGGCACTCTAAATGTGGCAGTGGCTACACCTAGCAGTTTAAACGAGGTGAAATATGATTTGAAAAACATATCACCCCCCGATAAGGTCCAATTGCATAAGCAAATCGAGGGCGTTATCTACAAAGACTATATACAGGCAGTGTTGAGAGTCAAGAAGTTAGAAGGAATTGTCAGCAAGGTGGATGTTTAGTTAAAACAGGAGAAGCTGGTAAGCAAAGCTCACCAATAGTTGATTAAGAAAGTACAGCTTGATTTGGTTGCTAGTGATGGTGGTGGAAATGTTCAGGTACACAGGGTACTACCAAAGGACCGAAAACCAAGAGCAACCACTTCACACAAACAGATCATAGATCAACACACCGATGTTTTGACGTGGTTTAAACCCTCTTGAGGGAAACACTCCACGGCCTCGACCAAATAGCTTCTACAGGACAATTTATTATGCAAAGAAAGAAAGTTACAAATGAGCTTCTCATAATCGATCAACTAAACAATGACCCTCCATGCTCTTTAAATAGAGATCATGGACCAATCGGGTGTTAAGCCATGGATCAAGTTAGGTTTGATCTAAGAGAAGTTGAGCTATCGGATCAGTCTATGTCGGAAACATATCCTGAGCGTCGAATTAAGTATTTACAAATGCATACTAATGCATACTAAAAAAACACACTATCCCTAACGGATATACTACACAAGTTGATCTTAACTAACTCCTAAGTGTCTAAATATCCTAACAGGCAAGGCTACCAAAAATATGCTAGCAAAGACAGAAGGCTTAATCCAAACTTCACAAAAGAAGACGAAAGTCCCAAGCACTCAATTAATTCAAGTTCTAGAAGTGTCTAAATTAGAGCAGGAGAAAGAAGCCCTGGCCAAAGAACTCAATGAGTGCCGAGCAGAATTGTTGAAGTTGGCTGAGAAAAGAGCAAATTGGGAGAAAGATAAGCTGAGTTTGGAAAAGCAAGTTGAGGATTTGAAAGATAACTTTCCCATTTTGGCCATGTGGCCATCCAAGATAAGTCAAGATGTAGATGAAAATAGTGCTGACAACCTTTCATGGGCTATGTCTCAGGTCATCCTGAAGGAGGTAGAAATTAAAGAGCTAAAGGAAAGAGCTCTGAAATTAGAAAAACAAAACACGCAAATGGAGGAAGAAATAAAGGGGTTGCAGAAGCAGAATAAGGGACTGGTGTAAACAAATCAAAGGTTTGTCTCCCAGGTAACTGGGTAGATCCCGATGCAGACATGCAGGAACATGATCTAGGATAGCATCACAACGATAGCCACCGATGTCAGGCCTTGTTTAATCTCCATAGGTGCCAGAGAGAGGGTGATAAAGAAAGCTTTAAAAAGTTGCACATCAACACGAGATAATCTGAGCCTAAGACCCAAACAGATAGCTCGAGACGCTATAGAATTTTTGAGACCCTTATCAGAAGAACAACTAGTTGCATTGGATATCAAGAAGAGAGTGGATATGATCGCCTAGGCAAGGAAGACGCTAGGAAAGTATGCTCATTCAGAGAATATCGAGGCCCACTGTGCGGCGATGACTGATCAGGTCGTTGATGTAAAGAGAAGGTGTGATAAGGTCTTCCAGAAGGGGCTACCCTCCTTTTGGAATGAAGATAATGAGCTCATCTCGCACAACGATTACAAGAACCTGTTGTGCACCATAAAGATGGATCACGAAAATTTCCAAAGGCTAAGTCAGATTCTTACAGGAAAAATACTATTGGAGAAGCTTGCTGAGGATTTCGAGATCATGAACCTGCTAAAGACCTTAAGTGAAGGAGCCCCTGTCCTATCCAGTGAAGAGAACGTGGAGCTAAGAGTACTAGTGAAAGAAATGGTGCTGATCAATGGGGTTATGTAGAGAAGTATGGGCAAATGAAGTACTCATTTCATGCTCCTCGGTAGTTGTTACTTTTACTTTCCAAGAGTTGTTATTTCCAAAGACTTCCAAGATATTCCCATTTTAAGAAGTAATTTATAATATTTTTTGAGGGGGCTATTGGGAATAGCTAGCCGGTGCAACCTCATTACTATCTTTTTTTTTTATCTTAAAGTTAGTTGTCAATTCAGTAAGAAGGCTGGTAAATGTGAAAGAAAATAGTTAGGCCAGCTCGCCCATTTTTTATAGTGGTGAATATGTCTTGATGAGGTGGCATTTTGTTGTAATTGTTTTCAAGTATGAATAGGTCGAGCCTCAAACTCTAGGCAGTTATATATACTATGTACTTGAAATGAGAATGGTTGAAAACTTTTAGAGAAAAATATGTTGCTCTGTGTAATATTTTGAGTTGTTTTGAATAAAGTTGGCAGAACTGAGCAGGTGTTTTGATAGGGATTCCTGTGTTATTGGTCTTGCAGTCTGTTCCTTCTCTTTTCCCATGTGAATTGTGTTTCTTTCTTTGTCAATCCATTTTGTAATTGCTTACTCATGTTTGGTTCAGTGTAGTATTGAATGGAATTCATATAGATAATGCTCCGTTCAGGTCAATACCAAGCATTTCACCCTTATTTTCTGCTAAAGTCAATATATAATTCATGTTTCCATGCTTTATATTGATGGATTGTTCATCTCTCTTCTAAATCACTAACTAAAAGCTTTTTTACTGTGAGCTGGTGGCTACCTTGCCCCTGTATGAATGTATCTGCAAAGTATTTGTCAATGATGTTCATGTTTTGTTTAAATTGACTCCATTGGCCAAATATAGATCCATGCTGTTTTCCAACCACAATTTATGAAAAGAAGGTTGTCCTAACAAAATTCTGACTTCTATGTATGTTATTGATTGAATATCTCAAGTAGTGGATGCTGGTGTATTGTAACATCTCGAAATTTCATAAAAATTTAAAACTTTTGATAACAACATTAATCTGATAATAATAGTTGTGGAAGTAACATATTGAGATTAATAACAACATTAATTATACAGTTGTTGTACTAAGCATGCTTTAATTTCTGTATTAGCAACATAATGCTAATGACAGCTTGAACGTGTAATTAATAAACCTGATTATGATCAAATGTATTAAAAGATGGGTAGTTAGATGCGACATTGTTTTTCTTTTGCACAGATACTGACAGTTTGTTTTTTGATGAAAGGGTGTCCTATAAGGTACCCTGGAGCTTACTTAGCTGTAACGCTAAAGCATCTTGAATGTCCTATGTCCAGACAACAGGTAAGAGATTTCATGGCTGCATAAAACAAAGTCTAAGTAGTTTTCAATTTCAAAGTCGTAAATAATTAAATTGTAAGGAATTTGTTTGCGATCCACCATGAGTATGCAGGTATGGTTTTCCACTGTAATAGTTACAGTTTCAAATGTCATTTTATGACTTCACTGTGTTTAGAACAACATCATCTAAGTTCGTCATTATGCTATCAGTTTTGTCACTAAGATTTTCAATGTTAAGGTAGCTAGCTTTTTGTTGTCTTGAGGCAACTAAAGTACCTTTAACGTCATTGTCAAGGTTTGTAGTGAGAAGATAAAACAAACATACACAATCTTTGGTTATCTTTGTGTTATCCCTTTTGCCAAAGGATTTCGAGAATGTCTAATCTAGAGACTACCTATACTTATATTGGGAAATTTATATGTATGCCGACGACGTCACTAAACTAATGTTAAGTCAAATGTGTATTGACTACAACCATTATGGATTTATATTGTTGAACTATACATGATAGTATACAATTGTTTGAAAGGCATAATAGAAACTATGTCAAAATATGACTATAGTTATCCTATTATCTAAATGTCTAAGTTCTAATACTTGTATTTAAATTCTACAAATCAAAACCTTGGGACTATATAACAAATGGAAGGTTAATCTAAAGGGTTTACATAATTTTGTGAGTCAAAAGGCACCAAACCTATGATATTTTAAACCTAACTTAGAACCATACGAAACTTGTGATTTGTTTTACCAAAGCATAACATTATAATATCATGTCTCGGGGTTGAAGTGTAATGTTTGAAATTAACAACAATGACATGCAATAACTATTGTCAGGTTGGCGCGCTGGCTCATTTAAGGTGATACGATCGTCGAGCTGTAAATGAGATTACCCTAAGGATTTGTATTGAAAGCTTGATATGAAATTTAGGTGACAGGGTCCATTGTCAATCCACGTATGGTATTGTTATTGTAATTGTAAACTTCAGGACCTCCGTGGCATTGTTTTGAGTTAGATCCTTTCCGAGTTGGACGTTTCAGCATGATCCACTATGGCATTCCCATATGTGTGAAGTGATAGTGTAATGAATGCATGATTTGGTCGACCCAATGCAGAGTGTGTTGGCATAACCTCGATCATTGATCAGTATTGGCATTGTCCGTTGGATTAAACCCTAACAAAAGATTCAAAGTTTTGGTTTATGAGTTTGGTAGTTGAGGTTTATTGTCTCCATTGTTCTTGGCCTGTGGCCGACAGGCTGCCAAACTTTTAGCCTAAACATGTATGAGGCTTGACCTCGAAACCTCTGGCTTGAGAGAGTTATAGTTGCTCTTCCTTCTGCAAATAGTGTCATTGAAAAACTGTAAACTTAGTTTGTATTGTTAAGAGTTGGGAGTTATGGAAACTTGTCATTTAAATTTGAATTGAAACTTTGCCCTGGTGTTTAAATAGGCCGAGGGTTTCTCGTCACAAACCCAGTGTGGAGTTATTAAAAGGATGATGAAGGTGAAAAGGCTTTGGTGAAATCGTAGCATGGTAAGTCTGCTGTAATGAACAACAAATCCTTTTGTGAAAGAATGAATCATTTAATGTTTTTCTATTCTCAAATGAAAAGATATCAATGTTCTAAGTTTAACCTTCGTTCTAATGTCAGTTGTAGGTTATGAAAGTGTGTTCCATGCAATGGTTTGGTAGAATGTGGCAGGCTCTCCAATCAGTAAGCTCCGAGTCTTCTCATAAACCTTCGTAGGTGCTTTGTAAGGTTGATGGGGTTTTCAAGAATGGAGTTGCAGGTCCTGCCGTGGATTGTCATGGTTTTTTGTTCAATGCTATGTTTTAAAAACATAATTTGTTTGTCGTCGAGACTCTTGTTTGATTGATGGTACTTGGTTTCTATACTTTATGTTTTTGGTAGTGCCGACTGGAGCTGTGACTCATCGATGCTTGATAAAATTGAGTTCCGTGAAACTGTTGTAACTTGGGATAAACCCTATGTTATATTTGTTTGCAAACAGTGTTTTAAAATCTCCTTATGAGATTCACGACTTCTTTGGTTAAGTTTTGAGATAGATCCGTGGGCTCGTTCACTATGTAAATGATACTTCTCCTTTCGGAAATGAAAATGTTTGCTAAATACTTTGTGTAGATTGTTTGTGTTGTTTGACTTGATACTGTTGGTCGAAGTCGTGTTTCTTGAACTAGATTAGGGTTTACTGATTTCGTTGATGAAGGTAGCTATGTAGAAAACTTCTAAGTTACAGATGTAATGCTGTAAGTTTTGTTTCTATACTTAGGTTATGTGAAACCTAGGCTCAGATAAGTTCTGTCAAAGAAATCCGAAATAGTTTTCTTTTTGTTGAAGATGAAAGAATAGGACTGAAACATAAGTCCAGTAGAAGTGTTTAAAGTTATTAGTCTTCAAATAACTTGGATTTCGATTTGTAATCTATAAAAATTTGAGTTTGTTTTGAAAGATAAAACAATTCATAATATAATGGCTTTATCTAGAGTTTAAAATACTCTGATGTAGATAGGAGCTATAAAATGTATGCTATTCTAAAATGGTAGAGAACTCTATTGAACGAAAACCCAAATAGGTCAAACCCTAAATGTGTTAGTTTGTTTAACTAATGAAAACAAAATCTTATCAGCAATAGAATGTTTATATTATTTCTAATATCTATTTGAACTGTAAAATTATGGAAATGATAGAATAAAATGGAAACAGTGTATGTGTAAAGTGAAAACTGAATAATATAGAATTGCTATATAATGCTATGGTTTGCAGCATGTGAATGATGATAATACAGTGAGATAGTAATCATGATAAACATTAACAGAGATAATGAAATCAAAGTGTCTGTAAACAATATGAAAACTGGTAATGATTGTTATGTACAAACCTATTCTGATTATCACTATCATTTAATTTGCTACTCTGTTATGATACATACATACCTGTGATTTCTATATTTTTCTGTACAAAATAATGATAAGAATGCAGAAGTTATGCATTAATTAAATTTTCAGAAAGCTTTAATACTTTATAATACACACATAGATATTATGCAGAACCTTCTACTATTATTTACTTAGGAACAGAAAACTGATACATATATGATTACTATCTATCTATCGAATTCAAATGGAAAATTTTGCCTATCTTCTAATCTATTTTAATTTGCATATCTCTACTAGAGTACTATGCTTCAAAACATCATGTGGAAAAATAGAGATATTGTTTTATCAATTCAACTTCAACATTAAACTTATACATTCAGACTTAAAACAATTTCTAGGATTAGATTCTTTTTCGAAAACAGAAAAATAGAAAATACTAGTTAAACAAATCAAAATTATTTACTGAGAACTAAATTAGAAATCTGTAGAACTTGAGAAAATTTATAGGGCAACAAACAACCCAAGAAGACTGTTCCACCCAACCAATTCCTGAAAATAGTCAAGTACTGTCTTAGGACCCCTGAGCCTGTTCACTGAACCACCGGGAGGAAGAAACTTCAGGAATTAGGACTTCTTCTTGCTGTAGTAGTTATCTTCTAAATCTTCAATAGGTAGCAGTCCAAAAGACTTGCTCCAACAACTCTGTTCCTTCTCAGTATATGCAGACTTAAGACTGCAGTCACCACTAACCTCCCTTATTCGAATCTCTCTTGTAATCACCTGATTTTCAAGAGGAAATATTCTGCAGAAATATTGATTAAGAGCTACCTACCCAATTCGAATTTGCCTTTATAGGCTGCCTAGGCCTTTTCAGATGTTACTGAGTCATTAAATGAGCTGCCTGCTCACTCCCTACACCTGGGGGATAATGCCCTATTTTAGGGGAAGTTGTCCCATAACCAATAGTTAGTGGTGTGATTCAACTGGTGCCATGTGTCCCATACCTTCCAACAGCTTCCATTCCTCCTAGTGGGTCAGTGAACACTCATTCAACAGTCCTCTTCGGTGTTTGTCTCCTAATTAATTTATTTAAATAATAATATTCAGTAATTACATTCATCCATGATCAAAACTGATTATAATTACAAAACTTTGTAATTTAATTTAACATAAAGTATTTTTGCAAATAAAATAATAATTTCTAGAAATTTGGGTAGGTGACATGTATGTTTTCACTGTTGACACCTTTGATTATTTCCAGTACTTCATTGATTTGTAGAGAGAGCCCTCTCTGACTGTGTTAGGTCAGTAGCATTAGTCTAAAGCTGCTTAGTGGTTACCCCAACTTACCCTCTCCCACAACCTAGAGGGTACAATTTGGGTGTTAACAACTATGTTTTTTATTATGGTGTAAGTCTGCCTTATTTACTGCTGAGTGCAGAGATTGAGGTTTTTGGAAAGTCTCTATTGATTGTTGGTTATACAAAGTTGAGTGCCTTGCTTCTACACAGAGTTCATCTACCTGGTGGTCCAATAAACAGGCTCGGGGGTCCAAAGGAGGCAAGTAGATTGGCTGCTTCTTCTGGAGAAGGTTGGGAGGAACATGCCTCCTTGGGTGTTTGTCCACCCTATCTATCGTGATAGGTTCTACTTGTTATTTCAATTCTAAGTAGTTAAATTATTTTCTGTAAATTACTAATTTACACTAATACAAAATGAGAGATGAGTGACCAAAAAAGCGACCAAAATCCGCATATAAATGACCACTTTTGAGTTGGTGACCATTGGTAGCAATTTAGTGGCCATATATCACGTGACAAAAAAGTGGTCATTTATAGCTTATCTTGTGGTCATATATTTGGTCGTATATTTGGTCATTAATTTGGTAATATATTTGGTCATTAATTGTCACAATTAATGACCACATTTTTTGTCATGTGATAAATGACCGCTAATTTGCTACCAGCGATCGTCAACTCAAAAGTGGTCATTTATATGCATATTTTGGTCACTTATCTCTCATGTTGTATTGATGGTCATTTATATGCAAATTTTGGTCATTTTTGTCATTTATCTCTTTTTAGTGGTTTCAGAATATAAATAGGGCACGAAGGAATCGAACCACCAACCTCCTGCCTATAAGGCAGGTGCTCTACCATTGAGCTAGCATCCTTAAATAGAATTCCTTATGGATTTATATGAGAATAAAATTTCCAAATAGTTAACACCATCTTGTCAAATTCTGGAAAAGGGTCACATAAGTAGGTAAGAAACACGCAGTTAACACCATTTATATCAGAAGCACGCAGATTCACAGTGATGAGTTATGAGAATTATATTCTCATAACTAGAAGTATTAACAAAAACTAGATCTTAAACAAAGGATTGTAGGATCTAAACACTATAATCTAGTGCTGACAAAAATAATAGAAAATCAAATTTATCAAACAAGGCACTCAATGGGTTGATTTAGTCAATGTTGATAGCTTCTCCAAACAACTTCATTAAAGAGTGGAGAGACAAAGCAAAAGGACCATATGGGCAGTGGTACAATCCATTTTTTCTTTTGAGGACAGTGGAAGGGAATTCTCTGTTGTCAATGTGTGTTGAGCTATGCTATGTTTTCATCAGTCACATGTTCATTTACCAAAGAAACTGAAACATGAGGAAAAATTGTAGCTAATTGTGAACCTCTAGCGAAGCCCATGATGATATTGTCTTCATGATTCTTATTGTGCTCAGTAAAAGCCGAGACTATTTCTTGAGCTATGTCTTCATCAGTAAAATGTTCCTTCACCACAACAAAAGAAACATGAGGAAAACCTATAGCTAACTATGAACCTCTAGCCAAGCCCATGATGATATTGTAATGTTTATTCTAATTATAAACTTAGTTTATCATAATTAATGTTCAATTCTTACAACTTAATTTTATATTGGCATGAATTTTCATATGAATACTTAAGTATTATATGAATTGCTTCATGCCCTCAAGTTGAAAAGTCATCTGTCTAAGAATTTTCTTGATTTCATGAATACTGTCACTTCCATTTCAATGTCAATGGGATGAGATAGGTCAAAGAAACCAATTAAAGGCTATAAAGATGGAGCACATCTACGAATAGAGCAAAGCGAGACTGTTGGAATTTCCAATATACTCAAATCAAGACCCAATCAAAATTCGAATGCAGATTACATTGAGTGTTATCTTGAAATTGGCAAGCTAAGGATGCCCCCAATTTCAATGCCTCTTCAATAATTATGAACTGCAAGATCCCTGCAAGGGAGTACTTGCATGAGGAAGTCCCACTATGGCAGTTGTGCTCCAAGCCAGGCCATGGTTTGATTCCAGCTTCTTCCAATAATCTTTGGCACCCACATTCTATAACAACAAAACAAACCTATTAAGCAAATATCCTAGATGTTGATCCTATGGCATTCAATGCAGAGTATAAGATTGAAACCGTCCAGAGCTTTGCCTCTGTTCCATCTTGTCCAGGAGGAGGGAAAAAGCACAATAAGTTAAATGGACAGGATGCCTTTATAATGTAATTGTTTGGCTCATTAAGACACAACTTCTTAGTTTGGACAGTGTTTGGGGATTTGTAATTTGCTGTGTGACTAATAAAACTGTGCATTTGAATGTTGGAGTCTTTCTTTGATTGAGGTTTTTTCAAGTGTAAATTTTGATGTTGTTTGTTTTCTTTTGTTTACATTTCCAGGTATTTTCTAATTTATTTTCTACAAATAGTATCTCATGTTGTGAAAAGAAAAAGCTAGTTGTGTATATGAACACTGGAAGTAGCAGTAGAATTATTTTCCAGAAATTAAGATCAGTTGTGATGAGATATCTAGAGGCATAGCTTCAGCAATCTATGGATCAAGAAACAATCCCCTTCATATCTAGTATCCATGTGATTGGTTTTTCTTTCATGATCATTTAAGTACATGAGTTCTCTGAAATCTCTTATATTAATTATGCATGTTTGGAATTTGCAGGAACTGCAGTTCATGGGATGCAGTATTGTGTAGCTACACCATTTGTTTCAGGAAAACATCCTTATATCCAGTCAGCTCTTGTTTCACATCTTCCTAATACATTACAGCCTTCACCAGGTGTGCTTGTTCAACCATTAGTGTCTGGAATTCAAATTCCTCAGGGTATTGTAGATGGACTAGGACCAACTGCTCAAAGTGGTCCTGGCTTAACTCGCGGTATTTGGGTAGGTGGGAAAGGCACAACTGAAAATTTTCAACAGTAAGAAAGTTGTTGATTGCCATGCGGTCATAAAGGGTCCCAAGTTATTTGTTTGGATTTGACAGCTAATATAATTTGTAATCCTTTGTACAAAAAGTATTAGTAAGGCCTTTCCTGATGCAATTTGTTGTACAACCTAATTCATTGTATTGTTTTCCATTATTTTCTCAAATAGATGCAATTGGGAGGGATCGTGAAGTATCATAGTATAGAAATAGCATATACACTAGATAGTGTAGTTACCAGATTTAGTAGCTATAGTTAGTGAACATATGTGTGTTTTCACTTCCAAAATAAATATGATATGGAATCATAAAGGTTAACAAGGGTTTTAATTTATGGATACTTAATCTCTAACATTACGGGCAAGGTTATATGCTCTTGGCAATGTAATGCAAATATGCTTGTGACATCCTCTGTTTTGCCAACTTTATTCATAGATAATGAATAAAGGCACACACTGAAAAATTTCTGACTTGTGATCCAAAGAAGTGCAAACTAAATTACAAATGTTGTTTCCTTATGAGAGAATCTTTAGGTAGAGTGAAGGTAGTCAATTCATGATAATGACCTTTGTAAGATATTTAATCCTACGTCTAATATGGCATGTTAAGGAGGGTCAGCACTTAGCAGTCTTACAATACTGGTCATTTTTATATTATGGTTATGCTACTTGGCAATACAGTTTACACATCATTGTAAGTCTTTCATGTTGGGAGATGTTAATTTTATAGAGTTGGTCTTATTGTCATATGTTGTCAATAATGTTGTCAAAATTTCCCAGGATGGTGTTTGACCTCCCAGATTGATTCAAACATTTAATCATAACTTGTTATAGATTTTGTGCTATTCATATAGCATGGTCATTGGAATATAAAAAAGGATAATGTGTTTTCAATAGTTTATCTTATTAGATTGTCAAAATTGCTAGGGATGGTGTTTTACCTCTTGGGATGGTGTTTGCAGTTACCAAATTTAGTAGCTGTAGTTAGTGAAAGTATGTGTGTTTTCACTTCCAAGATAAATATGATATGGAATCATAAAGGGAACAAGAGTTTGAAGTTATGGATACTTTATCTCTAATGTTACGGGTAAGGTTATATGGTCTTGGCGATGCAAATATGCTTGTGACATCCTCTGTTTTGCCATAAAATAACTGTTGGTTTAGTGCAAAACCTCCAGGAGGGTACATAGGAACACGAGCAGGAACAGCTGGTGCCATGCCAACTAGATTCCGCAATTGAGAAAAATGAGCCTGAAAAACACCAATAAAATAGCATACAATAAGTTAACACCACAAAAAGAATTCAAAAAGAATTTCTTACCACTGATAAGCAACGCTCGGTGTCACTGCTTACATTTTTTATACCACACTTTGCCACTGCCATAGATAATGAAGATTATTTGGAATATGCTAAAACATATTTTAATTTTATGCATGATGGGATAGCATAAGGCACAACAATTTAAAAACAGATGCATTTAAGAGTGTTTCAATGAATGAGGCTACAATCATTAAGAGATATGTATGCAATAACCATCATGTTTTCCAACTAACCAGGAGAAAGATAAGAAGAACTGTAACTGATTCTAGCTAATTTCGCACGCAGTGGTCCCTTTTATAAGAACATTCTATCCTCCTCTTGCACAACCCTTCTCATTGCCTTTGTATCATGGGTTTCTTCTTTCGTCCCAGCAAATAATTGTTCGTCCTCTTCTTGGACCAGAGCAAAGAAACCAGAGTATTGTCAAATTGAAAAAAATTGGCATGTAAACTGTATTTAAGTTAGCCATCAAGCTTTCCAAGATTTCATGAGGACATTAAGGCAATCCAACTAATGCAATATCCATATCAGCTGTTGTTTAGAACTACACATTACCCTTAGGTTCACTGCACTGACAGCAGTAACATCATTAAGTTGGTCAATGCTTTGATCTAGAAAACCCCCAGATGTCTTATGCTTTTTACTGCATGTAATAGAATAGATAATGATTATGGAATAAAATTGAAACCTTTGAAAAGACAAAACACAAAAAGAGACAATGTTCCTTGAGATTAAGAATTAAATGGATTTAATAAGTTCATGCATCTTGAGTGTATCCAAATATAATATAATAGAATCTAATGTATGGCCCAGAACAGAGTAACAAGTAATACCCAGCAATATTGATATTGACCTTGGAAGTTGTACTGAAGGACCAACAAACTCATAAGGCTTTTTATGTCCAATTAGGGGCTTTTTTGTTGGAGTCTTGATCTGATAACCAACTACTAAAGAAAGTGGTGTTGAAGGCAAGGGAATGCACATCTGACCCTGTAATGGATTACCCGAAGAATGTGATATAGTTCCACCAAATGAAGACAATGAATGATGTAAGGTTTCAGATGAAGTTGTGCCAAAAGTTGCTGGTGGTGCCTTGAAAACATACAACAGATATTTCAGCAAAATTGATTACAGTGATAGCACTTGCAAACAAGACATAAAATTGCAAAAATGCACAACTGTCTCAAACAAAATCAAGTGGCTTCCATTGGTCTACATAAACCTTTCATAGTTTTTCCCTTATGCATGTGTAGAATACAGAACAACGAGTCTGAGTATATGCTACTAACAATTCATCCCACAAGCTACAACCCTTTGAGAGAGAGAGTTGATGCGTGTCAACCTGCACAAGATCGGAACCACACTTGCACCAGAATTCTCTCTTACTCGATCAATCCCACAATATCTCTGCCTTTCAATTCAAATGAGTGATTGTAATAACTTAAAAACAATGACAGCTAGCAATTGACTGTGAATCCACCTATTCTACTAGAGTCTAGTTACATGCCCTTCAAAGCCAAAACTTTTTGTTGTGTCCCCGTTTTCTTGAGAAGTCGGTTCTGAAGAATTTGGCAACAATGGACCAAAACAAAAATTAGACAATAACACTAGCTCAAAATATTTCATTAACCAAACATATAAACTTGATAAGAATTGAAGATGATGTGTTAGAGTAAAAATGACTAATAAGTTTCTATTAATATATAGAATATAATTCTATTTATATGATATCAAAATGATACAGTAAAACCTATCATAATTCAATTAGTTGTCAAACTAACGAGGATAATAATCTTTAACCATTATCAATAAATATTTAATTCTATTTATATAATATTAAAATGATATAATAAATTTATCATAATTTAATTTAGTTGTTAAACTGTCAAACTAGCAACAATAATCATCATTAGCTATTATCAATAAATATACCAGATAACTCCCACTGAAATAATGAGCTAGTTGATGGTATTGAACCATGCCATCAAGACTAAGTGTGACTGCTTACCTCACTTACCTCAATGCATGAATATTTGAATGTTTACCTAACTTAAGCTTGCTAACAAAACAAATAAATTCATTTATCAAAAATATTTTAAAAGCTTTATGATTAACCATGAGACAAATCCGTTTTCTTTGTCAAAATAATTTATCAACAACGGACCATAAAAATAGGTTATTGAAAAATTAACGGATAAACCATTTTTATATTTGACGTTTCAACAACCGAACGAAAGCATAGGATATTGAAAAATTAACAGATAAACCATTGTAATATTTGACCTACGGGAGCAAAAAATTTGGGCGATACAAATCAAAAATCAATTATCAACAACAATGGAACATAAACATAAGTTATCGAGAAATTAACCGATAAACCATTGTTATATTCGACCTACAGTTACCAGTATTTTCTAAAGAAATTTTTTTAGCCACTACAAATCACATTATAACTGCAATTACAAAATTTGATAAGTACTACGATTTCGATTGATGAAAATAGGAAAATAAAATAGAAATTGCTCCAAACCTATGCACATTGTTGACCCCAAAAATTATATGGACAAACAAATTTCTAGGACTCTTCTGGAAGAAAATAAGGAGCAAAAAAGCATTCATGTGTACATCGTCTTCTCAGCAATTTACAGGCTGCGCATTCCAAATTAAATTTTTAAATAAAAAATAAATAATACGCACAATTTTACCATCAAAATAATAATTGCATCTAATAATACACAACAACAGTATTTCAATGCATAATCAAATAAAAATATAGGCTAAAAAATAGTTGAATATTTCCAAATTTTGCAAACATATTGATGTTGGAATATAAAAAAATCCACATACCAGATACATATTACTCTTAGTTAAAAACATTTGTCCATACTGCCTTTTGTTTTGGCATTATCCCGCTTTATACTCAAAATCAATGTCCATAGCTATTTTTTGGTGCTCTCTTGTTTGTGAATCTTGCTCTAGTCTTTCAACAGTATAGTAGTCAATTTGAAATATTCAACAACAGCCAGTTCCTTTTGAATCTTGCTCTGTTCCTTACGACATCCATATTATCAATATCATTTGGCATTTGACATTGTTTATCACCAATATTAAACCAACATAGTAACAAAAGCATGGACATGTAGATAAAAATCTCAACAAATAGATAACAGAGCATTCTCCAAAAAATAACACATAAATTAGTCATACTAAACTTAAATAATTACCATTTGGTGAAATCCAACTTCACTAGGAAATCCTTGATTAGGAACACTGACACCAAGGTTGGCACCAGGCTCACCCATCATGATATGATTGGGAATATGAAATATCCAAGGTCCACCTGGGGCTAGACCATAGGAATGAAAGGTGGCATCATGTTTCCAACAACTATTGGATGTTTTCCAGGTGGGAAGTTATTAGCACTGTGCTAGAGTGAAGTTTAAAAGATTTATTCCTTTGTTCATCTAAACCGAGTGGATTTCAACTAAAATACTCTATGGGGTGTGAAATCAAAGAAGGTCCTCCAACTCCAGATCCAAAACCTACCATTGGACCACCTCTTGGACCAATATTTTCTTTACTTGATGACGGGCCCATGTAATCTTTCCTCATACTTCATTGTAGACCCAGAGAATGTAGTCAACTATGACCAAATTCCATCCTGGATCCAATAAAATTAGGCCTTATTCCAGGTGTCTTAGGTCTCCTTCCTAGCATATCTTCATGGATTCTAGGAATCCTTAATACATCTCCAATTTCTAATGAAAACATTGATGGCCCTTCATCGCCTGATGGAAATGACCCAAGTGATTGGTATGGAGGAAATAACTTTGAAGGACCACCAATGGAAACACCTACTAAAGTAAAAGGATATTTAGAATTTACATCCAGGGAAAAATGGAAAACCATGGGTACCCACTTCAAGAAGCCTTGATGTAGGTGTAAGTTGATCAAATTGTGGTGTGGTTGTTGGATGACTCTTCTAATGTTGTGTTGAAGGAAACATCTCATCAGCATTTGATGGTAGTTGACCATCAAACTCTCCTAGTATGAATTTCTTGAATTCACTTGAAATTCCTTCATGTCTACAGCTTATCTCTGCTAATTCTTGATGCATAGACTGAAAACCACCTTCTTCACCCATTATTGGAGGAAATGAAGGAACATGTATTCCTTCTATATGCCCCTTGTTTGTTCCATTATTATTTTTGGTAGTATTCGGCTGGAAACTTGAGGAATGGCCTGTATTGGGAATCAAGGTCTTGTTGATTTTGTTTATTTTCAAAATGTTCAGGCCTCCTCTTTCCCAAAATGTCTATGTGGTCCATCAATTTAGAAATAGTAGAGCGCTACCATGTTTGACCAAACTGTAAGACCTTCTCCATAAAATAGTTTGGACTTTCAAAATAGATCAGGTGATGAGGCATGCTTGGGGTAGACTTAAAATTGATGGAAACCCCAGCATTGAATAATTTTTAAGGTCACAGCAAAGGCATCCCTCTTTGTGCAGCCATATAACTACTAAAGTCTACATTATAATGTTTTTATTTGATTAATATTTTATTATCTTATTAAAGTCTACGTTGAGCATTGAGAATTACACTTTTGCCTCATAGTGGATTGTATAAATAGGAGCTAAGAACATGCTCAATCTTTCCATGGGTAATGGTATTGGAAAAGAAAATTGGAAAAATATTAAGAGAATACCTAATATTTGAGATGGAGACAGAACTCACAAAGTAACTTATTAATGTATGCTAAGCGAGCGATGCCAATATAAATAAATATACTCAACTACATTAGAGAAAATGTTAAAAGTTAATCCTATGCTCAAGGATGATATTAATCGCGGAAGCAAATTTTTAGTGTTAGAACAGGAAGAAGCCCGAGAGGCTGAAGAAGAAAGAAATAAGAAAAAAGGTAGGTCCAGAAGTACAAAATGACAAAAAAGAAATTGTTATACAAAATCGTTTTCTCCTAAAGAAGGCTTCTTCCATCAAAGTGCTTTTCTCCAGTAGGGGTTTTTCCATGTTAAAATTTCCATGTTAAAATTTTGACAAATTCTAACATGATCCTTTTGTTGTTGTAAGCAATAATTATTGGCAAAAGAATTTGTCATTGAATTGTACACACAATGTTAGTATTTTCCCAATATAATAATTCTCATATATTATGTATGCTAAAATTATCAGGGTTTCGGTTTTAGAAATTTGTGATATAGTCACAATGGTTTAAAATTTTAATGTGATGCTCAACTTCTTTGCAAGCTATAATGTCAACTCTAATTTTCATGTTCTGTAACTATACTTCTCTAATAGACATGTTTGATGTATTTAGCAGTATATGTCACATAAGTAGAAGTTCATGTTTTTCATCTCTATGAATGAAATCTAAAATAGTAATCCCTTGCTGTTCTAAATGACTAAGGTAAGCATTTCTTCCACCTTTTTTTATTGATGATTATATTTGTAAATTGATAATCGAACAATGGGAAGAAAGGAAAGAAGACCTAGATAATGTTGCTTCATTTTATGAGTTGAAGATTAGTACTATAACACACAAAATTTAAACTTACAGATTGTCATGGTTTCCAATCCCACTGAGGTCTATGTTATTGGGAATCCTAGAGAAGTTGCAGAGATTCTAACTATTGTATCATGAGTATGAAATCAACTCAAAACTTACATAATTGTCCATCTAGAAGTTTGCAGGTGTGCTAGAGGGAAGATCACAATAGAAATCAAAAGGGGGGGTTTCTTCCAAATAGAAACAAATTAAAAAAAAACTCAGAACCAAAAGAATTTAAGCCATCCATACCTGTGATTCCTTCAACATGATATTCTACAACAAAACAGAGGAACATGACTAATATTAAAGAAGCTTCCAGATATACCAAATCTGTTGGGGATATATGTTAAATTTTGAGCATTAATTCACAATACTCTAGGATATTCACTGAGAGAATAACATATAAAGTATATCAATGCATAACAATCACAATAAGCATGACAAGCATCATAAGAATCAAAAGCATGAGAGACAAGAGACACAGAGTTTTCGTGGGGAAAACCCTAAGGTGAAAAACCCCACAACTTCCTCAGAGATAGAGAGAGCAATGGCTCAACCAAAGTAAACCCAAAATACACTTGAGATAGTCTCCTAGAAGCGGATGATCCTCCTCCTCACTAGTGCGACACTTTCTAAGTGAGAGAGAGATGACTTTCCGAATGATCTAAATAGAGATCTCTTGATCTCTATTTATGCTAACCTGTTTTCCCAGTGACCTTATGGGGCCGACTTGTCTAGCTAGGTACATCCACAATATAATATATATTTCAGGGTCGACCCCACACATGGTGGTCTAGTAACCCATCGACAAGTACACACACTTGCGACACTTGTCAATCCACATGACGACACTTCCTTATAGAGGAATAACATATCTCTAATAAGGGTACAATAAATATATATGAAATACATTCCGAAGTTACATATACATCAACACTCCCTCTTACCTAGGAAGGTATTTCTCGACATAGATCTGCTAGACAAGTTTTCTTCTCAGGACCATCGTCATCGATGCATCGTCATCATCATCGTCACTGATGTTGCTATCTCAACCAATCTCTGACTCTACTCGTCATAGGAAGTTCTACAGAGCCGATCCTTTTTCATACTGGGTGTAGGCCCACCACTTGCAGGTCTTCATCATCACTGGCCATACTGTGGAATTCTCAGGACTTATTACATGCGTCACAAAACCTTAAAAGAGTCTCTTGACTAGCAAGAACCCTAAAGAGCATCTGAGGCCTTTTTCATCCTGTCCAGATCTCCAGGACTTATTACATGTGACCCGACCACAAAACCTCGAAAGAGAATCCCAGGACCGATTACGAGCATAAGGCTCAACCTATCAGATCTCCCAGGGCACAAATTACATGTGGTCACCGCAAAACCTCGAAAGAGCATCCCAGGATTGATTACGAGCATAAGGCTCAACCTATCGGATCTCCCAGGGCACAAATTACATGTGGTCATGGCAAAACCTCAAAAGAGCATCCCAGGACTGATTACGAGCACACGGCTCAACCTATCCGATCTCCCAGGGCACAAATTACATGCCATAGGACAAAACCTCGAAAGAGCATCTCCCAGATATCCTAGGGCACAAATTACATGCCATAGGCAAAACCTCGAAAGACTATCTGCAGATCTCCCAGGGCACAAATTATATGTCCTCCCAAGCAAAACCTCGAAAGAGCATTTGCCAGATATCCCAGGGTACAAATTACATGCCGTAGGCAAAACCTCAAAAGACTATCTGCAAATCTCCCAGGGCACAAATTACATGCTTATCTGCACAATCTGTTCCACGACCACAGAGTATCAATCTGATACTCACCATACATCATCCTGATGTACACATGATCATCCTGATCATCATCACTGCAACATCCTGCTGCATTTCATCTGGAGCAACATCCTGAAGCTCGTCATCCATGATCATACAATGCATCTATCTGATGCATACAAAGTATCTACCTGATACATATCATCATACATGATCCACCTGATCACACAATGTATCCACCTAATACAAATATAAATACATGATACATATCAACATACATGATCTACCTGATCATACAATGTATCCACCTGATACATATATAGATACATGGTCCAAGCATCCAACATGATGCTTATACACATGATCCAACCGATCATATCCAGCATCCAACATGATGCGTACATACATATAAATGATCCAACTGATCATATCTAGCATCCAACATGATGCATACATACATACATATAAAAATGATCCAACTGATCATACAAGGCAGAAACCACAACATCATCCTGATGCTCATCATCCAGCGTTTACATCCACATCCATGTGAAGGATCCTCCTTCCAACATGCTTGGAATGGCTTCAGCAAATGTGTCCATCACTTCTTCCTCGAAGTGTCATCAATCCAAAGAACACCAAGCCTCTCTCTGAAGTACTCGAACTTCACTGTGGCTAGTGGCTTCATCAGCACATTTGCAATCTGCTTGTCCGTCGCAACATACAGGAGCATCACAGCTCCTCTCTGCACCATATCCTTGATATAGTGATATTTGATTTCTATGTATTTCGACCTGTCATGAAACATTGGGTTCTCGGACAGCTTCACACAAATCTAGTTATCACAGAAGATACCAGTAGCATCCAACGGGAGATCAAATAGTACAAACAGTAGCTTCCATAGCCATACTGCCTCACAACTAGCTGAACAGGCTGCAACATACTCTGCCTCAACTGTACTCAGTGCTACACAGGACTGCTTCCTGCTAAACCAAGAGATCACACCTGATCCCATACTGAAATGGCACCCAGATGTGCTCTTCATATCTGCAGCACTGCCAACCCAATCTGAATCAACATAAACCTGCAGGTTAAACTTTTGATTCGCCTCATACTTGAGCCCATAATCCACTGTACCCTTCAAGTACCGCAGAACATGCTTTACAGCAACCAGATGAGCACTCCTCGGATCTGTCAGGAACTGACTCAATGTGTTCACCGCAAAGCAAATATCTGGTCTCGTGTTCGTCAGGTACATCAAGGACCCAATCATCTGACGATACATAGAGACATCAATCGGCTTAGATGAAGCATCACATAGAAGCTTCATATTCGATGCCATACGTGTGGCCATGGCCTTGGAATCCATCATTTCGAATCTCTTCAGGATATCTACTGTGTACTTCCCTTGACCAAGGAAGATCTCACCTGTACTCTACCACACCTCCATACCTAAGAAATAATGCATCATTCCCAAATCTTTCATATCGAACTTGACAACAAGCTTTCTCTTAGTATCTGCAATCAATCTGTCATCTCCTGTTACAAATAAGTCATCCACATATAGGAGTAGAATCACACGATTCCCTTCCTCAACCTTGTAATAAAGGTTGGAATCTGCTTTACTCTTGGTAAAGCCCAAACTAGATAGGAAACTGTCCATCCTACCATACCAAGTTCTGGGAGCTTGTTTCAAGCCATACAAGGCTTTCTTCAATCTACACACATATGACTCCCTGTCATGTATTTCGAAACCGAGTGGCTGCTCCACATATACTTCCTCTTCAACTACACCATTCAAGAAAGCAGTCTTGACATCCATCTAGTGTATTTTCCATTTCATCGCTGCAGCCAGGGAAAGTATTGTTCTGATGGAAGTATACCTGGCTACAGGTGCAAAAGTTTCTTCATAATCTATTCCCTCTTTCTGAGAGAAGCCACAAGCTATGAATCTTGCTTTGTATTTCTCTACACTGCCATTTGCAGCATGCTTGATTTTGTAGATCCATTTAGAAGTCACAACAGACTTCTCTTTAGGTCTTGGTACAACATCCCAAACATCATTCTTCATTATTGATTGGTATTCCTCAACCATGGCATCCTTCCATTCTTTCTTTTTCGTGCTTCTTCATAACTAGAAGGCTCTTTGTTCATAATGTCACAAAGTAAAGCAACATAGCTGGTATGTGATCTAGTTATCTTCTTTGCTTTGTGTTCTTCTTCTAGAATGCCAAATCTTTCTGCATCTTGAATGAACTCTCTAGCCCATGTAGGTTTCCTCTTGTGAGAGTTATTCTCACGGGGTGGATCTACAGGTTCTTGCGGATCTTCAAACTCACGAACAACTTCTAGAACTGCTTCAGTCATGGTAGTGTCCTGAAATCTAGTTTCCTTAGGTTCTTCATAAACTTCGATAGGTGCCTTCCTTGATTTGATGAATGCTGAGTTTTCATCAAATGTTACATCCCTACTGACATCAATCTTCTTGAACCCTGGAAAGTATATTCTGTAAGCCTTCGAGCTTTCACTGTAACCCACAAAGATACCCTTCTTTCCTGAAGGATCTAGTTTAGTCCTCTTTTCCTTTGGGACATGAGTGTATAATGGACAACCAAATATTCTGAGATGGCTGACTTCAGGTTTCTTGCCAGAAAAGACTTCTTCTGGTGTCTTGTTATCCAATATCTTGTGGGGTGTTCTGTTCTGCACATATACAGTTGTTCTAGCTGCTTCTGCCCATATATGCATAGGTAGATCTTGGTCATGCAGCATTGCCCTTGCTGCTTCCATGATTGTTCTGTTCTTCCTTTCTACAACTCCATTCTGTTGAAGATTATCAGGAGCAATCAACTCCCTCTTAATCCCTGAATCACTACAAAGCTTCTTGAACTCACCTGAGGTGAATTCTCCACCATTGTCAAATCTGAATGTTTTGATTTTCTTGTCAATTTGATTCTCCATCAAGGTTTTGAATTCCTTGAATTTATCAAACACCTCATCTTTTCTCTTCAAGAAGTATACCCAAGTCTTCCTAGAGAAGTCATCAATAAATGAGACATAGTAAACATACCCACTCAGAGAACTAGATGACATAGGACCACATACATTTGAGTGGATGATTTCCAGGATGCCTTTTGCCTTGCTTTCACTGCTTGGGAAAGCCTTCTTAATGTTCTTACCTTTTGCACATCCTTTGCAAACACCTTCATGTTTGGTCTTCATTTCAGGAAGACCCTCTACAGCCTTGCTTGTAATTGGAAGTGCCCTATACTGCATATGAGCAAGTCTTCTATGCCAAAGTTCACTTGGCTCCATGGATTCATGTACCATGGCATGTTCAGGTTGTCCCTTCAATTTATACAAACCTCCCTCTTGCTCTCCAATCACTACTGCATCATCTATGATCTTTTACTTTGGCCACATTAGGACTTGGCCATCCACAAATGCAACCCTCATACATTTTGCATCCAATGTAGAGATGGATAGTAAGTTCTTCTTGAGCCCAGGTACATAAAGGACTTCTTTCATCTTCAAAGATTTTCCAGAATCTAGGTTGTAGGAGGCTTCACCACAAATGCAACCCTCATACCTTTTGCATCCAATGCAGAGATGGAGAGTAAGTTCTTGAGCCCACGTACATAAAGGACTTCTTTCATCTTCAAAGATTTTCCAGAATCTAGGTTGTAGGAGGCTTCACCACTTCCTTTGATTGGGTATTGAGGCTTCACCTTATGGGGTGATTCATGTTCAGATAGATTCACAAAAGATTCCTTAAACCCAGTCATGTGTTTGGAAGCCCCACTATCAATCAACCAATCATTACAGCCATGGGAGATAGTACCTGTGAGAGCATAAATTAGAACATATTCTTCTTCACTTGATGAGTTATCATCACTATCATTTTCTACCATAGCCTTCTTCTTTGGGGGTTCATCATCTTCGGCAGCATGAGCATGATATCTTCTTTTGTTATTCTTCTTCTTCTTATTGAAGTTGTTGTTGTTGTCTTTCTTCTTCTTGGGACAATCTGAAGCAAAGTGTCCCTTCTCATTGCAATTGAAGCATCTGAGATCTTTCTTATCTTTATGGTGGTGTGAGAATCTTCTGTTATGAGATGATTCCTTCTTAGACTTGTCTTTCCTGGCATGTGCTGTGAGAGCTTGATCTTCATTTCCCATCTTTTATTCTCGGGCCACAAGCCTAGCTTCTTCTTGAGAGCATTCTTCCCGCAATTTGTTGAAGGAGATCAACTTCTTCCTTACACAAATTTCTTGAATAAAGGAATCCCATGACCTGGGTAGGCCATTTAGAGTGGTCATCACCACTTCACCATTCTCCACCATTTCATCCACTGCTTCTAGTTGTTCCTTGATCTAGGAGACCCTTGAAAAATAAGATTGAATGGTTTCTCCATTCTGAAACTTTACTCCTTTCAATTGGTTCCGCAGGGTCATCTTCCGATTTATGTTCTTCCTTTCAAATAGCTTGGTGAGAGAGTCAAACATCTCCTTGGGTGTCTTTAGAGAAGACACATGGGGTATGAGATGGCCTTTGATAGAATCAGCAATGATTCTCTTTTCCTTGACCAAGTTTTTCTTATGCAATACCTTAGCCTCTTCATCCTCTGGGATAGGGATGTCTTCTTTTACATATGAGTCCAACTCATTCTCTTCGAGGATTAATCGAATCCTATACTTCCAAGCTCGGAAGTTATCAACTCCTTCAAGCTTATTTTCAAGCTTGGTGTGGTGAGACATCTTAAAGAGTACTTCAAATGGAAATAGAAAAGATTTAGATCTTACCACTTGAAATGCTGAAAACTGTCTCGTCACGAATTAGGGTTTGTCGAAAAAACCCTAAAAATTCAAAATATAAATTTCAATTTTCTGAAAGGATAGAAAGATGTGCCTTGATGAGCTAATCGGCCTGGTGTATTCAGAATTTGAGATCAGCAAAGCTTTACCCTTCATATTTGTCTTTTTGTCCTCGTGGGTTCACTAGGGAGAGCCTTGAATTAGGGTTTGTGTTTCCCAGAGATCTACCTAGCCAAAAATCTCAATCCAAAGCTCTAAACTTTGATTTTTGCAAGGAGCTTCCAGCTATGTCTTCAGATTTCAGAAATTCATATTTTTGTGGAAACCCTAATTTTTAGGGTCAAATCTGAAAATGCTCAGAATTGAATTCTGATTGGACAGATAGATTCTCCTTGATGAGTAGAGTCAACCGACTATACTACTTTTCCAAAATCTGTGGAGAGAAACCCAATAAACAAGAAACTCAAGTTTCTGTCACTGCAAAATGTCTTCTTCTTAGGTTAGCTCTGATACCATGTTAAATTTTGAGCATTAATTCACAATACTCTAGGATCTTCACTGGGAGAATAACATATACAGTATATCAATGCATAACAATCACAATAAGCATCACAAGCATCACAAGAATCAAAAGCATGAGAGACAAGAGACACAGAGTTTCCGTGGAGAAAACCCTAAGGTGAAAAACCCAACAACTTCCTTGGAGATAGAGAGAGCAATGGCTCAACCAAAGTACAACCAAAATACACTTGAAATAGTCTCCTAGAAGCAGATGATCCTCCTCCTCACTAGTGCGCCACTTTTTGAGTGATAGAGAGATGACTTTCCGAATGATCCAAATAGAGATCTCCTGATCTCTATTTATACTAACCTGTTTGCCTAGTGACCTTATGGGGCTAACTTGTCTAGCTAGGTACATCCACAATATAATATATATTTCAGGGCCGACTCCACACATGGTGGTCTAATAACCCATCGGCAAGTACACACACTTACGACACTTGTCAATCCACATGACGACCCTTCTTTATAGAGGAATAACATATCTCTAATAAAGGTACAATAAATATATATGAAATACATAGATTAAATAAATTCCGAAGTTGCATATACATCAACAATATAATATAATTATGTGCTCTCTTCTAAAAAAAAATAGTTGAATTATCTACAATCAACTCTTTCCGCTTCAAGTTTCCAAGTGCTTTAAGTGGCACTACTTGAGTATTCATGCTATCATTATAATCCCAATCAAACCTGAGATAATAGTCTATTCTCAAATATTAATGACAGACATAAAACTTATAGTTAGCAAAATAGATCTATGGAGGTTCCGAGCAGGAAACCAATAACAAGATCTAACAATAAAAACACCATACCTTGTTGAACATAATGGAAAGCTACAAACCCACAAAATGCAGTCTACACAGAGCTAGGAAATTAATTCACACCGTAATTTGTATGTATAAGTAATTATTTATGAGGATATTTGAAAACATTAATGGATTGGGAAGGATATCATCAGAAATTGCATCCTTTCCATCCTACATTTAATTGTTTTTTGTCAATTTACGATGGACCATATTCTTTGATCATTAGAATTAACACAGAATGGAAAATACATACTGACTTCTGGAGCTTCTAAACTCACCATAGGTATTTAAAATTCAAATGAACTATCCATCTTTTTCCAAAAGAAGAGTCAAGAAATAAATTGTTTTGGCAAGCCTCCAATTTCAAGAAAATAAGTTAATAGTATTTTTCCATATCCCCACTCCAATTCCAGTACATCCTCACAAGAGGAGAAACAAAACTAACAAGGTACAAATACGCATAGACAATAATCAGTCAAAAGATTGTTTAAGGTTAACTAAATGCCTGAAGAAAGATACACAATTGTGTTACCATTACTCATGTACAACAATCTGTCAAAATAATGAAAATGTTAACTAAATGCTTGAAGAGAGATACAGGTTTCTTACGAGAGGAAGAGTTGGGTATAAGCGTAAGGTCTCTGATAAAGCTGCATGAAGATAGTGCATCTTATACAATACTGTATGCGTCAGATTTTGAGAAAACATACTGATCGATTCTTCAATGGTCACACATTCATCCTCCTTGACCAGGTCCTGAATTTCTTGAACATGCCTTTTTTCAACATCCGGATTCTTGCAAAGCAAATGAAAAAACCAACAAAGGGTAACTGCAGTTGTGTCCCGGCCAGCTATCATGAAATTTAGAATAATATCTCTTAGAAACTTGTCAGAGTATTTGTCTGGTTGTTTCTCAGTTAATGCAATAAAACGAGACAGTATGTCTGGTTTCACCTGTGAATAGATTTGAAGGTCAATGACAGAAAAACAAGGTCATGAGTACCTGCACTAGTAGACAGCTAAAATGTGAGAAGATAAGTTCCAAATCAAGACCAAGGCCGGTATGGGTATTCTCTTACATAGTTATTCTGGATAGAAATCTCATGTTTTTTGCTCTGAATGACTTTATAGACAAAATCATCCACCATTTTGATGTTATCCTTCATGGTGGCCTCTGACAGAATATTGAAGTATCTTTTTAATTTCCAAGCAACGTCAAAATAACGCCACATAAGTAAAGCATTTGCAGTATCAAGAGCCATCGCAAAAGCTGCCTCTGCCCCAGTGTTGGTCTTTGATAAGCTGTTGATGTCCACCCCAAAGCCCAGTTTGCAGAATCCATCCATTGTTGATCTCAGTAATAGACCCTATTGCCATTTATCCATAAGACAGTATAGTTCCTGTTAATTACTAATATGATTCTGCATCGTGCTTTTTCCTCTAGGCATAGAGTATTCACACAAGGGAGATCAAGAAATGCAATTCTAATTACAAAATTTTCACAGCTTATGAGCTAAGTGAATGATTTAACATGCCTGCATCTCTACTGTTTTCTTTGTTCGATAAGATTCCAGTAGAATTTTGGAAAGTTTCACGGCGTTCTCCCCAAAAATAACACTGCTGAAGTCCTTCACCACTTTGGTGGAGAATTCGAAACTAGCTAATTTCCGCTGTTGTCTCCACAGCTCGCCATCAACTCTGAAAATACCCTAAAAAAATCTGAAAAGTTGTTCATACCCTACCAATTTCTATGAGGCATGGATACTGAAGATTCTTTCAAGACAGAAAAATTAGGGCAAAATTACAGGTATTATGCAAATTTTCCATTAAAATTTCAAAACAGGAAAATTAAGCATCCACTTATTTTTTATAGCATGAAGGAATTTCTCTTTTGGCTAAACCTTCACAAGCAATGGAAATTTGAAAATATCTACAAATTTCAGAAAAGTTGTTCAAACCCTACCGATTTCTCTGAGGAATGGATTCTGAAGATTCTACTCCTCTTGATGCGCTTGAGGCGGTCCTCCCACAAATACAACTTCTTGTCTTCATTGAGAAATTACTCTCTCGGGCATTATTCTTGTCTTGGTGTTACAAAATTTCTTGGGTTTCTTGTCCACCTCTGTTGCTCTGTTGTATTTGTTACAGAATTCGAATTCAAATTCAATCGATGAGAAGGAACCACAGTTTCCCTCCCGACCCATATTGATGCACCTATACCACGCAGCATCTTCTTTCACCATAAAAATCGAGTGGATAAATTCCCTACCTATCGGTTGGCGGTCGAGGGAAGTATCAATACCCCTGCATCCATCAAAGTCAGAGTCTACAGAGGTTGGGGAACTCAAAGTAAAATGGGTGGTGATATAATTAATGGAGTAGTAGAGGGTGCTCAACTTTTTGTGATGGAACAAGAGGGGAAATGCTTGAGATAGTGATCCGGGAAAAAAATAAAATCTAGAAACCCTAGGGCCATTCCCGGATGTGTGACAGTGGATGTAAACACCTTATTCGAAGTTGAAGAAAACTATATTATCAATAATTACTTCTGGCATGATGTCATCAAGGTCCCTGCGATCTCTATCAGTCCGCCATACCTACTGTGCAATGTAGTGTGAACCACTGCCTGTGATCCCATCTACAAGGGTTAGACCAAGGCCATCGTATTTTGGGTCAAAATAACTGACGTATCCATAGCCAAGGGAGCGCTGGGTCATGCTATCGCGGAAGACTCGAACAGAGGGGACGCTTCCCATAAGCTCGAAGCGCTCAGCAAGCTGGTCGTCTGTAACATCTGGTTCTAGATCGCCCACATACAGAGAAGCCATTGGTGGAAACTGTGGTGCTGTTACTGCTGCTGTGATGCTGCTACTACAATCCATAGAATTTGGTTGCGAAGAGTAATAAAAATGGAGCAAGCTCAACGAACTCTGCCCTCTTTTGTCTCTGTTTTAAATTCTCTTCTGTAACCTTCAGCTGAGTCCCGCTCCTAGCAATGTATTGCCATCCACAAGGACAATCCGCTGCCCAAAAAGATTTACATTAGCATTCGCAATCTCTGTGATCCCATCTGCAAGGGTTAGACCAAGGCCGTCCTATTTTCAGACATTTTGAAACCCACGAAAACCTTTTTAGCAGCAAAGAAAATTTTAATTAAAAAATATAAAATATAAAATTACGGGGAAGTTTGAGACGTAGCTGAAATATGGATATTTATTACTGCTAAAAGGTCATTTCATGTCTTTAGCTGATTTATCTATGATGCTTCCCGCAGATTCCATACTCTTTTAGGTCATTGAAAAACAAAAGTAATGTGCAAACTAATAAACTATTTTCTAAGAAAATTCAAATACTTGATTTAGACATGCATATGTAATTGGCTATGCCACGGTTGCTTCTTCAATGTATGCTTAAACTCGGTTCTATTCATGATGTAGCTAGGTGAGGTATCCTCACTAGCCTTGCTAATCTACAAAATAAATAGATAATAAATTTGCAGGTATATTGAAAGAAAAAGGGGAATACATGTCAACTTGGGTTTTGGAAAGGGGAATACATGTCAACCTGGGTTTTGGAGGATGATCTGAAGATGGAAGATATTATATATATTAGTTTTGAAAACAAGTTCCAGTGGACAAAAAACTTAACCTTTTCACGTCTATCAAAATCCTTGGTCAATTCATTGGGTCGAGCTATGTGAGTTCAGCGTTCTCTCATTTTCTCTGGCTGGTAGGGCTTCCACGTCTCCTTCCATGAGCTACAATGTCGGGCTATCTGAGTATGATTTCCTCAACCATCTCCTTTCCACAATGCGTGGATCCCTGGCTTGGTCCTCACCGTTACCTTCACCTCGTGCGATTTAGGGTTTGTGTGATGTTTTGCTAACTGTTGGAGCAGCCAAGTATGGAAACATTGGTATCTTCGATCGTTTAGGTTTTAAGTTGCCAGCATTTTCTTTCTTCCCTCTCCTTCCTGCCAATGGCTGCTTGTCTCTTCTATGGATGTCCAACACTGTGGGATTTCCTGTGCTTATTCTATGTGCCAGGTTTTAGTTACCTCTACGTGGACTGATTGTTAGTCTACCTACTTTGTAACACCTATCTTTTCATGTTGGTGGGTCTGTCCTATTTGTAGCAACATTTATTACTCACATCATTTCGACGAGCATTCCCTCTTTTGACTAGGGTTTCTGGGATATGCCAATCCTGTTGGGATCCTCTTCATTCATTCCCTCAAAGGTGTTCTCTGCTCACCCGCTACATACTATGTGTACCTGCTGAGACTCTTCCCTTTGCTGTCATTTGGAGCATCTCCACTTGGTCTAGGGATTGTATGGAATGCTTCCTCATGCCAATGGTGTCCTCTCTGTCATTTCTGCATTTTGTAATGCGTATCATTTCCAAGTTTTTATTGGACTATAATGTCCCCTTTCCGGTCTATATCCTCCCTACCAATATTCGGGCCTCGAACCTCCCTGCCAATATTCAGGCCTCGACTAGGATATGACATGTGTTTCTTCTGCTCCAACGATTCGTGGAAATCGATAGGGTTAGGGTTAAGAGCCCCATCAAAATATTCTTTTGTTTATAACTTCCTTTGGGATTCGAAAGGGGGCTTTAGTGACGATAAGGGAAAGCAAGAATAAGTTTATATTCATGGAGAAGGTTTTAATCTTTATATTTATATTTATATATTCTTTTAATGAAATAAGGGAAGGGAATAAATAAAGGGAGAGGCATAGTTAGGGAAAGGGATTAAATGGGGAAAAAGGATTTCGGAGCTCATAAATAAAAGGGTAAAGATTATTATATAGGAAAAAATATCTTATAATTATTTCAAAGATAATATATAATAGTCAAGGGTTTTTTAATAATGTGAAAAGGGAATAAGGGCTTCCCTTCGTATTAAAAGAATATGGGAGATTGGTAATGTATAAGGTGCTCAAGGAATAATTTGAATTCTAAGACATGGGCATGACAACCATACCAATGGTAGGAAAAATTGGCGAATTTAGGAGGACACGACTTTGGCGGAAATTTTATTGACAAGATACACTTTACTCCAACTTGCCGAAAGTTTGACTTACTGCCGAAATGGTCAAATGGTAGCGATTTTTGCCAAACAAAATATGAGCAAGACTAGGGAGATGAGCGGAACACAATGGTGTGAAACTCATGACATGACAATAGGCATGGAGAAAGAAGATGAATCTCCCTGAATATCACAAATTATGGAGAAAGTAAATTCTTGAAGCAATAAAAGACCATCTTGATTTCCTTCATTTTATTTTAGGTAGGAAAATCAAAGCAGCTTGACTTCTTATTTCTTTATCCCCTCACTCCTAATGTTTATATTGAACTTATTATTATTTTGAAAAATGTAAATAGTTTTGTGAATTTTTAAATTTGATGATTTGAAGTTTTTTATTTGGCTAAAAAATTATGATGGGACTTAATAGCGCATAGGAATCATTTCTTGTGTTTTTCGACATAGTCAAAAATTATTTAAAAAAAATAAAGTTTAAAATTTTTATGAATTCGTGTATGGATATTTATATTTATGTTGTTTTTTTCTATGTGAGTAATAATAATAATATCTATTTTTAAGGTCACAACCAAGCCACATATTAATTTGGTGTATGAAACTTTAATAGACTGCCAAGATGGTCAAACGACGATGGTTTTGTTGAAACAAAATATGAACACAACCAGTACAACACGTTGAACGGAGTGACACTAACTCCAAGACATGACAATTCCAAAAGGGAAGACGACAAATATCTAAGACTCGACTCAACCACATGTACTAGAAGAACTCATCGATCACTTGATAAACTATATGCAAGACATGATGTATTATCTAGATATCAACTCACCACTCCCAAGGCACTAATTAGTAGAGAAACCCTTAAATGAGCATCTCAATGATTCTCCTATCATCAACACAATAGGTATCGGGATGGCCTCAAAGAAATAATCCCTTAAAAGACATGTATTGAAAAATAATCCAAGTTGTGTACTATTAATGTTACAATTTACTAAATTTTAACACTGCAGATGGATTCGGAGACCCCCCCTAAATTTTAACACTGTAGATGGATTCGGAGACCCCCCGGGGGGTCTCCGAATCCATCTGTAGTGTTAAAATTTAGTAAATTGTACAAATTAATTATCAAAATTATAATTTTCCATTGCCGGAATGACACAACTAAAAATGACCAATTGTTATGTGGTCATTTTTAGTTTAGTTCTTATCTCTTGACCAAATTGGTCATTTTTAGTTTAGTTCTTATCCCATGACCAAATTGGTCATTTTTAGTCAGTTCACTTAAAATTTCTCAATTTTGGTCATTTATCCCTTGAAAAAGCTGTGGTAACCAATTTTTTTGGTCTTTTGGTCACTTATCTCTCATTTTGTACTAGTGTTAGTATCTCATTAGTTTAAAACTGTTAGTTTACATTATGCAGAAGTAAAAGTGTAATTTTCTGAGCTAGTAGGATCTTGTAAATTGTTGAATAAATATATGAATTGATAAAATACCTCTACTATATTTTTACCATACTGTTTTCTGTATAGTACTCTAGTACAGAGAGGGAGAATTAAGATAGATAAGTGATAGACAAAATATAGAATGAATGAATAGACTAACATTGTTGTGTTTTCTTAATATTCCTTATGAGTTACAATCTGTAAAATAAATTATATATGTCTAAACTTAGGAAATATAACAGTATTTCATATTACAGGCACCATAATATTTCTTTACATAGAAACATAAGTAAATATTTCATCCCGGTACGAAAACCTAGGGTTTTCATTTTGGTCATTTATTTCCTTACAAAAGATTTATGCTAAGTATTCTCTTATCATTCTTTTGAAATAGATTAGTGTTATAAGTTGCTTTATTTCTTTCATCAGCATTCATGAAATACAACAGCTGCAAAATAAATATTACCAATTACATAGAACTGCTACCAAATACTTATATCTTCAAAACATAAGTTATCAATTGCAAACAACCGCATTGTTGTATAGTACTATTTCATCCACAGTATTCACATCTTTTTTTTTTTTAATTATCAAACCGCAGTTTTAAATTCAAATACGTCTATTGTAGAATTAAAAACCCTAAGGTTCCAACCCTAGTTTCTTACCTCAACTTTTAATATTCATTTCTACTTTTAACAAGTCAAATAATCTATTTAAGAGAGAGTCCTTAAAAGAATTTTTTGCAACACAACAGACTTTGGATTGAAATCCTTAAAAGAGAACCAAATCACTTAAAACATTGTGACATCCTCATAGCCATTTCAGCGGTCAAACCCTATCAGCTAAAACATCAACTTTTCATGTTAAAGATCACAAGTAAGATTCAATACCCTCCCTCAACAATAGTGTAACTTTAGTCACGATTCCAGTACATAGTTTACACTAAAAACAAAGAAAATACTTTTAGCATCATTATCCAACAGTAGTTTTACAACCCTAGTCTGCATCGAACCAAATGGATAAATGAGATGAAGACTCAGTTTTCAGAATTGACTTCCAGAACTATCAAGCTACCATCGAAACCCACAGGTTCAGGGTATTGAATGCGAATATTAAGGATGAAACCTTTTGGCTCTCAGCCATCTTTATACACACAACGTTTCAAAGAATAAACATTAAAATTATCACATAATTCTGTGAAGAACCTGCAATAAGTAATTAATGAAAATACACAAGATAGCAGAAATAAAAGAGCTCATAATCACTTTTATTGATCGTAGGCCACTTCGAGGGGGAAACCTCCTTTGAGCAAGATCAATACAAATAACTTCACGGTGCCTTCATAGGCCTCAACACACACTTATATACTAAGTCTAGGCGCCAATACTATGGGTCAAAACCATGGGCCAATACAAACTATGGATCAACAATACTACGGGCGACTTACAAAGCATATGTGCCAAACAACAATAACAAAAACTATGGATCAACAAATACTACGGGACGACTTACAAAGCATATGCATCCAACAACAATATACTAACAAAGTAAAGACATGGCTTCCTAACATCCCCTCCCCCTTAGAAAGAGATTTGTCCTCAAAGCTTTAGATGTGGAAATTGTTGTTGAATCTGAAGGATTGGTTCCCATGTAGCATCCTCTGGTTGCATGTCATGCCACTGAATTAAGACCTCTATGATAGAGCGAGAGCGAGAGCGAAGCTGATGAGTGTGCTTATTGAGGACGGCCTCCACCTCCAAAAGGATGGATCCTTCATTATCCAGTTTGGGTAAAATAGTTTGTCCTCTGATGTTGGTGCCAAGAACATTCTTCAGACAAGAGACATGAAATACTGGATGAATGCTGGAAGAAGGAGGAAGTTCCAATTTATAAGCAATGGACCCAATCTTCTGAAGAATCCAATATGGCCCATAGAACTTTGGAGCGAGCTTATGACGCCCTTTGAGTTTCAGGGAGGATTGCTTGTATGGATGGAGACAAAGAAAAACCATATCACCTGCTTGAAAAATGCGCTCAGAACGGTGTTGATTGGCTTGTTGGTTCATGTGATTTCTTGCCATGTGAAGATTGTCCCGCAAAATGAAAAGAATCTGATCGTGGTTGCGAAGGACTGTGTCAACTGCCTGAACTGGTGAACTGCTGGGGGTGTATGGAAAAAGAACTGGTAATGCCTAACCATAGACTGCTTCATATGAGGTCATTTTAGAGGCAGTGTGGTAAGAGGTATTGTACCACCATTCAGTGATAGGGAGCCACTTTTCCCACTGATGTTGTTCTTCAGAGGTGAAGCAATGAAGATAAGTTTTCAAGCATTTATTGATAATTTCAGTCTGACCATTTGTTTGTGGGTGATACCCTGAACTCATCTTTAGTTTGGTCCCATTGTGGTGAAAGAGTTCTGTCGAAAAATGAATCGTGAAAATCGCATCACGATCCGAGACAATGGAAGAAGGGATGCCATGAAGATGAAAGATCTGGTCCAGAAAAATTTGAGTGACTGAACAGGCTATATAGGGATGGCTGAGTGCACAAAAATGACTATATTTGGAGAGGCAATCAACCACAACCAAAATCACTGTCTTTCCTCCAGACTTTGGGATCCCTTCAATGAAATCCATAGAAATATCTATCCAAATCTGTGTAGGTATGTGCAAGGGTTCGAGTAATCCCGGAAGGAGTGTCGTTTCACCCTTATTGCACTGGCAGGTATCACATTTAGCCACCATCTATTGAATTGTCCTTTTCATGCCCTGCAAAAAGAATTTATGCCGCGCTTGCTCATATGTTTTGAGGAACCTAGAGTGCCCTACCGATGGAGAAGCATGGAGTTCATAGAAGACAGCCTGTTGAATATCTGTGCTCTGGGGAAGCACAGGACGACCCTTGTATCTCAGGGAAGCACCATCCCGAGAGTAATGTGGTACAGCAGAAGGGTTGTTGGCCAAGCGTTGGATGATTTGAGATAATGAAGAGTCATTGGCATAACCCTGTTGAACAAATTTCAACCAATTTGGAACAGGCATAGAAATAGTTGAAAGAGAACCTTGGTCATCAAATGTGCGAGAAAGAGCATCCACACAATATTGTCCTTACTCTTCTTGTAAGTGATATCATAGTCATAACCCATGAGTTTGCTAACCCATTTTTGTTGTGTTGGGGAGGATACACGTTGTTCCAGGAAATATTTCATACTCTGGTGATCAGTCTTGATGCAGAAATGATTCCCTATTAGGTATGGGCGCCACTTCTGTACTACATGCAAAATAGCCATAATTTCCTTCTCATATGTAGAGGCAGCTAAATTCTTACCTAAAAGGGCTTTGCTGGTGAATGCAATGGGGTGTTCATCTTGTAGGAGAACAACACCAAGTCCATTGCCGTAAGCATCACTCTCAATAGTGAAGGGCTTGGAAAAATCAGGTGTAGTACACATAGCTTGTTTCAGTTTGTCAAATGCACACTCAGTAGCATGTGTCCATGTAAAAGCATCATTTTTCAATAGAGCAGTTAATGGAGATGAAATATTCCCACAATCCTTGACAAACTTGCGGTAGTAGCCAGTCAACCCAAAAAACCACGAAGGCTCTTGAGTGTCTAAGGATGCGGCCAATTGTTCATGGCAGTAATTTTGGTAGGATCCATGCGAACCCCTTCTGTTGAGATAATGTGCCTGAGATACTCGACTTTCTACTGTACAAAAACACATTTACACTGTTTGGCATGGAGATGATAGTCAGAGAAAAGTTTCATTACAAAATCCAGATGTTGGAGATATTCAACCCAGGTTTGACTGTAGATGAGGATATCATTAAAGTATACCAAAATGAATTTCCGCAAGTAGGGCCGGAATATTTTATTCATCAAGGCGTGGAATGTGGAAGGAGAATTAGTGAGCCAAAGGGAAAGACCAAAAATTCATAGTGGCCACCATGTGTGCGAAAAGCTGTTTTAGGGATATCATCCTCATGAACCCGAATTTGATGATACCCAAAACAAAGATCCAACTTGGAGAAAAATTGAGCACCATGAAGCTCATCAAGAAGCTCATAAACAACAGGAATTGGAAACTTATCCTTCATAGTGAGGTGATTAAGTGCTTGGAAGTCAATGCAAAGGCGCCATGACCCATCTTTTTTGCGGACAAGAAGAATTGGTGAAGAAAAGGAACTAGTGCTTGGGTGAATAATACCTTGCTTCAGTAAGTCCTGAACGAGCATTTCAATCTCTATTTTTTGGTGAAATGGGTAGTGATAGGACCTGATGTTGGGAGGAATGATTCCAAGAAGAAGTTGAATACAATGTTCCTCTGGCCTTGAAGGTGGCAATCCCACTGGTTCAACAAAGACATTGGTATATCGATCCAGAATTTGTTGTAGACCCAAAGGAGTAGTGGAGACCATTGATGGTTGCATCTCAATGGAATGGATCTGAGCGATGACACCATGTGAATTCTTCGTAAGGAGTTTTTCCATGCAATGTGAGCTGATGATGCTGAGAGACCCTAGTTTTATGCTTGTCAATGTGTGTTTTTGTCCATTGGGGGAAAACTACATCCAAAGTTCGGCAAAATCCCATAAGATGGGGCCAAGTGTGCATAGCCATTGAGTGACCAAAACCACATCACATCCGCCTAAAGTCAAGGCAAACATGTCAGAGCGTAGGTTATAATCTCCCCTAGTGATACACACATTACGACACTTCCCTTTGCAAGGTAAGGTGCCCGCATTAGCAACCATGACTTCAAAGTTGGAGCAAGGATGGATAAAACAATCAGCCTATTTGGCGATCCGAGGGTCAATGAAATTATGAGTGCTACCAGAATCAATGAGTATTGTAAGAGGAAGATTCTTGAAGTAACCCCTGACCCGCATGGTTTTGGGGGTGGTGATTCCAGCTAAAGCATGGAGAGATATCTTTGGTTGGTCATCTTAAGACGGAGGGTCAATAGGCGGCTCCGAAATGTCGACCTGAGCATCCATTGTATCTGGAGATTCTTCACCAATTTCAGAGGTAGGCAGAGAATCCATATCCAAGAGATAGAGCTTTTGCTGAACACATCTATGTCCTCGAGTGAATTTCTCATCACAATTATAACACAACCCTTTTTCTCTATGTGCCTGCATCTCAGTTTCAGACAAATGCTTGATAGGATTTGGTCGAGGAGCTGGCAAGATGGGAGGTTGTTGATAACCCATATTTCGAAAGGAAACAAAAGTGGGTTTGGAGCGTTGTTGGACTGCAATCTTGTCTTCTTCCAACTTAGCCAACCCTAGGGCTTCCATCATTTTGTTGGGACAGAACATTTTGACCTCAGAGCAGATTGCATCCTTTAGACCACTGATAAAACAACTCCGGTAGAAGTCATGAGGTAATCCTTCAATGTGGTTGGCTAGTTTCTCAAATTTGGTTTGGAACTCTCTCACAGTGCCAATTTGGTGAAGTTTAGTGAGGGCTCCTGTGAAGTCATCAAAAGCACTGGGACCAAATCGTTGCAAAAGGAGCTGGAAAAAATATGTCCATTTTGGCTCTTCATGAGCCTTGATATACCAACGACACCATTGAAGAACTTCCTGTTCCAAATAAAAGGATGCAAGTGGAACTTTGTTGACATCAAAAGTATTATGCAGACTAAAATATTGTTCTTCACAATAGATCCATCCAGTCGGATCAGTACCATTGAAGCGAGAAAAATCAAGCTTCGGACCAGGAAAATTGCTGGAAGAAGAGAACCCATTGTCTGATGAAGACTCAGATTGTCGTTTGTTGTTCATGGTTGAATGCTCAAGATGGAGGTCGAGAAATTTTTCATCAAGATCCTGGAGTTTGGCTTGGATGGTTGCAAGTGCTTCTTTCATGGTTTTTGCTCCTGCGCGGGTGACAACCATAACCAGGAGTTTTTTTTTCTTTTCTTGAGTGGGTAGAAAAACAAAAACAGAAATGGTTTTAGTAAAGGAAAATCTAGATTTGGGAAAACATCTGAAGGGTAATTCGGGTTTGACCAGGTTTTGGACACTGTCAAATGGACATGGAAACAGAAAAGGAGTATTTCAGAAGCGGGGTGAAAGAATAGGAAAATTTGGCAGAGAGGGACAAAGAAGCGGAATTAGGAAAGGAACTCTGTGTAAAATTTGAAGGTGATTGGGTGAAATCCGAGGAAGTTATAGCAAACCCTAAAAATAGACAAATGTGGGATTTCGGGCTATGGGAAGTGGAATTTGGGATAGGGTCCTCAGGAATGAAATATGAAGAATGGGATTACAGGGGTTCCAGGGAAGTTTCAAGGGAAACAAAGTGAAAACAAGGGAGATATGGAGATATGGAGATTTTGGTTTTTTTTTCTTTTCTTTTCAAAATGGAGTGGATATGGCGCGGAAGGGATCTGAAACAAATCGATCTGCAACAGCGCAGAAGTGATAAAAAATAGAGGAATCTAAAATGATGCCGAATGGATCGAAAATGGCTAGCTTTGGAATAGATCTGAAATGACTGGATCTGGAACGGCTTTCAGAATGGATCTGAATAGCTGGATCTGAAACAGAGTTGCAATGATCGACAACAGTTTAGCTGAAAATAGATATGGACCCCAGGTATGTGCGGCTTTCTAATAGTTCAGGGGTTTCACTCGGCCACCAATGCTGTCTGAAGGCTTGCGTATTCGGGTAGTACCCCTCACTCCATGGCTCAGGTAAAAATAATAACCGCTTTGCCACAAACGACAACTCTTGGTTTACCTCACGGGTGGGAACTAGTCAATCAGGTAGGGGTCATTACCCTTTTCGTTGAAAGGTCATCTCAATGGGCCAGCTACTTTGGGGTTCTTGTGGTACTCCTTACAATGAGTTTTAGGGCTTATGCCCAAGTACTTCTGTCACCTACCCAAATTGTGAGAATATTATTTTATTTGCAAAATACTTTATGTTAAATTTAATTACAAAGTTTTGTAATTATGACCAAGTTTGGTCATGGATGAATGTAATTACTGATTATTATTCTTTAATAAATTAAAATAGGAGACAAACACCCAAGGGAACTATTAAATGAGTTTTCACTGACCCACTAGGAGGAATGGAAGCTATTAGAAGGTATGGGACAAATGGCAGCATTTGCACTCCACCACTAGCTGTTGGTTATGGGACAACTACCCCTAAAAATGTGGCATTATCCCCCAGGTGGGTGGGAGTGAGCAGGCAGTTCATTAATGACCATTTAACCACTAAAAGGCCTAGGCAGCCTACATAAGGCAATTCGAATTGGGCAGGAAGCCCCTTACAATATTTTATGCAAAAATATTCCTCAAGTGCATTAGGTGATCACTGAGAGATTCGAATAGGGAGGCTATGTCGGAGTGCAATTGTATGTCTCCTAATTATACTGAGAAGGCATACCAAAGGTGTTGGTGCAGGTCTCTTTGACTGGTGAGTCTTGATGACTGGACAATCTACATTCTATTGCAAGTTGATGTACTAAGGATTCTACAGAATCTTCCTCCTGGTGGTTCAGTGAACAGGCTCGAGGGTCCTAAGGCAAGTAACTTGGCTATCTTCAAGAATAGGTTGGGTGGAACAGGTTCCTTGGGCTATTTGTTTCTCCTACAGTCAACCAGGTTTTACTGTTCCTACTTTTGTTTACAGTTAAATGTTTCTGCATTATAGAATTATTAAACTTAGTCATGCAAAAGAAATTATTTTATGTTCTGATCTAAGTATGATTCTGAATGAAAAAGCTTTGTGAAACACTCATTTAATTCATACATGAAAGAAAAACAAAGTACTTTTCTGCACAATGCTATATATTTCTTTTAACTCTATTTATTTCAGATAGTAAGTAAATGCACATCAATATTATACATTTCATGTTTTTCAAAGCAATTGTAATTTCAAGAATTATAGCAGTTGCAAGAACTAAATCTTTGTATAGACTTATTACAATTATTGAATATCTACATAGTAGTATTAAACCCTAAGATACTACAAACCCCAGTTCTATTTACACAGTTCATAATTTTTCTTCTCAAGCCTTTCATGGCAAACTTTAGACTTTTCTTTTCTAAGTCTAATAACAATAGATTTTCCAAACCCTAACTAACATTCCGAGCCTACTACAAGATAGTAAACTTCACTTAGCAGAAAGTACAATTTTGTACCAATGTCTATCGATAGCTCATAACCATAGTAAGAACACATACACAACATCAAAAACATTTAATACATAGGTTAAGTCTCAGGTACAAAACTCAGTGCAAAAAGCAGATAGAAAATGAAAGCTACAGGTAGGTTCGCATTCGTGAATCAAAATCAAACACTATAGCATAGAAAAACCAAAACACTTGACAACCGAAACTATTCTCATCACATTTTCCAAACATGATTATCAACAATGAGAACAAACTATAGAAACAACCATCTACAATCAACAATCGTGGCTCGACACAGCTTAACATTTATTTACACAGTGTTCTCAACTAATATTTAAAAACATAACTTTCCATTTCAAAGCAAGCCATTGTCTTTAGGAAAGGAGAGCCCTCGGCTCTCATTTCACATTCAAAAAGTATAACAGAGTTTACATTATGGACGACGTGTCAAGGTTTCCAACATTACACAAAACGTTTAAACAAGGACAAGATCCATAAACTACACAGGGTTTTACCCTTGATTTTTTATAGCAGTACAAAAACGAATACGAAGTTCTTATAAACGACGCAACAGGCATCAAATAGCCAAATAACAACTTAAAACAAATGAAGGTTACCCTCTGTACAGTAGGTATCAAACTAAGACTCCAGAACTCAAAACTCGGCCATCACTGAAAACAAAGTTGAATAGTTCCAACTCTCGGCATATAATAGTCACCAACAAATCATGCAAAAGGGAACCTATGAGGTTTTTGAGAACCACCGGAGCTTACCAGGAAGTAGTGCATATTTCCATTTTCCAATCCTTATGCACAGGAATCGTTCCATGAAGTGCGTACCTGCAAAGTTCAAAGTTCGAAGAAGTTAAAACATTAAAATGAAAGAATGAAAACAAGTAACACAATACTAGCATCAATATTGTCAGAACTTACCATTTGAAAATGAAGCCTTGAACTTTGGCACACCATACAGTAAAAGTGATGAAGCCTCATGGCACTTGACAGAGAAGATATTTTCACAAAAACTGAAGTATCAAAACATAGTTCAACTATGAACTCAACAACTGACAGAAGAAAAACCACACACAACTTCCAGGCTGTATCATAGTGCTATGGCACAAGATCGGGAGCCTGCAACTATTAAAAACTATCCTCACAGGTCCAAGGTTCGAAACCGAGGAAGGAATCCTCCTCTCCACCAACTCTAAAACCCTACATTGCAGCAGACGGCCGGCTCACGACCTTCCACCAAAAACGCAACAATGAATGCCGAAAACCATTTTTCCACTACAGTTTACCAATGCATGGATAGGGTTTCATTCACAGCCCCAGATCTTGTAGAGATCAACGATGGGAGATCTGCCAGTTAAGGGATGTTGATTATTGAACCACAATTGCAATAAATATTGCATTAATTTTTTCATCTACCTTTTTCCAAGTAAGCAAATCGAGAGCCAGTGCATGGCACAGCTCAGCTTGTTGTAATGCCCATTTCAAACACAAACCACCTAAATACCTTACAACCGAGCCTCCACATCACTCAACCGTGGAACACGTTAATGCTAGGCCTGTCAATGCCAACTTGGGAAGCATGCCAAGTTATTACCTGTCAACATCAAAATCATTGCAATGTTATAATCGTGGATCGAATTTCATATCAATCTCTATAGTTTATTGTTATATATCGAACAATTGTATTATATGCCAAGGTATGGTGTGAATTTATAGTTACTTTATAAATGTTAACATTTCATTACTAAGGCTCGTGTCTATATATATATAGAACAATGCTTAGCCATATATTTATATCGTTAATAATTGATAATGAAGACCGTGGATATAGTGAAAATTCTAGCTAAAGAAAATATATGATTTGATACTATGTACACTATAGACTTCGCACAATAGCTACGAATATCCAATTCATAATAATAGTGTGAGCCTATAATTATAGTTAAGTAATCCACTTTTTAATATCCTAGCCATGAATTGCATAGTTTAATTGATAAATATGATACCTAAGAGATAGTTTAAATAGTGACATTATTCCCTATAATGCTGAGTTCATAACACTAGTCACTAGACCGTTCATATATTAATTATGTAATGATAACCAAATAAATGAATTCAGGACTTAGAATAGTCTAAGTTTTGTAGAAGCAAAACGTGATGATAGTTCCAAACTATAAACACTATTTTCTATAACCATTCTAATAGCGTTATCAATAGATATTGGTATCACTATATTGATATTAATGACAATGGTCATATGATAATAATTGCAGCATTATAACCAATACTTGGACGACGTGAAAAACATAACACTGAAGAGTTTTGAAAGTCAACATACAAACTAGTTTAGAACCAAGTATTCATACCTCCAGTAACTTGTTTCGCATGGAAGTACTTAACATTTTCATTTTACATTGGCAATGAATTGAAAGACACATGTACTCTTAACACATGTTGTCGTAGGATTTCTTACCTGCGGTTTGTACATGGAAAAAATATTCAAATTCCTTAGCTAAACGTAGCTAAGCAAACTCCAGGTTACCTCGTAGGACCCCTTCATCATCATACAAACAAACTGTCAGCATTTCATCAAGAACTTCATAATAGTACAAATTGTGAACAACATGTAATCATATTTAGAACTTAAACAAATCTTTAAATTGTATTCTTATGCATATTCATAAAAAGGTCTTTCGTTAAGGAGATTAACATCTGCTTAAATCTGAAATAGAAAATACAATTATGACGTGTCATCGTTATTAATTATCTTAGTTAAGAACTCTAATTAATTTATATGTTCCGAATTAATGACTTTGATAATTATTGCAATTATATATTTTTTTAAATTTTGGTATTTTCGGGATGTTACATGTGGTATCAGAGCTCACATTAGAACTCTAGGCCTGAAAAAGGTCCAAGAACACACAACATAAAATTTATTTACAGCATAAATCTTACTAATTCAAAAATTTAAACTATTTGTGTTATACAGAAATTATTTTAAGTTACAGGTATGGAAGGATCAACTGAACATTTAGAAGACAGATTTCGACCCAACAGTCATAGCACGGGACAACATTATGAAGAAGAAGTCCATGGTGAATTAATTGACAATTTGTGAGAATTGTTACGAGCATTTCTTGAGTTAAAGGCATAAATGAGATCTGTAAAACAAGACAATGAGAAAATTTTAAAGGCACAAGAAGAACTGAATCAAGTACTGTTCGAACAATGCCCAATGGATGAGCAAGATAGAGAAATTGAAAATATTTCAAAGATTGAAGATTTACCTCATCGAGACACGAGTAATAAGATGAAAACTGATGATGCAAACAACATTTCAACATCATCAGAAGATGTTCATGAAAAAAATGGAAAAAGAAACGAAACTATTCAAGTGATAGTAGCGAAGGAGATTACAAACCCAAAAGAAAAGGTCATAAACAATATGATCCGATTTTTGGGGAGTTCAAGAAAATCAAACCCCCAACCTTCAATGGTGAAACTGAAAAATGAGAGATAGCCAAAGTATGGCTGTCCGGCATGAAAAAGTATTTCCAAATATATGATTATTCAGAATCATTGAAGGAAAAGATGGCAATCTACAACTTGATTGGGAAGGCAGATCTTTGGTGGCAGGACATCAAAAGAGTAAATGGCATCAAGGACAAGGGTGTGAATTGGAGTACTTTCAAACTGTACTTCAAAAAGAAGTTCTTATCAGAACAATACTATGAAGAAAAATCAAAGGAGTTCTATGAATTAAAGTTGGGAAGTATGAACATGAAAGAGATGAACAGTAAATTTTTAAATTTACTGAGATATGTGCCATACCTCGTGGAAGAAAAACCGAAGATCCAAAGATACTTGAGTTGTCTACCTTTCAACATCAAGGACAAAATCGAGTATGACAATCCAAAGACCTTGGAAGAGGCCATGAGGAAAGCAACTTTCTATTATGACACTAATCGAAAAAGAGAAGGAATATCAAACTGGAAAAGTCATAAACCCAGCAATTTTGAGCTAAAAAAGAAAATGTTCAGGTTTAGTGGGAATTTTGGTTTCCAAAAGAAAAATTTTCAAAATCAGAATTTTCAAGGAAACAACCCCAGAAACAGTCAGCAGCAGAATTTTACAGCTCCTAGACACACTCCCAATACTACCAGAACTAATGATCAAAAGGAACCTATCAAATGTTTTGAGTGTCAAGGTCCTCATTATGCATCAAAATGCCCCAAGAGGAAGTGGACAGCTAACAACATTCATTCCATACATACTGAACCTACTGTTGGAGTCTTGGCAAGGGAGATGCCCAGAATTAATGCAACACTTAACAACAGGCAAGCAGATCATCAAATATCTATGGTAGAGATTTAAGGTATGCTACAAAATCATCATGTTACTATTTTGATTGATCCAAATGCAATCTTAAGTTATATATCACTAGATATTGTAGAAAATTTTAAATTGAAAACAGAAAAATTCAGTAAATCTTGGTTAGTTAGACTAGCAACATGAACAAAAATGAAAGTATTTGATTTTATTGAAAGTTGTGCTTTATCCATGAATAAGTTAAAGACACAAACCAAGTTGAATGTTTTACTTTTAGGATCCTATGATATTATAATTGGAATGGACTGGTTCGAAGCCCATCATGTCATTCTGAATTGTTATGAGGAAATTTGTATATGTTTAAATGATGAAGAAGAAACTGTAGAAGCAAAAGGTATTCCAAGAAATACATCCCTTAGACAGATTTCAGCCATGCAACTGAAGAGGGCAGTTAGAAAATGATGTCAATTGTTTGCAGTAAATGTAATAAATGATGAGTTTATTGGTAAAGAGGACAAACTGAAACTAGAAGACATACCTGTCCTAAAGGATTTCAAAGATGTTTTTCCTGAGGAGATTCCAGGATTACCTCCTAAGAGAGATTTAGACTTTACCATCGAGTTAATACCAGGAGTAGTACTGAATTCTAAAGCTCCATATAGGATGAATATACTGGAATTAAATGAGTTGAAATCATAGTTGAAGGAACTGATTGATAAAAACTATATAAGACCCAGTGTGTCTCCTTGGGGAGCACCTGTTATATTTGTTAAGAAGAAAGACAATACCCGAAGACTGTGCATAGATTATCGCCAGCTGAATAATATAACAATCAAGAATCGATATCCGTTGCGCCGCATAGACGATCTATTTGATTAGCTGTGTGGTGCAACGATATTTTCAAAGATTGATTTAAGGTCAAAATATCATCAAGTGCATGTGAAGGATGAGGATATTTTCAAAACAATCTTTAGAACTCGATATGGACATTATGAGTGCGTAGTCATGCCATTTGGCTTGTCTAATGCTCCGGCTGTATTTATGTGTTTGATGAACAATATTCTGCACAAATACTTAGATAAGTTTGGTGTTGTGTTCATAGACGACATTTTAGTGTATTCTAAAAGAAAAGAAGAAAACGATGAACATCTACACATTATCTTACAAGTTCTGAGAGATCATCAACTATACACTAAGTTTAGTAAGTGTGACTTTCACAAAGACAAAATTCAGTATCTAGGACACATAATTTATAAGGAAGGAATCTCGGTTGACCTCGATAAGAGAAGAGTCATTAATGATTGGCCGGTTCCTAGGGATGTGTTGGATGTAATATCATTTATGGGCATTACTGGATATTATAGAAAATTTATAGAGGGTTTTTCAAAGATTGCAAACCCCATAACCTCCTTACAAAAGAAAGGGAAGAAATTTGTGTGGGATCAGAAATGTTCAGACAGTTTTAAGAAGCTAAAGGAATTATTAACTACAACACCTATTATGAGGATAACATATCCTAATAAGGATTTTATAGTATGTACCGATGCATGTAATGATGGGCTTGGTGGAGTCCTAACACAAGAAGGACATGCTATTGCATACGAATCTAGAAAGCTGAAAATACATGAGAAGAACTACTCTACTTATGATTTAGAGTTATTAGTAGTACTTCATGCTTTAAAAATGTGGCGTCACCACCTTATTGACAGATAACATGGGTCTGAAATATTTATTAGATCAGACAAATCTGAACGCTAGACAAGCTAGATGGTTAACTTTTCTAAGTGAATACGATTTCAAAATTCAGCATATTAAAGGGAAAGAGAACAAGGTTGCTAATGCATTAAGTCGTAAAGGAATACTTAATTTTATTTCAGCCATCAGTACTTACTCAGCAGATTTAGAAAATCAAATCCTTGAAAGGAGTGAAGCGGATGAAGAATACATAAAATTACAAGAAAAGACAGCAAATAACAATTTTGAAAATTCTATGGCAGATTACAGTTTGAAGGAAAATGAATTGTTATTATACAAAAAAAAATTGTATGTACCCAAAATATACCAGCAGTAAAATTTTTGATTTTAAATGAGATGCACAAAAGCCATTACTCTAGTCATCCAGTTTATCAGAAAACCATCACTATGCTATGGAAATAGTACTATTGGCCCAGAATGAAAGATGAAGTAGCAGAGTACATAGCCAATTGTTTGGACTGTCAAAAAGTAAAGGCTGAACATCAACATCCAGTGGGACTGTTGCAGCCATTTCCTATAACTAGCTAGAAATGGGAAGTGATAAGCATAGATTTTATTACTAGACTACCCAAAAATCAGAAACAAAATGACTCTATCATGGTGGTACTCGATAAACTAAGTAAAGCATCACACTTTATACTTGTGAAGACTACTCATAAGGCTCCAAACATTGCAAAAATCTTCATGAAGCATATTTTTCAATTACATGGTATACCGAAAGTGATAATTTCAGATCGTGACTCTAAGTTTTTCTGGAAACTTCTGGAAGTATTTATTTAAAGGGTTGAATACAACCTTAAACTTCAGTACATCATTTCATCCACAAACGGATGGACAGACAGAAAGAGTGAATCAAGTTTTGGAAGACTTGCTGAGAATGTATATTAAGGATCAGCCTGGTAAGTGGGAAGACTACTTGCATTTAGCAGAATTTGCATATAATAACCATTATCATGTATCAGCCAGACTTAGTCCTTTTGAAATTATTTATGGTAGGAAATGTGATACACCTGTTTCTTGGAATGATCTAGTAAATAGAGTTGTTTTAGGACCTAAATTGTTGCAGGAGTTAGAACTAATTGTGAAACATGTACAAAGAAATCTAAAAGATGCCCAAGTTAGGAAAAAGAGTCAAGTAGATCTTAAAAGTACTCATAAAGAGTTCCAGGTTGGTGAACATGTTTTTCTCAAGGTAAGACCGAAAAAGAGTTCATTGAAATTGGAAAGTTGTGCCAAGTTGGCACCCAGGTATTGTGGTCCTTTTGAAATATTGTCCAGGGTTGGACAAGTGGCATACCAACTGGCTTTGCCACCAAATTTAAAGATAGATAATGTTTTGCATATATCATTTTTGAAGAAGCATGTACACGATGCTACTCATGTTGTAAACTAGAATGATGTATAGGTGGGACAAGATGTTGATTTTTAGGTGGAACCAGACTGTATCCTCGAAAGGAGGGAAACTCTACTCCGGAATCGCACCGTTGGGCAGGTAAAGGTGCAATGGAAGCACCTTAGCCCAGAAGAGGAAACTTGGGAGTTGGAGAGTAGTATGCGGGCAGCATACCCAACTCTGTTTCAGGAACACTCAGAGAGTGATTAACCAACATCGAGGACGATGTTGAGACTTAAGGGGGGGTGTATGTCACCTACCAAAATTCTGAGAATATTATTTTATTTGCAAAATACTTTATGTTAAATTTAATTACAAAGTTTTGTAATTATGACCAAGTTTGGTCAAGGATGAATGTAATTATTGATTATTATTATTTAATAAATTAAAATAGGAGACAGACACCCAAGGGAACTGTTAAATGAGTGTTCACTGACCCACTAGGAGGAATGGAAGATGTTAGAAGGTATGGGACAGATGGCAGCATTTGCACTCCACCACTAGATGTTGGTTATGGGACAACTACCCCTGAAAATGTGGCATTATCCCCCAGGTGGGTGGGAGTGAGCAGGCAGCTCATTAATGACCAGTTAACCACTAAAAGGCCTGGGCATCCTACATAAGGCAATTCGAATTGGGAAGGAAACCCCTTACAATATTTTATACAAAAATATTCCTCAAGTGCATCAGGTGAACACCGAGAGATTCGAATAGGGAGGCTACGTGAGAGTGCAACTGTAAGTGTACTAATTATACTTAGAAGGTATACCAAAGGTGCCGGTGCAGGTCTCTTTGATTGCTAAGTCTTGATGACTAGACAATCTACATTCTATTGCAAGTTGATGTACTAAGGCTTCTATAGAATCTTCCTCTTGGTGGTTCAATGAACAAGCTAGGGGGTCCTAAGGAAAGTAACTTGGTTGCCTTCAAGAATAGGTTGGGTGGAACAGGCTCCTTGGGCTGTTTGTTTCTCCTATAGTCAACCAGGTTTTACTGTTCCTACTTTTGTTTACAGTTAAATGTTTCTGCATTATATAATTATTAAACTCACTCATGTAAAAGAAATTATTTTATGTTTTGATCTAAGTATGATTCTGAATGAAAAAGCTTTGTGAAATAGTTGAATCGATAATCATCTCTATATTTTTCCCCATGTTGTTCTCTGCATTGTACTCTAGTATAGAGAAGTAAATTAAGAAATATAAGTGATATGTAGAATGCCATTGATTAGAAAGATGATTACAATAATGTTCTTCTTAAAATTATGTCCTATATTTAAATATAGTAAACATTACAGTATAGCATCAACAACAATATAGAATTCATTTAATTAATACATGAAAGAAAAATACAATATGTTCCTGCACATGCTATATATTTCTTTTAACTCTATTTATTTCAGATAGTAAGTAAATGCACATCAATATTATACATTTCATGTTTTTCAAAGCAATTGTAATTTCAAGAATTACAACAGCTGCAAGAATTAAATCTTTGTATAGATTTATTACAATTATAAATATTTTATTTCTTCACTAACTTTCACCTTTGATTTCAATTACTGAATATCTACACAATAGTATTAATCCCTAAGATACTACAAACCCTAGTTCTGTTTACATAGTTCATAATTTTTCTTCTCAAGCCTTTCATGGCAAAATTTAGACTTTTCTTTTCTAAGTCTAATAACTATAGATTTTCCAAACCCTAACTAAAATTCCGAGACTACTAAAAGACAGTAATCTTCACTTAGCAGAAAACATGATTCTATACCAATGTCTATGGATAGGTCATAACCCTAGTAAGAACACATACACAACATCGAAAACATTTAATACACAGGTTAAGTCTCAGGTACAAAACTTAGTACAAAAAGCAGATAGCAAACGAAAGCTACAGGTAGGTTCGCATTCGTGAATCCAAATCAAACACTATTGCATAGAAAAACTGAAACACTTGACAGCCGAAACTATTCTCATCACATTTTCCAAACATGATTATCAACAATGAGAACGCAGTACAGAAACAACTATCTACAATCAACCATCGTGGCTCGGCAAACCTTAACATTTATTTACACAGTGTTCTCAACTAATACTTAAAAACATAACTTTCCATTTCAAAACAAGTCATTGTCTTTAAGAAAGGAGAACCCTCAACTCTCATTTCACATTCAAAAAGTATAACAGAGTTTACATTACGGACGACGTGTCAAGGTTTCCAACATTACACAAAACATTTAAACAAGGACAAGATCCATAAACTACACAAGGTTTTACCCTTGATTTTTTATACTAGTACAAAAACGAATACGAAGTTCTTATCAACGATGTAGCAGGCATCAAATAGCCAAATAACAACTTAAGAAAAATGAAGGTTACCCTATGTATAGTAGGTATTAAACTAAGACTCTAGAACTCAACACTCGAACATCACCGAAAACAAAGTCGAATAGTTCCAACTCTCGGCATACAATAGTCAGTAGCAAACCATGCGAAAGGGCACCTACGAGGTTTTTGAGAACCTCCCGAGCTTACTAGGAAGCAGTAGCAGATTTCCATTTTCCAATCCTTATGCACAGGAATCATTCCATGAAGTGGGTACCTGCAAAGTTTACTGTTCGAAGAGGTTAAAACATTAAAATGCAAGAATGAAAACAAGTAACACAGTACTAACATCACTATCGTCAGAACTTACCATTTGAAAATGAATCCTTGAAATTTGGCACACCATACAGTAAAAATGACAAAGCCTCATGGAAATTGACAGAGAAGATCTTTTCACAAAAACTGAAGTATCGAAACATAGTTCAACTATGAACTCAACAACTCATGGAAGAAAAACCACACACAACTTCCAGGCTGTATCGTATTTCTATGGCACAAGATTGAGAGCCTGCAACCATTAAAAACTATCCTCACAGGTCCAAGGTTCAAAACCGAGGAAGGCGTCCTCCTCTCCACCAACTCTAAAACCCTACATTGCAGCTGATGGTCGGCTCACGACCTTCCACCAAAAACACAACAATGAATGTCAAAAACCATTTTGCCACTACTTATCAATGTGTGGATATGGTTTCATTTACAGCCCCAAATCTTGCAAAGATCAATGGTGGGAGATCTTCTAGTTAAGGGACGTTGATTATTGAACCACGATTGCAATCAATATTTCATTAATTGTTTCATCTACCTTTTCCAAGTAAGCTAATCAAGAGCCAGTGCATGGCACAACTCAGCTTGTTGTAATGGCCATTTCAAACACAAACCATGTGAATAACTTACAACTGGGTCTCCACATCACTCAACTGTGGAACACGTTAATGCTAGGCCTGTATACACCAACTTGGGAAGCATGCCAAGTTATTACCTGTCAACATCAAAATCATTGCAATGTTATAACCGTGGATCGAATTTCATATCAATCTCTATAGTTTATTTTTATATATCGAACAATTGTATTATATGCCAAGGTATGGTGTGAATTTATAGTTACTTTATAAATGTTAACATTTCATTACTAAGGTTTGTGTCTATCTATCTCTCTATTTATATAGAACAATGCTTATCCATATATTTATATCGTTAATCATTGATAATGAAGACTGTAGATATAGTTAAAATTCTAGCTAAAGCAAATATATAATTTGATACTATGTACACTATATACTTCACACAATAGCTACAAATATCCAATTAATAATAATAGTGTGAGCCTATAATTATAGTTAAGTAATCCACTTTTTAATATCCTAGCCATGAATTGCATAGTTTAATTGATAAATATGATACCTAAGACATAGTTTAAATGGCGACATTATTCACTATAATGTTCAGTTCATAACACTAGTCACTAGGCCATTCATATATTAAATATGTAATGATAACCAAATTAATGAATTCAGGACTTAGAATAGTCTAAGTTCTGTAGAAGCAAAATGTAATGATAGTTCCAAAGTATAAACACTATTTTCTATAAGCATTCTAATAGCTTTATCAATAGATATTGGTATCACTATATTGATAATAATGACAATGGTCATATGATAATAATTGTGGCATTATAACCAATACTTGGACGACGTGAAAAACATAACACTGAAGAGTTTTGAAAGACAACATACAAACTAGTTTAGAACCAAGTATTCATACCTCTAGTAACTTGTTTCGCAAGGAAGTACTGAACATTTTAATTTTACATTGACAATGAATTGAAAGTCACATGTACTCTTAACACATGTTGTTGTAGGATTTCTTACCTGCGGTCTGCACATGGAAACAAGATTCAAATACCTTAGCTAAATGTAGATAAGTAAACTCCAGGGTACCTCGTAGGACCCCTTCATCATCATACAAACAAACTGTCAACATTTCATCAAGAACATCATAACAGTACAAACTGTGAACAACATGTAATCATATTTAGAACTTAAGCAAATCTGTAAATTGTATTCTTATGCATATTCATAAAAAGGTCTTTCAATAAGGAGATTAACGTCTACTTAAATATGAAATAGCAAATACAATTATGACGTGTCATCATTATTAATTATCTTAGTTAAGAAATCTAATTAATTTATATGTTCTGCATTAATGACTTTGATAATTATTGCTATTATAATTTTTTTTTAATTTTGGTATTTTTGGGATGTTACAACTTCCCACAGCTAAGTGGCTAGGGATTATACCCAGATCCAAACTTACAACAGATGTGAAAAAAAAATTGGTAGAAATTCCACCCAACCTGACCTAGAAAGTGCTCTGATACTAGATGTGAAGAACTTGCAACAAGTAATTAATGAAAATACACGAGATAGCAGAAATAACAGAACTCAAAATCACTTTTATTGATCGCAGGCCACTTCGAGGGGCAACCTCCTTTCAGCAAGCTCAATACAAATAAATTCACGGTGCCTTCATAGGCCTCAACACACACTTATATACTAAGTCTAGGTGCAAATAGTATGGGTCAAAACCATGGGCCAATACAAACTATGGATCAACAATACTATGGGCGACTTACAAAGCATATGTGCCAAACAAAAATAACACAAACTATGGATCAACAAATACTACAAGATGACTTACAAAGCATATGTTTCCAACAATAATATACTAAAAAAGTAGAGACATGGGTTCCTAAAAAATTCTAGACCATCGCTCTCAGTTTCAGCACACATAAACATTATTAAGATAAGGAACAAAAAATATTTATTTAAACCACAATAGATGAGGGTTAAACCCTCTCAACTATTTTTTACATTCTTTTACAAAGTATCTACACACAAAAACACTGTAGGTTTAACGTCAAAGTGGGTTGAGGATTTCATCCTCCCCACACTACTAGTCGGCCACAACATCGCAACAGTGGTCATCTTCCTCAGCCACACATTAAAGACGAAGTCTTGGCTAGGAAACAAAGCAGGGACTAACAGTCACCAAGCCGAAGCCAACAAGGAGAACCACCGAAGCTTACCATTTTCCAACGTAGTTGCCATTACCCAAACTCGAGCATGGAATTAAAGAGTCGAGGACACCTGCCAAACAATCATGTTATGGTTAAAAGGGTATCATAATTTAAGGAAATTCATTAAACTAAATAGCACAACTGGAAACCTTAGTACACTAACAAAAGAAAATTAGGTTTCGAAGACATGCACGTTACCTTGCAGAAAGAACCAGTTGCCCGAGGCTGAGTATGATCACGCTCAAAGAGAACCAGAACCAAACCTCCATAGAAAACTCAGCATAAGGGAAAGACAACACTAGGAAGTCTCTGTGACAAAACTTACAAATTGAAGGTTGGGGTATCGAACCTTGTAAAGGCCTCTCCTAAAAACAACACAACAAAACCCTACAACCTCGCAGGCTTGTCGGCCTCTCCACCAAGCCCAGTAATACCAAATGAATCCCAAAGAACAACCTCGACGAAGACGTAGTGGGAAAGAGTAGGGTTTAAGACCCAAACCTGAGGTAATACTAAATCAACGGTAGAGATCTGGCCAACAGTGCACAACAAATTTCGAAGCACCAACTACATTAAAACCATATTTATTACCACATCCACCATAGAGACCACCTGAGCTTATTGACAGGTCCAATATTGTACAACTCGACGAGGTGGTATTACAAGTATGAAGTTTTCACATGTTTTCTATCCATGATAGCTGCCATCAAGGAATCCACCAAGTAGTAGATAGGAGAGTTAAGCTGAGCCTGGACGCGGGTGCCTGCCAGCATTTAAATCAGAAAAGCATCATTACCATATTCGTATTGGAATCAGACACTAAGGTTATGACTGCAGACATATAATACTATAAGTGAGACCATCAAAATTAGGTTTTAAGTTACCACAAGCTCATAGTGCATATAGACTATTATCTTACCATCGCATATAGTTACACCTAATAAGAATGCATGGTTTTGTATATGATTTACACGTAATAAGAATGCATGGTTCTGTATATGGTTTACACCTAATAAGAGATGCATGATATTGCATATAGTTCACATACTATATGAATAGTATGGCATTGCATTTAGTTTACATATCATAGAAATGCATGGTTTTGGCGCATAGTTATGTTTCACAATCATACCCATGCTACAATATATGTGATGTCACAAAACCTTGTATAAACGCTAAAGGCTATTTCATCACTAAGATATAGCAATTATATCAATACTCTAAACATTATAAATCTATTGTTTAAGTAAGCACATGAAGTTGACATAAGTCATGGCTTAGACTTAGTCAAGCTATTTTTGCATATTATGATTTAGGTTATGTATATGATGTATAGGAACATAGGAATATTTATAGGATGATAATAATAGCATTAGAGTTTAGAATAGAATCTAATTCATAGCTCCTTCTTTCATGTTGATATTGTTAAGGTAGTATTATAACCTCTTAATATATCAAAGTTAACATTCCAACACTTTCATTATTATACAAACACTCTAGTTTACAAATAGCTTAAAGTATTAAATGAATATCAATTGGAAGAGATCACCGGAAATTACTCCAAGAATTAAGTTTAAAAATATCGAATACTAACTAAAGAAAATCTAGGAACTCTTCTGATTACACTTCGAAAACATTAGTGCTCTTACTTGCAATCTACGAAAAGGAAGGCTCAAATGCTTTAGCATAAATGCTAAGTAAGCTTCGAGGTACCCATAAGACCCCTTCACCATCAAAGAGAAGAACAAACAGTTAGCACTTATAAACATTAATAATCGTTAAGCATTGACTAAGTAATCTAACAAGTACAATTGAGTCAGAAAAACAATCAATAGCATCTAAATGTATATTTAATTTCATCTCTTATCATGTCGCAAAACAATACATTTATGATCATTACAAACATTTATTACAACATGACAACATAAAAGCATTTATTATAATTCCGCACAGCTAGTATATGCATTAAATTCTACGTTGAAAAATTTTAAATTTTTGTGAAACTTCGGAATGTTATATGTGGTGTCAGAGCGTGAGTTCAAACTCTAGGCCTGATATAGGCTCACACACACAAAACAGAAAATAAAATAGAAAACTTAGTTACTGACTTTATTTAAATTTTGTTTCTGTACAGAATAGTTTAACATTTAAATTGAAGGTATGGATATACCGAAGGAATCAGCAGAGGACAGATCTCCTCATCATAATGAACATAATAACAATGCACATAATAATGATAATGAAGGAATTTACGTAGAGTTAAATAATCAATCTTCTGAACTAATATGTACTGTAAAATATTTAAAATCTGAAATAAGGACTCTTAAAGAAGAGAATGAACGAATTATGAAGGAACAGGAAGAGTTAAATCAAATTTTAATGGATAAATACCATAATGAGGAAAGATGAAGGAAACCATAAGCAAATTATGATTCTGGTCCAATGTCTCACAGACATAAAAGTAAGAAAGCAAAGAATGGTAAAAAAAATAGTTACTCTTCATCTGAATCTGATCAAAGTAATTGTAATTCTGATTGTGACAACAATGACAGTGATTGTTGTTCTAAGAAAAGGAAGCATAAGCATCATGCAAAAATTACGGGAGAGTTTATAAAGACTAAGCCACCAACCTTTAATGGCGAAAGTGAAAACGGTGAGACAGCTGAAGCATGGCTGTCTAGAATGAAGAAATACTTTCATATTTACGATTACTCTTCTCAGTTAAAAGCCAAGATGGATATTTACAATATGACTGGAAAGGCAGATATTTGATGGCAGGATCTTAAAAGAATTAAGAGCATAAAAGAAAGAAACATAACCTGGATTATGTTTAAAAATTTATTTAAGACAATTTTTTTGTCAGAACAGTACTATGAGGATACATCCAGGGAATTTTATGATTTAAAATTGGGTACTATGAGTATGAAGGAGTTGTGCAGTAAGTTTCTTAGCTTGATGAGGTATGTACCTTACATGGTCGAAGAGAAGCCTAAGGTACAAAGGTTTCTAAGCTGTCTACCTTTCAACATAAAAGACATAATCAAATATGATAACCCTTCAACTTTGGAAAAGGCCATGAGGAAATCTAATTGTTGTTTCGAGCAAAGCATAAAAAGAGAAGGAATATATGGATGGAAGGGTAATACGTCTAATAATTTTGATCATAAAAAGAAGAGTTTTAATCATAATTCTGGAAGTTTTAAGAAAAAATTTAATAACAAAAATTTTCCAAGTAATAATAATTACAGGAGTAATGCACAACAAGATTTTACTGTTGCAAGGAAGGTGCCTAATAATAATAACAACACTAGATATGCTGAACAGAAAGCACCTTTGAAGTGTTATGATTGCGGTGGACCCCATACTAGAGCTCAATGCCCACGCAATAGAAAGACAGTCAACAACATTCACACTATACAAGCAGAGCCTACAGTTGGTGATGTAGAAAGAGAGATGCCTAGGATAAATGCAGCGCTGGAAAACCGTCAAGCAGATCATCAAACGTATATGGTCAAAATCGAAGGTATGATACACAACAAATATATTTCCATTCTAATAGATCCAGGTGCAAATTTGAGTTATATTTCACCTAATTTAGTGAAAAGTTGCAAGTTAAAGGTAGATAAATTTGATAAGTCGTGGTTAGTTCAGCTAGCAACAGGCATTAAAAGAAAGGTTACAGACTTTGTCAAAAGTTGTGATGTATTTATGAGTCAGCTGAAAACGTAAGTTAATCTGAATGTTTTACCATTAGGGTCATATGAATTGTTGATTGGCATGGACTAGCTTGAACAACATAGAGTAGTACTTAATTGTTATGAGAAATCTTTTACTTGTTTGAATAATGAAGGCAAAACTGAAACAGTAAAATGAATTCATAGGAAGATTTTTGTAAGAAAAATTTATGCTTTACAAGTTAAGAGAGATGCAAGAAAGGGTTGTAAAATGTTTGATGTTAATGTTATTAATGATGAATGTCCATCTAAAGAAGATAAGTTAAAACTGGAGGATATACCCATCCTTAGGGACTTTTCTGATGTATTCCCAGAAGAAATTCCAGAACTACCTTCGAAAATGGAACTTGATTTCACCATTGAGTTAGTACCAGGTGCGGTACCAGATTCAAAGGCTCCCTACGGAATGAATATTCTGGAGTTAAATGAACTAAAATATCAGCTGAAGGAATTAATAGATAAAAACTACATAAGGCCAAGTGTGTCTCCTTGGGGAGCACCAATTATTTTTGTTAAGAAGAAGGACAGAACCATGCGACTGTACATAGATTACCATCAACCTAATAAAATGACAATTAAAAACCGATATCCCTTGCCCTGCATTGACGATCTATTTGATCAAGTACGCAGAGCAGAGATATTCACTAAAATTGATTTAAAGGCTGAATATCATCAAGTTAGGATAAAGGACGAAGACATATTCAAAACTGCTTTGAGAACGTGCTATGGGCACCACGAGTTCGTAGTTATGCCTTTTGGGATAACTAATGCGCCAACAATGTTCATGTGCTTAATGAATAATGGTCTGCATAAGTACTTAGATAAGTTTGTAATCGTGTTCATTGATGATATTCTAATCTATTCAAAAACTAAAGAAGAGCATGACGAACATTTAAGAATAATTCTGCAAGTGTTAAGAGAACATCAGCTTTATGCTAAGTTCAGTAAATGTGACTTTTATAAAGATAAAATATAGTACCTAGGTCACATAATCTCTAAAGATAGAATTTATGTCGACTCAGATAAAATACGAGCAATTAATGAGTGGCCTGTCCCTAAAGACATAACTAATGTACGATCATTTATGGGAATAACAGGTTACTACATAAAGTTTATTTAAGGGTTCTCTAGAGTTGCGAATCCCATAACTTCTTTACAGAAGAAAGGGAAGAAATTCGTCTGAGATCATAAATGCCAAGAAAGTTTTAGTAAGTTAAAGGAATTATTAGCAATTGCACCCATTTTAAAAATTGTTGATCCTAATAAGGACTTCGTTGTATGCACTGATGCATGTAACGAAGGACTTGGAGGGGTCTTAACTGAAGAAGGTCATGCTATCGCTTTTGAGTGTATAAAGTTAAAAATCCACGAAAAGAATTATGCAACTTACTATCTAGAGCCGGCAGCCGTGATACATGCACTGAAAATGTGGAGCCATCTCTTGATTGAAAGAGAGGTTATACAAATGACAGATAATAAAGGGTTAAAATACTTGTTGGATAAACAAATATTAACCCGAGGCAAGGTAGGTGGTTATATTTCCTTAGCGAGTATGATTTCAAAATACAACACATTAAGGATAAAGAAAACAAAGTTGTTGATGCCTTGAGAAGAAATTCCAAATTAAGTTTTGTGGCAGCAATCAACACGTTTAAGACAGATCTGGAAAATCAGATCGAAGAAGGAATTAAGAAAGATGCAAACTATCAAAAATTGAACGATAAGGTTTCTGCAAATTTATCTGAAAATTTAATAACAGAATACAGTATTAATGAAAAGGGCTTAATGAGATATAAAACCAGAATTTATATACCTAATGTGTCAACAGTAAAAATTGCTGATTTTGGATGAAGTACATAAAAGTCCTTATGGGACATCCTGGTTATCAGAAAATGATAACTATGTTAAGGAAAGATTATTTTTGGCCCAACATAAAGAATGAAGTGGCCGAATACATAGCTAGGTGTTTTGAATGTCATACCATTAAGGCTGAACATCAACACCCAGCTAGCTTATTACAACCATTACCAATTCCGGAATGGAAATGGGAAATTATAAGTATTGATTTTATTACAGGTTTACCTAAGAATCAGAAACATAATGAGTCAATAACGGTGGTTGTGGATAAACTTAGTAAATCTGCTCATTTTATTCCTGTTAAGACTACATTCAAAGCTATTAACATTGTAGATGTGTTCATGAAGCAAATCTTTCGCTTACACGGAATTCCAAAGGTAATTATTTCTGATCAAGACTCGAAGTTCACTGGAAATTTCTGGACACCATTGTTTAAGGGTTTAAATAGTAAATTAAATTTCGGTACTGCTTTCCATCCACAAACTGACGGACATACTTGAAGGGTTAATCAGATTTTAGAAGACATGTTACGAATGTATGTTAAATATCAGCCAACTAGTGGGTAGATTATTTACATTTAGCTGAATTTGCATACAATAATCATTATCAAACATCTGTTATACTTAGTCCGTTTGAGATTTTATATGGAAAAAAAAAGTTGTACTCCTATTTCTTAGGGTAAGCCTGTGGACAGATTAATGTTAGGACCAGCTTTTTTAAAAGAGATGGAGCTAATCGTGAAACAGGTACAAGGCGACTTAAAAGTTGCACAGGATCGGAAAAAACGTTATGCATATATGAAACATATTGAAAGAAAATTTCAGGTTGGAGATTAGGTTTTTGTAAAGGTAAAACTTAAAAAAAGTTCTTTAAAGCTTGGGAGTTGTGCTAAACTAGCACCAAGGTACTGTGGACCATTTGAAGTCCTATCAAGGATTGGACCTGTTGCATATCATTTGGATTTTCCATCTAACTTAAGAATCCATAATGTCTTTCACATTTCTGTTTTAAAGAAGTATGTGCACGATGCTACGCATGTGTTGAATTAGAATGACATATAGGTGGAACCCGAAGGAGATTTTCAGGTGGAACTAGACTGTATTCTCGATAGGAGGAAAATTATGCTATGGAATCGTACCATATGGCAGGTAAAGGTGCAATGGAAGCACCTTAGCCCTGATGAAGCTACCTGGGAACTGGAAAGTAACATGCAGATAGCATATCCAGTTCTATTTCAGGGAGGCTCTAACGAAGAATAAGCAACATCAAGGACGATGTTGAGCTTAAGTGGGGGTGTTTGTAACATACCCATTTTTGCTGAAAAACATTTTATGTTGGAAACATTATCTTAACTTTTATTGAAAATTTTTATATTGGACAAGTGTCCAAGGATGATTGTAATTTGCACAATATTTTATTAATAAATTGTAATGCCCGCCTCGGTACTTTAACTAATTAGACTAATTAAGGTACTAGTTTTGAAATGAACCCGCTAAGTAAAACACGAACCATTTGAATTTACTTTGAGAATGCTTTAAAATGAAAATAAAGAATAGTCTATATGCTCGACTGACTAAGACATGATGATAAATGATGAATAATTTGTATGCTCGACTGACTGAGATACTAGAATGCATGATGTAAATATTTTATATAGTGCAGTGCTACTAATGTGCGCTTGAGTGTGTGCAGTGACAGGTAAGATAGTATACCGACTAACCCACAATGGAAATTTAGGGGTCGTAAGAACGGAAAGAACACATAGGGGTACGACGACTGACTATCGACCCTGGATTAGCAATCCACACGTAGGTGAAGCCGTTTCAGCTCACCCGGGAAGCGTATGCCGTACGCACGCCGTACGAGAAAGGCCATAATGATTTGGTCGCGTACGATGAGTTGAGGGGTGCGCAATAAGGAGAGCCTTATCCCTCAACATCCCTTAGTCTCCAAGGAGCATAGTTGAGGGATCGCGGTAACGGTTCTTGGTCGCTACACAATACTCCCCATAAGAAGGAAGAAATGAAACTGTCAGAAGGGACCGCCGAAGAGGTAACTAGACAAAAACGAGAGGAAGAAAATTAATCAATGGTATAAATAAAAATTTCACATAAGATTTAAGAAATACTTTATTTCATTTTGTTCTATTTTATTAATTTGAATAATTATATTAAAGATTTTATTTTTAATTGTTTTCATTAATTTGAATTATTCATTTTAATTGATTTTATTAACTTGAAAAAGAATTGAAGAGATTGATTTTATTCAATATTAAATTTGATTAATTATGCTGATTTTAAAAGATTAATAATAAGAAAATTATTTTTATTCAAGATTTTTACTTTAATTAATTATTCATTTAAATTATTTTATAAAGAGGAAATTTAAAATAGATTATACTTTTAGTAAAAGGAATCATCTTTTAATTCAATCTTAATATTAGGAAAAGAAAGAAAAGTAGAAAGCAATAAGTCTAACTAAAAGATTGTTAAATAAACTAATTGAGAACCAAAAGAGAAGTAGAACTTTTCTACACCTAACTCCCACTGATCTAGGGATTTATGTGCACATTAAAGACATTAAGAAGACACATGTGTTTGAGAATATTGGAAATTCAAATATTAAATTAAATTAAATATGTGCATGGACAGACGCATGGAACACAAGCTTTTGCTATATCATGAGGAAAGAGAAGGCGAGAAAGACATCTCTTGCTCCCTAATGCTGGATGGTCATCATAATCTCGGATTATGTTATGATCCTTAAAGTTGGGATTAGTTGGAATGGGGATTGGGAGATCCTTTCGGGAGGCTAGCTTGTGTGTTCTTGTGACTCCATTTGCTCGGGGGTTCGGGGTGAAGAAGAATAACCCCAATACGGTAGGGAGGTCAACTGAGGGGTCACTCGGTACTTCACCAGGAAATTTGATTGGATCGTGCGAGAACCACTTCGAGGACTCCATCGATTCACTGGACCAACCATTGAAAACAGGTTTGAAGTATTTAGTTTATTTATTTTGCTAATTCTTGTGGTGGAATGAATAAATATGGGTATATAGTTTTATTTATTTGACATTCATGTACTGCAATAGATAGAACCAGATCTGTATCCTCTATATCTTCTTCTTAAAAAATCATACTGGAAGTTCTGCAATTAATTATACTTATATTTTCAAATTCCGTGGAAGTGTTTTTGGGGAACCCGAAATGGGGGTCCCTACATTTGGTATCAGAGCAAGGTTTGAACCTAGATGGGACATTGTGGGAAGTCCTTGTGGGAACTATGTGTGTCGTTGAGTATAAATAAGAAGGTCATATTAAATTTTTGTATAGTTATGCCATGTCCGCTTGAGGTTTTTTGAATCGCTTGGGTTTTTGAATCGTAGATCTGTATGTGTTATTGTTTTCTTGAGTGTAACATCCCGGAAAAATCACAAAAATTTGAAAATTTTCTACGTGACATTTATTGCTTATTTACTGTATGCGGAAATAAAATAATGCATGAAAATTTAACTTTCTGTACTAAATGCCAAGTTGGTTATCATAAAAGAAGTTGCAACTAAAAGATTTCAGATTATGTCTTAATGTTATTTCTATTCAGTTGTGTTGTTGCAAACTTCTATTGTTGTTGTTTATGAATGATGAAATTACTGCTTGAACTAATGTGTTTGTGTTGATTGATGAAGGGGTCGTACGGATTCCCCGAGGCTTACTTAGCATTCGTGCTAAAGCATGTGATTTCGTACTTGTGACAGTTTACAGGTAAGAGTTTAAAGTTGTGACAAGTAATCAAACAGTTTTTCAAAGAAGGTTTGTAATGATCGTATCACAATGTGGTACACAGAATTATTTTTGTTTTCCATTCATGTTGAACTGTATGTAAATATCTACCTTCTTCCTCCGTGGCAATTTGTGGAAATTCTATGTATAACTTGTTTTACTAACTTGCCTAGGGTCTATACTTCTACCATGGTTATGATAATTTGATTTATCAACAAGTCTTCTATTTCACTATACAATAGCATGTATGTATAAACAATCTTCTTTGATTATTTATATAATCTATTTACAATGTAATTGATAACCCTATGTGATATGCAATATGTGCATCTCCTTGAATTTATGGTTTAATTGCAATGCAATGAAATATTAACCAAGCTATTATATGAATAAACTTTATATAATATGAGTGAGTGCATTATTGTGACTCTATTTGATACTGTGCAAACTTTGGTGAAAATCTATCCAACCCTTAACTTAATGTTACAAGGGTGGTATCTCACGACCTTATCATAACCATATCCACGTTGTATGATATGAATGTTAATATGGTTTACAGGTTGGCGGATGTAAAAGTATCTTATGAATTGAATGCTTACAACTAACGAGAATAGTGGTATTCCCTCGTGGATGGCATAGTAAGCTTGGTTCACGTGATAGCATCGTGATGTTACAACTGAGTGATGAGTTGTAAACATAATAGTTCAATGGTTGATGAACTAGCTCCTTCGTGTCAATTGTAATGATAACACATTTAATGTGGTAGATGGCATTGATGCTTCGTAAGTCTACCCGGTGATCTCCACCATTGATCTAGCAATGTAATGATGGGTGTGAGTTAAATCCTACTTTGGTTTTGATTATCATGTTTATTGTGAACTTGGCATTTGTAGTTGTGGCTCTACGTGGCCGACAGGCTAAGGGTTTGTAGTTTTGTTGTTTTTCCTATGGAGGCATAGCTCCTGAGTCTTGAACTCGTAACCTATGTAATTTATAGAGCCAATCGCTCTCCAGTTCTTGTACAGTGGTGAATGTATCGGTTGGTAGTCTTAGAGTTTGTCTTTGGGTGGTTCGATACCCTGACTTGTTGAGGGTTTGTTCTTTTTAAGACTGGGTTTGAAGTAAATGGCTAGGGCCTCACCAGAGTTACTACATTTCTTGGCATTGTTTTACTATTTTAAAATAGTTGATGGTTCGGTGTTGGCTCTTGTTATACCATCATTCGACGAAGTAAGGGTTTGGTTGTAGTTGCACCTGTCTTGGTGTTTATTGCTGCTGCGAGCTATCATTTGAAAGGTAATGTGTTTTGATTCCTTCACTGTAATGTTCATACATGAGTGCTAACGGTTATTCAAATTTCGATACTGTAATCTTTCCTTCTAAGATACTGTTTTAACCACATCTGTATTGTTCTTGTAGGTATAATATTCAATGGCTCCTCAAATCTGGGTGTTGAAGGTTGGAAATAGCTATACCAACTGGTAAGCCTCGGAGGTTGCCTTGAAACTCTGTGTAGATGAAGATGATGGCCGACTGTGTGATGTTCTGTGTGTTGTGTTTTTAACTTAGAGAGTTTTGTAAATTTGTAGAGATAGGGTTTGTAAACGTTTTAAAAGTATGGGGAGCATAATACCTCGACCCACAGGGAAATGGCCATGTTGATTGTGAATACAACTGTTGTGTAACATAGATTCTTATTCTCAGACTTAATATAGTGATACATCTTGTTCTCAATATAGTTATGTGTTTTATGGTTGATGGATAAAAGTTATAGTTGTGAAATGAAATGGAAGCTTCTTGGTATCATTTCTTCTGCATAAAATAACTGTGAAAACTGTATAGTTGTATCGTGGATCTCTCCAGACTTGGATATCGTGATCATCCTTTGATTTCTACGAATCGTATGGATAAGTTTTTGTTTTTAGAGAAGAGTTTGGCTGTGTAAGGTTCGTCGGTTGAGAGAAGTTCTCGGCAATGCCATTCTATAAGTTAGGATTTGAATTGTATGAAATGTATGGCTTGATTTGATCATCGCTATGATGTCGAGTCTTCAACTCTGTCGAGTTATGTAAATAAATAAAATGATATTCTATGTTTTAGCTTTAAGGCAAAAGTCTCACAATTTGTCAAGTGTTAAAATGTATGGTGTGATGTTGCTCTTCGAAATGGTCTCGGCACTAAACTGATGTTTGCTATTTTTGTTTAGAAATATCCTACAGATATCATGATAATTGAATTCCTAGAAATGATACCAAGAATGTAAAGTGTTTGACCTATAGTGTAATGCCCGCCTCCGTACATCGACTGACTATAGACTTGAGGACACTTGCCAAGTGACCCGACCGAATAAACTTTAGTAATTGGTCCCTTGAGTATTGAAAATGCTTGAACGACTGAAGAATGCATGACGATTCACATGACGACAAATGATAAACTGTAGTGCCCCTAGACTACTATAGACATTGAGGGCACCTGCTGAGTCACCTGACTGTTTGAAACATTAATAAAATAACCCTATGATTTTATTTTGAGTATATTTATGATTACGATTGATTGATATATGTGCATTTGGGTAGTTATTGTGAATGGACAATTTCATGTTGTTTAACGATTAACTTTGATATGAAAACTATACATATGAATGATGCTTAACGACTAGCTGTGCAATTGATTATGTGATTAGACGAATGAGTAATGACTAAGTAAATTATAGATGCTTAATGAAGCAACAGATTTATAAACCAAATTGTGAATATTGAGGACAGTGCTACTAATTTACGTTTGTGAGAAATGTGTGTAGCGACAGGTGAAACGGTTCACCAACAGACACACAAAGGAATATGAAGGGTCGTAGAGTACGAGTAAACCACACACAGGGAGAGCGACGACGATGTCGACTTCCGACGGAATACCACGCTTGAGCAGATAAGCACTGATCCGCTTGCTCAAGAGGAAAGCGTGAGGGCGTACGAGGTGGGCCACGACGGAGCTGGTCACGTACGAGTTGGGGGGCGCGCAGTGAGAATGGACTCACTCCTCAACGCCATTAGTCCCTAATAGCGTGTAGACGGAGGATGGAAGGTAACGGCTCCTGAAATCCCTACATGAAGTTCCCGCAAGTCAAAACGGAAGGATGACGGCAGAAGGGCCCGACGGTGCGGTACCCTGCCAAGAACGGAAAGAGTGAATGCAAGGACCCAACGATGTGGTGCCTTGATGAGGAATGGAAACTATGGATGACTGGACTCGACGGAGTGGTGCCATGTCAGAGAAATTAAATTAAGGAACAAGGAGGCCCAACGGCGCGACACCGGGTCCCTAGTAAAAGTTGATTGCTAAACTTAACTGCATTGAAACGTATAATTTTGCACCTAGAACTTTACTTAGAAATGCATTTGAGTACTTTAGGCATTTGCACAAAAATTAATACTTTGGCATTTAAATAATATTAAGTGTTATTTAGGCATTGCACATGAAAGGATATTCTTGATTACTTAAAAATATTATAAATATTTATTTAAGAGCAAAATGGAATCCTAGGCATGGACACCTAGTCAACTCCACCTACACCACAAATCTAGGAGTTAAGTGAAATATCTAGGGGACAAACATGAGCAAACTTAGGGATGTTGGTGCATCTCCTAGAGAAACTGACACTTGGATGGGTGAGTTGTTTTTCATTAAAGAATTAATTAAATAATTATTTATGCATGAAGCGACATGTGTCGCAGGGGATTTTCCTTTAAAAGGGAGACTTTGGGGATGGGTAAAGGACCCAGACCCTGGATGACTATCGTAATATTGAGTTACCTCATGACTTGCTACTATTAAGGGTTTGGATGGAAATCTTGGTGGGGGGGAATCCCAAACTGTGTTTCATGAATATTTTTTTGTGTGTGAGCTCTACGACCCAAAGCTCGGGGGAGGCCATGCGACTGAAAGCATGAGCCTATGGTTGGGTGGCGAAGCTAACGGTTGCTTCGCCAATGGTTAAACGAGCTTTGTTGGAGGGATCCTACGGAAGACGAAGGCGACAATGGACCAGCCGGATCAGTTTCAGGTTCAGTTCAAGGGGATCCTAAAGGAGGGGTCCTACATTTGGTATCAGAGCCGGTCGAGCCTTGAGGGCACCGGACTCATATTTTTACCGAGGGGTTGTCTGTATCTTCATTAGAATTGGATCGATCTGGATAGCCGAATCAACTACTACCACAACGGTCTACCCATCTCAGACTCGACGATCGAATCAGGTTCAATGTCTTCTAATTTGTTTCTTTTCAGCATTGAGATCGATATTCTCCCTAGATTTATTTTATATACATTTACCAAATTTGTATGAATGTATGAAGAACCACGAATTTTCCCTTCTGGAATCTATAAGCACTAGATTCATTTAATATATATTTACCAGATTTACTTTTCTTGAATTACCGTTATATTTACATGACAATTGCAAATTATAGAATTATTTAAGAAGTTTTATATGGCTTAAGAAAAGAAAGTGCGATCTGTCCCTGTAGATTAATTAGTTCTTGACTGTGTAAATTTCATGAAACTGTGTATTATTCCTATGAGTTAAATGACAAAACTTATGTTGCTGAGAATAATAATCAAGATGCCCCTGTAGGTGAGTTTATAACCGCTTAGGAAATGCTCTCTGTAGATCAAGTTTATTTTCGCAAAAAAAAAAGAAAGAAAGGGAAATGCGATCTGCCTTTGTGGGTCGAATAGATCCCGACTGTGTATAATATTCTTATGAGTTTTGTCCATTGCCTATGCAGGTAATCTTGTTTGTTTTAATGTATTTTATTTTCCTGTGTATTAACTTGAGGAAGTCAATTCGATGAATATATTCGATCCCTTGTATATATATAAATTTAAAATATGTTTGTGGCTGCCTGTAAATTATAGACCTCTGTGAGCGCGATCCGAGTCATCCTCTATGGATCTAAAACTTCGAGTCAATTTTTGCGTTTGATTTCAAAACTCATGGCATTCCATCCCCAGATATTGGCGTTTGAATTCATACCTAAAACATTTCGAATCTAGATTTGGCGTTGATTTCAAAATTCATAGCATTCCGAATCCAGATCTGGCGTTGTTGATCCCAAACTTATAGCATTTCGAATTCAAAAGTCCCTGCGTCTGATTTGGATTTGATTGGCATCTTCGATTTCATATCCAGAAGTGTATGTTGATCCATCAAAGGTCCCTGCGTTTGATTTAAATCCGTATTGGCGTTTCTCTTTCATATTTCCAAATTTTCTTGAATAGATCTATATAGCAGGGGGACTCCGCCATCGATCTGGGAGATTGCGATCCAGGTTATGACTTACGTGCTTATTATTATCTCGGCATTTGATAAATGTATTAGGTCTCTGCCTAAATGTCGATTTATGAATGTTTCATTTACACACACGGTCAGGGTTTGATCTTTGCAAGGGTCTCTGCAATCGGTTACCTGTTGATACTCCTAATCCATGTTCCTTGTATCGCAAGGATCTAGTCTCTGTCCTTTAAACCAGAACCCCTGCATACTCTGTTTGATTGTATTCTCTTTTTCTTTAACTGTATATTTCAAGGGTTTTGAGCGTACCCATTCACCGTGTTATAAATTCGGTTTTGGATCATATAACCCATAGATCGCTGCATCTTTGACTCTATTTAAATTCACCAGCAAATCCAGAATCAATTCATCAAAAGTCGACTTGGATTAAGAGATTGCAGATCTGAACTTTTATGTTAAAAACTCTGTTTTAGCTTGTACTTTTTATAGCTTACTGTATAAATTCTAAATTAAAATCGGATTGTTGTGTTAATGCCTATACGGATTCCAATTCAATTCGGCTCATTACCACTGTCTCAAAATCTTGAATCTCTGTTTACATTGTGAACCAGGATGAATAAGCGTATGTATTGTGGAATGCTTATATACTAAATCCTTTTTGTTGTGAGATTGTTAATGGTCAATTACGCCCCAGTATATCCCGTGAGCCCTTATTTGTGATCAGAATAGAGAGCTATCTACACCCAGTCCATCTTTTGCTAAAACGTTTTCGGGTTGTTCGGATCTTGGCAATGCCCTCATGCTTGACCGGGCAGCTTATTCTTCTGAATAATAGGAGCTGGATCGAACTCCCCCCTTCACCGTGTGTAACTTCTTGTTTATTCACATCTTTCGCTACTCAGTCATTTGAAGGTCGATCCTTAAATCTATGCGTGGATTCATTCCTATAGCACTCCAAAAGTGTCTTATTGAAGTCGATTGAGGTTTAAATTTATTTGAAGATTCTGTATGCATTCCCTTTGGCGTTTTTAGGTTTAAATCTATTTTAAATATTTTGTTAGCACCCCTTTTGCTTATCCAGTTAATTTATTAGAAACCATTAAATTTATTTTAAGATTTTGTATGCATTCCCTTTGGCGTTTTCAGGTTTAAATGTATTTTAAAGATTTTGTTTGCATCCTTTTTGGACGTTTCCAAATCCGTTTTATCAGAGTTCGATACTTCCTATGCGTCAATTTTAATTTGAGTGGCCTTCCTCCAATTTTGTAAATCCAATTTATCCACCGGCGTTTTCCAGGATTCATGTTTTAACTGCAATCTAAATCCCTAAAAATTTATCTGTGTTTACCCTGAATTCATGGCGTCTTCCAGATTGCAATGAAAAGTGTAATTTAACTGAAGAAACGCTGTGCGTTATCCTCCAGTGGCTCTGTATTCATTTATTAAAAACTCTGTATTTGGAATTTGAGAATTTAAATTCAATTTTTCCAAACGTCAAGAAGAAATGTCGTGTGTATCATTCATTAGCTTTGTAATTAATTATTTTAAGATCCTTGAGTCTCGAATATCTCGGCGTTTCCAGAAAATTTGATTTCATGAATTGAACTCTGACCTTTCAAAATATCCTCTGCGTTTCCATTCTGAATGACGATTCCATATCCGTAACGAACTCTAACCGATAGAAAATCTTGGATGTATCTTTAATGCCACCTTATCGGTCCTTCCAACTAGAAGTCAATTCGAATACTATAGTTGTTCTCTGCCTCATGAACTATTGTTACTGCATCAGCGCATGGCAAGTTAAATCCCATATCTATAGCAGATTTCCTCTTGTCTGATGGTGTTTATATAAGATTTAACAGCTACTTAAGTCCTTTTAATTAAAGAAGGAACAGTTTTAGATGAACGAAATGTGAGAGAATATTAATAATGTAAATGTAGAATGATGGAAAGTTATAATTTGAATGATTAATAAATAGAAGAATTGAACAGTGATATATATATATATAAGCAAAGAGTTGCACAAATAAAATAAAATTAATTATATTTTAGAGAATTATAAATTTTATATTTGTTCATTCTGAAAGTAATGATGATTGGTATTTTTACCATACACCGAAAATAGTTGAGATTACATATATTCCAGGATTAGAACGAATTGAAAGTTTGATATCTAGAATCATATCATAACGAAAAGGGATGATATATATTATATTAAAGGATTGTAATGTATTATTTATAATGAAGGGATGATAACATTATGCAATTATTTCACAATTGTAGGATTTTCAAATTCATTTATTCGTTGTAAAAAGCATGTAATTTCAGTATATTGAAAGAATGGTAATTTATGAAATTGTTTTATATTAAAAGAATGGTAATTTATGAAATTGTTTTATATTAGCAAGCGTTTTAATTCTTGCTTTGCATGACGAAAGAGAAGTGGATTACTCTTTAATCAGGTTGAGATTATAGTCATTCTTTAATATATGCATATTTATATATGTTTCAAGGTTGAATTGATAGGAAATAAAAAGTATCTTATTGAAATTTAGATACGGTCTCATAAAATAATTAACATAGTTTATATATATATATATGATAGGAAGAATTTGAGATTGAAATTCTATTTGATGAAGGTAGTTAATGTTCTAGATATGTACATAGAGGATATTTTTATAAAATTGAAGAGCATAGAGAAGAAAGTAATGAAGAGATTAATTATGTTGCCACGAAAGTATAAGATGTAAATTGTTGTAAACAAAAAAAAAAAAAATTCACTTGCTCAACTTGATAGACCCTATATTGGTATCAATAAATAAAGTTAACCTAAATAAAATGAGTACCTTGTCTAGGATTTAATATGTGGAGGAAGATCTTCATGTTTTTATAAATACAAGGTTGAAGTTCTTATTATACATCTAGGATTAATATATATGTGAAAGTAAGGTGATTAAGTTAATCCTATGTTATTTCAAGGAAAGAATATATATAGACATAAGATTGTTCAAACAAAGGATATTAGAAATTAGGTATATGGTTTCTTATCCCTTCAGAGTTATATGTATCTATATATAAAGTAAAGTGTCATGTTGCACAATAAAGGGTGTAAAAAAAAAAAAAAAAAAAAATTATTATGTTATATATTTATATATAGTTGTAACTACTCTCATAAAAAGTGATTTCAAATAATTTCATGCAAATAATGTAGAAATGAGAAATATTATTTACACGTAAGGAAGGTGGATGCATATGTGGTTACTAAATAGAAAGTCAGTATTACATATAACTTGTTATATGTCTATAAACATTTAAATGGAATATTTCTGAATTTTATTTTTCTGGATTATATTGAAAACACATATCAAATAGTTAGTTAAGAAACGACTCGATTCATTGTGAATAAATGCATTTGACTTACTAGTATCTGATGATTTATGATTGAGAAGCAAATATGCAAGAACGTTACACTTAAAAAGTCACAGTACAACATGTATAGCATATATTATGTGAAGGAGAACATAGAAGTCATTATGGGATAAAGTTAGATATATGATTGATGCATAGAATAGATTGTAAGGGGAGAGATTTCGAATAAATATTCCGCTCCCATTAAAATATTATTAATGTATCAATGAATACATTTGAAGTGGATGGATATACACTTTGTGAATTTACTAAACGACGAGAAATTGATAAATTTTAGTTGACAGACACCACAACTTGAAGAGTGTAACTTGATGAACCTACTGAAAGGGGTCAAACAGAGACGATCTTAGTAAAAAAAATAAAATTATATATATATATATATATATACGGAGACGATCAACATAGTTAAATGAAATGAGTGAAGCTAACCTCTAGACATGGTCAAGCCTTGATGAAAACATGACTAGCCCGAGATAGAACTCGATGAGGTTGAGAAAACACACTTGGTGCGACTTGATGAATCTGTCAAATTAGTCATATGACAACGGAAATGAAGAGATAAGGGAGAGACATTATAAGCTCTTTGGGCTGGACATGATGATCCAAATGAAAGGAATAAGTGATATAGGAAATCTAGTTGGGACTCACAGTTATTGAATGTATTATCGGATTGATATTATGTGAAGTTATGATTAAATTCCTGAAGGTGTATTGGAACCATACTAGATGATATATGAACTAATGACTTGAACCACGAGTGATTATGACCACGATTGCTTGAGAAAATGGAAGAAACTGACAAGAAGATGAAAATGGGAAACTAAAAGAAAGCGTAGCATCGAAATTACAAGAACAAAAGTTAACTTCGGGACGAAGTTCTAATAAGAGGGGGTGTATGTAATGCCCGCCTCCGTACATCGACTGACTATAGACTTGAGGACACTTGCCAAGTGACCCGACCGAATAAACTTTAGTAATTGGTCCCTTGAGTATTGAAAATGCTTGAACGACTGAAGAATGCATGACGATTCACATGATGACAAATGATAAACTGTAGTGCCCCTAGACTACTATAGACATTGAGGGCACCTGCTGAGTCACCTGACTGTTTGAAACATTAATAAAATAACCCTATGATTTTATTTTGAGTATATTTATGATTACGATTGATTGATATATGTGCATTTGGGTAGTTATTGTGAATGGACAATTTCATGTTGTTTAACGATTAACTTTGATATGAAAACTGTACATATGAATGATGCTTAACGACTAGCTGTGCAATTGATTATGTGATTAGACGAATGAGTAATGACTAAGTAAATTATAGATGCTTAATGAAGCAACAGATTTATAAACCAAATTGTGAATATTGAGGACAGTGCTACTAATTTACGTTTGTGAGAAATGTGTGTAGCGACAGGTGAAACGGTTCACCAACAGACACACAAAGGAATATGAAGGGTCGTAGAGTACGAGTAAACCACACACAGGGAGAGCGACGACGATGTCGACTTCCGATGGAATACCACGCTTGAGCAGATAAGCACTGATCCGCTTGCTCAAGAGGAAAGCGTGAGGGCGTACGAGGTGGGCCACGACGGAGCTGGTCACGTACGAGTTGGGGGGCGCGCAGTGAGAACGGACTCACTCCTCAACGCCATTAGTCCCTAATAGCGTGTAGACGGAGGATGGAAGGTAACGGCTCCTGAAATCCCTACATGAAGTTCCCGCAAGTCAAAACGGAAGGATGACGGCAGAAGGGCCCGACGGTGCGGTACCCTGCCAAGAACGGAAAGAGTGAATGCAAGGACCCAACGATGTGGTGCCTTGATGAGGAATGGAAACTATGGATGACTGGACTCGACGGAGTGGTGCCATGTCAGAGAAATTAAATTAAGGAACAAGGAGGCCCAACGGCGCGACACCGGGTCCCTAGTAAAAGTTGATTGCTAAACTTAACTGCATTGAAACGTATAATTTTGCACCTAGAACTTTACTTAGAAATGCATTTGAGTACTTTAGCATTTGCACAAAAATTAATACTTTGGCATTTGAATAATATTAAGTGTTATTTAGGCATTGCACATGAAAGGATATTCTTGATTACTTAAAAATATTATAAATATTTATTTAAGAGCAAAATGGAATCCTAGGCATGGACACCTAGTCAACTCCACCTACACCACAAATCTAGGAGTTAAGTGAAATATCTAGGGGACAAACATGAGCAAACTTAGGGATGTTGGTGCATCTCCTGGAGAAACTGACACTTTGATGGGTGAGTTGTTTTTCATTAAAGAATTAATTAAATAATTATTTATGCATGAAGCGACATGTGTCGCAGGGGATTTTCCTTTAAAAGGGAGACTTTGGGGATGGGTAAAGGACCCAGACCCTGGATGACTATCGTAATATTGAGTTACCTCATGACTTGCTACTATTAAGGGTTTGGCTGGAAATCTTGGTGGGGGGGAATCCCAAACTGGGTTTCATGAATATTTTTTTGTGTGTGAGCTCTACGACCCAAAGCTCGGGGGAGGCCATGCGACTGAAAGCATGAGCCTATGGTTGGGTGGCGAAGCTAACGGTTGCTTCGCCAATGGTTAAACGAGCTTTGTTGGAGGGATCCTACGGAAGACGAAGGCGACAATGGACCAACCGGATCAGTTTCAGGTTCAGTTCAAGGGGACCCTAAAGGAGGGGTCCTACATATAGGAAACGGTTTCTGTGTGAATGTTTGGTCTGTATGGAAATAAAACCCCTGGTTTGACTTATTGCTTAAGGTGTTTTAACTATGTTGATTTATAAGAAAATAGAACAAGATTTGTTTATAAGTTTAAAATGAAAACCTGTTATGAAAATCGATAATGCTAACTAGATCTTTCACTGTGTATTGTTCAGATCAAAACTCGATTCTATTTAAACTGTAATAATTCTACATCTTAGTTGGAATCATGTAGTAAAGAGAAATAAAGTTTAACTTGTTTAAAATGGAAATGTTGACTATATGCTCGTAGTTGAGAACTCTATTTAGGGTTATAGCATAAATTGATAAATGTTTTGATTTCCACTATGGAATTTATGATATAAACAATGAGTAAATGTGTGCATGAAATAATTGGGAATTCTTGTTGTCTGTAAAAGAAATATCGCTTTGCTGTATAATGAAAGTAAATCTATAAATTTCCTAATATAAACATGAACATTTAAACTACTAAATATAGATAACAATCTTATACTGTTAGAACAGAAATCTAATTATTTTGAAAACAAAGATATTTATAAACAAGGAAACATTGCATGTAAATTAGGAAAACAATTAGCTAAAAATAAACGATAATGAGGACACTGTAAATGTATATACAGGAATTAAACAGTAAGTAGAAAACTTGAGAAAATTAAAGTAATTTTATCTTCTCAGTCACTTAGCTATTTGCCTATCTTGATCTATTCTACTTAATCTGTCTCTGTACTAGAGTACGATGTTGTTCCTCTTTTCATGGTGAAAAATGTAGAGATCATTTATTTCATTCAGCAATTCGATTCATAATTTTAAAGTGATTCAGAAAATAAAAGTAGAAGCATTTAAACCAGAACACACTCTGTAAATAGAATTAAATAATTGTAAGGAAACAGATTTAACTACTAACAACAGATAAACAAATAGAACCTTTAGATGACTATAGGGCCAACAAACACCCAAGGAGGCCTGTTCCTCCCAACCTGCTTCAGAAGAAGCAGCTCAACTGCTGATTTATAGTGAACCCCCGAGCCTGATTACTGATCCAATAAGTGGGTGGAATCTGTGTAGAAGCAAGGCACTCAAAAATGCCTTCTCCAGTCAGCATCAACCTCCTGAAATAAAATTCCTTCTCCACTCAACATCAACCTCCTGAACTCAATAAGAGTTTGGCAGACTCATAATATGATCAACAAGATAGCATATCCCCTCATCAAATTTCTTGGGTGCAAACACAGCAAAACCCCAAGGTAAATTTCCTCGTCAGGAAAAGTGATGAACCTCAGTTCACAATTTGATGGCTATTATATAGACTACCTAGGTCTTTAGTGGTGAGTTTGGAATAAATGAGCCTGAAGCTCTAGTCCCACTTTCGAGGGCACTATGACCACATTTCAAGGGAGTTGTCCCATACCAACAGCTAGTTAGTTGCATCATGATGCTGCCACTTGTCCATTTCCTTCTACCCCAGATTCCATTTCACAACAGTCCTCTTAGGTGTTTGTCTCCTATTTTATTTATTTAATAATAATATATTGTGCAAATTACAGTCATCCTTGGACACCTGTCCAACATAAAACTTTACAATAAAAGTTATAATAATGTTTGCTAACACAAAATGTTTTCCAGCTAAAAGGGTATGTTACAATGAGAATTTTAAACTTTGTTTTCACTCTGAGATTATGCTTATAAATCGTTACGATAGATCTCAGCATCACTTCTCTGTTTGATAACGTCATAGCCTAGAAAAATATATATTTATTTACTGTGATCTCTGCATCACTCCTCTTTTTGATAAAGGTGTAGCCCATGAATATATATATTTTTATATCCTGTGATTTCTCTGCATCCTTTTATTGTTTGATAAAGAGTTAAGTTTAGGTTTTATGAATTTGTTTTCTTTAGGAGAACGGTTTCTCTCCTAGGAGTTAGCACACTAGTCGATTGATGGGCGAGTGCTTGATCCCTGTACACGAGGATCTCGGTTTCGAATGGCTATTGCGATATGCTTTTGATCTTAATTTTCTGTTGGGGAAAACGTTTGTATGTTGGATTTCATGCATAACCTCTTCTGGGTTTGAATGGCTATTGCGATCTGCCCTTTTGGATCTTGAATTTATGTTAGTGGAAGGCGTTTTACTTCCTGATCTGCTGCATAGATCAATCTCTGTGATTAAATGTGTTGCTTATTGTCTAAAATTCTGTCTCTACACGGAAATTCGTGTGTAATCTAGAAATCTCGATGCAAGTTGAATATCGGTTATTTTTTTAAATTTCTCTGTAACATCTCCAATAAATAGATTAGTATTTAATGAATAAACTGTCACGAAAAGATTCTTCGTTATGTAAAAGAGTTTCACAATACATAGTATTGATGAGGACTAATAATTAAATAATATTTCAGCTCTAATTAATTTCATCGCCCTTAAAATAACATTTGTAAAAGGTCTTATAACCGTTTCTGTATTTACAAAAACCTTTTTATAATGATCATCTATTTCCAAATCTTATTTTGTCAAAGAGAGAAGGACCATCATTCGTGCTCAGTAACAATTATGTGATGTGCCCAAATTTATTCAAGTTAGTATTCATGAATTTAGAAAATATCTATTCCTATACATTAAAAGTCTCATGTAGAGAAGTTCATTAGTGCTACGGCTCAAAGGCCTACCCTTCATGAAGGGATTATTATAAATGATTAGTTGTTCATGCAAAATATATTCCAACATGCATAATCATTTAATTCTTGCTACATACCTTACTCACTTATGCAAAGGTCCTTTAGTAAATAAACAACATAAAAACTTCTTGCCACATTTAAGTCATATCCAATCTGTCTTACTCGGGATACTTTATAGGAAGTGGAAAAGCTTACAATTATACACCTGGTTAACCATAGTAAACGTTCTGCTATTCACGGATGTTAATCAAGTCATCTATTACTTTAAAGCTCATACTCAAATAACTATTTCGTGAAATATTACTTGAACAAAGATGTCTTTACCTATCTAAAAAGCAGATGCATCTAAATTTAACCACATAACCATTACACAAATGAGAGAAAGACCAGATATAACCGTGGTCCACCCGGCAGATATCTGGGCTACGTCCACAAAGAGAATATGCCACATCATATATTATTCATCCTGAATAATGAGGGTTACAATCTGCAACGTCCTTGTTGCGATACTTGCTCTGCACTTAAATCTAGACACTTTTCTAGAGAGTAATTTCTTCAACAAGCACACATATGTAATCGTACCCTTTAGTCAAAGGGAAAATACAAGGACATCTCTTATTGAACTGCGAAGTAAGAGTCGACTATGACAGAATCACATACAATAGAACTGGACACTGAACTCTGACAGAACCCATTGCTTTCACTCAGAAAATTTAAATACAGTAATGAAATTAAAACCATCATTTTCATCTAGCAAGCAATGGAACTGTAAATGCACTTTTCGGGTAACAATCCAAAGGTAGACTTATCGTTTATACTATAGGAATAAGCAAGACTACGATTTTATTTCATTTGTAAAGATCGTGAAGCAAAAGCAGAGTTATAGTCATCCCCATATAAACTACTGAAATCACAGGCAAAGAACTCCAGCGAGATCTCATTCTATCCATAAATTCTATTCGACATACCCCGAGATCCTAAAGATCCTGAATGTAACATACTAAAAATAAACATTGTAGCGTTACTCTCTATTTTATAGCAACATAAAAAATACGATGGCAGTGAAATTATGACAGAGATCCATCTCAAATAGAAGGGCGACATTATATAACATGAGCACAAAGGTATAAGTACAGATATCTTCGCTTTCAGTTTCCTCCAAGGATAGACCTAGCATTTTCATTTAACAAAAGCGAAATATATATATATATATATATATATAGATATATATTATACCAACTAACTCAACATAAGATATAATGCTCCAACAAAATGATCCAGAAGGTATTCGTGGGATGGTTAGGTTGTTCCTCCAAGTAATAACTTTCACAACCAGAAAGCAGAGGGTTTGTCTCATCGCGAATGAGAGCGAAAGGGTTCTTCCATCTCTGTCCACACAGAGATGGGTTTTTAAAAGATACAGGTCAAGAAAACAAAAGCGAAGTCATTTCTTTTACCCGGAGATCGACTAAATCGGGTCTCTCAACCTTGTTCACTCAGAGATCGAAAATGAAGGATACTGGTCCATACGTGCAACGTAACTTTATCTCCCCAAAGATGGTTAAGTGGATTGTCTAACTCAGATTCCACAGAGATCCATCTTGTAGACAAAGGCCAAGAAGCATTCGTAGACCAAAACCTCACAGCATTGAAGCTAGCTCTCCAATGGGTTACGTATCTATATAAAATATAGAAACCAATGTGATAAGAAGTAATATAAAAAGATCTCATGCCGAGTAGGTCGTTTTATAAAGAGAAAGGATCTCACACAAATGGAGGAGACCGAAGGATCTGCAGCGATCCACATGCTGGGAACACAATCTCCATTCACAAGGAGAAACGCTAAAATGCATCGACCCGAGAGTGTTGATAACACCGTTCTATTCGATCTTCCTATCAAATTAATAACGGAGTAGAGAATTCCTCTGGCAGCTCTACTGTGGATCATACGCACCGATAAAACAAAAAGGCGGGGTTTAAATACCAACTAAAAATCTGAATAGAGATTACTTACACACCTGGAACGATTGGTTACTATCTACTCCCACCACAGGGTCTTTCTGCCTTGCATCTCGAAGTGATCAGCTCAATCAACAAGCAGCATTCACTTGATCCAGGAAATTCTTGCCTAACACCTTAGTGCTCACGCAGCAATCATTTCTCTCATGTCTTGCCTAACACCTTAGTGCTCACGCAGCAAACATTTCCTTCGTGTCTTGCCTAACACCTTAGTGCTCACACAGCAAAACATCTCATTCATGTCTTGCCTAACACCTTAGTGCTCACGCAGCAAACATTTCTTTCATGTATACTAAGCAGCGTCCTGCCTCCCACATATACATTTGCTTATAGCTTGCCTAGGTCTTACAGCCAGCCGATTCTTCAAGAATCCTAGTGGCTGTTCAATCCCTCATCTTAGGGAGTATTTAAATGCCATTACAACACTCTTTACACCATTCCCCTCAAGCCTTCTCGCTTGAGTCCCGGAATTTATTTTTCCCAAGCCGCCATGCTTGATTCTAGAAAAATCTCTTTCCATTTGATCAATTTATTTCGTCATATTATATTTTTTAACCATACGATTACTCTGACCCATTTGAGTCTAGATCTTTATTCAATCAATAATTATCAAACTTAAATAATAAATAACATTTATGATGTGGATCTTAAATCCTCATCGCCTTATTTTATCATGCATAATATTTATACTCTTGCATTTTCACAAGCTTCACAGGAATTTCACCATCTGCCAAATTTCACTTGTTAGTATACAAAATCAAATATTGTAAGAAGATCCCTTCCTTTAATCAGAAAATCATCTTTCTTAATAAAATATCCATATGTGATCATCTAAGGTGTCATTTCCTATTACACATAACTAGCTTATAATACTTCATAATGCTTTGAACATGATATAACATTCTTCCTATGATGTTCCATTGACATTATGCTCATTTAACCTCGAATGTTAGATTTCAACATTTCAACACAATTCCTATTTTAGTTATACAACCCTGTTGTATACCCTAACATCATATAGAGATAACCAATTGTCTAAAACAAATTTACATACCTTATACAGATAACCATGTACCTTTGCAAAGGCGACCGCATAGCTCACCTTCATCTGCCGAGGTTCCAGTTTTACTTGTATCATCACACATTAGTATTACAAATGGATCGATATATATATATATATCCCACCTTTACCCATTGATGGGTGTGAGGCAGTGATGTGTGGGAAAATAACATTTGCTCGATCACAACATTCAAAGTGTTAGTCGTATAAGGTAATTAAATCATAAGAACAATCGTACATATACATATGTTCAAACGTCATTTTTACTTGTTTCATAAAAGCTTATACCTCGATTACTATCTCAAAGATCACTTCCGATCTACCCTGCAAATGCCATGTCATCAATGTTTTCCTTAACACATAATAAATAAAAACAGTCATTCCTTGTGGCAACATAAGGACGTCAGAAGATTGCAGCAACCTACTAACCTGTATTTATTTCATGTTGGTTCTAGGTTTCCAATAATCTATCCTTTAACAAAATAATCAATTTGAGAAAACATATAGTTGTACATGGATAGCACGTTGTCATAATTATTGAGAAGATAAAAGTATACTATTACTCATTGTTTCCCACATCTATCTTAGTAGAAATTACTGAAATAAGATGTATATATAAAAGGTACTCATGCATTCTCATCATATGTATTAACTAATTAATATTCACATGTATATGTAATTATAACCATTTTCCTTTTGCTGCACTTATATGTAAACGGAACTTGATCGTTTCTTACGTAGTTCAAAACCCAAGACTGACCCAAACTATCAAATCTTTAATGAACCTTTTAATATATAGACTTACTTTTGATCTAAACTTTAATGGATCTTTTAACAGATCTAAGTTGCTTACATTTCCCATCTAAATTTCATATTTGGAAATCTAGACTATTGGTCAATCACGTTTACTTAGTTATCTAAGGTCAACCAAATTAGGAGACTTCCTTAGCCTATAAACTTCACTGTGAAATCGCTAGGATAACTTCCAATACGTGCTTTTACTCTACTTACAAGTACCCATTTCATAAGGACTTAACTCCCATAGTCTAATATATATATATATATATATTTTTTAAAGTAAATTTTTGACCTTATAAAGTATAAAATACATTGTAGAGTATGACGAGACATTCATCGCTTAATATTTATCAATAGAAGATCATTCAGAGACATATGCGATGTATGTTCACAAATAGACACTACTAAGCCATTATAATGCTCCAGCGAAATGGAACATACTTACTTGCAATTTCCAAAACGTCACGTTGCTTACCTCTTGCCTATCCTTGGAAATGAAGTTTTATGTTTGCGTCTTCTAAAATGGAGTTTCTTTCCTCGCTCGACAAACTTGTTTTTGTTTTCCCTTCTTGAGCCCAATAAGCCCAAGTGTTTGCAACCTGCGCTCTGGCGGAAGAAACTTGAAGTCGAGCTCGGAGATTCATTTTCCCCTCCTCAGTATAATCCATGCATCCAAAATGAAACGAAAACAATTGATTAGTAAACTTAACAACCTTCATACTCACTTATCGCATGTTGAGCTCATTAGGCCCTAGTGTTGTAACCTAATGCTCTGATACCATATGTAACATCTCCAATAAATAGATTAGTATTTAATGAATAAATTGTCACGAAAAGATTCTTCGTTATGTAAAAGAGTTTCACAATACATAGTATTGATGAGGACTAATAATTAAATAATATTTCAGCTCTAATTAATTTCATCGCCCTTAAAATAACATTTGTAAAAGGTCTTATAACCGTTTCTGTATTTACAAAAACCTTTTTATAATGATCATCTATTTCCAAATCTTATTTTGTCAAAGAGAGAAAGACCATCATTCGTGCTCAGTAACAATTATGTGATGTACCCAAATTTATTCAAGTTAGTATTCATGAATTTAGAAAATATCTATTCCTATACATTAAAAGTCTCAAGTAGAGAAGTTCATTAGTGCTACGGCTCAAAGGCCTACCCTTCATGAAGGGATTATTATAAATGATTAGTTGTTCATGCAAAATATATTCCAACATGCATAATCATTTTATTCTTGCTACATACCTTACTCACTTATGCAAAGGTCCTTTAGTAAATAAACAACATAAAAACTTCTTGCCACATTTAAGTCATATCCAATCTGTCTTACTCGGGATACTTTATAGGAAGTGGAAAAGCTTACAATTATACACCTGGTTAACCATAGTAAACGTTCTGCTATTCACGGATGTTAATCAAGTCATCTATTACTTTAAAGCTCATACTCAAATAACTATTTCGTGAAATATTACTTACTTGAACAAAGATGTCTTTACCTATCTAAAAAGCAGATGCATCTAAATTTAACCACATAACCATTACACAAATGAGAGAAAGACCAGATATAACCGTGGTTCACTCGGCAGATATCTGGGCTACGTCCACAAAGAGAATATGCCACATCATATATTATTCATCCTGAATAATGAGGGTTACAATCTGCAACGTCCTTGTTGCGATACTTGCTCTGCACTTAAATCTAGACACTTTTCTAGAGAGTAATTTCTTCAACAAGCACACATATGTAATCGTACCCTTTAGTCAAAGGGAAAATACAAGGACATCTCTTATTGAACTGCGAAGTAAGAGTCGACTATGACAGAATCACATACAATAGAACTCGACACTAAACTCTGACAGAACCCATTGCTTTCACTCAGAAAATTTAAATACAGTAATGAAATTAAAACCATCGTTTTCATCTAGCAAGCAATGGAACTGTAAATGCACTTTTCGGGTAACAATCCAAAGGTAGACTTATCGTTTATACTATAGGAATAAGCAAGACTATGATTTTACTTCATTTGTAAAGATCGTGAAGCAAAAGCAGAGTTATAGTCATCCCCATATAAACTACTGAAATCACAGGCAAAGAACTCCAGCGAGATCTCATTCTATCCATAAATTCTATTCGGCATACCCCGAGATCCTAAAGATCCTGAATGTAACATACTAAAAATAAACATTGTAGCGTTACTCTCTATTTTACAGCAACATAAAAAATACGATGGCAGCGAAATTATGACAGAGATCCATGTCAAATATAAGGGCGACATTATATAACATGAGCACAAAGGTATAAGTACAGATATCTTCGCTTTCAGTTTCCTCCAAGGATAGACCTAGCATTTTCATTTAACAAAAGCGATATATATATATATATATATATATATATATATATATATATATATATATATATATATATTATACCAACTAACTCAACATAAGATATAATGCTCCAACAAAATGATCTAGAAGGTATTCGTGGGATGGTTAGGTTGTTCCTCCAAGTAATAACTTTCACAACCAGAAAGGAGAGGGTTTGTCTCATCGTGAATGAGAGCGAAAGGGTTCTGCCATCTCTGTCCACACAGAGATGGGTTTTTAAAAGATACAGGTCAAGAAAACAAAAGCGAAGTCATTTCTTTTACCCGGAGATCGACTAAATCGGGTCTCTCAACCTTGTTCACTCAGAGATCGAAAATGAAGGATATTGGTCCATACATGCAACGTAACTTTATCTCCCCAAAGATGGTTAAGTGGATTGTCTAACTCAGATTCCACAGAGATCCATCTTGTAGACAAAGGCCAAGAAGCATTCGTAGACCAAAACCTCACAGCATTGAAGCTAGCTCTCCAATGGGTTACGTATCTATATAAAATATAGAAACCAATGTGATAAGAAGTAATATAAAAAGATCTCATGCCGAGTAGGTCGTTTTATAAAGAGAAAGGATCTCACACAAATGGAGGAGACCTAAGGATCTGCAGCGATCCACATGCTGGGAACACAATCTCCATTCACAAGGAGAAACACTAAAATGCATCGACCCGAGAGTGTTGATAACACCGTTCTATTCGATCTTCCTATCAAATTAGACGCAGAGGCCATAAATCTTTGAAGTCGTATCTGTGTCACACTAGGGTTAATGTAATAAAAAACAAAAGATCGAATGCCAACATTACACAGAACTAAAAATTGAGCAGGTAAATCCCGAGGGAGTTCTACCGTGAAGCATTCGCACAGATAAAACAAATAACCAGTCTTTAAATACCCAGCTTAATAACGGAGTAGAGAATTCCTCTGGCAACTTTACTGTGGATCATACGCACCGATAAAACAAAAACGCGGGGTTTAAATACCAACTAAAAATCTGAATAGAGATTACTTACACACCTGGAACGATTGGTTACTATCTACTCCCACCACAGGGTCTTTCTGCCTTGCATCTCGAAGTGATCGGCTCAATCCTACTCCCATCGCAGAAGTTTCTCCCCCCTTCCTTCCCGTAAGTTCCCTCTTTTAAAGAATGTTCCTCCCCTTTGGAGGATCCGCCCCTCAATAAATTTAACTCGCCAAAAACCTGGACGTCGTGGGAGTCGAGCTCCATAGGAGATCTTTTCCTAAAAATCCTCCAACCACAAATTCACCCTATTAAAATTTCAACAATATAATTCCATAAATCAAGGAAGATGTCCTCTTCGTTAAAGGAGCACTTCTTTAGTGGTCATTGAAGAGGTGAGCTGTGCGATCCAATCAATATTGGCACACATAATATATAAATAATCAAGCTCATAAGTTAACTACCCGTCTAACTAAAAACATCTACCAACGCTACACTGGACTAAAACCCGAGCTAATCAAATGAATAGGCGTGTATTGATCCTCTTACTGGCGAGTTCATCCAGCGTACAAATTAACTGCAACTATACCCTCGTTGTACAGGAATTCTGTTCTAGAGTGAAGTAATGTTCAAATTTTAACATTTACACATAGAACAACATTCTATCAACGGCAAGGAACGCAATGGAACAAGGAAAGCACTGTTTACGCAAGAAGTGGCACTCTGTTCACCACAAGAGAATCGCTGTGGAAAGGTTAATAAGGTTCGTATGAAAAAAAATATACAGTAGACAAGATGACACCCTGTCTAATATATATAGAGAATAAGTTAAGCAGAGAAAAATTATGCCAGAAATTTAGCAATCTGTCTGGAGATTGTTGTGGTAAGATAATACAGAGTTTTACACATTAACCCTCTTTCATGGCCTGTAGTGAGGAAATACAGAGTAATATGCAGCATACAATAAATTTCACCACGAAAAGGGGATTATACCCAACCTCGGATACAGAGATTGAAAATGGCTCTCTACGAAAGATTCGTAGGCATACATAACACACAATCCATCAAAATTGATACAGCAAAATTAGAAGACACATGCCTTAGAAATCACGCATACCTAAACACCGAGATTCAAACAGGGATTTTTTCCAAAACGAAGGTATACATAAGACTCTCTACATCGGGATCGATTCAACAAAATTATAAGAGTCACATACCTGTGGTCAATATTGAAGAAGTAGGGATCTTTGATCTATTAGGAAGGAAGCTGGGCATAATCGCAGAGACCATATTAAGCGATCCTCTCCAACGTCCATCCTAAGAAAGAAGACTGAGCACCGATTCTTCTGCAAAGATCTGAAGGATTATTACAGTAATCCAAATAGCTAACACGTAGCCCAGAGTTTTCCTATCTAGGGTGTCATTCCTTTCTTGCTCCGACCCACTAAGTCTTCTGCTATTGCAGAGATCTAGACACATGATCCTAATATGTGAGAGATTTTAACGACAGAGATCCAAACCCCAGGTCAAAGTTCGCAGCGATCATTTATGGTAGAGAACAACCACGAACATAAATCAACCTTCGCAAGGATGAAACCCGTGTAAGGACCATCAATCCCTTTTCCCCGTTGTCCAGTAATGGTTTATAAAAAGGTATTATAACTCTACACCTTACAATATACATTTATCAAACTAATAGGGAAAGAAGGAGGGATATCACATTCTCTGTGTATTTCTTTTAACTCGATTGGAAACTCCAGATTTGTTGGATCTTATTTGCTCTTAAAATCTCAGTACTTCTTTTGAAAACAGTTGGTCGTTCTTCGGAATTGGTGATGCTTTTTCCTTTTATATTCTATGAGATTTGATTTTGCTGGCAACGTTCCAGAATTTTAAAATTCGAATGCTTTTCCGACTTATTTCTCTGCAATTTGACTCTTGAGACAACGTTCCCAGAATCAATGATTTCAAATTGAATTTTCTTTTATATTCTCTATTCTTGTATAACGTTTCTAGATGGTGTAATTACGACATGAATTTACCCTGTCCAATCTTGTGCTTCGATTACTACTTGCTTATTGTCATTTCCACTTTTTGTGCATCAAATTCCTATTTAACATCTCCAGAATTGGGAACGAATATGCCAAATGCCTAGGTTAAGAGAGAGCCCCATTGTCGACTTCATAAATTGAAACTCTGACCTTTCAAATTATGCTCTGGTTCATGTCAAAATTTAATTGTATTATGAAATTTGTAATTTGAAATGTGAATAGCTTCCTGCGTCTCATATTTATTGGCGTTTCCAGCTTGCAATCACAAATCGAATTACTCTTTTAAACCTCTGTGTGTCGATTTATATTCCTTAACATTTCCAGAACGGAAAGTATGAATTGATCCCCAGTTTTACATTTGAATTTTTCCCTTCTCTTTATTTGGTATGCGTTGATTACCGAAAGGTAGGTGCTGTCCAGGTGAAGTTATAACTGCTATTTCTCTATTGTTCATAGAAATCCGCATTTGCCATTCTTGGCGTTAACTCAAGATTTCAGTTAATTGATTTATGACCCTGTCGCCTTATCTGGAGGAAGGGCCCATTCTGAGACTTTATATTGATCCCACAGTAAATTTTAATTGGTTCTTAAACCCTGCTTTTATCCATTTCAGCATGGGTTTCCAGACTCTACTAACAGTAGTTTTAAATTTTGTTCTTAAAATCCTGCGTTTCAGATCATGGCATTGATTCTAAACTCAAAAGCTTCCAAATCTAAATCTTGGCATTTGAATTCGAGACAGATAGTATTTAGATCTACATCAAATAATACTTTTCTCTCTGTGTTTCCCCATTTATTGACAGAAATTCCCATTGTTGTCCTCTATATTAATTCCAGATTTCATTTAAATGAGTTAGACCCTGTCGCCAAATCCCATAATTGTTTTTTTTGGGTGTTTCCAAATTCCGCAGCCGATCTTAGCTGTTTTCAAATCTCGGAACCCCTGAAGTGAACCCATCTTACACTTATATTTTAATCTATGCGCTCTATTTCTGCGATTAGCTAAGATCTTCTTTGATAGATATCTACATGAGCTAATCCTTGGCGCTTATGAATTTAAAAGTTCATAGCATTCAACTCCAGACTTAGTGTTTTAGTTTCAATTTCATATAGCATTTGAATCCATCTTGGCGTAAGATTTCCAAAACCCAAGCATTTTGCACTTGAATCTCTTGGGTCTTGGCGTGTGGTTTTAAATTTTAATGACATTTCGATTTTGGGAAATTGATGAAAACTTTGTTGAACAATTAATGAGACTTTCATAAATTCACTGTATGAACTGGAACTGTATCTCTGTGGTTTTAATCAATCTGGATAACAGTCTACCACCTGTCACCGTGGATGAATCTAACCCATGCAGATGTCCTCGGTGTAAGCAAAACTAATTTAATGATCCCTTATGAGCCAACTTGTGCGTGATTCTCTCTTGGGAGATCTGTCAACAAAGCCGATATTCAATAAGTCAACCTCCTGCATCTAGTTCGACCCTGTATCGGTACAATGTAATTACTCCTTGTGATTTCGTGATCAATATGTGTATGTCCAGTCATTGATTGACTAGCATTATAATGCATTATAGTGGAAATTTTAGAGTTGTAATATGTGAAGGTCGATAATGCTCCATGAATGTGTTTTAGTATTTATATTATGGAAGGTATGAATGTGTAAAAAGTATTAGTTTGTATTAGCATGGATGGATATTAATTAAAAGAAGAGTTAAGTGTCACTTGAAGGTATGGATGCTTATTAAATAAAAGAATTGTTAGGATTTAGTTGAATTCAAAGATGTATTTTAGTTAGAAAAGTTATAATCAATTGTCATATATATTACTTAAAGATGCCTTTTTTGCAATGCATGTATAGGTTCCTATAAAAATTATCTTAGTTAAACATTTAAGAATGTCATTTCATTTATGAAATTATGAATAGGGTATAATTAACTATCATAATTATTATTTAAGAATGTCCTCATTATTGAAGTATCGTAGCATATATCTAATACATTGTCTTTTAAAATTTAGAATTCTTTTGGTTAGAATTTTCAATAATACTTATATTAGAGTTACGATTGTGTTGACATGTCCCATGGGGTGAATTTTCATACCTTTTTTGAATATTATATTACAAAGGAAAAAGTTAAAAAATAAAATAAAAAAAAGTCACCTGCTCAATTTGACAATCTCTACGTTTTTATTTTTAAAAAAGGATTTTCTTGGAATATGTACATTATACTTCAATAAGAAAAAGGAGAAAACTATTAAGTAGTGTTTAAAAAATAGAATAAAATTATCTCATATATATATATATATATATATATATATAAATATTTTACTTCCAAAAAAAAGAGCCATTAAAAGATATAATGTGAATACTACTACTCAAAAGAAAAGAGACATTAGATTATATGTATAGTTATGGAAGTAGTTCCTTTGAATGTATGATGGATGATGGAATAGGTTTTTATATTATGAAATATGAGTACTATACTTGAAAGGAAAAATAGTCATCAGAATATACATGGCTATGTTTAAAATATAAAAAGTAATCCTTTTAATTATATTTTGGAATATGTACCTTTTACTTCAAAAGGAGAAGAGTCATTAGGTAACATAAGTTATGTTAAATCGTAGAGATTGTTTTTTTTTTATGAATGTTTGGAGTATGGATATTTTGCGTCAGTAGAAAAAGGGAACCATGTAAATGCATCTTCCATATTTAGAATATAGAAATAGTATGGTTTTCAATAGGCTTGAGAATCAAATTGTTCATCTTAGTGAGTATGAAATACTTATAATTGTGTATGGGTTAAGAAAAGAGGAAGCTTTATACTTTGTGACTTGTAGAAATCATATTCAAATTTGAGTTCAAATTACACAAGAGATATTATATATATGCAACAAATTGAAACTGTACTTCGAACTCGATTTGAAGAACTTATAAATCTAATCTCACTAAAATTCTAAAATTGCGATTGAGTAGTGAAATTGATGAAATTGATTACAAAATTTTATAATGTCATAGTGGTATGTAGGGTTAAGTTTTGGAAGGAAGTATGGGATAGACTGAAGAACAAGGAAGTGTGTGTTTGATACATAGAAAAGATTTCCCATATATACATGTTTTGGAAGATGTATACCTTGTGCCTTAAGATAAGGAAAAGGAGTCATCAAAATACATATAAGTTATGTTTAAATGGTAGAACGTATTTCTTTTAAAATATATTTTGGGATATTAGGGAAAAAGGAAAGTAGTGTATAACGTTATATATGTCCTTATAAAAATAAACACATGTATAGTATAGGTTGAATTTAGCTACTAAAAAGACCATGAATGAAAAGAATGTGGAATTTTAAATGAACCTTATCTTCCTTAAAAAAGAAAATGTCAAAGAATATATAGAATTCCTTAAATGTAAAGAGGAATTGGATATCAATGAATGTTTGGAATGTTTTAGTCATGTATGAAAGTTAAATATCTGATGGAATATATGCTTAGGGTGAAAGTCTTTTCAAAATAGTCTTCTTAAATGCACCATTGGAATATACATGTATATAATATCTTCAATAAGTAAAAGAAGGAGGTGCGTCAATAATATCTACAAATATATTGTACGTATAAAAAAGCTTTCTTTTTGGGTATGTGCTATTGGATTATGTACATGCATTCCTTCAAACGGGAAAGAGGGAGCCTTAATTAATACATCATCGATATATTATTGTCAACATTCAGAAAAATAGGCTTTTATGAATGCATCCTTTGAAAATAATATTACTTGCGTTATGTTTAAAGATCAATATATTACATCTTAGTCTTGTAGAATTTCTTATGTTATACTATAAGAAAGGAGTTGTCTTTTGTGACTTACGATGAGCGATGCACGGAGATCGACGCGAAAAAATCAGAGCTGCAGTTTTTACTTTTCCCCTTCGGAAAGATACTTCCAGCTTCTCGAACAGGTTAGAATTTTTCTCCTCTAAAATTGCTGGCATGTAAGTTTGAGTGGTATTCAGGGTTTATATACTTTGATCAGGGGTTTTGCATCAAGAATTTTATCAATTGGTTGTAAAAGTTTATTCTATGAAATCAGGGCGATGGCTTCGCAGGTATGCACTACTAGTTGGTAATCATGCTTTGGAATGTGAAAAGAGAGAAGTTAAACTTACTTTGAATTATAGAATCTTAGCTGTACTGGAGTTAGGAAGAGGAGAAAACCTTACATAACTTTGTTTATAAATATCTAAGATTATACTTTTAGCTATATCAAGTAAATGGCACTCCAGTATTTAATTATACCTTGGATTATGAAAAGAGATAAGGTATGTATTGACAAACATAATTCGAAAGGATTAATTCTTATTTTGAAATTCATATATTGTTTAAAATATATGATAGTTATACGTAATCATAGAAAATTAAGAAATTGGGATTGAATATTTTATCCCTTATGTTGAAATATGTTAGTGCTTTAAGTATTTTCATAAATGATATACTTATAGTTTTGTTGAATCGAAAAAAAAATTTGTAGACGATTTCAACCCCGGTTACAATTAGTGAGTCAAGAGAGAACTGTTGTGGGGATTACTACACTATGAAAGGTGCGATCTAGTTATATTATCAATTATGCAATTTATACTTATATGAGGGTAGAAAATAAGAAATGAAATGTTATTATCAATTGTGGTTATGTTGAAGAAATGAATGTGAAAAGAAAGCGAAAACTCACCGTGGAAGCACATGAACTTCGGGACCAAGTTTTAATAAGAGGGGGTGTATGTAATGCCCGCCTTGGTACTTTAACTGATTAGACTAATGAGGGTACTAGTTTTGAAATGAACCAGCTAAGTAAAACATGAACCATTTGAATTTACTTTGAGAATTCTTTAAAATGAAAATGAAGAATACTGTATATGCTCGACTGACTGAGACATGACGATAAATGATGAATAATTTGTATGCTCCACTGACTGAGATACTAGAATGCATGATGTAAATATTAAAGATAGTGCAGTGCTACTAATGTACGCTTGAGTGTGTGCAGTGGTAGGTAAGACGATATACCGACTGAACCACAATGGAAATTTAGGGGTCGTAAGAATGAAAAGAACACATAGGGGTACCATGACTGACTGTCGACCCTGGATTAGCAATCCACGCACGGTTGAAGCCATTTCATCTCACCCGAGGAAGCGTATGCCATACGGTCAAGGCCATAATGATTTGGTCACGTACGATGAGTTGAGGGGTGCGCAATAAGGAGAGCCTTATCCCTCAACATCCCTTAGCCTCCAAGGAGCGTAGTTGAGAGATCGCGGTAACGGTTCCCAGTCGCTATGTAGTACTCCCCATAAGAAGGAAGAAATGAAACTGTCAGAAGGGCCCGCCGAAGAGGTACCTAGACAAGAACGAGAAGAAAAAAATCAATCAATGGTATAAATGAAAATTTCACATAAGATTTAAGAAATACTTTATTTCATTTTGTTCTATTTTATTAATTTGAATAATTCTATTCAAGATTTTATTTTTAATTGATTTCATTAATTTGAATTATTCATTTTAATTGATTTTATTAACTTGAAAAAGAATTGAAGAGATTGATTTTATTCAATATTAAATTTGATTAATTATGTTGATTGAAAAAGATTAATAATAAGAGAATTATTTTTATTCAAGATTTTTACTTTAATTAATTATTCATTTAAATTATTTTATAAAGAGGAAATTTAAAATAGATTATATTTTTAGTAAAAGGAATCATCTTTTAATTCAATTTTAATATTAGGAAAAGAAAGAAAAGTAGAAAGCAATAAGTCTAACTAAAATATTGTTAAGTAAACTAAATGAGAACCAAAAGAGAAGTAGAACTCTTCTACACCTAACTCCCACTGATCTAGGGATTTAGGTGCACATTAAAGACATTAAGAAGACACATGTGTTTGAGAATATTGGAAATTAAAATATTAAATTAAATTAAATATGTGCATGGACAGACACATGGCACACAGGATTTTGCTATATAATGAGGGAGGAGAAGGAGAGAAAGACATCTCTTGCTCCCTAATGATGGATGGTCATCATAATATTGGATTTTGTTATGATCCTTGGAGTTAGGATTAGCCGGAACGAGGATTGGGAAATCCTTTTGGGAGGCTAGCTTGTGTCTTCTTGCGACCAAATCGTTGCAAAAGGAGCTGGCAAAAAAAGTCCATTTTGGCTCTTCATGAACCTTGGTGTACCAACGGTACCATTGAAGAGCTTCCTGTTCCAAATGAAAGGATGCAAGTAGAACTTTGTTGACATCAAAAGTATTATGCAGACTAAAATATTGTTCTGCACGATAGATCCATCCAGTCGGATCAGTACCATTGAAGTGAGAAAAATCAAGCTTTGGACCACGAAAATTGCTGGAAGAAGAGAACCCATTGTCCGATGAAGACCCGAACTGTCATTTGTTGTTCATGGCTGAATGCTCAAGATGGAGGCCGAGAAATTTTTCATCAAGATCCTGGAGTTTGGCTTGGATGGTTGCAAGTACTTCTTCCATGGTTTTTGCTCCTGTGCGGGTGACAACCATAACCAGGAGTTTTTTTTTTTTTGAGTGGGTAGAAAAACAAAAACAGAAACAGTTTCAGTAAAGGAAAATCTGGATTTGGGAAAAAATATGAAGGGTAATTTGGGTTTGACTAGGTTTTGGACACTGTCGAATGGACAGGGAAGCCGAAAAGGAGGATTTCAGAAGCGGGGTGAAAGAATAGGAAAATTTGGCAGAGAGGGACAAAGAAGCAGAATTAGGAAAGGAACTCTGTGGTAAAATTTGAAGGTGATTGGGTGAAATCCGAGGAAGTTATGGCAAACCCTAAAAATAGACAAATGTGGGATCTCGGGCTTTGGGAAGTGGAATTTGGGATAGGGACCTCAGGAATGAAATATGAAGAATGGGATTACAAGGGTTCCAGGGAAGTTTCAAGGGAAACGAAGTGAAAATAAGGGAGATATGGAGATATGAAGATTTCGGGTTTTTTTCTTTTCTTTTTAAAATGGTGCAGCTACGGCGTGGAAGGGATCTGAAACAGAACGATCTGCAACAGTGCGGAAGTGATCAGAAACAGAGGGATCTAAAATGACGCCGAATGGATCGAAAATGTTTGGATCTGGAATAGATCTGAAACAACGTGATTTGGAATGGCTTTTAGAATGGATCTGAACAGCTGGATCTGAAACGGAGTTGCAGTGATCGACAACAGTTCAATTGAAAATAGATATGGACCCCATGTATGTGCGGCTTCCTAACAGTTTAGGGGTTTCACTCAGCCACCAATGCTGTCTAATGGCTTGCGTATTGGGGTAGTACCCCTCACTCCACGGCTCAGGTAAAACTGATAACTGCTTTGCCACAAATGACAGCTCTTGGTTTACCTCACGGGTGGGAACTAGTCAATCAGGTAGGGGTCATTGCCCTTTTTGCTAGAAGGTCCTCTCAATGGGCTAGTTACTTTGGGGTTCTTGTGGTACTCCTCAAAATGAGTTTTAGGGCTTATGCCCAAGTACTTCTGTCATCTACCCAAATTGTGAGAATATTGTTTTATTTGCAAAATACTTTATGTTAAATTTAATTACAAAGTTTTGTAATTATGACCAAGTTTGGTCATGGATGAATGTAATTACTAATTATGATTATTTAATAAATTAAAATAGGAGACAAACACCCAAGGGAACTGTTAAATGAGTGTTCATTGACCCACTAGGAGGAATGGAAGCTGTTAGAAGGTATGGGATAGATATCAGCATTTGCACTCCACCACTAGCTGTTGGTTATGGGAAAACTACCCCTAAAAATGTGGCATTATCCCCCAGGTGGGTGGGAGTGAGCAGGAAGCTCATTAATGACCAGTTAACCACTAAAAGGCCTAGGCAGCCTACATAAGGCAATTCAAATTGGGCTGGAAGCCCCTTACAATATTTTCTGCAAAAATATTCCTCAAGTGCATCAGGTGATCACTGAGAGATTCGAATAGGGAGGCTATGTGAGAGTGCAATTGTAAGTCTCCTAATTATACTGAGAAGGCATACTAGAGGTGTTGGTGCAAGTCTCTTTGACTGCTGAGTCTTGATGACTTGACAATCTACATTCTATTGCAAGTTGATGTACTAAGGATTCTACAGAATATTCCTCCTGGTGGTTCAGTGAACAGGCTCGGGGGTCCTAAGGCAAGTAACTTGGCTGTCTTTAGGAATAGGTTGGGTGGAACAAGTTCCTTGGGATGTTTGTTTCTCCTACAGTCAACCAGGTTTTACTATTCCTACTTTTGTTTACAGTTAAATGTTTCTGCATTATAGAATTATTAAACTTAGTCATGCAAAAGAAATTATTTTATGTTATGATCTAAGTATGATTATGAATGAAAAAGCTATGCAAAACACTCATTTAATTAATACATGAAAGAAAAACATAGTATTTTTCTGCACAATGCTATATATTTCTTTTAACTCTATTTATTTGAGATAATAAGTAAATGCACATCAATATTATACATTTCATGTTTTTCAAAGCAATTGTAATTTCAAGAATTATAGCAGTTGCAAGAATTAAATCTCTGTATAGATTTATTACAATTATTGAATATCTACACAGTATTATTAAACCCTAAGATACTACAAACCCTAGTTCTGTTTACACAGTTCATAATTTTTCTTCTCAAGCCTTTCATGGCAAACTTTAGACTTTTCTTTTCTAAGTCTAATAACAATAGATTTTTCAAACCCTAACTAACATTCCGAGACTACTACAAGATAGTAAACTTCACTTAGCAGAAAGCACGATTCTGTACCAATTTTTATCGATAGCTCATAACCCTAGTAAGAACACATACACAACATCAAAAACATTTAATACACAAGTTAAGTCTCGGGTACAAAACTCAGTACAAAAAGAAGATAGCAAACGAAAGCTATAGGTGGGTTCGCATTCATGAATCAAAATCAAACACTGTAGCATAGCAAAACCAAAACACTTGACAGCTGAAACTATTCTCATCACATTTTCCAAACATGATTATCAACAACGAGAACGAAGTATAGAAACAACTATCTACAATCAACTATCATGGCTCGGCACACCTTAACATTTATTTACACAGTGTGCTCAACTAATATTTAAAAACACAACTTTCCATTTCAAAGAAAGCCATTGTCTTTAGGAAAGGAGAGCCCTCGACTCTCATTTCGCATTCAAAAAGTATAATAGAGTTTACATTATGGATGACCTATCAAGGTTTCTAACATTACACAAAACGTTTAAACGAGGACAAGATCCGTAAACTACACAGGGTTTTACCCTTGATTTTTTATAGCATTACAAAAATGAATACGAAAGTCTTATCAACGATGCAACATGCATCAAATAGCCAAATAACAACTTAAAACAAATGAAGGCTACCCTCTGTACAGTAGGTATCAAACTAAGACTCTAGAACTCAACACTCGGCCATCACTAGAAACAAAGTCGAATAGTTCCAACTCTCGGCATACAATAGTCACCAGCAAATCATGCAAAAGGGAAGCTACGAGGTTTTTGAGAACCACCAGATCTTACCAGGAAGCAGTGCATATTTCCATTTTCCAATCCTTATTCACAGGAATCGTTCCATGAAGTGGGTACTTGCAAAGTTCAAAGTTCAAAGAGGTTAAAACATTAACATGAAAGAATGAAAACAAGTAACACAGTGCTAGCATCAATATCGTCAGAACTTACCATTTGAAAATGAAGCCTTGAACTTTGGCACACCATACAGTAAAAATGATGAAGCCTCATGGCACTTGACAGAGAAGATCTTTTCACAAAAACTGAAGTATTGAAACACAGTTCAACTATGAAGTCAACAACTGACAGAAGAAAAACCACACACAACTTCCAGGTTGTATCATAGTGCTATGGCACAAGATTGAGAGCCCGCAACTATTAAAAACTATCCTCACAGGTCCAAGGTTCGAAACCGAGGAAGGAGTCCTCCTCTCCACCAACTCTAAAACCTACATTACAGAAGATGACCGACTCACAACCTTCCACCAAAAATGCAACAATGAATGACGAAAACCATTTTTCCACTACTTACCAATGCGTGGATAGGGTTTCATTCACAGCCCCAGATCTTGAAGAGATCAACGGTGGTAGATCTTCCAGTTAAGGGATGTTGATTATTGAACCATGATTGCAATAAATATTGCATTAATTTTTTCATCTACCTTTTTCCAAGTAAGCAAATCGAGAGCCAGTGCATGGCACAGCTCAGCTTGTTGTAATGCCCATTTCAAACACAAACCACGTGAATACCTTACAACCAGGCCTCCACATCACTCAACCGTGGAACACGTTAATGCTAGGCCTGTCAACGCCAACTTGGGAAGCATGCCAAGTTATTATCTGTTAACATCAAAATCATTGCAATGTTATAACCATGGATCGAATTTCATATCAATCTCTATAGTTTATTGTTATATATCGAACAATTGTATTATATGCCAAGGTACGGTGTGAATTTATAGTTACTTTATAAATGTTAACATTTCATTACTAAGGCTCGCGTCTATATATATATATATATATATATAGAACAATGCTTATCCATATATTTATATCGTTAATAATTGATAATGAAGACCGTGGATATAGTTAAAATTCTAGCTAAAGAAAATATATGATTTGATACTATGTACACTACAGACTTCGCACAATAGCTACGAATATCCAATTCATAATAATAGTGTAAGCCTATAATTATAGTTAAGTAATACACTTTTTAATATGCTAGCCATGAATTGCATAGTTTAATTGATAAATATGATACCTAAAACATAGTTTAAATGGTGACATTATTCACTATAATGCTGAGTTCATAACACTAGTCACTAGACCATTCATATATTAATTATGTAATGATAACCAAATTAATGAATTCAGGACTTAGAATAGTCTAAGTTCTGTAGAAGCAAAACGTAATGATAGTTCCAAAGTATAAATACTATTTTCTATTAGCATTCTAATAGCTTTATCAATAGATATTGGTATCACTATATTGATAATAATGACAATGGTCATATGATAACAATTGCAGCATTATAACCAATACTTGGACGACGTGAAAAATATAACACTGAAGAGTTTTGAAAGTCAACATACAAACTAGTTTAGAACCAAGTATTCATACCTCTAGTAACTTGTTTCGCAAGGAAGTACTTAACATTTTAATTTTACATTGACGATGAATTGAAAGACACATATACTCTTAACACATGTTGTTGTAGGATTTCTTACCTACAGTCTACACATGGAAACAATATTCAAATGCCTTAGCTAAACGTAGCTAAGTAAACTCTAGGGTACCTCGTAGGACCCCTTCATCATCATACAAACAAACTGTTAGCATTTCATCAAGAACTTCATAATAGTACAAACTGTGAACAACATGTAATCATATTTAGAACTTAAGCAAATTTGTGAATTGTATTCTTATGCATATTCATAAAAAGGTCTTTCGTTAAGGAGATTAACATCCACTTAAATATGAAATAGAAAATACAGTTATGACGTGTCATCGTTATTAATTATCATAGTTAAGAACTCTAATTAATTTATATGTTCCGCATTAATGACTTTGATAATTATTGCAATTATATATATATATTTTTAAATTTTGGTATTTTCAGGATGTTACATGTGGTATCAGAGCTCACGTTCGAACTCTAGGCCTAAAAAAGGTCCAAGAACACACAACATAAAATTTATTTACAGCAGAAATCTTACTAATTCAAAAATTTAAACTATTTGTGTTATACATAAATTATTTTAAGTTACAGGTATGGAAGTATTAGCTAAACATTTGGAAGACAAATTTCGACCCAACAGTCATAGCACGGGACAACATTATGAAGAAGAAGTCTGTGGCAAATTAATTGACAATTCGTCAGAATTGTTACAAGCATTTCAAGAGTTAAAGGCAGAAATGAGATCTGTAAAACAAGACAATGAGAAAATTTTAAAGGCACAAGAAGAACTAAATCAAGTACTATTCGAACAATGCCCAATGGATGAGCAAGATAGAGAAATTGAAAATATCTCAAAGATTGAAGATTTACCTCATAGAGACAGGAGTAAGAAGATGAAAACTGATGATGCAAACAACATTTCGACATCATTAGAAGTTATTCATGAAAAAAATAGAAAAAGAAACGAAAGTATTCAAGTGATAGTAGCGAAGGAGACTACAAACCAAAAGAAAAGGTCATAAACAGTATGATACGATTTCTGGGGAGTTCAAGAAAATCAAACCCCCAACCTTCAATGGTGAAACTTAAAAAGGAGAGACAGCCAAAGTATGGCTGTCCGGCATGAAAATGTATTTCCAAATACATGATTTTTCAGAATCATTGAAGGAAAAGATGGCAATCTACAACTTGATTGGGAAGGAAGATATTTGGTGGTAGGACATCAAAAGAGTAAATGGAATCAAGGACAAGGATGTGAATTGGAGTACTTTCAAATGGTACTTCAAAAAAAAGGTCTTATCAAAACAATACTATGAAGAAAAATCAAAGGAGTTCTATGACTTAAAGCTGGGAAGTATGAACATGAAAGAGATGAACAGTAAATTTCTGAATTTACTGAGATATGTGCCATACCTCGTGGAAGAAAAAACGAAGATCCAAAGATACCTGAAAAAGTCATATACCCAGCAATTTTGAGCTAAAAAAGAAAATTTTTCAGGTTTAGTGGGAATTCTGGTTTCCAAAAGAAAAATTTTCAGATTTGGAATTTTCAAGGAAACAACCCTAGAAACAATCAGCAACAGAATTATACAGCTCCTAGAAACACTCCCAATAATAAAAGAACTATTGATCAAAAGGAACCTATCAAATGTTTTGAGTGTCAAGGTCCTCATTATGCATCAGAATGCCCCAAGAGGAACTGGAATGCTAACAACATTCATTCCATACAGATTGAACCTACTATTGGAGTCTTGGAAAGGGAGATGCCCATAATTAATGCAACACTTGACAACAGGCAAGCAGATCATCAAATATCTATGGTAGAGATTGAAGGTATGCTACAAAATCATCCTGTTACTATTTTGATTGATCTATGTGCAAGCTTAAGTTATATATCACCAGATAATGTAGAAAATTTCAAATTGAAAACATAAAAATTCAGTAAATCTTGGTTAGTTAGACTAGCAACAGGAACAAAAAGGAAAGTATTTGATTTTATTAAAAGTTGTGCTTTATCCATGAATAAGTTAAAGACACAAACCAAGTTGAATGTTTTACTTTTAGGATCCTATGATATTATAATCTAAATGGACTGGTTAGAAGCCCATCATGTCATTCTGAATTGTTATGAGAAAATTTTTATATGTTTAAATGATGAAGGAGAAACTGTAGAAGTAAAAGGTATTCCAAGAAAGACATCCCTTAGATAGATTTCAGCCATGCAACTGAAGAGGGCAGTTAGAAAAGGATGTCAATTGTTTGCAATAAATATAATAAATGATGAGTTTATTGGTAAAGAGGACAAACTGAAACTAGAAGACATACCTGTCCTAAAGGATTTCAAAGATGTTTTTCCTAAGGAGATTCCAGGATTACCTCCTAAGAGAGATTTAGACTTTACCATTGAGTTAATACCAGTAGAAGTACCGAATTCTAAAGCTCCATATAGGATGAATATACTGGAATTAAATGAGTTGAAATCATAGTTGAAGGAACTGATTGATAAAAACTATATAAGACCCAGTGTGTCTCCTTAGGGAGCACCTGTTATATTTGTTAAGAAGAAAGACAGTACCCTAAGACTGTGCATAGATTATCGCCAGCTGAATAAGATGACAATCAAGAATCGATATCCGTTGCCCCACATAGACGATCTATTTGATCAGCTGCATGGAGCCATGATATTTTCAAAGATTGATTTAAGGTCAGGATATCATCAAGTGCATGTGAAGGATGAGGATATTTTCAAAACAACCTTTAGAACTCGATATGGACATTATGAGTGCGTAGTCATGCCATTTGGCTTGAATAATGCTCTGGCTGTATTTATGTGTTTGATGAACAATATTCTGCACAAATACTTAGATAAGTTTGGTATTGTGTTCATAGACGACATTTTAGTGTATTTTAAAAGCAAAGAAGAGCACGACGAACATCTACACATTATCTTACAAGTTTTGAGAGATCATCAACTATACGCTAAGTTTAGTAAGTGTGACTTTCACAAAGACAAAATTCAGTATCTAGGACACATAATTTCTAAGGAAAAAATCTCGGTTGACCCCGATAAGAGAAGAGTCATTAATGATTGGCCGGTTCCTAAGGATGTGTTGGATGTAAGATCATTCATGGGCATTATTGGATATTATAGAAAATTTATAGAGAGTTTTTCAAAGATTGCAAACCCCATAACCTCCTTACAGAAGAAAGGGAAGAAATTTGTGTGGGATCAGAAATGTTCAGACAGTTTTAAGAAGCTAAAGGAATTATTAACTATAGTACCTATTATGAGGATAGCATATCCTAATAAGGATTTTATAGTATGTACCAATGCATGTAATGACAAGCTTGGTGGACTCCTAACACAAGAAGGACATGCTATTGCATACGAATCTAGAAAGCTGAAAATACATGAGAAGAACTACTCTAATTATGATTTAGAGTTATTAGCAGTACTTCATGCTTTAAAAATGTGGCATCACCACCTTATTGGCAGAAAATTTACCTTGTTGACGGATAACATGGGTCTGAAATATTTATTAGATCAGACAAATCTGAACGCTAGACAAGCTAGATGGTTAACTTTTCTAAGTGAATACGATTTCAAAATTCAGCATATTAAAGGGAAAGAGAACAAGGTTGCTGATGCATTAAGTCGTAAAGGAATACTTAATTTTATTTCAGCCATCATTACTTACTCAATAGATTTAGAAAATCAAATCCTTGAAAGGAGTGAAGTGGATGAAGAATACAAAAAATTACAAGAAAAGACAACAAATAACAATTTTGAAAATTCTATGGCAGACTACAGTTTGAAGGAAAATGGACTGTTATTATACAAAAACAAATTGTATGTACCCAACATATACCAACAGTAAAAATTCTGATTTTAAATGAGATGCACAAAAGCCATTACTCTGGTCATCCAATTTATCAGAAAACCATCACTATGCTACCGAAATAGTACTATTGGCCCGGAATGAAAGATGAAGTAGCAGAGTACATAGCCAATTGTTTAGACTGTCAAAAAGGAAAGGTTGAACATCAACATCCAGTGGGACTGTTGCAGCCATTGCCTATACCTAGCTGGAAATGGGAAGTGATAAGCATAGATTTTATTACTGGACTACCCAAAAATCAGAAACAAAATGACTCTATCACAGTGGTAGTGGATAAACTAAGTAAAGAAGCACACTTTATACCTGTGAAGACTACTCATAAGGCTCCAAACATTGCAGAAATCTTCATGAAGCAGATTTTTTGATTACATGGTATACCGAAAGTGATAATTTCAGATTGTGACTCTAAGTTTACTGGAAACTTCTGGAAGTCTTTATTTAAAGGGTTGAATACAACCTTAAAATTTACTACAGCATTTCATCCACAAACGGATGGACAAATAGAAAGAGTGAATCAAGTTTTGGAAGACTTGCTGAGAATGTATATTAAGGATCAGCCTAGTAAGCGGGAAGACTACTTGCATTTATCAGAATTTGCATATAATAACCATTATCATGCATCAGCCAAACTTAGCCCTTTTGAAATTATTTATGGTAGGAAATGTGATACACCTATTTCTTGGAATGATCCAGTAAATAGAGTTGTTTTAGGACCTTAATTGTTGCAGAAGTTAGAACTAATTGTGAAACAGGTACAAAGAAATCTAAAAGAAGCCCAAGATAGGAAAAAGAGTCAAGTAGATCTTAAAAGGACTCATAAAGAGTTCCAGGTTGGTGAACATGTTTTTCTCAAGGTAATACCGAAAAAGAGTTCATTGAAATTGGAAAGCTGTGCCAAGTTGGCACCCAGGTATTGTGGTCCTTTCGAAATATTGTCCAGGGTTGGACAAGTGGCATACCAATTGGCTTTGCCACCAAATTCAAAGATACATAATGTTTTGCATATATCATTTTTGAAGAAGCATGTACACGATGCTACTCATGTTGTAAATTGGAATGATGTATAGGTGGGACAAGATGTCAATTTTCAGGTGGAACCAGACTATATCCTCAAAAGAAGGGAAACTCTACTCCGAAATTGCACCATTGGGAAGGTAAAGGTGCAATGGAAGCACCTTAGCCCAGAAGAGGAAACCTGGGAGTTGGAGAGTAGTATGTGGGAAACATACCCAACTCTGTTTCAAGAACACTCAGAGAGTGATTAACCAACATCGAGGACGATGTTGAGACTTAAGGGGGGGTGTATGTCACCTACCCAAATTCTGAGAATATTATTTTATTTGCAAAATACTTTATGTTAAATTTAATTACAAAGTTTTGTAATTATGACCAAGTTTGGTCAAGGATGAATGTAATTACTGATTATTATTTTTTTATAAATTAAAATAGGAGACAAACACCCAAGGGAACTGTTAAATGAGTGTTCACTGACCCACTAGGAGGAATGGAAGTTGTTAGAAGGTATGGGACAGATGGTAGCATTTGCACTCCACCACTAGCTGTTGGTTATGGGAAAACTACCCCTAAAAATGTGGCATTATCCCCCAGGTGGGTTGGAGTGAGAAGGAAACTCATTAATGACCAGTTAACCACTAAAAGGCTTGGGCATCCTACATAAGGAAATTTGAATTGGGAGGGAATCCCCTTACAATATTTTCTGCAGAAATATTCCTCAAGTACATCAGGTGATCACTGAGAGATTCGAATAGGGAGGCAATGTGAGAGTGCAATTGTAATACTACTAACTATACTTATAAGGCATACTAGAGGTGCTGGTGCAGGTCTCTTTGATTGCTGAGTCTTGATGACTGGACAATCTACATTCTATTGCAAGTTGATGTACTAAGGCTTCTACAGAATCTTCCTCTTGGTGGTTCAGTGAACAGGCTCGGGGGTCCTAAGGCAAGTAACTTGGCTGTCTTCAGGAATAGGTTGGGTGGAATAGGTTCCTTGTGCTGTTTGTTTCTCCTACACTCAACCAGGTTTTACTGTTCTGACTTTTGTTTACAGTTAAATGTTTCTACATTATAAAATTATTAAACTCACTCATGCAAAAGAAATTATTTTATGTTCTGATCTAAGTATGATTCTGAATGAAAAAACTTTGTGAAATATTTGAATTGATAACCATCTCTATATTTTTTCCCATGCTATTCTTTGCATCGTACTCTAGTATAGAGAAGTAAATTAAGAAAGATAAGTGATATGCAGAATGCCATTGATTGGAAAGATGATTACAATAATGTTCATGTTAAAATTTTGTCCTATATTTAAACACAGAAAACATTAGAGTATATAGCATCAACAACAATATAGAATTCATTTAAATAATACATGAAAGAAAAACATAGTATGTTTCTGCACAATGCTATATATTTCTTTTAACTCTATTTATTTCAGATAGTAAGTAAATGCACATCAATATTATACATTTCATGTTTTTCAAAGCAATTGTAATTTCAAGAATTATAGCAGCTGCAAGAATTAAATCTCTGTATAGATTTATTACAATTATAAATATTTTATTTCTTCACTAACTTTCACTTTTGATTTCAATTATTGAATATCTACACAGTAGTATTAAACCCTAAGATACTACAAACCCTAGTTCTATTTACACAGTTCATAATTTTTCTTCTCAAGCTTTTCATGGCAAAATCTAGACTTTTCTTTTCTAAGTCTAATAACTATAGATTTTCCAAACCCTAACTAACATTCTGAGACTACTACAAGACAGTAAACTTCACTTAGCAAAAAACATGATTCTGTACCATTGTCTATCGATAGCTCATAACCCTAGTACGAACACATACACAACATCGAAAACACTTAATACACAGGTTAAGTCTCAGGTACAAAACTTAGTACAAAAAGTAGATAGCAAACGAAAGCTATAGGTAGGTACACATTCGTGAATCAAAATCAAACACTATAGCATAGAAAAACCGAAACACTTGACAGCCAAAACTATTCTCATCACATTTTCCAAACATGATTATCAACAATGAGAACGAAGTACATAAACAACTATCTACAAACAACCATCATGGCTCGACAAACCTTCACATTTATTTACACAGTGTTCTCAACTAATATTTAAAAACATAACTTTCCATTTCAAAACCAGCCATTGTCTTTAGGAAAGGAGAACCCTCGGCTCTCATTTCACATTCAAAAAGTATAACAGAGTTTACATTACGGACTACCTGTCAAGGTTTCCATCATTACACAAAACATTTAAACGAGGACAAGATCCATAAACTACATAGGGTTTTACCCTTGATTTTTTATAGCAGTACAAAAACAAATGTGAAGTTCTTATCAATGACGTAGCAGGAATCAAATAGCCAAATAACAAGTTAAAACAAATTAAGGTTACCCTCTGTATAGTAGGTATCAAACTAAGACTCTAGAACTCAACACTCGGTCATCACCGAAATCAAAGTCGAATATTTCCAACTCTCAGCATACAATAGTCACTAGCAAACCATGCAAAAGGGCACCTACAAGGTTATCGAGAACCACCAGAGCTTACCAAGAAGCTATAACATATTTCCATTTTCCAATCCTTATGCACAGGAATCGTTCCATGAAGTGGGTACATGGAATGTTCACTGTTCGAAGAGGTTAAAACATTAAAATGCAAGAATGAAAACAAGTAACACAGTACTAGCATCACTATCGTCAGAACTTACCATTTGAAAACGAATCCTTGAACATTAGCACACCATACAGTAAAAACGACAAACCCTCATGGCACTTAATAGAGAAGATCTTTTCACAAAAACTGAAGTATCGGAACACAGTTTAACTATGAACTCAACAACTGATAGAAGAAAAACCACACACAACTTCCAGGCTGTATTGTATTGCTATGGCACAAGATTGAGAGCCTGCAACCATTAAAAACTATCCTCACAGGTCCAACATTCGAAACTGAGGAAGGAGTCCTCCTCTCCACCAACTCTAAAACCCTACATTGCAGTAGATGGTCAGCTCACGATCTTCCACCAAAAACACAACAATGAATGCCGAAAACCATTTGTCCACTACTTTCCAATGCGTGGATAGGGTTTCATTCACAGCCCTAGATCTTGCAGAGATCAACGATGGAAGATCTGCCAGTTAAGGGACGTTGATTATTGAACCACAATTGCAATCAATATTTCATTAATTGTTTCATCTACCTTTTTCCAAGTAAGCAAATTGAGAGCCAGTGCATGGCACAACTCAACTTGTTGTAATGTCCATTTTAAACACAAACCATGTGAATACCTTACAACCGTGCCTCCACATCACTCAACTGTGGAACACGTTAATGCTAGGTCTATCAACGCCAACTTGGGAAGGATGCCAAGTTATTACCTATAAACATCAAAATCATTGCAATGTTATAACCGTGGATCGAATTTCATATCAATCTCTATAGTTTATTGTTATATATCGAACAATTGTATTATATGCCAAGGTATGGTGTGAATTTATAGTTACTTTATAAATGTTAACATTTCATTACTAAGGCTCGTCTCTCTCTCTCTCTCTCTATATATATATATATATATAGAACAATGCTTAACCATATATTTATATCGTTAATCATTGATAATGAAGACCGTAGATATAGTTAAAATTCTAGGTAAAGCAAATATATAATTTGATACTATGTACACTATATACTTCACACAACAGCTACAAGTATCCAATTCATAATAATAGTGTGAGCCTATAATTATAGTTAAGTAATCCACTTTTTAATATGCTAGCCATGAATTGCATAGTTTAATTGATAAATATGATACCTAAGACATAGTTTAAATGGTGACATTATTCACTATAATGTTGAGTTCATAACACTACTCACTAGGCCGTTCATATGTTAAATATGTAATGATAACCAAATTAATGAATTCAGGACTTAGAATAGTCTAAGTTCTATAGAAGCAAAACGTAATGATAGTTCCAAAGTATAAACACTATTTTCTATTAGCATTCTAATAGCTTTATCAATAGATATTGGTATCAATATATTGATAATAATGACAATGGTCATATGATAATAGTTGCAGCATTATAACCAATACTTGGACGACGTGAAAAACATAACACTGAAGAGTTTTGAAAGTCAACATACAAACTAGTTTAGAACCAAGTATTCATACCTCTAGTAACTTGTTTCGCAAGGAAGTACTTAACATTTTAATTTTACATTGACGATGAATTGAAATACACATGTACTCTTAACACATGTTGTCGTAGGATTTCTTACCTGCGGTCTGCACATGGAAACAAGATTCAAATGCCTTAACTAAACGTAGATAAGTAAACTCTAGGGTACCTCGTAGGACCCCTTCATCATCATACAAACAAACTGTCAACATTTCATCAAGAACATCATAACATTACAAACTGTGAAAAACATGTAATCATATTTAGAACTTGAGAAAATCTGTAAATTGTATTCTTATGCATATTCATAAAAAGGTCTTTCGTTAAGGAGATTAACATCCGCTTAAATCTGAAATAGAAAATACAATTATGACGTGTCATCGTTACTAATTATCTTAGTTAAGAAATCTAATTAATTTATATGTTTCGCTTTAATGACTTTGATAATTATTGATATTATAATTTTTTTATTATTTTTGTATTTTTGGGATGTTACAACTTCCCACAGTTAAGCGGATAGGGATTATTCCCAGATCCGAACTTGCAACAGATGTGAAAAAAAAAATTGGCAGAAATTCCACCCATCCTGCCCAAGAAAGTGTTCTAATACCAGATGTGAAGAACTTGCAACAAGTAATTAATGAAAATACATGAGATAGCAGAAATAACAGAACTCAGAATCACTTTTATTGATCGCAGGCCACTTCAAGGGGAAACCTCCTTTGAGCAAGCTCAATACAAATAACTTCACGGTGCCTTCATAGGCGTCAACACACACTTATATACTAAATCGAGGGGCCAATAATATGGGTCAAAACCATGAGCCAATAAAAACTATGGATCAAAAATACTATGGACGACTTACAAAGCATATGCACCAAACAAAAATAACACAAATTATGGATCAACAAATACTACGGGATGACTTACAAAGCATATGCGTCCAACAACAATATACTAACAAAGTAAAGACATGGGTTCCTAAAAAATTCTGGAGCATCGCTCTCAGTTTCAGTACACATAAATATCATTAAGATAAGGAACCAAAAATCTTTATTTAAACTAGAATAGCTGAGGGTTAAACTCTCTCAACTATTTTTTACATTCTTTTACAAAGTATCTACACAGAAAAACACTATAGGATTGACGCCGAAGTGGGTTGAGGATTTCATCCTCCCCACACTGCCAATCGGCCACAACATTTCAATGGCGGTGATCTTCCTCAGCCACACATTAAAGACGAATTATTGGCTAGGAAACAAAGTAGGGACTAATAGTCACTAAGCCGAAGACAACAAGGAGAACCACCAAAGCTTACCATTTTCCAATGCAGTTGCCAGTACCCAAACTCGAGCATGGAATTAAAGAGCCGAGGACACCTACCAAACAATCATGTTATGGTTAAAAGGGTATCGTAATTTAAGGAAATTCATTAAACCAAATAGCACAACTAGAAACCTTAGTACATTAACAAAAGAAAAATAGTTTTCGAAGACCCGCACGTTACCTTGCAGAAAGAACCAGTTGCCGGAGGCTGAGTATGATCACGCTCGAAGAGAACCAGAACCAAACCTCCATAGCAAACTCAGCGTAAGGGAAAGACAAACCTAGGAACTCTCTATGACAAAACTTACAAACTGAAGGTCGGGGTATCGAACCCTGTGAAGGCCTCTCCTAAAAACAACACAGCAAAACCCTACAACCTCGCACACCTGTCGGCCTCTCCACCAAGCCCAGTAACACCAAATGAATCCCAAAGAACAACCTCAACGAAGACGTAGTGGGAAAGACTAGGGTTTAAGACCCAAACCCGAGGTAATACTAAATCAACGGTAGACATCTGGCCAACATTGCACAACAAACTTCGAAGCACCAACTGCATTAAAACCATATTTATTACCACATCCACCATAGAGACCAACTCAACTTATTGACTGGTCCAATATTATACAACTCGACGAGGTTGTATTACAAGTATGAAGTTTTCACATGTTTTCTATCCATGATAGCTCCCATCAAGGAATCCACCAAGTAGTAGATAGGAGAGTTAAGCTGAGCCTGGACGCGAGTGCCTGCCAGCATTTAAATCACAAAAGCATCATTACCATATTCGTATTGGAATCAAACACCAAGGTTATGACTGCAGGCATATAATACTATAATTCAATATTACAAACCTTTCGTATCATTTTATTAAGACCATCAAAATTAGGTTTTAAGTTACCACAAGCTCATAGTGCATATAGACTATTATCTTACCATCGCATATAGTTACACCTAATAAGAATGCATGGTTTTGTATATGGTTTACACGTAATAAGAATGCATGGTTTTGTATATGGTTTACACCTAATAAGAGATGCATGATATTGCATATAGTTCACATATTATATGAATAGTATGGCATTGCATTTAGTTTACATATCATAGAAATGCATGGCTTTGGCGCATAGTTATGTTTCACAATCATACCCATGCTACAATATATGTGTTGTCACAAAACCTTATATAAAGGCTAAAGGCTATTTCATCACTAAGATATAGCAATTATATCAATACTCTAAACATTATAAATCTATCGTTTAAGTAAGCACATGAAGTTGACATAAGTCATGGCTTAGACTTAGTTAAGCTATTTTTGCATATTATGATTTAGGTTATGTATATGATGTATAGGAACGTAAGAAGATTTATAGGATGATAATAATAGCATTAGAGTTTAGAATAGAATCTAATTCATAGCTCCTTCTTACATGTTGATATTGTTAAGGTAGTATTATAACCTCTTAATATATCAAAGTTAACATTCCAACCCTTTCATTATTATACAAACACTCTAGTTTACAAACAGCTTAAAGTATTAAATGAAGATCAATTGGAAGAGATCACCGGAAATTACTCCAAGAATTAAGTCTAAAAATATAGAAGACTAACTAAAGCAAATCTAGGAACTCTTCTGATTACACTTCGAAAAAATTAGTGCTCTTTCTTGCAATCTGTGAAAAGGAAGGTTCAAATGCTTTAGCATAAATGCTAAGTAAGTTTCGAGGTACCCATAGGACCCCTTCACCATCAAAGAGAAGAACAAACAATTAGCACTTATAAACATTAATAATCGTTAAGCATTGACTAAGTAATCTAACAAGTACAACTGAGTCAAAAAAACAATCAATAGCATCTAAATGTAGTTTTAATTTCATCTCTTATCGTGTCACAAAACAATACATTTATGATCATTACAAACATTTATTACAGCATGACAACATAGAAGCATTTATTATAATTCCGCACAGCTAGTATATGCGTTAAATTCTACGTTGAAAAATTTTAAATTTTTGTGAAATTTCTGAATGTTATATGTGGTGTTAGAGCACGAGTTCAAACTCTAGGCCTAAAATAGGCTCACATGCACAAAACAGAAAATAAAATAGAAAACTTTGTTACTGACTTTATTTAAATTTTGTTTCTGTACAGAACAGTTTAACGTTTAAATTGCATGTATGGATATACTAGAGGAATCAGCAAATGACAAATCTCCTCATCATAATGAACATAATAACAATGCACATAATAATGATAATGAAGGAATTTACGTAGAGTTAAATAATCAATCTTCTGAACTACTACGTACTGTAAAAGATTTAAAATCTGAAATAAGGACTGTTAAAGAAGAGAATGAACGAATTATGAAGGAACAGGAAGAGTTAAAGCAAATTTTAATGGAGAAATACCATAATGAGGAAAGAGGAAGGAAATCATAAGTAAATTATGATTCTGGTCCAATGTCTCATAGACATAAAAGTAAGAAATCAAAGAATGGTAAAAAAAAAGTTACTCTTGATCTGAATCTGATCAAAGTAATTGTAATTCTAATTGTGACAGCAGTGATAGTGATTGTTGTTCTAAGAAGAGGAAGCATAAGCATCATGCAAAAATTACATGAGAGTTTATAAAGATTAAGCCACCAACCTTTAATGGCAAAAGTGAAAAGGGGGAGATAGTTGAAGCATGGTTGTCTGGAACGAAGAAATACTTTCATATTCACGATTACTCTTCTTGGTTAAAAGCCAAGATGGCTATTTACAATCATACTTGAAATGTCACATACCCCAATTTTGCAAAAATAATGTAATTATTTTATTATATTCCTGACACATTATGTTAAATTTAGTGCTAAGTAGGAATTGATGACTCAACAGAGTCACCAGAAATGGAATGTAATTCTGAATATTTTATTATTAATAAATAAGTTATGGAGACAACAGCATGGGAGAGTTGTTAAAACAGGTTACTGGTCTAACTGGTGGATGGAACTAGGTGGAAAGGCAAAAGACAAGTGGCAGCATCCTCAAACACTTCCTCAATTGCAGGTGGCAACTTCCCTATATTTTGGGGTCATGATTCCCCAAGAAAGTGGAATCTGAGCAGGTGGCTCATTAATGACAGTTAACCCAACAAAGACCTAGGCAATCTTTTAAATAGTACTCAATGACCTGAGCTGGGGGTTCAACATTGTTCTGGAGGGAGAATACATTCAGGTGAATGCTATTCAGGAGTCCCATTGAGGAAGAGGGAAATACAGTAAGGAAGTGTTTTGAGATGGGATGTTGCAGTAACTTGGTTCCAGTTTAGCTGTTTTGGCTGAGTGAATTGTTTTGCTGCACCTAGTTCTAGCCAGGGAGACTAGAGCAAGCTCGGGGGTCCTGAGAAGTGCTTTCTGGGCACTCTCCAGGAGTTGGTAGGGAGGAATAGCCTCCCATTGCTGTTGTTATCCACAGTTTGAAACAGGTTCTGCCACCTATTCCTGCTGTTTATTGAGTAAATATGAATGTAGGATATGTTTATCTTCTTTAGGTCTGAATAGGATTTAGTTTAGTAAAAGTTAGCATCCATGAATTTATCAGTGGATAGATTCTGCAAAGTTATTATCTCTCAGAAATTTCCTAGTATCATTATTATCTTACGGTTAAGGTATTTGTTTTATGCGTGCTATACCTTGTTATTACTGTAAGTAATAGGAGGTTATTTTGATTTTAAACTTGGTTTAATACAATAGTTAATTAGATAAGTAGAGGCTCATTATACAGTAAATATTTTTCTGGAAAAATAAACTTGTTAAAACAATCATAGGAACAGAAATAATTATACCCATATAAACTACAGTAATAATATTATCATAGCTAATATTTCAGAAGAAGTTATAGCTGTAATTAGGATAGCTTATGAAGATACAAACCCTAGATAACAAATGTATAAATCTTTATCTGTTACATAAATGGATAAGCCAACTACAACACAAGGTTTATTTAATTATTATTTGAACATACGAAAGGACTCGCAGAACCCTTTTGACTCAACCTTGAACTAAAACAACATTTTAGCATTATTTTTCACCTGTTTAACTATTTTTCGACAAAGCTCTGAGCTAGCTATTAACTTTTAAACAAAAGAAAACAAAGACAGAACAATAACTAGCCCATGGTCGAGCTTAAACAAAGTAGTACTTTTATTTCCTTAAACTTCCATTATTTTCCTTATAGTCTTAATCATTATAACAGAAGAGTATTTTTTTAGCTCACTATCGAGCTTTAATCTTTTAGTCATATCCTTCATGTGAATGCACAGTACCGACAGAGTCCTATCCTAACGATACATAATTCATCTAATAAATCAACACTGTAAATTCAGAATGCATTTCCATCCTCCCAGTTTATCCAGAAATTTTAAATACTAAGATCTCAGGCCACGATTTTCACCGCGGCCGCAGCCCAGCTTTCACAGTGTCGAAAATCTTAAAAACATAAAGTTGAAAATATATGCCACACACATCAGCTCGTAACCTATAGTAGAATTTTAGACGTAGCATCCAAACATTGATTTTTCATACAACAATTTCTACCTACGGCCGTAGCTTTTAGTAATAGAAACTTTCTGCATAAACATAGAAATTTGAAACACACACCATACACCGACTCCATCATACAACGGGACTGTAACAAGTCATTTTTTTAGGTTAAATTATACAGGAAAAACACTGGAACAAAACCATTGCTAATACATTATTTAACCTACAGCCGAGTTCCCAAACCCACTATACAAGTGGTTTAAAAACTAAAGATTTACACAATACTGTACGTAGCATCATTTTAAAGGATAAACGTAGACATTACACAAGCCATCTTACAGACAACACTTTATATTAAGATATATTTTCAAAACCCTGGGAGTTCACCCTTAAATCTTTTGAAGAAGTGTTATAACAAAACCTGAACACCCGAGGCCGTAATATCACTTACAGAACAGGCTCATAAGCCGGGTTCACTTCAACTTTTACAATACATATCTTCTATATAAAAACCTAAGTACCGAAAGGAGGTTACAATAGTTACAATACCGACAGAAGCCGTAGTATTCGAACACATCACAGAGTTGTTCTATCCAAAACCAAACCCTAACCACTCAACAACTAGCAAGGAGGAAAAGCCATGGTGAAACCAGGCTTACCCGGTAGGAGCCAAGCGTTGAATGTTGTGCTTCGTACACCTTCAGGAGTAACCATTGCCTGCACTGTACAAATTTTCGAACTAGTTACAAATGGATTTGCAAATAAATAATTTCTTTTAAATTGAAAATCAACGAAGCAATTGTGGTAGCTTACCAATGATTTTTTTTGAAGAAGATTACAACCACAGAGAATGACCCAGTAGCTACGAGCTGAGTAAGTGGGAAACCCCACCTTGGAAACAGGCTGGAAAACTTCAAGGTTATCGTCCATGAAGATAGCCATGACAGAAAACCAGTCGGATGATACCCTACACCATGGCCAGACTTGTATTGGAAGCACGAAGACAAAAACCCTAGGTCACAACCATTTCATAAGCTGCCAACAGCAAGATTACAACGACTCCCAACGATACAGTGCATAATTATGAAGGAGGAATTTAGCAAGGAAACTGATAGAAAACAGTAACAGCATCGAAGGTAAACCGAAATGTTTAATAAACTTGCAGAATGCCAACTGGCAGAGTATACAGACTCCCGAATGACACTACCAGACAAATACGAGGAAACTGTAGCAGCATTGAAGCTGTTACTCCAGAACCTCAGTGAAACCTGGACAGGAGGGTTTACAAGACCGAGCCCGAAGGTGAGGGAGAAGTGCCCAGCTAGGGTTCAGTCAACTTTATATATCACCCATACTTGGTCCAAAAGACACCACCTAGCACTCAATTATATTTTCATGCAAGTGGGTCTAGTTCAATAGTTTTACAACGTGATTCCCAATCATCTTGCGAATCAATTTAAAAATCATTACGAAGGAAACCCGAGAGCATAGCATGGGTATTCTTCCATAGTGGTGATACTATATTATGAAACTTGCCACTTTTTTGTAATGAAAACAAAGCCATCAAACATACTTAGTAAATAGTAATACCTGCCATGTAAACATTAGAACCATGCAGTAGTCATTAGTGTCCAAAACTCCGATGCAATATCCAACCTTATTGCTATTTAAATATTATAGCATGAGAATTTTAGGGTTATTTGCATGGTTAACCATAAGAGTTGAAATGACATAGTTCTCATGACATTCTTTAAACCATCGAGACATTTGGATACATATCTTAAAAATCACTCATGGTATAGAGTAAACCTTGACTCATTAATTCACACAATTTGAACTTTGTTCGTTACTCAGTCATAACTTATTCTCGACATAGAGGAAGTGATGACATTACAACGGTTGTATTGGTAAGGATATAATGCAAATTATAAAAGGTTTAGAACAACATATCACTAATTTTGCCTTTACCCGAGTCCCATGAGAAAAGACAAAGGGTACATCAATCCTTAGATTTACTAGATAATGGAATGAAGTTTAGTATGACGGTTTACAATCCTACTGTATTAGCGTCATGGAGATAGTTGTTAATATGATCCTTATATTTATTAACAGTAGTAACGATGCAATCAAATCAAACTTTAAGGATATCATGCAAAGACATGTAACTGACAGAACAACATACAATGCTATCATTAAGAAGTTTATACGATGAACATCTCCAGATCCGTTATAAAGGAAATTGCAAATGATACAGTAACAACAGATGAGTAATAGCTGTAATAATCTCTAAGTATCTCTAACTTAATAACAGTAAGAACAGAGAAGTTTTTAGACAAAGTGCTACCTTCAACACATGGAAACCGAGTTAGCATGCTTAGACTTTCAGTGAGTGATTTTTGGTGCAGCTAAATTGGATTATAATACTTTAAAGATTTTAATTGTCGCGACCGCACTTTACCTGTATATCTGTAAAGAGAAAGACAATTTGATGCATTAGCTCGAAAGCTAAGTAAGCCCGTCTGCTATGGCAACTCCCCCTTGAGGTTTCAAAACAATAAAACAATCAGTAACGGAAAAGAGAAAACCATAATAACATTTAAGTATAACAAAGATCATTCAGATACATTTACAATCACGTAAGCTAAACAAACAGTTAATGATTGCATTTAACAACGTTATCTGCTAATTAAAAAAAAAATTTAAATTTTTCCGGAATTATTGGGTTTTGACATGTGGTATCAGAGCATGGTTCATACACTAGGCCTTGCTATGGCTCATCTAGTTTCCGCAGAACAGTGCCAAAAAATATATATATATATATATATATATATATATCATGTACTAACTTGTATTTTCTGTTATATAAAGACAGAGCAGAAAAATTTCCTTTTCTCTGAATCTAACAGGGAAGTATGCAAAAGCTAGGAGAATATGCTGAGGAGGAATCTCCAAACACTGCGACAAGACAGATGTCGAGAGAACCTGTGACAGAGGAGGTAATTGCTCACTCCTTGGAACTGATGCAGACCATAAAAGGTTTAAAGACGGAAATAGAAACAGTGAAGAAGGATAACGAAAGAATTCTAAAAACTCAAGAGCAGCTAAATCAATTATTGATAGAAAAATTTCAGACAGAAGGAAGAAGCAAAAGAGCTGAATCTGAAGAAGCTAGTCATCAAAGAGGGTCTAAATGGATGAAACCAGCTAAATCTGACAACAGCTCATCATCTGAAGAAAGAAGAGAACAACACAGCTATCGCACTACTAGTGACAGCAGTGAAGCTGAGTTGCATAATAGAAAGAAAAAGTATAGACCTTATGAAGAGATTTCCGGGGACTTTAAGAAAATAAAACCCCCAACTTTCAATGGAGAATCTAAGATAGGAGAAGAGGCAGAATCCTGGTTATCCGGGATGAGAAAATATTTCCAGATTTACAACTATTCAAATCAGCTGAAGGCGCGAATGGCCATCTACAACCTTTCTGGAAAGGCAGATATATGGTGGCAGGACTTGAAAAGGGTCAAGGGGATCAAGGAAAAAGAGGTCAATTGGAGTACCTTTAAAAGATACTTCAAAAAGAAATTTATGTCTGAACAATACTATGAAGAGAGGGCCAAGGAATTTTATGAACTGAAGCTAGGATCTATGACTATGAAGGACTTAAACAGTAAGTTCTTAAGTCTGTTAAGATATGTGTCGTATTTTGTTGAAGAGAAACCTAAAATACAGCGGTTTCTTAGCTTCCTGCCATATCATATAAAGGATAGAATCGAATATGATAACCCCAAAACTTTGGAAGAAGCTATGGGAAAGGCTAATTTCTGTTTTGAACAGAATAAAAAAAAAGAAGGAATAGCTAACTGGAAGGCTAAAAAGAACAGTAATCAGCTGGAGTACAGGAAAAAGGAGTTTGTACCCCAGAAAAATTTCAAGAATAACAAGAACGAAAACCAGTTTAATGGTAAAAGCTTCCAGAGAAACAAAAATGGAGCTACTAATCATTCCAACAATTTCAAGGGAAGCAAGGAGGTTTCTAACAATCATGGAAACTACACTAAGAATTTTGAACGAAAAGAACCTGTTAAGTGTTGGGAGTGCAATGGCCCACATTATGCTTCAGTTTGCCCAAATCGGAAGAAACCAAACAGCAACATTCACACCATACAAGATGAAATGACTGTTGGAGACTTTGTAGGGACTATGCCCCGAATCAATGCAGCGTTGGAGAACCGCCAAGCTGACTATCAAAATTCCATGGTGGAAGTAGGAGGTATGATTAACACAACCCCTGTAACTATTTTAATAGATCTAGGTGCTAGCCTTAGTTATATTTCACCACATATAGTAGAAAAATGTAAGCTGACTGTTGAAAGATTTGATAACTCTTGGTCAGTACAACTAGCCACTGGGGCAAAAAGGAAGGTGAATTGTTATGTTAAAGAATGTACTTTAGATATGAATGATTTCCAAACTACTGTTCAATTAAATATTCTGCCACTTGGCTCGTATGACATACTTATTGGTATGGATTGGTTAGAACAACATAACGTAGTTTTAAACTGTTTTGACAAAACTTTTAGGTGTGTAACCAATAATGGACAGCCTGTAACTGTTAGGGGTATTCCTAGGAAAACGGTAGTCAGGCAGATTTCTTCTTTACAACTTAAAAGGGCAGTCAGAAAAGGGTGCAAAGCCTATGCTGTAACTATTACAGATGAGACAGATAAGTATGAAAACAATAAGATAACAGTAGAGGATATCCCTGTAGTAAATGAATTTATTGATGTTTTTCCAGAGGAAATCCCAGAATTACCTCCCAAGAGAGAACTGGATTTTACAATTGAGCTGATACCAGGTGCAGTACCCAGTTCAAAGGCTCCATATCGTATGAATATTTTGGAGCTTAATGAATTAAAAACTCAGTTAAAGGAGTTAATAGACAAGAATTACATTCGACCCAGTGTATCCCCTTGGGGAGCACCAGTAATTTTTGTTAAAAAGAAGGACGGAACTATGCGACTTTGCATAGATTACCGTCAACTGAACAAGATGACGATTAAAAACAGATATCCGTTGCCTCGCATAGATGATCTGTTTGATCAGCTACCCGGAGCTACGGTGTTCTCTAAGGTAGACCTGAGATCGGGTTATCATCAGGTGAGGATTAAAAAAGAGGACATATTTAAGACAACTTTCAGAACGAGGTATGGACATTACGAATTTGTCGTAATGCCATTCGGGCTTACTAATTCCCCAGCCGTCTTTATGTGCCTAATGAACAACATAATGCATAAATACTTAGATAAATTTGTTGTCGTATTCATCGATGACATTTTAATTTATTCTAAAAATGAAAAGGAGCATAAAGAACACTTACGGATAGTCTTACAAGAACTACGAGAGCAACAGCTCTTTGCGAAGTTCAGTAAGTGTGACTTCTTCAAAGATGAAATCCAGTACTTAGGTCATGTAGTCACCAAGGAAGGGATTTCAGTTGATCCTGAAAAGATCCGGGCAATCGAGGAATGGCTAGTACCAAAAGACGTAACTGGTGTTAGATCCTTCATGGGAATTACCGGTTACTATCGGAGGTTCATTGAAGGATTTTCAAAAATAGCCAACCCAATCACTTCCTTGCAAAAGAAAGGCAAGAAGTTTGATTGGAACTTGAAGTGTGAGTGTAACGAACCCAAAATTTCGTAAAATTTAAAAACTTTCCTAAGTGCCTAAAATGCCACTAAAAATATATGCTGAAATATAAAGTGTGGGTTCACTTTCTTTAAAAACTGCTTTACAAAATAATTAAAACTTTGCGACACTTTTTGCTGTTTACAAATGTCGTTACGCTAATCAAGGAAAAGATATACGTTTTAATTTCAACTAAATAAATTCTGAACTTGATATGTCAACCATTTCTTAAATCTTGCGGGAAACACAAAAACTTCATTATGTACCAATATACATCTTTAGAAAGCATGTATATCTTTTATCGCACCAATAGAACAACCTAAATGGTAACAACATAACCATAATCATAAGGGAAACATATTAGCAATATACATCATAATCAACTTTCTAATGGATCGGATACTTCAAAATAGTTATAAACATTTTTAAGGACAGAAACAAGTACTCATTCATAAGACACATTGAGAAACACCACAGGAACCATAGGAGACAAAATATAACGTGGTTCACCCATACACGGGCTAGTCCACAAAGGTGTGTGTGCATCTTTATTTATAATTATCGAAACAAGTGAAGTATTACAAAATGGCAAACTCAGTTGTTTGCAAAATTCTATCATTCTTGATGCTTCTCTCCTAGAGAGCATTTTCTCTTCAAGATATTTGAAGCTAAACTATGGGTCAAAAATCTAATACAATAAAATCAATATTTTATAAACACTCTTGTTTTACCAAGAAAATTCTTCAATTTAATATACTCATAAAGTTATATATATATCCCTCATAAAAATACTTCCTTGTCTAAAGATTTATATTGAACAACATAACCTATATGTAATTCATTAATATTAAAATCCTTCTTGGTCCAAACTTTTACCTATGATTATAACCTCTAAATATCCTAAGAGTTTATATACATATATTATGTTATCATATTTAATAACAAGGCTACACTTTTACTTTAAACTTTAACATCTATATGTTCTCTTATACCAACATAGTTCCTTTAATACCAAACCAAGATTTCTAAAAAGGCAACCTTTATTTTGCTAACTTCTATTATATTTTCTAGAAGTGACCTTTAATATTATTGATATGAATATACATAATTCTAGACCCGCATGGATCATTACCCAATCATATTACTATTATGCCAATAGAATGTAATTTCTTCTTATGTACGTTTTAAAAAAAAAAAAACTAAGACTAAGCATTTTGGGAGTCTTACATATATGGCTACACTTTTAATTTGCTTTTTGACAAAAGTAAGATCCTTCTTACCTAAGCATTAATATACTTTTATCAATATCATATATATAAAAATATTTGCATAACCTTTGCTTATGCAATAACATTTCTTGTTATCGTATATATATAAATAAGCTAAGTGGATCAACTTTGAAGTTGACGTGCTGAAATTACCAAAGTTAGGGTTAAAAGAAAACCCTTTTTGCAGAGAAAAGTATTCAAGGTTGTTATCACGAGAATGAACCTGAGAATAAATGCAAGGGTTTTTGATGCTCGGCGAAACCAAATCAACCCAAGACTTGTCACTTGATGAAAGGAAATATCCTTCTATTAAGCATACATATAAAAATATATATGTAACGATTTAGATCTAACATTTAAATGAAAGCATAGCAATTGACGAGGGTATACACTACCACTCGCTTTCATACTAACGACAACATAAGTTATGGAGAACTTAATATATATATATATATATCCGCTAGTAATCATACTATGAACATAATTTATAGAGATCCATCTCTGCATTATGAAAAGTATATATATAAGTGTCATCGAAAAAACATATAAATTTAATATCTAAAAGGGCGTCGATCCTCATGACGGAGGTATCTCCCAGCCTATCCTATCTGGGCAGCCAACACAAATGAATAAATAAACAAAAACAACCATACAGAATGGCAGGGTAACATACTAAGCACAGAGACTCATTCTGTCAAACATCTCTGCAAGGCATGTGCAGCCAAAAAAAAAATAGACTAAAAATATAACATCCTACAAGTCGTGCTTTTCTAAGATGATGTAAAATCCTTACAAACTCTGTAAGTAGATCGCATAGAGCTTTAAAATATTCCGTCAATCAAATTGGGCATAGTTAAAGTCTGCGGATTCTTTCCATCTCGGTTTCAAAGTATATGTCATACTCGAGTTCCTCAACACGGATTATAAACTAATTAATGGAAGCTCACTCTATTCTCAGTTTTGGGGATTAAGTTCCTTCCATCGGAATATATAAATATGTAGCGCTGAGATCTATTATCAAGATGCAAGGTAAAACGACTCCAAACGCCAAGATTTAATACAACCAATAGAACAGTACTGAGATCGACACTAAGATGTAAAGATCTAAAATACCTTAACCCTATCCATCGGTAGTATCCATGGGTCGACATTTATGAAGGAAAATCATATCACAATAGCTATAATTTGTGAATTGCATTGCAGATCTTACCTCTCTTCAACGTCCAAATCGTATTTCCACTCGTCCTCTCAGAATCCAATCTTTTCTGATGGCGAACGACTCCATACACCTAGTTACACCCTTCTCCATACGGAAATCATTGCAGCCTTCATCTACTTCAGCTCTCCATCAAGCTACCCTGCCTTATACCTGGACGGTAGAACAATCCTTGCAACGATACCTTGTCTCGTACTCATGATGCCAGAACCGCTTCTGCCTCTTTCCACGAGCTACCCAGATGGTAGTGGGAGCCACGCTCATGCTCATCCTCATACCAGATTGCTATCTCGTAAGAAGAATAGATGGGCAAAACTATCATCAAATACGGCTTCAAGCAGCATACAAAATCCTTGAAAACCTGAGAATACGATTGGTGATTTCCCTGCCACGCAGAGCTCACCCCAAGAATATGACTAAAAAAGAAACATCCTTCCTAATTCTCGCTTATCGCCCCCATAGCTCTAGCTCGGAGTTCTCCTTTATTCCATCACTGAGATCGTGTTCCTCCTCCCACGAACTTCATCCCCTAAACCCCTTTCGTATCCTCCCGCCATGATGAGCACTAAGTAGATAGTTAATAGGTTAAACATAATCCCTTGGATTCAGGGTAATTTTCTCCCCACTACCGGTAACTCCCCCACTCTATCCATGATATTCATAACGAAAAAAATAAAGTAAGGATTGTTCATAAAGGAGGTATGCCTTGAGTGAAACATCTTTATCTCTTCTCGGCACAAGTCAAGGAACGTGGCAGGGACAAACTCCTTAATGCAAGCAAGGGTGTTCTCCATAACAAAGATGTGCTTTATATTAGAATTTAATGATAATCCTTTACCATTTAGTGGTGTATGAATAAATAAAGATCATCCACTCCAACTAACGCCACGATCTCCACTATTCGCATAAGTTAAGGACACCATCAGACAATGGTTTGGAAAAGGAGTCTCTAGCTATTTGTTGAAGGATCCTCTTGCCAAGTGTAATTTCTAACGGATACGTAAGGAATATTTGGTTGGTGGTATTTAAACCCGATAGTCAAGGTGGCCTAGTAGTAACTTCCACTTCTTCCACTAAGGTGACAACTTCATAGAGCCCTTCGACTTCTTCCATGTGCAACCGACTCTTAGGTATTTCAATTATAAATTTATTTATCTTTATTATAAAAGTTCATGGTACTAAATAAATATAAAACATGTCCTCCTTTATATTCATAGCCTATACAAATGCATACCCGCGTTCATAGACTTTAAAAGTAGTACTTATAATTATCTACTTTTCCTATATATATATAAGGCACATATCTATATAATTTTCGCAACTATTTATATATGTATTCCTTAAATAGTTGTCACTACAACATAATGATCTTTTATAAATATCCACAATTATATAGATATATATATATGATTTGTCCATCATTATCTATAAATATCCTTCTCGTCTTTTATTTATAATCAAGACATATATATAAATATATATATTTAATAATTCTTTAATAGTTATCACAACTATTAGCTTAACGTCCTTTTAATAGTTAACTCAAACTATTTCAACCTTGGGTATATATATATAAGACATAATATATATATAATATCCATTAAATAGTTGTTACCCCCAAACTTAGGTGATGACCTTATCACCTAAGGCACTAGTTAAGTCGTTTTACCATTGCTCCAATGCTCGTAGCACTAGGATGACCCGCAATCATTGATTATTAGTTAATTTTGTTGTCATCTTTGTTAGATGTGCCAACCCGAACACTTATGAATATATCACTGGTTTTCTAGATCCACTGGTGGGGCCTTGGGCTTGAGCTCCTCACTAGGCCCTTATACATAATTTACAATTACAAAAACAATAAAGATCAAAATAGGTCATAAAGGAGGGATATCACAGTGAGGAAATTTTTAAGAAGTTAAAAACTTTATTAACAACTGCGCCTATTCTAAGAATAGCAGATCCTAATAAGGATTTCATGGTTTGCACCGATGCTTGTAATGACGGTCTAGGCGGAGTGTTGACTCAGGATGGACATGCCATTGCCTGTGAGTCAAGGAAGCTGAAAATTCATGAAAATAATTATGCCACTTATGACTTAGAATTAGCTGCGGTTATTCATGCTTTAAAGATTTGGCGACACCACTTAATAGGCAGAAAGTTTACTTTAATGACTAATAATAAGGGTCTGAAATACCTTTTAGACTAGCCTAATTTAAATGCAAGACAAGCCAGGTGGTTGGCCTTCTTAAGTGAATACGATTTTGAAATTTAGCACATAAAAGGAAAGGAAAATAAGGTGGCTGATGCTTTGAGCAGAAATGCAAGGCTGAATTTTATATCAGCTAGCAGCACTTATACCTCTGATTTAAATGAACAGTTGGCTGAAGGGTAAAATCAGATGAGTTTTATCAAAAGTTACAAGCTACAGCTAAAGAAGAACCTACAGAAAGTTTAGTAAAGGGTTACAGCCTAAACACAGATGGATTTTTATTATTTAGGGACAGACTATATGTGCCTAATGTATCCAAGGTCAAATTACTAATTCTGGATGAAGTGCATAAAACCCCTTATTTAAGGCATCCAGGCTACCAGAAAACTGTCACCATGTTGAGAAAAGATTATTTTTGGCCTAATATGAAATATGAAACAGCTGAGTATATAGCTAGATGTTTAGACTGTCAACAGGTAAAAACAGAACATCAGCATCCAGCTGGGTTATTGCAACCTTTGCCTATTACTAGTTGGAAGTGGGAAATAATCAGCTTAGATTTCATTACGGGATTACCCAAAAATCAGCATCAGAATGATTCAATTATGGTGGTAGTAGATAAATTAAGTAAATCAACACACTTTATTCCTGTTAAAACCACTTACAAGGCTGCAAACATAGCTGATATATTTCTGAAACAGATTTTTCGGTTACATGGTGTCCCAAAAGTTATTATTTCAGACAGGGATCCTAAATTCACAGGGAATTTCTGGAAATCTTTGTTTAAAGGATTAAACACAACTCTGAATTTAAACACTTCTTTCCATCCTCAGACGGACGGAAAAACAGAAAGAGTTAATCAGGTATTAGAAGATCTGCTAAGAATGTATGTTAAGGATCAACCACGTAAGTGGGAGGATTATTTACATTTAGCAGAGTTTGCATACAATAACAGTTATAAATCATCATCTAAGTTCAGTCCTTTTGAAATTCTGTACAAACGTAAATGTAACACTCCTATCTCTTGGAATAATCCAGTAGACAGATTAGTGTTAGGTCCAGAATTATTAAAAGAAATGGAACAGATTGTGAAACAAGTGCAGGTAAATTTGAAGATTGCCCAGGATCGGCAAAAGAGTCAAGCAGATTTGAAAAGAACTCGTAAAGAGTTCCAGGTAGGTGAACATGTGTTCATCAAGGTAAGACCAAAGAAGAGCTCCCTAAGATTGGGGAGTTGTGCAAAATTAGCGCCACGTTACTGTGGTCCGTTTGAAATTTTATCTAGAATTGGTCAAGTTGCTTATCAGCTAGCATTACCACCTAATTTAAAGGTACACAATGTTTTTTCACATTTCTGTTCTGAAAAAGTATGTTCATGATGCTACTCATGTTATTGATTGGAACATTGTACAGGTAGAACCAGAAGGGGATGTTCTGGTGGAACCGGATTGTATCCTCTGGAGGAGGGAAATTACTCTGCGGAACCGCACAATTGGACAGCTGAAGGTGCAATGGAAACACCTTAGTCCTAAAGAAGCTACCTGGGAACTGGAAAGTAAGATGCGGGAAGCATACCCAAATCTATTCCAGCAGGTGACTGAGGATGAGGAATAAGTAACATCGAGGACGATGTCACATTTTAAGGGGGTGTGTATGTCACATACCCCAATTTTGTAAAAATAATGTAATTATTTTATTATATTCCTGACACATTATGTTAAATTTAATGCTAAGTAGGAATTGATGACTCAGCAGAGTCACCAGAAATGGACTGTAATTCTGAATATTTTATTATTAATAAATAAGTTATGGAGACAACAGCATGGGAGAGCTGTTAAAAGAGGTTACTGGTCTAACTGGTGGATGGAACTAGGTGGAAAGGCAAAAGACAAGTGGCAGCATCCTCAAACACTTCCTAAGTTGCAGGTGGCAACTTCCCTATATTTTGGGGTCATGATTCCCCAAGAAAGTGGAATCTGAGTAGGTGGCTCATTAATGACAGTTAACCCAACAAAGACCTAGGCAATCTTTTAAATAGTACTCAATGAACTGAGCTGGGGGTTCAACATTGTTCTGGAGGGAGAATACATTCAGGTGAATGCTATTCAGGAGTCCCATTGAGGAAGAGGGAAATACAGTAAGGAAGTGTTTTGATATGGGATGTTGCAGTAACTTGGTTCCAGTTTAGCTGTTTTGGCTGAGTGAATTGTTTTGCTGCACCTAGTTCCAGCCAGGGAGACCAGAGCAAGCTCAGGGGTCCTGAGAAGTGCTGTCTGGGCACTCTCCAGGAGTTGGTAGGGAGGAACAGCCTCCCATTGCTGTTGTTATCCACAGTTTGAAATAGGTTCTGCCACCTATTCCTGCTGTTTATTGAGTAAATATGAATGTAGGATATGTTTATCTTCTTTAGGTCTGAATAGGATTTAGTTTAGTAAAAGTTAGCATCCCTGAATTTATCAGTAGATAGATTCTGCAGAGTTGTTATGTCTCAGAAATTTCCTAGTATCATTATTATCTTACGGTTAAGGTATTTGTTTTATGCGTGTTATACCTTGTTATTACTGTAAGTAATAGGAGGTTATTTTGATTTTAAACTTGGTTTAATACAATAGTTAATTAGATAAGTAGGGGCTCATTATATAGTAAATATTTTTCTGGAAAAATAAACTTGTTAAAACAATCATAGGAACATAAATAATTATACCCATATAAACTACAATAATAATATTATCATAGCTAATATATCAGAAGACGTTATAGCTGTAATTAGGATAGCTTATGAAGATACAAACCCTAGCTAACAAATGTATAAATCTTTATCTGTTACATAAATGGATAAGCCAACTACAACATAAGGTTTATTTAATTATTATCTGAACATACGAAAGGACTCGCAGAACCCTTTTGACTCAACCTTGGACTAAAACAACATTTTAGCATTATTTTTCACCTGTTTAACTATTTTTCGACAAAGCTCTGAGCTAGCTATTAACTTTTAAACAAAAGAAAACAAAGACAGAACAATAACTAGCCCGTGGTCGAGCTTAAACAAAGTAGTACTTTTATTTCCTTAAACTTCCATTATTTTCCTTATAGTCTTAATCATTATAACATAACATTATTTTTTTAGCTCACTATTGAGCTTTAATCTTTTAGTCATATCCTTCATGTGAATGCACAGTACCGACAGAGTCCTATCCTAACGATAAATAATTCATCTAATAAATCAACACTGTAAATTCGGAATGGATTTCCATCCTTCCAGTTTATCCAGAAATTTTAAGTACTAAGATCTCAGGCCACGATTTTCACCACGGTCGCAGTCCAGCTTTCACAATGTCGAAAATCTTAAAAACATAAAGTTTAAAATATATGCCACACACATCAGCTCGTAACCTACAATAGACTTTTAGATGTAGCATCCAAACATTGATTTTTCATACAACAATTTCTACCTAGAGCCGTAGCTTTTAGTAATAGAAACTTTATGCATAAAAATAGAAATTTGAAACACACACCATACACCGACTCCATCATATAGCAGGACTGTAACAAGTCATTTTTTTTAGGTTAAATTATACAGGAAAAACACCGGAACAAAACCATTTCTAATACATTATTTAACCTATAGTCGAGTTCCCAAACCCACTACACAAGTGGTTTAAAAACTAAATATTTACGCAATACTGTACCTAGCATCATTTTAAAGGATAAACGCAGACATTACACAAGCCATCTTACAGACAGCACTTTATATTAAGATATATTTTCAAAACCCTGGGAGTTCACCCTTAAATCTTTTGAAGAAGTGTTATAACAAAACCTGAACACCCGAGGCCGTAATATCACTTACAGAACAGGCTCATAAGCCGGGTTCACTTCAACTTTTACAATACATATCTTCTATATAAAAACCTAAGTACCGAAAGGAGGTTACAATAGTTACAATACCGACATAAGCCGTAGTATTCGAACACATCACAGAGTTGTTCTATCCAAAACCAAACCCTAACCACTCAACAACTAGCAAGGAGGAAAAGCCATGGTGAAACCAGGCTTACCCGGTAGGAGCCAAACGCCGAATGTTGTGCTTCGTACACCTTCAGGAGTAACCAATGCCTGCACTGTACAAATTTTTGAACTAGTTACAAATGGATTTGCAAATAAACAATTTCTTTTAAATTGAAAATCAACGAAGCAATTGTGGTAGCTTACCAGCGATTTTTTTTTAAGAAGATTACAACCACAGAGAATGACCCAGTAGCCACGAGCTGAGTAAGTGGGAAACCCCACCTCTAAAACAGGCTGGGAAACTTCATGGTTATCGTCCATGAAGATAGCCGTGACAGAAAACCAGTTGGACGATACCCTACACCATGGCCAGACTTGTATTGGAAGCAAGAAGACAAAAACCCTAGGTCACAACCATTTCATAAGCTGCCAACAGCAAGATTACAACGACTCCCAACGATACGGTGCATAATTATGAAGGAGGAATTTAGCAAGGAAACTGTTAGCAAATAGTAACAACATCGAAGGTAAACCGAAATGTTTAATAAACTTGCAGAATGCCAAATGGTAGAGTATACAGACTCCCGAATGACACAACCAGGCAAATACGAGGAAACTGTAGCAGCATTGAAGCTGTTACTCCAGAACCTCAGTGAAACTTGGACAGGAGGGTTTACAGGACCGAGCCCGAAGGCGAGGGAGAAGTGCCCAGCTAGGGTTCATTCAACTTTATATATCACCCATACTTGGTCCAAAAGACACCACGTAGCACTCAATTATATTTTCATGTAAGTGGGTCGAGTTCAATAGTTTTACAACGTGATTCCCAATCATCTTGCGAATCAATTTAAAAATCATTACGAAGGAAACCCGAGAGCATAGCATGGGTATTCTTCCATAGTGGTGATACTATATTATGAAACTTGCCACTTTTTCGTAATGAAAACAAAGCCATCAAACATACTTAGTAAATAGTAATACCTACCATGTAAACATTAGAACCATGCAGTAGTCATTAGTGTCCAAAACTCCGATGCAATATCCAACCTTATTGCTATTTAAATATTATAGCATGAGAATTTTAGGGTTATTTGCATGGTTAACCAAAAGAGTTGAAATGACATAGTTCTCACGACATTCCTTAAACCATCGAGACATTTGGATACATATCTTAAAAATCACTCATGGTATAGAGTAAACCTTGACTCATTAATTCACACAATTTGAACTTTGTTCATTACTCAGTCATAACTTATTCTCGACATAGAGGAAGTGATGACATTACAACGGTTGTATTGGTAAGGATATAATGCAAATTATAAAAGGTTTAGAACAACATATCACTAATTCTGCCTTTACCCGAGTCTCATGAGAAAAGACAAAGGGTACATCAATCCTTAGATTTACTAGGTAATGGAATGAAGTTTAGTATGACGGTTTACAATCCTACTGTATTAGCGTCATGGAGATAGTTGTTAATATGATCCTTATATTTATTAACAGTAGTAACGATGCAATCAAATCAAACTTTAAGGATATCATGCGAAGACATGTAACTGACAAAACAACATACAATGCTAGGATTAAGAAGTTTATACGATGAACATCTCCAGATCCGTTATAAAGGAAATTGCAAATGATACAGTAACAACAGATGAGTAATAGCTGTAATAATCTCTAAGTAATTCTAACTTAATATTAGTAAGAACAGAGAAGTTTGTAGACAAAGTGCTACCTTCAACACATGGAAACCGAGTTAGCATGCTTAGACTTTCATTGAGTGATTTTTGGTGCAGCTAAATTGGATTATAATACTTTAAAGATTTTAATTGTCGCGACCGCACTTTACCTGTATATCTATAAAGAGAAAGACAGTTTGATGCATTAGCTCGAAAGCTAAGTAAGCCCGTCTGCTATGGCAACTCCCCCTTGAGGTTGCAAAACAATAAAACAATCAGTAATGGAAAAGAAAAAACCATAATAACATTTAAGTATAACAAAGATCATTCAGATACATTTACAATCAAGTAAGCTAAACAAACAATTAATGATTGCATTTAACAACGTTATTTGCTAATTAAATTTTTTTTTAAAATTTTTCCAGAATTATTGGGTTTTGACAGGAAAGGCAGATATTTGGTGGTGGGATCTTAAAAGAATTAAGAGCATAAAAGAAAGAAACATAACCAAGATTATGTTTAAAAATTTATTTAAGACAATTGTTTTGTCAGAACAGTACTATGAGGATACATCTAGGGAATTTTATCATTTAAAATTGGGTACTATGAGTATGAAGGAGTTGTGCAGTAAGTTTCTTAGCTTGATGAGGTATGTACCTTACATGGTCTAAGAGAAGCCTAAGGTACAAAGGTTTCTAAGTTGCCTACCTTTCAACATAAAAGACATAATCAAATATGATAACCCTTCAACTTTGGAAGGCGTCATGAGGAAATCTAATTGTTGTTTCGAGCAAAACATAAAAAGATAAGGAATATATGGCATGAAGAGTAATAAGTCTAATCATTTTGATCATAAAAAGAAGAGTTTTAATCATAATTCTGGAAGTTTTAAGAAAAATTTTAATAACAAAAATTTTCCAAGTAATAATAATTACAGAAGTAATGCACAACAAGATTTTACTGCTGCAAGGAAGGTGCCTATTAATAATAACAACAATAATAATAACAACACTAGATATGCTGAACAGAAAGCACCTTTGAAGTGTTATGATTGCGGTGGACCCCATACTAGAGCTCAATGCCCACACAACAAAAAGACAGTCAACAACATTCACACTATACAAGCAGAGCCTACAGTTGGTGATGTAGAAAGAGAGATACCCAGAATAAATGCAGCGCTGGAAAACCGTTAAGTAGATCATAAAACGTCTATGGTCGAAATAGAAGGTATGATACACAACAAATCTATTTCCATTCTAATAGATCTAGGTGCAAGTTTGAGTTATATTTCACCTATTTTAGTGAAAAGTTGCAAGTTAAAGGTAGATAAATTTGATAAGTCATGGTTAGTTCAGCTAGCAATAGGCATTAAAAGAAAGGTTACGGACTTTGTCAAAAGTTGTGATGTATTTATGAGTCAGCTGAAAACGCAAGTTAATCTGAATGTTTTACCATTAGGGTCATATGACTTGTTGATTGGCATGGACTGGCTTGGAAAACATAGAGTAGTACTTAATTGTTATGAGAAATCTTTTACTTGTTTGAATAATGAAGGAAAAACTGAAATAGTAAAAGGAATTCATAGGAATATTTATGTAAGAAAAATTTATGCTTTACAAGTTAGGAGAGCTGCAAGAAAGGGTTGTAAAATGTTTGATGTTAATGTTATTAATGACGAATGTTCATCTAAAGAAGATAAGTTAAAACTGGAGGATATACCCATCCTTAGGGACTTTTATGATGTATTCCTGGAAGAAATTCCAGAACTACCTCCGAAAATGGAACTTGATTTCACCATTGAGTTAGTACCAGGTGTGGTACCAGATTCAAAGGATCCCTACAGAATGAATATTCTGGATTTAAATGAAGTAAAATATCAGCTGAAGGAATTAATAGATAAAAACTACATAAGTCCAAGTGTGTCTCCTTGGGGAGCACCAATTATTTTTGTTAAGAAGAAGGACGAAACCATGCGACTGTGCATAGATTACCGTCAACTTAATAAAATGACAATTAAAAACCAATATCCCTTGCCCCGCATAGACGATCTATTTGATCAAGTACGTGGAGCAGAGATATTCACTAAAATTGATTTAAGGTCTGGATATCATCAAGTTAGGATAAAGGACGAAGACATATTCGAAACTGCTTTCAGAACGCGCTATGGGCACCACGAGTTCGTAGTTATGCCTTTTGGGATAACTAACGTGCCGGTAGTGTTCATGTGCTTAATGAATAATGTTCTACATAAGTACTTAGATAAGTTTGTAATCGTGTTCATTGATGATATTATAATCTATTCAAAAACTAAAGAAGAGCACGACGAACATTTAAGAATAATTCTGCAAGTGTTAAGAGAACATCAACTTTATGCTAAGTTCAGTAAATGTGACTTTTATAAAGATAAAATACAGTACCTAGGTCACATAATCTCTAAAGACATAATTTATGTCGACCCAGATAAAATACGAGCAATTAATGAGTGGCCTGTCCCTAAAGACGTAACTGATGTACGGTCATTTATGGGAATAATAGGTTACTGCAGAAAGTTTATTTAAGGGTTCTCTAGAATTACGAATCCCATAACTTCTTTACAGAAGAAAGGGAAGAAATTCGTCTGAGATCATAAATGCCAAGAAATTTTTAATAAGTTAAAAGAATTATTAACAATCGCACCCATTTTAAAAATTGTTGATCTTAATAAGGACTTCGTTGTATGCACGGATGCATGTAACAAAGGACTTGGAGGGGTCTTAACTGAAGAAGGTCATGCTATCGCTTTTGAGTCTATAAAGTTAAAAATCCACGAAAAGAATTACGCAACTTACGATCTAGAGCCGGCAGCCGTGATACATGCACTGAAAATGTGGAGCCATCTCTTGATTGGAATAAAGGTTATACTAATGACAGATAATAAAGGGTTAAAATACTTGTTGGATAAACAAATATTAACCCGAGGCAAGCTAGGTGGTTATATTTTCTTAGCGAGTATGATTTCAAAATACAACACATTAAGGGTAAAGAAAACAAAGTTGCTGATGCCTTGAGAAGAAATTCCAAATTAAGTTTTGTGGCAACAATCAGCACGTTTAAGACAGATCTGGAAAATCAGATCGAAGAAGGAATTAAGCAAGATGAAAATTATCAAAAATTGCATGATAAGGTTTCTGCAAATTTATCTGAAAATTTAATAACAAAATACAACATTAATGAAAATGGCTTAATGACATATAAAACCAAAATTTATATACCTAATGTGTCAAGAGTTAAATTGCTGATTTTGGATGAAGTACATAAAAGTCCTTATTCGGGACATCCTGGTTATCAGAAAATGATAACTATGTTAAGGAAGGATTATTTTTGGCCCAACATGAAGAATGAAGTGGCTGAATACATAGCTAGGTGTTTTGAATGTCAAACCATTAAGGATGAACATCAGCACCCAGCTAGCCTATTGCAGCCATTACCAATTCCGGAATGGAAATGGGAAATTATAAGTATTGATTTTATTATAGGTTTACCTAAGAATCAGAAATAGAATGAGTCAATAATGGTGGTTGTGGATAAACTTAGTAAATCTGCTTATTTTATTCTTGTTAAGACCACATTCAATGTTGTTAACATTGCAGACGTGCTCATGAAGCAAATCTTTCGCTTACACGGAATTCCAAAGGTAATAATTTCTGATCGAGACTCCAAGTTCACTGGAAATTTCTGGACACCATTTTTTAAGGGTTTAAATAGTAAATTAAATTTTGGTACTTGTTTCCATCCACAAACTGACAGACAGACTGAAAGGGTTAATCATATTTTAGAAGACATGTTATGAATGTATGTGGAATATCAGCCAGCTAGTGGGTAGATTATTTATATTTAGCTCAATTTGCATACAATAATCATTATCAAACATCTGCTATACTTAGTCCATTTGAGATTTTATATGGAATAAAATGTTGTACTCCTATTTCTTGGGGTAACCCTATGGATAGAATAATGTTATGACCAGCTTTGTGAAAATAGATGGAGCTAACCATGAAACAGTTACAAGGCGACTTAAAAGTTGCACAAGATTGGCAAAAATGTTATGCAGATATGAAACGTAGTGAAAGAAAATTTCAGGTTGGAGATTAGGTTTTTGTAAAGGTAAAACCTAAGAAAAGTTCTTTAAATCTTGGGAGTTGTTCTAAACTAGCACCAAGGTACTGTGGACCATTTGAAGTCCTATAAAAAATTGGACCTGTTGCATATCAGTTGGCTTTTCCATCTAACTTAAGAATCCATAATGTCTTTCACATTTCTGTTTTAAAGAAGTATGTGCACGATGCTACTCATGTGTTGAATGAGAATGACATACAGGTGGAACCTGAAATAGATTTTCAGGTGGAACCGGACTGTATTCTCGATAGGAGGGAAATTATGCTATGGAATCATACCACAGGGCAAGTAAAGGTGCAATGGAAGCACCTTATCCCTGATGAAGCTACCTGGGAACTGGAAAGTAACATGCAGATAGCATATCTAGTTTTGTTTCAGGGAGGCTCTGACAAAGAATAAGAAACATCGAGGACGATGTTGAGCTTAAGTGGGGGTGTTTGTAACATACCCCTTTTTGCTAAAAAAAATTTTATGTTGGAAACATTATCTTAACTTTTATTGGAAAGTTTTATCTTGGACAAGTGTCCAAGGATGACTATAATTTAGACAATATTTTATTAATAAATTGTAATGCCCGCCTTGGTACTTTAACTAATTAGACTAATGAGGGTACTAGTTTTGAAATGAATTGGCTAAGTAAAACACGAACCATTTGAATTTACTTTGAGAATGCTTTAAAATGAAAATGAAGAATAGTGTATATGCTCGACTGACTGAGACATGATGATAAATGATTAATAATTTGTATGCTCGACTGACTGAGATACTAGAATGTATGATGTAAATATTTTATATAGTGCAGCACTACTAATGTGCGCTTGAGTGTGTGCAGTGACAGGTAAGATGATATACCGATTGACCCACAATGGAAATTTAGGGGTCATAAGAGCGGAAAGAACACATAGGGGTACGACAACTGACTATCGACCTTGGATTAGCAATCCACGCATAGGTGAAGCCGTTTCAGCTCACCCGGGGAAGCATATGCCGTACAGGCAAGGCCATAATGATTTGGTCACGTACGTTGAGTTGAGGGGCGTGCAATAAGGAGAGCCTTATCCCTCAACATCCCTTAGTCTCCAAGGAGTATATTTGAGAGATCGCGGTAACGGTTCTCAATCGCTACGCAGTACTCCCCATAAGAAGGAAAAAATGAAATGGTCAGAACGGCCTACCGAAGAGGTACCTAGACAAGAACGAGAGGAAGAAAATTAATCAATGGTATAAATGAAAATTTTACATAAGATTTAAGAAATATTTTATTTCATTTTGTTCTATTTTATTAATTTGAATAATTCTATTCAAGATTTTATTTTTAATTGATTTCATTAATTTGAATTATTCATTTTAATTGATTTTATTAACTTGAAAAAGAATTGAAGAGATTGATTTTATTCAATATTAAATTTGATTAATTATGTTGATTGAAAAAGAATAATAATAAGAGAATTATTTTTATTCAAGATTTTTACTTTATCAAGAGGAAATTTAAAATAGATTATACTTTTAGTAAAAGGAATCATCTTTTAATTCAATCTTAATATTAGGAAAAGAAAGAAAAGTAGAAAGCAATAAGTATAACTAAAACATTGTTAAGTAAACTAAATGAGAACCAAAAGAGAAGTAGAACTCTTCTACACCTAACTCCCACTGATCTAGGGATTTAGGTGCACATTAAAGACATTAAGAAGACACATGTGTCTGCGAATATTGGAAATTAAAATATTAAATTAAATTAAATATGTGCATGGACAAACACATGGAACATAGGATTTTGCTATATCATGAGGGAGGAGAAGGAGAGAAAGACATCTCTTGCTCCCTAATGCTGGATGGTCATCATAATCTTGGATTATGTTATGATCCTTGGAGTTGGGATTAGCCGGAACGAGGGTTGGGAGATCCTTTCGGGAGGCTAGCTTGTGTGTTCTTGCGACCCCATTTGCTCGGGGGTTCGGGGTGAAGAAGAATAACCCCGATACGATACGGAGGTCAACCGAGGGGTCACTCGGTACTTCGTAAAGAAATTTGATTGGATCGTGCGGGAACCACTTCCAGGACTCCATCGATTCGCTAGACCAACCGTCGAAAATAGGTTTGAAGTATTTAGTTTATTTATTTTGCTAATTCTTGTGGTGGAATGAATAAATCTGGGTATATAGTTTTATTTATTTGACATTCATGTACTGCAATAGTTACAAACCTTTCATATCATGTTATTAAAACCATCAAACTTAGGTTTTAAGTTACCACAAGCTCATAGTGCATATAGACTATTATCTTACCATCGCATATAGTTACACCTAATAAGAATGCATGGTTTTGTATATGGTTTACACCTAATAAGAGATGCATGATATTGCATATAGTTCACACATTATATGAATAGTATGGCATTGCATTTAGTTTACATATCATAGAAATGCATGGTTTTGGCGCATAGTTATGTTTCACAATCATACCCATGCTACAATATATGTGTTGTCAGAAAACCTTGTATAAAGGCTAAAGGTTATTTCATAACTAAGATATAGCAATTATATCAATACTCTAAGCATTATAAATCTATCATTTAAGTAAGCGCATGAAGTTGACATAAGTCATGGATTAGACTTAGTCAAGCTGTTTTTGCATATTATGATTTAGGTTATGTATATGATGTATAGGAACGTAAGAAGATTTATAGGATGATAATAATATAATTAGATTTTAGAATATAATCTAATTCATAGCTCCTTCTTACATGTTGATATTGTTAAGGTAGGATTGTAACCTCTTAATATATCAAAGTTAACATTCCAACACTTTCATTATTATACAAACACTCTAGTTTACAAACAACTTAAAGTATTAAATGAAGATCAATTGGAAAAGATCACCTGAAATTACTCCAAGAATTAACTCTAAAAATATCGAAGACTAACTGAAGCAAATATAGGAACTCTTCTGATCACAGTTCAAAAACAATAGTGCTCTTACCTGCAATCTGCAAAATGGAAGGTTCAAATGCTTTAGCATAAATGCTAAGTAAGCTTCTGGGTACCCATAGGACCCCTTCACAATCAAAGAGAATAACAAACAGTTAGCACTTATAAAAATTAATAATTGTTAAGCATTGACTAAGTAATCTAACAAGTGCAGCTGAGTCAAAAAAACAATCAATAACATCTAAATGTACATTTAATTTCATCTCTTATCATGTCGCAAAACAATACATTTATGATCATTACAAACATTTATTACAGCATGACAACATAGAAGCATTTATTATAATTTTGGACGGCTAGTATATGCATTAAATGCTATGTTGAAAATTTTTAATTTTTTGTGAAATTTTGGGATGTTACATTGGGACACATGATTTGATATGTACTCAACACCCAACGTTTTCAGCATTTGATTTGCCTCTTTGCATCTCTCGGGAAAGACATTATCATTCAGAAATACCTTATATTTGAATAACATGTAGTTAGTGGAAATACAAATGTACAATGTCATTTAACGTTCAGAAAATCGACCATTTTCAATGATGATTGTGTCACAAGGTTCCTCAAAATATAATGTAGTTGATGGTTAGGTGCCTCAACATTGCAGAGAAACACGCATCTGACATGCCGTACTTTGTTTCAAGTTGTATAGTAACATTGTTGTCCCCAATTGTGTGGAATTTAACCAGCTAGGCTCAAAGAGAGGTGTGGTGGAAGCCAATTTAAGGCTTTCGAAGCAGGCTTAAGTGATATGATCGTCATCCCTTAGGCCATTTTCCTGAAATGTATGTAACAAAATTGCATCCATGGCACTTCTTTTTCATAATAACTCATGCATACCAACCCGTACTTCATTGTATCCATTGCTAGCATGTGAAGAACTACTATTACTGTAGGATTTCCTAATAATGGCGAGGATGGACGTAGTGGAAATTGAATAGTTGGTTGATTCAACCATGCTTGGTGTGTTTCCTCTCCAAGTTGCACTATTTTTTCATCCTTCTCTCATTTTTACATTGTATTGGGGTGCAATGGAAGATGGTAGGTAGGTCGCTCATCATTAGAATCATGATTTCAAAAATATTGAACATTAAATCGATGATGTTAGTAAGAACAATGCAATTGATTTGATATAGCATTATACAAAAAAAATTATTACAGATGCATGAGAATCATTTCCAATAGAAAATGTTAAATTGCAAACAATTTATAAACAAAACGTTAAGATTGAGTGATAAATTAACATCAATTCCACATTAAATATAAAAAATTAAAATTGAGCAACACATTTTCAAAATGAATTTATAAATTAAATTAACAATTTATAAAACATAATTTCAAATTGTGCAATACATTAACATGACTCCAATTGAAAATTAACAAATACAACTAATCAATTTTTTACTTAAGCCCCAAGGTCTAAGGGTAATCCCAATGCAAGGTGTCTCTGACAAGCGGTTTGTGGTCTACAAAAGTTATAGTTTATGAACAACTCGTCACCAGTAGACAAACTACATATTGCATGTCCAACAACAAATTTGGATGTTCTCCTTTTCATAAAAAACTCCTGGTCATTGAAGTGTTCCTCAAATGAACAATTTGCAGAAAATGAAGAGCACCTAGAACTATTTATGAACCTTGCAATGTTCTCATGAGTGCATGCATTACCATCTATATATAACAGGTTCTTCCTATTACATTTTCTAGAAACATAACCATTCATGCACATATTGTTAACACCAAAACATTCCTCACCATGTTCATCCCTTAGTGATGTCACCACATTCCTTATTTTCCCCCATTTAAATCCTTCACTAATCACTAAAGCCTAAGCCAAAAACCCACAAATTGGATCGTAACTATTTTTCCCTCTTCGAAATAAGGAAAAGTGGCTTTATTTCATCCAAAAAAGCAAAAAGTCCCCCAAAATAGGGAAAATTTATCCAAAAAAGGAAAAAAAAAAAGAAAAAAGAAAAAAAGGGGAAAAACATTAAAAAGGTAAAAATTGAGAGAAAACCCTAAACTGTCACCCAAAACCACGAGCCAATACCATGGTCCTCCAAATCCCGTGGGAAAGAAATATTGGGGAAAAATACTTTAAATAAAGGGTGAAGGATCCCATTATACACACGTTCACTCATTACCTTACCGTCACTTTGCTGAAATTTCACCCAAAACTCTTGAAGCCTCCATTTTAATTCTAGTTTCCCCATTGTGATTTTTGGATAACATTAGTGACACTTTTTTGAGAACAACCGAAGTTGCTTGGAGGCCAAGGACTCGCTACTTCAACCTTCTGCAAGGGCCCCTTACTCACTCCACTTGAGGTAACTCTTATTGTATTTTCATCATTCATTTAATAAAATAAAAAAATATTATTTCCCTACTCTTTCGTATGTGTGAAAGGATGCCAAATGTTTAGTTTAGTTTTATTGTATGCCTTTATTTTTATTTACTGTATTTACCACATGCATGCACCATTATGGAGGGTTACTAAGATTTCCACAAGTTTTAGTAAGTGTATTTTTACACTAGCTAGCATGAATAACCTAGATACACATACTATACACAAAAATTATATGCTTGTATTTAACAATATTCAAGTAATCAGGTCGACAATAGATAGTACCACAAAATGGCATATGTGCTACTGACTATTTGGGAGGAATGAGTACATGTGAAAGGATAAATATCCCAAGATTTACAACATCTATATTAGACTTGGCAATCATAAAACGATTACCACAAAAGGATAATCTAGTTCAAACATCAGGCACATGTAGAGAAGACAACCAAATGCCATACAAAGAGCAGTTGTAAGAAGTTTGATATTTACTTCACAAGTTCACGGGAAGGGAGAAATCATCACTACTCTCCAACAATTGGACATACCGCAGTGTGTACTTCGATAGTTTTTCTCTCAACTCATGCAAATTCTTGGATCTTCTAGTAGAGATGTGTTGGGTGGCATTCATATCATACTTTGGATCACTAGAGCTTTCACTTGACTGAACATAAGCAGGGGGTATCGTCAATTTAGGATGGGACATAGTTGTTTTGGCTTCCAACTTTTTCAAAAATGAGCATTAGGATGTGTTCCTGCGTGTCTTTTCGATATCACCTGTTGGATTTTTTACTGCATAGGGGATATTGGACCATCAACATTGGGTAATCTATCATTGCTGTAATGGGTGAGTGTGACACACCAATGGCTCTCCTTCAACCCTTGACATTTTGAACAACCACAAACCACTGGGGTGTCATAAAAGAGTTCTATAAATGCACCATGAAAGAACATCCTCAAAAAATGTTGCAGTAGAAAATATCTGCTACATTTGGTAGTGGATATTTATACATGCATTTTACAACGTAATTCATTGTGTTCCATTGCATAAACATAAGCGCCCTAGGGCGTTCATGGTGTTTGAATTATAGATGCACCGCGGCATGTAATTTTTTTAATGTTGTTGAATTTAATTTTGATAGTGTTGCATTTAAATTCAAAGGTTTGGTTCATTTCATGTATGATTGCACCGGTGCGACATGACCATAACTGCACCAAAATCCCAAAAAATGAAAATGAAAAAAAATAAAATTGCACAAGCTCTTAAATTTTCCTTAAACTGAAAAAAGGGCAGCAATTTTCGGTTCAAAAATTAATTCTAAATAGTGTTTAAAAGCAAAAAACCTAAATATCAATTTATTATTTTGCCGAAAATTTTATGGGATATTTTTGGAAGAGAGACTTACGTGGAAGGAATTTGGAGCAACTCGATTATTCTGAGGATTGAAATTTTTTAGGTATAGTGAATCAAACAAAACCCTGCATAGTAAAAATTTCAAGTATGTAAATAATATTGTTGATCTTATTATCTTATGTAGAGTTCAACTAGATTTAGGAAAAAAATCTTCATACTTACCTTCGATGTTGCAACCCTTATTTTCTCGCTACTTGTTTTTGTTTTATGTGGGTACAAAATTTTACATTAGGGTTTAAATCCCTATATTGTTATACACAATTATGATTTCACCTTTTATGGATTTTAGATTTGTCGAGCTTGTGATTATATATAGAAAGCGTAGGGTGAGATGGGGTCACTTTTTGGGTCGAATCTGTAACCATGTTGCCCCTGTTAAGTTTTTTTTTTTAATTTTCAATAAAAAAACACATGCATCAATATCAATGTGTTTTTATTATAGGAACACACCGATGTAAGTATGAAGAAAGTGCACTAGATATTATATGCGGCATGTGATGTTTTATTTTATAAAAATACAAAAATCATTTTTAGTTTCTCAATTCTCTGTTCGCGGTGCGTTTATACGAATATCCCACTGCTAATGGAAGGAACGCATCATTTTTTATTTTCATAAAACATTAAATAATTTTTAGTCGTTCAGGGTGCTCCTATTTTTGCTATAATGCACCGGTGCGTGTATGTACCAAAACATATCGAGGCATTTTATGTGATTAAGTGCACCAATATCGGACTTGTTTTCTATTTTGAAGGTCTGTAATTTATTTGTATAATATATTGATAGATTATGTATGTAATTGTCCAGGTTGTTTATTGATAGAAAATGCATGGTATGAGCTCAATGAACAACACTTTAGTCAACCTGATGGGAGCACATATATAATTACGATGAAGGCAAGTGTTTTAATTAATTTATATATTTAAATTAATTTGTTTGAATTATCTGTAAAGTTAAATAATATGTATTGGTTAATATGTGACATGCAGATCCAAAAAATGAGAAAGCTCAATAAGATTCTTACCAATCTAAGTCCAAAAGAGCGCAAAACGTTGATGGAAAAGTTGTAGAGGGTTGAATCGGGTGAATAAAAAATAAGTCATTTTGAATTATTTCTTCAAATTTGAGTAATAATGTAATTAAGAATATTCACTAATATGTTTCAAATAATGGGGCGGGGGTGTAGGCTGATTGGAAACTACCCACTCTGGTAAGTTGTACAGGATGTTAAGCACATCGCTGGTTCGAACCTCAATGACACATGCATAAAGTTTGTGCCCCCATCTCGTTGTGCCTAGGGTTTATAGTGGTAGTCGTCGGAATCGACCCCGTGTCACGTGAGTACAAGACTAGCGCTGTTGCCTATTCCTCTAGTGCACAAAAAAAATATGTTTCAAATAATCTAATTCACATATGTTGAATATTATGCAAGGATTGACAGCAACAAAAGTCAATGCCATCATAAGTATTATTTTATGGAAGATGCGAATGATGATCAATTTGTCCTTAGGTAATCTGGAGTGGTGCTGGAAGTTAATAGAAGGGGCAAAGAATTTTATAATACTATGAGGGATATATTGGAAAGACCATACATATGTACTTTTCACTTACAATATAGTAACCAATCAAATTATTTGAAGAATCGGGTCATATGTAAACTACAAGAAGCATTCCCAGAGAAATGGTCAATGAGACGTGTCATAATTGCAATAAAAAAATATACAACAACAAAAAAAATCATTCAAAAAATAATATTCCTAAACAGGTTTATATAGATTATGTATGTATAACTACTACAAACTGCCATTCCTTCAATAATTTTAATTTTGCTATATTTATTTTCATATCAATAGAAAAATAGTCTAATGTCATTTCACATTTCCAGGAAGATTATGAAAATACCAAAGGATGAATGAGGTGATATGAGAAATGTGCTAGTAGGTATGTACAAAAAAGTGTGCAAGGAGATTGTTAAGGAAATGGACATAATTGCATCGCAGAAGGATCCATCTCAACAACAACTTGATTCAAATGTATGAAACCATTGATTCTTAGGATTATGTACATACCATTAATGAATTCAACATTAAATATTAATTTTCAATTATTTTGTTGCAAAAAATAAAACAAAGTGGAACCCAGTTAGCACACAAGACAGGACGACAAGGAAAAAAGGTGTTGATAGCAAAGTTTTTGAGCATTTGTGATTTCCTTATAATAAATTAAGATTCCATAGTGGTTGTGATTTGTATATATATATTTATTTGTTTTCACTCGAAATTCTTGGATGTTTTGAAACATGTGTTAACATACAAAGAGGATCCATTAGAATAATTGATAGACACTGGGTTAAGCAAGGGTTATTTGTATATGTTGGTGTATCGCAAAATTAATTGTGGATTTTGTAAGTATCTATGTTGTTTTACTTCTCTCATTTCATAATTAATAAAACAACAAAAATCATTTATATTAAATCTATGATTTGTGATGGGGCACAAAACTTGCAGGAAACAAATTATGGAGTGGAGCCAACAAAAGACTTGTTGGTAGAAGGCATGAGATTTGGTTTTGAAAGAATGTGTGTAATTCATGACTCAATTATTTATATGGTATGTCACTTTTCAATTTACATTCATGTATACTATCTATTTTATTTTTCATTATTCCTAGCAATGTAGATACACTTAGTACACTTTATTTTTATGTTTGTAGATGGAATCTGAAGAAGAGGAAAACAATCGATCCAATTAACAAAACATTCGACCAAATAACTTGATTGATGCAAGTGGCTTGAGCACCGATAACAGTTTCAACGAATAATGTTGATCCATATTTAATGTTAATGTTAATGCAAGCTACTATAGGTTGCTATATATTTTGAAATCATTGTCTATGAAAATAAGATATTTTGTAGAATAATGTACTAGACATAGTATCTGAATTAAAAAGCAATGGGTTACCAATAAGTGTAACAATTACATGCATGTTGACATTTTGATTATTGTTGTCTCTATATTGTCCTATTTTGTATGGCAAAGGCACTCTTATTGATATAAATAAAAGAAATTTATTCTATTGCATTCTTCAATGTTATTGTCAAATGTTACATGTGAAATGGTACATTGGTAATTAAATGTATGGATGATTAAATATTACAATAGATGCTTGCATCTACAATATAAGAAATTAATCCAAACAAATGCAATAATTAAAATTGAAATTAATAGTAATATAAAAAATATTTCAATTTCAGATGAAAAAAAATAAAAATATAATATATATATTTGATTGCAATGTCAGTAGCCACTGTTCAAAGAATCATATGCGGTGCTTTTTATAATTGATGTCGCACTAGTGCGTCTATCCAAACAATAGGCACTGGTGCATTTATGTAAACGACATGCCCGACACTCAAATATAAATTAAACACACAGTTAAATTTTAAAAATAAGAATGTCCACATGCCAAACACGGTATTTTTTAAGGATTATCATACTATACTTAAGTATAATATTCTACGAAATTATTTTGGATTGAAAAAATTATATATATAGATTGGTAGGCGAATATTAAATATGAAACATACAATTTACTACTAAAAATTGTAAATTTTGGTGAATATTATGATTCAAAACATATTTTATGTAAATATAGGCGATATTAGAGACTAAAAATGTCCAAATAATGATTTTATTTTTCGAAAAGAACTCCAAAAATAGCCAATTGGCGAAATTCCACCCCTAAAAATTTCCCTAGTGCCAAACGGATTATCTGGTGAGTTTGTGTTTGTTTATCGCACCTATGCTTGTCAATGGTTTACACACACTGAGAAGTATCAAATATTATATGAACCGATTCTTTATTTTGTGTTTAAGCACGCTAATGCATCTGAGTTGTTCAAATGCACTGGGTCATTTTGATAGTTTGTAAGTACCAGTGCGTTTGGCGATGAAATGCACCGGTGCGCTCTGATAAATGGAAAACACTGATAAAGTTTAAAAATATTAATAATTTTCCGGTGCATATGATGTAACATATCGCATCAGTGTGTTTATGTTGTGCGTAAGCACTGATGCAGTGTTGAAATTTGGTGCTTTCTAGTGCTCATTCCATTTGAGCACACTAGTGCAAATATTTTATATTGTACAACACCAATGCGTTTTATGACTACATGCACTAGTGCTCATAATTTTAAAAAGTGCACTAGTAAAAAAACATCCGCTAAAACCTTTGTACATTGAGTTTTATTTATTTATAAAATATATCTATAATAAACTCCATTAAAACATCTAGTACCATTGGTGGAGGTTGTAGCAAAGCTTTTTTTGACCATTTTTGTCAATCTTGTAACACTAAAATCCTCCACTATGACCTCCACTACAAGATATTTTCCTTGTAGTGATATGAATACTTGGGATGAAAATTTGATCTACATCCAACAATATTGTAATAGAGTAGTTCACACTTCCATTGGGAAGTCCCCTTTTGAAACTTGTTTTGGGTATCTACCACCTTCACCTCTTGGTGTTTTTTATGGACATCAAGGGGAGTGAGTGAATACATCACATGTGAAGCATTAAGAGATGAAAAATTCATTGATAATAATTGGAAAATCCATTTACAAGTACAAGAGGAACTGGAGAGGTCACATGAGAAGTACAACGCAAGACACATCTAACAGATGTTGATGTATTTGTAACTTCTGAAGATATTCTTCTATGTATTACATTTGTACTTTATTGTATATCCCACAAAGATGTATTATTCCTCTAATTGGAAGTGTCGTCATTTGTATTTGTAAGTGTCATCATGTGCATCGACAAGTGTCATCATTTGTATTGATGGGTTATTAGACCACCAGTGTGGGGTCATCCCTGGTTAGCACATGTGGTTGGGTTATTAGGCTTGATTAGCAAGTCGGCCCCATTGGATTATTGGCAGGTCAAGTCAGTGTATAAATAAAGAGGTTGTGTCTCTCATTTAGATCATTCACTCACTTCTCAAGCTCGCATAGCTAAGAGAGAAAGTGGTGCACTAGTGGAGGAGGAGAAGCATTAGCTAGAGACATATTATTGGGTTTGATCATTGTGATCTTGTTTTGTGGCTTATCTTATCTTTGAGGAAGTTGCGGGGTTTTTCACCTTCTTGGTTTTCCCTGGTGAAACTTTGTGTATCTTGTGTGATTGATTTTGTGTCTATGATTGATATGCTGTACATATTATTCTCTTAGAGATCCTTATGATAATGGAATGAAATTATTGAAAAATTAACATGGTATCAGAGATGACCTAAGAAGAAGGCGTTGTGTAGCTGCGGAAGCTAGGGCTTCTTAATATTTGGGTTTCTCTTCACAGATCATCAAAGGCAGAAGTCTATATTGAATCTCCTTGGAAGGGCACATCTTTTTGTCGAGACAGAATTCAATTCTCAGCATTTTCAGTTTTGACCCTAAAAATTAGGGATTCCACAAAAATAGGAATTTATGAAATCCGAGGACATAGCTAGAAGCACCTTCGAAAAAGAAAAGTTTAGAGCTTTGGATCAAACTTTTTGGTTGGGTGAAGCTCCGAGAAACTCAAACCCTAATTAGGGTCCTCCCTAGTGAATCCAGGAGATTGAAAAGCATTTCTAAAGGGTGAAACTTTGCATTTTTCAATTTCTGAGTATACCAAGATGATCAGCTCAACAAGGCGCATCTTTCTTTCCTTTCAGAAGTTTGAAATTCACATTTTGAATTTTTAGGGTTTCTTTGACAAACCCTAATCCAACTCCAGATCCAGTTTTCAGCAAATCAAGTGGTAGGACCTCAATATTTTCTATTTCCATTTGAAGTACTCTTTAAGATGTCTCACCACACCAAGCTTGAGGATAACTTGAAGGGGTTGATAACTTCTGAGCATGGAAGTATAGGACTGGGTTAATCCTAGAAGAGAATGAGTTGGACAACTAAATAAAGGAAGAGGTTCCAATTCCAGAAGAAGAAAAGGCTAAGACCTTACACAAGAAGATCCTGATCAAGGCTAAGAGAATCATTGTTGATTATATAAAGGACCATCTCATACCCCATGTGTCTTTTCTAAAGACACCTAAGGAGATGTTTGACTCCTTGACCAAGTTGTTTGAAGGAAAGAACATAAATAAGAAGATGACTCTACGGAACCAATTGAAAGGGGTAAATCTTCAGAATGGAGAAACCATTCAATCCTACTGTTCTAAGGTTTCTCAAATCAAGGAACAACTTGAAGCTGTGGATGAAGTAGTGGAGAATGGTGAAATTGTAATGACCACCTTGAATGGCCTACCTAGGTCATGGGACTCCTTCATCCAAGGAATCTGTGCAAGAAAAAAATTTGGTCTCCTTCAGTAGACTATGGGAGGAGTGTTCTCAAGAAGAGGCCAGGCTTGTGTCTCGAGAAGAAAATATGGGAAATGAAGATCAAGCTCTCACAGTACACACCAAGAATAGAAAGTTCAAGAGGGAGCATTCTCATCCTGAGAAACCTTCTCACGACTATAAAAATAGGAAACATCTAAGGTGTTTTACATGTAATGAGAAGGGACACTTTGCCTCAGATTGTCCCAAAAACAAGAAGGACAACAACAACAACTTCAACAAGAAGAAGAAGGGCAATAAAAGAAAATATCATGCTCATGCTGATGAGGATGATGAACCTCCCAAGAAGAAGGCTAGAGCAGAAAGTGATGACTCATCTAGTGAGGATGAATATGTTCTAATCTCTACACTCACAGGTACTATCTCTCATGGATGTAATGATTGGCTTATTGATAGTGGGGCTTCTAAACACATGACTAGGTTTAAAGAATCTTTTGCAAATTTATCTGAACATGAGTCACCCCATAAGGTGAAACTTGGGGATGACTATCAATACCCTATCAAAGGAAGTGGTGAAGCCTCCTACATGCTAGACTATGGGAAGTCTTTGAAAATGAAAGATGTTCTATATGTACCTGGACTCAAGAAGAATCTTCTCTCCATATAATCCTTGGATGCAAAAGGAATAAGAGTTGCATTTGTGGATGGCCAAGTACTCATGTGGCCAAAGGGTAAGACCATAGATGATGCATTAGTGATTGGAGAGCAAGAGGAAGGATTGTACAAATTGAAAGAACAACCTGAACATGCCATGGTACATGAGTCAATGGATCCAAGTAAACTTTGGCATAGAATGCTTGCACACATGCACTATAGAGCACTACCAATTGCAAGCAAAGCTATAGAAGGTCTTCCTGAAATCCATCCAAAGCATGAAGGTGTTTGCAAAGGATTTTCAAAAGGTAAGAATACAAAGAAGGCATTTCCATGTAGTGAAAGCAAAGCAAAAGGAAGCTTGGAAATTATCCACTCCGATGTATGCGGTCCAATGTCATCCAGTTCTCTGAGTGGGTATGTATACTATGTCTCTTTCATTGATGATTTCTCTAAGAAGACTTGGGTTTAATTCTTGAAGAACAAAGATGAAGTGTTTGATAAGTTCAAGGAATTCAAAGCCTTGATGGAAAATCAAATTGACAAGAAGATCAAGACATTCAGATCCGACAATGGTGAAGAATTCACTTCAGGTGATTCCAAGAAGCTATGCAGTGATTCAGGGATTAAGAGGGAGTTGATTGCTCCTTACAATTCACAACAAAATGGATTTGCATAAAGGAAGAATAGAACTATCATGGAAGTAGCATGGGCAATGCTTCATGACCAAGATCTTCCTATGCATCTATGGGCATAAGCAGCTAGGACAGCTGTATATGTGCAGAACAGAACCTCACAAGATATTGGACAACAAGACACCAGAAGAGGTCTTCTCTAGTAAGAAACTTGAAGTCAGCCATCTTAGAATATTTGGTTGTCCAGTATATACACATATTCCAAAGGAAAAGAGGAATAAGATAGATCCTTTAGGAAAGAAGGGAATCCTTTTGGGGTACAGTGAAAACTCGAAGGCTTACAGAATATACTTTCCATGGTTCAAGAAGATTCATGTCAGCAAGGATGTAACATTCGATGATGACTCATCCTACATCAAATCAAGGAAGACACCTGTTGAAGATCATGAAGAACCAAAGGAATCCAAATTTCATGATACCACTATGAATGAAGCAATTCCAAAAGTAACCCATGAAATTGAAGATCCACAAGAACCTATAGATCCACCCCGTGAGAAGAAATCTCACAAGAGAAAACCTGCATGGGCTAGAGAGCTCATCCAAGATGCAGAAAGATATGGTATTCCAAAAGAGGAACACAGAGAAAGGAAAAGGACAAGGTCACACACTAGCTATGTTGTCTTGCTCTGTGACATTATGAACAAAGAACCTTCCAATTATGAAGAGGAAGCGGAAAAGAAAGAATGGAAGGATGCCATGGTCGAGGAATACCAATTGATCATGAAAAATGATGTCTGGGATGTGGTGCCAAGACCAAAAGGGAAGTTTGTTGTGACTTACAAGTGGATCTATAAGATCAAGCATGCTGCATATGGTAGCATAGAGAAATACAAAGTGAGTGTAGCTCGTGGCTTCTCCCAGAAAGAGGGAATAGATTATGAAGAAACTTTTGCTCCTGTAGCCAGATACACTTCCTTCATAACAGTACTTGCTCTGGCTGTAGTGATGAAATGGAAGATACACCAGATGGATGTCAAGACAACTTTCTTGAATGGTGTAGTCTAAGAGGAAGTGTATGTGGAGCAGCCACTTGGTTTTGAGACACATGACAAAGAGTCATATGTATGCCGGTTGAAGAAAGCCTTGTATGTCTTGAAGCAAGCTCCTAGGACTTGGTATGGTAGGATGGACAGTTTTCTATCCAGTTTGGGCTTTACCAAGAGTAAAGCAGATTCCAACCTTTACTACAAGGTTGAGGAAGGAAATCCTGTGATACTACTCTTATATGTGGATGACCTGTTTGTTACAGGAGAGGATGGGTTGATTGCTGACACCAAGAGGAAGCTTGCAGCCGAGTTCGAGATGAAGGACTTGGGGATGATGCACTATTTTCTAGGCATGGAGGTGTGGTAGAGTACATATGGGATCTTCCTTGGACAAGGAAAGTATGCAGTAGAAATTCTAAAGAGGTTCGAGATGATCGATTGCAAGGCCATGGCCACACCTATGGCATCAAACTTGAAGCTTCTGTGTGATGCTTCATCTGAGCCGGTTGATGTCATGGTGTATCGTCAGATGATTGGGTCCTTGATGTACCTGACAAACACAAGAACATATATTTGCTTTGCTGTGAACACATTGAGCCAGTTCCTGATGGATCTAAGAAGTGTTCACATGGTTGCTGTAAAGCATATTCTGAGGTACCTGAAGGGTATGATTAATTATGGGCTCAAGTATGATGCGAATCAAAATTTTAACCGAGAGGGTTATGTTGATTTAGATTGGGAAGGCAGTGTTGCAGATAGGAAGAGCACTTCGGGGTGCTTCTTCAATATGGGATCAGGTGTGATCTCTTGGTTTAGCAGGAAGCAGTCCTATGTAGCACTGAGTATAGCTGAAGTAGAGTATGTTGCATCTTTCTCACCTAGTTGTGAGGCAGTATGGCTGAGGAAGCTACTGTCTGAGTTATTTGATCTCCCATTGGATGCTACTGGTATCTATTGTGATAGCCAGAGTTGTGTGAAGATGTCTGAGAACCCAGTGTTCCATGACAAGTCAAAGCACATTGAGATCAAATATCACTATATCAGGGATATGGTGCAGAGAGGAGCAGTGAAGCTCCTGTATGTTGCGATGGATGAGCAGGTTGCAGATGTGTTGACAAAACCACTAGCCAGAGTGAAGTTTGAGTACTTCAGAGAGAGGCTTGGTGTTCTTCAGATTGAAGATACTTCGAGGAAGAAGTGATGGGACACATTTGCAGGAGCCATTCCAAGCATGGTGAGAGGAGGATCCTTCCCATGGCTGTGGATGTAAGCACAGTGTGATGAGCATCAAGATGATGCTCCAGTTACTGCTCTGTATGATCAGTTGGATCATGTATATGTATATGCATCAGTTGGATGCTCTGTATGATCAGGTGGATCATGCATTTGTGTATGTATCGAGTGGATACATTATATGATCAGGTGGATCCTGTATGATGATATGTATCAAGTAGATACTTGGTATGCATCAGGTGGATGCATTGTATGATCAGGATGATCATGGATGACGAGCTTCAGGATGTTGCTCGAGATGATATGCATCAGGATGATGTAGTGATGATGATCAGGATGATCATGTGTGATGAGTATCAGGACAATAATCTGGATGATATGCATCAGGATGATGCAGTGACGATGGTCAGGATGATATTGTGTGATGAATATCAGGATGATACTCTGGATGATATGCATTAGGATGATGCTATGATGATGATCAGGATGATCATATGAGATTATATGTATCAGGTGGATACATTACATAATCAATTGGATTATGTGTGATGAGTTCCGGAGACACAGATGCACATGAGATTTTCAGACATGGTTGTAGATGTGTTCTCCCATGGTCGCAATGTAATTGCTAGGATTTTCTGACATCGGGGAAGATGTGTTCTCCCGTGGTCGTGATGTAATTGCCGAAGCCATTCTCACATGGTGGTAGATGTGTTCTCCCATGGTGCAGATGTAAGGGTTGAGTCCATTCGAGCATGGTTGTAGATGTGTTCTCCCATGGCTGCGATATAAGTGTTGGGGCCATTCGAGCATGGTTGTAGATGTGTTCTCCCATGGCTGCGATATAAGTGTTGTGCCATTCTCGCATGGTTGAAGTGTGTCTTCCCATGGCATAGATATAAGTGATAAGCCTTTCACAGATGGTTGAAGTGTGTCTTCCCATGCCGGTGAATGTAAGTGATGTGTGATGTGCATCTGGGTTGTGCTTCGTGAACGATGGTATGATCAGTATGGTCATGAGTATCAAGATGATACTCTGTGGCCGTGGAAAGGTTGTGCATTGGTATGTAAAAGGTCCTGGGAGATCCGATAGGTTGAGCTGTGTGCTCGTAATCAGTCCTTGGATGCTCTTTCGAGGTTTTGTTGACTCATGTAATAAGTCCTGCGGATTCCACAATATGGTAGTGATGATGAAGACCTACAGGTGGTGGGCCTACATCCAGCATGAAAAAGGGCTGGCTTTGTAGAACTTCCTATGACGAGCAGATTTCAGAGATAGCCCAGTGATCGAGATGTCGAGTACAACATTCATGATGATGATGATGCTTCGTGATCCAGTGATGATGATCCGGCTCCAAAATTGAAGACTTGCGCCAATATGTATTGATGACCTGTGACGAAAGAATACCTTCCTAGTTAAGAGGGAGTGTTGATGTATTTGTAACTTCGGAAGATATTCTTCTATGTATTACATTTGTACTTTATTGTATATCCCATAGAGATGTATTATTCCTCTGATTGGAAGTGTCGTCATTTGTATTTGTAAGTGTCGTCATGTGCATCGACAAGTGTCATCATTTGTATTGATGGGTTATTAGACCACCAGTGTGGGGTTGGCCCTAGTTAGCACATGTGGTTGGGTTATTAGGCTTGATTAGCAAGTCGGCCCCAGTGGATTATTGGGAGGTCACGTCAGTGTATAAATAGAGAGGTTGTGTCTCTCATTTAGATCATTCACTCACTTCTCAAGCTCACATAGCTAAGAGAGAAAGTGGTGCACTAGTGGAGAAGGAGGAGCATCAACTAGAGACATCTTATTGGGTTTTATCATTGTGATCTTGGTTTGTAGCTTATCTTATCTCTAAGGAAGTTGCGGGGTTTTTCACCTTCTTGGCTTTCCCCGGTGAAACTCTGTGTCTCTTGTGTGATTTATTTTGTGTCTATGACTGATATGATGTAGGGATATGTTGTACATGTTATTCTCTTAGAGATCCTTATGATAATGGAATGAAATTATCAAAAAATTAACAACACAGGGTTCAGAAAACATTCAAGGTGGGAGACAGAGTTTGGTTGCACTTGAATAATGGAACACTACAAGGTCATGTTTAGAAGATCAAAACATTATGGTATGGTCCTTTTGAAGTGTTGGGGAAGGTGGGAGATAATTCCTACAAACTCAATCTATCGCCATATATGCGCATTTACTCAATAGTGATTGTCGAAAATCTAAAACTCTATGAACCTTCCATGTTGGACCAAGAACCTAAGTAGCTATTACCTTCCATAGAGGACTTAAAACTAGAGGCTTAGGAATAGTTAATAGAAGACACAATTTTGTAGAAGAATTCCAGAACAACCAAGTAAGGAAAATATGAAGTTTGGAAGGTGGGGTTGAAAGGACAACTTCTAGGCAAGGCGAAATGGTACTCCAAGAAGGTAGAGGAAATATTTCTTCACTTCATTCAGTAAAATATTTTGGGGACCAAAACTATCCCAAAATTGGGAGGAGTGATTCGAAATGGATTAATATATAATTTGTCCAGAACAACCAAGCAAGGAAAATATGAAGTTTCGAAGGTGGGTTTGAAAGGACAACTTCTAGGCAAGGTGAAATGGTACTCCAAGAAGGTAGAGGAAATATTTCTTCACCTCATTCAGTAAAATATTTTGGGGACCAAAACTATCCCAAAATTGGGAGGAGTGATTTTAAATGGATTAATATATAATTTGTCCAGAACAACCAAGCAAGGAAAATATGAAGTTTGGAAGGTGGGGTTGAAAGGAAAACTTCTAGGCAAGGCGAAATGGTACTCCAAGAAGGTAGAGGAAATATTTCTTCACCTCATTCAGTAAAATATTTTGGGGACCAAAACTATCCCAAAATTGGGAGGAGTGATTCGAAATGGATTAATATATAATTTGTCATCTATTTTGGATCTTACTAGGTGGAGAGATTGGATGCATTGTCTTTTAGGACCCAATTTAGGGGTAGGACTCAATTTTGTAGATTTGGGGTCGAAAACCTTCTAGGTCCTATTTGAGGGTTTAAACGATTTTTTTGGGGTCAAAATTTCATAGCTTGCATAATTCCCCTCAACGTGATTCTATGTTGTGTGACCTTTCTAATGGTGACTCCAAGAATTGCCTCAAATTGAGTCCATGTGAAGAGTTATGCCTCCCACAAGTGGACCTATCCAGTTGACCACCATGGTACTGAGTGGATTCCACAACAGCTCTTATTTCTCATACATGTGGAGCTTGTCATGTGTGGATTTTCAAGAACATTCTAGAAGGACTAAAAATGTAACCCTAATTGGGAATTGGGACATTCAAAAACCCTAGATGATTATCGAGCTATGTCAAATATCAGGTCGTTAGGAGAACAAGCATTCTTCTGATGTTATTGTATTGTTCCATAGTTGAGAAACATCACAAGAGTGGATACTAAAGCATACAAATGAGGTAGGATATCCTGTAGTAGCCATTCTAGCCACAGAGTCATAAAGAGTACCCATTCCTTTGTATTTGCATTGTATGTAAAAGAGCAGTGAATAATCCTCATTTCTAGATGGGTTTTCCCCCATAGTGGGTTCTCCCAAGGTAAATATTGCGTTTATAGTGTGGATTGTGTATTTCTTTACTCTAGTTATTATTATTAAAGTTGCAATTATTTAGCATTCAGTGGAAACAAGTTAATACAAAGAAATTATTTGTAATATCCATTGTGACAAATTGTTCCAGTGGAATATCCACTTCAGTTTATGGATCACAACCCCACCTACTATGAGGGTGACCCAAATTTCTATGTGACCCTAGACTATTTGGATCAGGTGAATACAATGAGATCATAGTACAACCTTTTTGAAAGCTTGAATATGGCTATAATTACCATGATTAGATTTTATTCTCAATAGGTGACATGGATGTGAGATAATGAACTGTGAAAGAGAAAATAATAATAGAGAGCATCATTGGCATTGTCATGGTCATTGTCACCAACATCACTGTATTTATCATTCGCCAATCATCATCATCATCATCATTGCCACCATTTTCATGATCATCATTATCACATGTACCATGTAACCATGAATAAATAAATATATAATATATTATAAATGTAAGATATAATATATATTATATCTATGGTACTCCAACATATACTCCCATATCTAAGGTTGATCCCATCTATTGAGGAAACTATAGACTCCCACATGCGCATAACGCGAGCCCTAATCTAGAGATGTCAACCTTGAGAGGAGATGGACCACCATTGCTTGACCCCACTTGTGATGAGGGTGGAAAGAAGGAAACATGTGACTAGTGAGAAGAGCTAAAAAGGAAACCCTTGACCATAGGGGACCACCTATTACAAGATCTCAATGTAGTGGGGGAGGATACATGGAACCTAAATCAGTGAGTTCTAACCCTTATAGAGTCAATATATAATAGATTAAAGAAGTATTTTACACATATTTTAATCCTTCTTGTAAATTTTGAAAAAGAAATTTCCACATATTAATAAGCATTCATGAACAAACTATGTTTTTCTAGCAATATATATCCTAAAAAAATTCTTAGCAAACTGTGGCTTTTTGAGACTACAAATACAACCCTTCGTACCTTTGCAATTACTAGTACAAATATTTAAAATTTTAATCATAGATGCTTCCATTTACTCTCTTCCAAATCCATTTGAAATAATCTAGAAGGAATCCATAAGTAAAGAGATATGCCTCTCACACCAACTTTAAAAAATGGTAATTTCAACAATGTGACCTTAGAAAAACAATTTTCTAGGTATTGCTTAGGATATCTATGATAATAATTTTGGTGAACAAATCTCAAAGTGTTATTTCAAATGGAACTCTATTGTGAGTTATTGCCATATGAAGTTGAGTACTATTTTTTCATGAGTTATTATCCAATAAGAAAGGATTTTGATGTTATAAGGTTTTTCAAGTTCACAAAACTTAGTTTCAATCCTTAAATAAGTAAAGTATCAATGTAAATGTGATATAGACCCTACTTCTGATGACATGTTGAAGGATCTTTGCAAGCTTATTCTTGATGAGGATTTGAGAAATAATTTGGGACCTATATGGGAGAAAATTGTTAATGAAGACAAACAAGTGGTGGTGTCTAAGGAAGGGTTAGGAAAGGATTGAAAAGTCACCAACAATAGAGTAAAATTCAAGGATCTTATCAAGTTACTTATTCCAAGCCTTCAGTTGGGTAAGAGAAGAAAATAGAAAATTGTAATGCCAAGATTATTCCAAGTTGGTTAGTGAGAATATTAAAGATAATTATTTTTCGACATAAAGGGATTGAAACTATAATAGTTAAGGAGATTATGGAAAATTAAATATAACTCTTATAATCTAGTCCATCATAAATACCACACATGTACTCATTACAGAAGGTTGTTGAACATACTCAACATACCCATAATGTCTCATCATATTCATACTCATACGCACCATGTCCCATCATACTCAAGATACCTATCATGTCTAGCTCATTAGCTTATCATTACCAAGAATGGGGTGTTCTTGATACACTATTAGTGCATTCATTTAGTTTCTTCATTATTTAGGGATTCTTATTGCACATAAAGTTAAAGTTTTTTTTCTTATCTGTATGACATCTAATAGAGGTTCTCAAGCACAGATAATTACCTACCTAATGTAGTCAATGGTAGGATGGAAGACTACACTATCCTCAAACACTACTTTTTTAGGTGGTTCCATTGATTTTGGTTGTATTTATGCTCCCTCCATGTGCCAATTTTGGTCATTTTTTCAACAATGGATCAAGAGGTTCATGTGTGCCACAATAGAATTGTTCTTTGGAAACTTTATTTCGCAAAGGATGTGTGAAGAAAAAAATAGCTCAAGCATCCTATCTAATATTTTTTGTTTAAAAAATGTAATGTTGTTTCTTTTATGTATTTATAATCAATTAGACATTAAAAGCATAACAAAAACATCATCTAGGGGTTGTAACCATATCATAAATATCAATTTAATGTCAATTCACTTAATTGACATTGGCATCATGTCGCTAAACACGGGGGGTTCACTATTGAGGCAATATCATATCATGTCCATTCATATTGGGGGGTTGAATACTCTTAAAAACCTCAAAAATATATTGCCCCGTATTAAGGGGTCAAGGGGTTTTTTCTATTTGACATAGTAATATAAATATTGGGGGTTATTTTATTTGGGAGTGTTGAGGAATAACCTCCAAATCGTGGGATGGATTCATACGTCCAAATCACGATCCCGATAATTTCATAAAAAATTTTAAAAAAATTATACCAGCATTAAATGTTAAAATTGTGATTGCGGAAGTAATAAATGCTTGTTAAGGCAGTATTAAATAATAAAGTCATTAATGTATATAACAATTTAACTACTATGTCCTTTTAACTAATGATGCTTTAAGACAGTGATGTGTCTTACCCATGTCTTACCTCCATAAAAATGATTACGACACTAATTTGTTTGTAGTTGTAATAACAAATAAACAACATACCCATATAGGCCTAAGTTCTATAACTACAACTTTGAAAGCATATGCAACATACCCAAATTTGCTAAAATAACAAATAAACAATACTTTCTATTCTATAATATTTTATCTGAATTACTCTTGTCGTTGATAGAACTATGGCTTACTTACAGAGTTCTATATCCCTATTCAACATTCTTTACATTAGTTAAAAATAGTCTCCTATGTCATTACTTGTGACGATGATAACCAAATAGGACAATTACTTAACCTTGAAGTATTATTCCTATGAGTACTTATACAAGAGTATGCCATTAAAACCCATAACCTGCTATGCAGGAAAAGTTGCACCACTATTATATGGGTGTACATATATCCAAATACTAACAGAGTCATCACAGTGACCATTGGGTATTAATTTTACCCCTAACTATTTGTCATGGTCTATGATACCATCATAAGGCTTAGTCTTTGACATTGGTACCCATTGTTTAGTCAATTCGATTTTGTATATAAGTATATGGTCGAGTGTGTGTATAACTTTATAACCACTCCTTCAAACTCTTAAACAACTCCTAAATAGAAGGTTGTAAGGGGAAAACATTATGTCGAAACGTTTGCATAGTATTCAGATCAATGGTTTCAATGTTGGGGTTAATAATTGTTCCATGTAGCACATGTCTTTGTCATATTGTTTTAAATGCATAAATTTAATGGGGTTAATATGCCAAATCTCTTGTCTTGACCCGATCCACAACATATCCATGCATTTACTCCTTATGTGGATTCAAACAAGGTGCTCATGCGACCTGTACATTGTCTAGGGTCCCATCTTCTTCCACGGGTGTTTTGACTCACTCGGTGACTTCGATGTGTATCTCGTCTAGCCCCTTCCATACTCCATGAGCACAATAGGTGCATCTACCCATCTTCTCGGTCATAGGCATACCTTACCTTAGCCTTTTTGTAGGCACTATGGGTTCTCCATCTGGTTGAGATTTGTTATTGGGACCATACAATGCCCATACAACTTATTAATTATACTCTGTTGCATATTTGGGGAATGTGCTTCCCTCTATACCAGTCTTCTTAGTCATTCATTGTATTTTCCTTCCATCTCGGCAACTAGTATTCCTCCTGCTCAGACCCTAAGCACTATAGATTATCCCTCTCCATTATCACTTTACCCTTTAATTGTTAACATGGTGATGACCTAATTTTGTTCTGTGTGCTCGACTCAAGTGGAACGAGTCCTTTATCAATCCCATCCCTAAGTTTATGTAGCATCTTGAAGAAGGTAGTGTTTCCCAAGGTATTCCTTGTTATTCCCTTTTCATTGTACAAATGGTTTTCTTGTTGTTTTGTTAGATTGTGCATGGTGCAATTTTCCTTTTGTGTCAATAGCATGGTCAATTGGGTGTCCTATTCCTTTCTTTGTTATTGTTATGTCCCATGCAGTGGAACATATAGTGATTGGGAGATACAATTAATCGAGTCCATACTGGTTAAATTTTTTAATTTTCTATAGTTCTATTTTAGCGAATTATTTTGCTATTTAATATATTTTTAATAAATTTTATTTATCAGCTCTGCAATTGGACAAGAAGAGATGACGTCTGCCTCGGGAATTGACTCCCAAGGCCTGGCGGCACACTTATGTCACACAGGGAGGTACCTAATCATCTATAAAGTTATGTCAAATCACTACAGAACTTGCAACATACATATGTATGGCATGAATCACCAAAAAAAGAAACGTTAATCACCGTCTGATCGTGAATACAAGTTCAATTTAATCTGATCGTAGCCATCCGATCCGCTCCACACTAAACAAGGCTTTATTCAAATTTTCCATCACATAGGATATCAATCAACAATAAATACCCGTGCAATTTAGCATTAAAAAACAAATATAAAAGACGGTTCTTGGACACTGACACATATTGTATATGACCGGGAAAGAAGGATTTTTCCCACGTCATCCTATGCCATCGTATGCAAAGTTGATTTTGAAAATTATAAAGCCATCCTAACACTTCTTGGCAAAGTTTAAAGTCAAGTTAAAGCAAAACGTTATATTAAATTTATATTAATGTTATATTAATTATATTAAAATATTAAATTATTAAATACCATCTTATGCAAAGTTGATTTTCAAAATTATAAAGCCATCTTGACAAGTTTAAAGTTAAGTTAAAGCAAAAAGTTATATTAAATTTATATTAGTTATATTAAAATATTAAATTATAATAATAAGTTATTTAGCAAGTTAAACTATTAAAATAGTTTGACTTGTAAAGTTTTGTGAAATTTTTATGGTTCTAAATTATAAATTTATGATTATATTAAATTAAATTTATAATAAGTTATATTAAATTTTAAAATTATAATAAATTATTTAGCAAGTTAAAGTATTAAAGTATCTTGATTTACAAAGTTTTTCCAAAGTTTTATGGTTTTTAGTTATTAAATTATATGATTATATTAAATTTAAGTTAATTAAATTATATAATTAGATTAATCTTGTTAAGTTATATTAAATTTATATTAAAAATATATTAAATATTATAATTTTTTATAAACTTATAAAATATAAATATATAAGATTTTCATAAAATACCTTTATTAAAACTTAATATATTAATTATTATATATAGTTATTATATATGAGAAATATATATATTTTTAATTTTTATCTTTTTTAAAATATAAAAATATATTTATATTTTTGTACTTATGATATATAGTAAGTATTGCACTAGTACCAATCTATTGATAAGTCATAAGTTGATAAGCCATATTTCTATTAAGAAACTAAAATTCCATTAATTCATATCCAGAGTTTCACTAGTTCCAATCGGAATTGGGGCATGAAGTTTGAATAACAAACATATCAAAGAGTAAGTAAGGTATGGTGTTCAAGACCAATCTTCTTCCTATAAACTCCATTTTTACATATATGCTTGGGGTGTTAACAAAATTCACTTGAAGATTGGAGTGTGTGAAGGTAATATAGGAATGTATGGTTAAATACATCATACATTTTAAGTGGGTCAAAAATGGTTTTCACAAACTATACCGGGTTTTAATTAGCTAGACTCCAATAATAGAAGTTACCTAGTTTAGAATCTAGTGCAACTCTCCAAATTTCAAAACAACCTCTTAGCAATGACGCGGGACATTGCCACCTTGTGGCTCTTGTTCTCATCTTGGTTTAATTGTCTAGATTCCTTTTTTTGAAATACAATTTCTTTGTTTCTTTACTAAAATATTGTTTCACTGTATAGTATTTTGAAAAAACATTTGGTTTGTTACTTGATAATATTACCAAAGTCGCTGCTGCATCGATCTGGTAAGGAAGTGACAGTTCTTAATGTTGCTGCTGCATCGATCTGGTAAGGAAGTGATGGTTCTTAATGTTGCTGCTATCCATCTGCATCGATCTGGTAAGGAAGTGACGCTTCTTAATGTTGCTACTATCCACGTTAAGGAAGTGATCTGCATCGATCTGCATTGATCTGGTAAGGAAGTGATGGTGTCTCGTCCAAACATTAATGGTTCTGAACCAACTCTTTAGTGGAGTGTAATGTTGTCTATCCACGTTGTCAAACCACGTGAAGCCTGGTTAAAATGTGACTCACAAAATCGAACTATGCGTAGTGAACAAGCAGCTCTCCTCCGAACTGTACATGGGATTGACTCCTTGGCATGCAGCGTTGGCATGCACTGTACATGGGATTGACTCCTTGGCATGCAGCGTTGGCATGCACTGTACATGGGATTCTCCTCGTAGCTGTTACAATAAATGAGGTATTTATGCTATGGTTTCCCGATTCTCAAAGCATTAGGTTGTCACCTTCTCGCTGTACCTAAACCATAAAGGCCTTGACCTCGATGTTCAAAAAATATTGTAAATTTCTTGCTCTTCTTTTACAAATACACCAATTGATTATTGGGTTTCTTCCTCTGCGAGGACTCAACACAGAAGGAATACCATCTCTGGTATGGAATATGATGCCAACTCTAGCATACACATAGTTCACTTCCTCTGCATGTATTTTAGGATGGAGGAGGACTGAGGTTCATGTTTTTAATTTACGAAATTATTCGTGAACTGATGATTTTAACTTGCAAAATACAGAAAAGAACACTCTCTCACAGGTAATAGTTTTGCAATAAGTTTTTCATCTCCAGATGTCTCTACATCCCGAAATTAATGTGTAGGTACTAACAGTTTTAATTTGATATTAATGTGTAGCTGCACGACTCCTATCTCCGATGTCTGGTGAGTTTGGGCACTAAGAGGAGGCTGGAGACCAGTGAAAAGAGGTTTCCCTGTTCTGGTTCTGTCGAGAGGAATTTCAAGTTCTGCCAGTTTTCATCACCCGTAAAAGGTAAGCATTTGCAATTGCTCCTGTTCTATTACCCTCTTCTTAGCTATTTTAAAAAATTAATTCCGCTCCTCATTACACGTTCCCTGCACCCAATTTTTTCTTTCTCCCCACTGTCTATCACTATAACCTATGATTTAGAATTATAATAATGTTTGTGTCTTTGTATGCCACTGCAATCTGTCATTCAGAACTATAGTAATGTCTGCCATTGATTTCTGGATGTCGTTGCTTATCTGGGTTTGTTGTAGAGATCATTCGCAAGAGTTCTGAATACTATTCTTAATTTTAATGTCGTCGTAAGTTCTGAATACTATTCTGGTTGGGGTTTTTTTTAATAGACCTTGGTCCAAAATATTCTCCAACAGCTATATCTTCTGGTATGCTATGCCTATTTGCTATTTTTACTGTTTAACAGATGACTACATATATTTAGATTACTATTACATTTCTGTTGAATGAGATCTCTGATGGCAATCTTATACCAATATGTAACCAAATGCAAAATGCCTATTCCAAGACATATTTCGGTTTGCATTGGAATAGATCAGATTAGTAGTCTCAACAAATGTTGATGTTTCAGGATGGTTGATAGTCTTAGAAGGTTAGTGAGTAGTGGCTCCTCCCAACTAAGAAGCTTGCACCTTTTCATGTAGTTAGAAACCTGCAAAATCATCTATCATATGTGCATGGCTTATGTTCATTGTTTTTGTGCTTTAATACCTTCGGTGTCTGCTATCTATTTTTTTGTTCTCGAATAGCCCAGCATTCCGTAGCCATACCTTCCAAACATTGTTCAGATCTCTGAATCAGCACTTTCTGCAATTTGGGTACCTCTCTCTGTCTGGTTTCCTATGAGTTTTCGGTTTCTAGAGAATGTTGTTCCTCTTCTTTTATGAATTCCAAGATCTCATCGCTCCCAAAGTTCAGTTTTTTGAAGGCCGTCATCTTCCAGGACCTGACGTAGCCTTATCTTTTGACAGATCTTGCCTTAATTTTGAGTATAATAATCAAGGCTACAGGGGAAATTGTTTTAAAACACAATTGCAGTAGTCTATTTAGGCTCTGTGTGTATGGAACACATGCAAACATTAAAAAAAGCATCAACATTTTAGTCCAATCTTCTACGTTCCTGTCTCAAAAGTAGTTGACAGAATGTTCGTGCTTCTAGTTGTGATTCTCATCCCCATTTTGCTTGCAGTATCTACTATGCTCTTTGAAGATTATGGCATTCTTCTTTTTTTGTCCCCAAGAGGTCTAGAATGATAGTAGGATGCTCTTGTGATTTTTTGGTGAGTATAGATGGTCTGAGGTTAACCTTGTTAATGCCAAGCCAAAATATCAATTTGTCTACATATCACAACTGCAAGTATCAATGAAAACACATCTAATTATGAGTATAGAAAAAATGATAGATGAATCTAATTAGATGGTTTCTGAAACAAAATTTGATCACAGAGTTGTTCATAAAAGAAAGACCAATTTCTTTATTTTAAAAATAATAGTTTTGGGGATTAAACAAATTGATTGTCCAGATCGATTGTATGGTTGTGGTTTCAAATTAGATATAAATAATTATAAAACAATAAAATAAAAATAACTGATTATATGATTTTATGGTTGTTGTTTGGAATTGGATATAAAGAATTATTTTATTGACTAAAAATGGATCACAGTAAGGTAGAGAATCCTCCAATGGAAGGAAGGTAGTAAGAAAGTCCCAAAGAGCTTTCACCTGCACCATCACCATCTCCATCTTCATCTTAATGGTACAAGACCTAGATACAATATAACTGTAATTTTGCAGCTATATTTAACGAGATTCAAGCTTTCTGCTTCCATTTAAATAATTTTAATATATTTGCCGCAAGGATGTCATCCTCGTCTTAAAATCTTAGAAATTATTTTAAGAGCTTAGTCATCTTAATACAAACTACTAGCTATGACTATATATTTTCTCATTGTCGTTGTTATTATCATACACACTTACATATCAGTAAAAAACACAGATCAAACAAACCTATTACAAAAATTAAATAAAAACATATAATTCATTTTGATATTACTTATCCACCCACTAAGGAAATGTTTATGGTATGGTTGTGTGCATATACACACAACAATATATCTCCTTTGCCTTGAAAGGTAATGATTAATAAGAAAAAAATACACAACCACTCCACACAGTCTTTTTTGGAGGCTTTCCAGCTAGCACCCGATTTAGGCATTCTTCTAAAGCCATCCTACGTCCCGATTTAGGCACCCCAACTGGATCTGATCAAATAGGCTACCATGTCAAGGTTATGGCACCATGAAACATGTTGTGGTTGCGTGCTTCACATCTAAAAGCAACTTTTTTCTCACCGATCTAAACGCCCAAAGTCGGTAGAATCAACGGATAAAGGCCAATCATGATAACATAGCAGGATGTCAAGGTTCTAATGGTTGTCAAGGTTGCAATGGTTTTAATGGTTATATTATAAACTAATGTATTTTATTATAAATTAATGTATAATGTATATAAGAATATATACTATATAATGTATATATATGAATGTATATTGTTTTTATCATAGGTTAATATTAATATTTAATAGAAATATAATTTCATGTATAAGATTGGTTATGTTAATTTAATTTCATGTATGATAATAATAATTCTGGCGAAATGGTTTAAATAAATATTTCAGAATTCATCTTTAACACATAATTGAATTGTAATTAATTTGATTAATATTAAAAAATTAAAACAAATAAGTAATTTATCATTTAAGATAAATAAACTTAAAAATTAAACTAAATGGTTCTTTATATTTTAAAGCAAACTTACTTTTGGTAAACACGCATAATCATCATCATCATCATATAAATAGTTTTTATTGTTTTTAAAAAATATAATAAAATTAAAAAAATCATTAAATAAGAAAGTCGAAATAAGAGCTTTGGCTTGTTATTTTTTAGGGTTAAGCATTGGTTTGTGTATGGAATTCAGAAAAAAAAAATTGCCGACTAAAAGAGAGGATAAATTTCAAATGTACTAAAAAAAATAGTTATAAATATTTTTGAAATTTCAAAGTTAAATATTAAAATTGATTATTTTGTTGTTAGAATATTAAATATTTCTTGCTTGAAAAAAGAAAAACAAATCAATAATAATATTCAAGTACATAGTACTAAGTTGTGATTTCCTTCATCTAGAACAATGTAAATATTATATTGTGACTATGATTGTACTTGACATGAATAATACACCTGCATATTTTTATTAAAAATATTCAAGTACCTAGCACTAAGTTCTGATTTCCTTCATCTAGAACATTATAAATATTATATTTTGACTATAGTGGTACTTTTGACATAAATAATACAAATGCATATTTACATATAGTATTCACTCCATCTAGAACACTTTATAAATATTATTTTTGACAAAGATGACCTTGTAAAGAACTTAAGAACTTGAAGAAAGTAGAGTGGGTAGTTGGTTAAATGTAGTATGGATTGTACATTGGCAATAGTTGGAATTGATTGTTTTTTATAAGGTTATCTCAAGTTGCCTTTGATGTATTATCTTTTGTCAACCTTTTGACCAAAATGTGGTAAAAGGAAATCCTGAATCATGAAACATATTTTATAAACCCCAAATATTTTAGCTGGAAACCATGAGGACAAGCTTTGCCCAAATGCGAGCTTTCCAGTTATGGTTAGCCTCAACCTCCTTGATTTAATGAGATTGACCAATGATTTGATCCAACATGATCCAAATTCCCCCCTATGCCTATCGAACTCTCGTCATACATCCCAAAATTTGAAGGGAAGGCTGGAGAAGACCCCTAAAATCATATCATGTCGTTTCACCTATGGTGCTCACCAAACAACATCGTTGATGATTCTATTAGGCTACACCTATTCTATAGGACCCTAACTAGAACTATTGCAAAGTGGTATATTGACCAGCACCATGGGAAACATCCCAAATCCATGCCCTTAGAATCGACTCTAATTTTGGATTAATTTTGATCTTATATAGATAGAGAAATGAGATTCATTTGTTGTGGAAGAATCCATGTTCTCTAAACGTGGAATACTTTATGCATAAAAAAATACCTACACATGACCTATTGCGATTTCGATTTGTTGTGGAAAATTTTGGTGTTGACCTTTTTACATAAAATCATGAAGGTCCCCCCGCACATCAAAGGTCCTTCCCCTAGTGCCTAATATGGGTTCATCAGATCCCATTCTCCACTATGAAGCCCCACCCTTCATTTATGAGTCACCTCCTTGTTGTATTACGAGTCTCGAAAAGGAAATCATATCATGCCTATGGGGAAAAGATTCCCTATGTAAGGCTTGTGTGATAGCATAGTGGGGCATGCATATCCAATGAATGGAACTATTATGGCCCACCCATTTTTTGAATTCCTAGTGGGTCTATTGGGAATGTTATTTAATATCTACAAGAGGCAGTTAATTGTCTATTGAATAAACCTGAATAAACCAAATATTTCTCAGTTTTCTAGTTCAATGAATTTCCTTCTATATAAATTCAATTTTAGTTTGAATGTTTCAACACCACTTTGACAAATGTATGTTATATCCAATCTTTTGAAAAATGTTTCTATATATTTATCCATTTTTATCTAACTAAAAGGTACATGTGGATGGAAATACAGATGAATCCAGACAATGATTTTGACTTTGTAATTGTAACTGGTGAAGAACATTCTACCCTTGGCATAGTTAGGTGTCAATCAGATGCTACTTTTGCAGAAATCCGTCAAGAAATTGTGCTTGATAATATCATTGGATATCCTTTTGATTTTACCAACAATCAAGGATATACTTTAAATGCAACACAAGAGAAAAGATGGAAAGCTACAAAAACACCTATAGGCATCAAGAGGAAACTAGACACATTGGATACTGAAGCGTTGCAATCAAATGTAATGGAAAGAACACCAAATGTTGAAATCATTGAAGAGAACATGGAGGAACCTATGCATAAACAAGCAAGAGTTGAAGTTGAGTGTGATTCGATAGAACAAAACATAGGTGTTGATTCTACTATATTGGCATCTTGGGAACAAAAAATGAATAGTTTAATGGAAGTGTTTGTTGAGGAGAAGGTTACACTTAAAGTATATTCAGAAAATGGAACATCTAAAATAAAGATACGTTGTGAAAGTTGTGGTATTGATTATGGAACAGGGGAAATATCTTTGGCAGCACGGACACTTCGCAACTTCAAAAACAATCACATGAAAACAAGGGCCCATCAACGTAACATTTCAAGGGTGGGAAGTAGTGAAACTACTTCATGTAACATAGAAAGGAAGACATCAATGGTTGGAGATCGAATTGAGATTGATAAAGCCATCAAAATACTAGATGATTTCAACAAGACACAAGATCCAAATTTGTTCAAAGTGGTGGAAGCAACACTTGCAGGATACGAGGACAAGAGAAAAGTAAAAGTGGAATGTACACGGTGCAATAAATGGTTTTATTTAGTACCAGCAAGTGGTAATATTGTTAGTTCTCTAAATGAACATATGAAATCAAACAAGCACATTTCTACTACAAATGAGGCTTCACATAATACAATTGGGTTGAGGACTGGCATAGTTGGGAGACCCAAGAAGCCTACCAATGATAAGTCCCAATAGAGTTTGACTAGGTTCTTGGTCCCATCATCAACACCACTATCACATAGGGGTTCTACAAGTGCAAATCCTTCTACTTCAGGTATGTTAATTTCACAAGCTTATTTAATTTGAATATGACATTGAACATAATTTTATTTTTTATCTTCAAATTTATTTTCTTTTATTGTATTATTGTAGATCATTTATCTCCCTTGATACTACAATGTTGGGGGTATTGGTATCCATATATTGATAGAAATGGGGAGAGATTGAACAAAAAAATCCTAATGGATGATCAAAGGGGTGGGAAATTATGGGCCATAGAGAAGCATACCAAGAGGATGATATGTTATCATGGTACAGAATGCCGTATTGATGGTACATATAGGCATTTTCATTGTCAGAGGGATTCTGAAACAGGGATACCTTTTGAATCATTGACATGCAAGTTTTGTAAGTTGATTCTAGACTGTGATGACTTTAGGATGCGTTTATATCGTGAATCAAGGAGCCCCATTAGAAGACATGGGCGAGATACAAGGAAAGGGAGAAGATTAGACTTTTTGACTCAAACTGAGCTCAGAAATGTTGCAAGGGTTACAAATACTAGCTATAGATCAACAATGAGGGCTCTTTGGTGGGAGAGGACAAAGGTTGCTATACTCTCTATTAGAAGAAGGTCCCTAAAGGACAAGTTGTTCGAATCTACAGAAAGGAAAGATGTATTTAGGTTTTGCAAGGATGTGTGTGAGGCACATAGACAAGGAAAATTACAAGGTAAAGATGTTGTTTGGGAATTTGTCAAAGATATATTTCACAACCTGACACATCCAAAAGCAGGGAGAAGGTATGGTGCATCCACTAAATCCATTTATGAGATGATTAAGTTATGGGGGGTTCCTAGATTGCATAGCTTCATTAGCTTGAATTTAGATGGTCCTTCAATATCTACAACTTTAAGGCAAGTGAGAAAATCACTGTCATATATCTCAGGGGAGCATGAGTACATTTTTGAGGCACTTGGAAAGGTTTATGCTTCTTATAAATCCAAACATGGTATAAAGGGTCCAATTCCTGTATGCCTTGCTGAAGATGAGACCGTTGTGAAAAAATATGTTAGGTGGGTAGCAAAAAGTGATACTTTGGTTGGTTTTTGTGGTAATAAAGAAAATCATCAATGCCAATCACATTTCTTAGTGACTGTGGGCGATGGAGCTGCAGGCTATGACGTTATTACAGACACTTTTAATAACAGTGTAATTGGTCATTATGCACGTGTCATTATTGCAAACCCTTTACATGAAAAGCTTCCCCGTTTGGTTGTGCTTGTTCATCCAACATGCAATAGGTTCGATGCAAATTTTGTTGCCAAGCAATGGGAAAAAATAGAAGTTATGTGGAGGAAACACGTGGAAAATTGTTTGGGACCTATTATTGGTCATTCATCTGATGGGGATAGTAGAAGAAGACAACTTATGTTGAAGGCTTATTCTTGAACAAAAGGTATTCGATATCAAATCCCTTGGGAAGGGTGGAGGCTATCTGGGTTGCATGATGGTGGCAACGTAATATGACTACATGACCAGGATTACATACACAACGGGAAAAAGCTAATCAATCCTTTGTTTAGTGGCCGATGAGATTTGATCCTTAGAGAAGAGTTGGTAAGTTTTAATCATGTCAGAATGGTTTATAACACTTTTAAAGTGGATGATCACAAGCTTAAAATTGAAGATATAGAGAGGATGGATCGACAACATTAGGGTTCAGCGCAACGCATTGCTTCAAGGCATGTTCAAAGGTGTTTAAAAGAGATGAGAAGTACAACAAGTGGTAGGGCAGAGAGAACACTAGGTACAAAGATTTATCTAATGATTGTTGCTGACTACATTGACATTTTTATGTCTCATAGTTTGACTCTTTGGGAAAGAGTGTGAAATGCTTCAAGAGTTCAACATTTCTTTTTGTTATGGTTATGTTGGGTACGGAAACAATCTCATGTTAATGCCAACATAAATTTCATTAGTAGAGAGGCATATCAGGATGTGAAAATTTCGTGCCACTTTGCAGTTTTATTGATGAGATTGTTTCGATACCACTACTCTAACTTGCCATGTGTATTGCACTTGACTGGGTCAGATGTGTGTGAGAACTTCTTTAGCAAAGTTGGTGGGATGGTTGGATCAAAGAGGGCCTATGATTTCACTGACTTGCTTCATGCTGTTGGAACTCTTAATAGAGTTGCCGAAGAAGAATCAAATCCACAAGGGATTCGCTTTAATAAATCTCATAAAAAACAAGAAAGCATCTGGAATAAATTGCACCAACAAACAATAGAGAATCATGATGTATTATCTAATTATGGTCCAATATCTACAGATGATAAAATTATAGAAGCTCTGAAAGTAGGATTGAATGATGCACAAAACCTTTTATCAAGATTTGGCATGCAACCAGAAGGACACTCACAATCTTCTTGGTGGTTTAAACCATGGACAGAGGATCAAAACTATCCAACATTCCAAGTACTGGATGAAGTAGTTGATGGTTCTACACCGAATAACTCCAACTCAATATTCCAATCTTCATCTTCATCCATACTCAATGTTAGTGAATTGCAAACAATGGAAAGTGAGTGGAGGCATGAATTGGATGAAATTTTAGATACCATTGATGATAATGTGAACACATCTACCAAACCAGTGGTAGAGCTTGATGGTAAGGATATGTTCAAATCTTGTTTGTTTAGTTGAATGGAAATCCAACATTATCCAAAGATAGGTTGACTAGAGTGAGAAATGGGGTCTACTTTAGGCGATATGAAAGGGCTTCAAAAAAGGGTGTTTCAATCGGCTTTGGAATTGGATCGGACTGCGGGGTGTTGTTTGAGAGAAACTCAATACCTATAGTTGAACGTGCCACAAGAAAAGGTGTTTCTCAAAGTACCAAAGAAGGTGTTTCTTGTGGAACTTGGTACATTGGAAGGGTTCAAAGAATAAGAAAGAAGGATGGAAATAGGGTGTTTGATTACCATAATGACATTGATCTTTTGGATAGGCCAGAAGGTGTTGAGCTTCAGTTTTGTTGGTACAATAAAATAAAAGGGCAACGCTTGTACAAATATGATTTGACAGATCATCTTTTTGTACAACTTGAATCTGTTATAGCAATAGCCAACTTATCATACAACAATAGGAATGACACATACAAATTAGAAGAAAGAGATTACAAAGTTTTTTCTGATTTTGTCAGAAATCTCAACAAGGTTAATTTAAAGTTTATTGTAATTTATTTTTCCTTATTCATTCCCATTTATTAGATAATTTATAAATAATTATTGGTTGTATTTTTTTGATTTCATGTAGTAATGCCATCTTGATTTTATATTTTTTGGCCTCAGGTGCAGTGAACCCTTCGAATGGTGAATTTTGGGATAAACCAACCTAATTTTTTCCACCTACTTTTTTGTGTAAGTTTCTTTGACCATTCATCTTTTGTAGTTGTATTTCAGCTTTCAAGATAGATATTGTGCTAGTGTAACCATCCATCTTATGATTTTAAATCGGATTTCAATACAGATTTGGATTTCACATGATGATTTGATTGTTACAGGTACCCAGGTTGATGCAAATTCATGTGTCATTCATGATGTCAACCTCATGTCAACGAGATTTAAAAATCAAGGCTAAAGGTGTTGGAAGGTTTTCAATCAAGCAAATTGACATTTTGGAAGTTGGATAACTTGCTTTCCTCTATACTAGTGGTCATTTAGAGTTGATGTCAATATCATTTGATCAAATACTTTATATTTACATGTTTTCAAAATTCAGGGCAATGCCCTCTTTAAACTTTTAGTAGTTTTTTAGTACTAGAAATGGAGAAGGTGACTCTTTTGAGTACAATTTATATCATACATAGCATCATATCTATAAGATAAACTAATACTCTTGATTTAACAATGATTTTGGCTTATCATATCTTCCGTTTTGCTTAATAAAAATATATGTGAATGTTTATAATTAATTTAAACTTTGTGGATTTATGTGCTAGTTAATTTTTTTCATCCTTTCTTCTTCCAGCAAAGACTTGAAGGTCTTTGTAAAGATCTCGGAGCAAATTCTGCAATGTGTTTGGATTTTTAAAATTTCGATAATATTGCAACTATTACTATTAACTCTGCTCTATGTTTTATTTTTGTGGGGTTACTCTTTTTGTTGCTTGGCGAAGTTATTTAGATATGAGGTATGATTCTTTGAATAGCATGCATTACAATATTAGAATTTTGTGGCACTGAGATAACCATGGTGGTAGTATTTTTTTTTTATGTAGAATGTTATTGATGTGATGTCCAAAAGGTCAATGTTACCACTTATGTGTAATGTCCCTTGTTAGGATTTTTATTAAAATGGCAATTTTCCACTTTTTTCCTTGGTTCGACCTTTGACTAGTTTCGATCTCTAGGTCCCAAATTTGCCCCAAATGATCCCAAATCTTCTGAGAAGGTATATGAATGATATTAGGACATAAATATGTGTTTCAGGGATGCCTTTGTACCTTTAAAACACTTCTGCAAATACTCTTTCAATTCTGGTCAATGTAGGTAACTTTACTAGTGATTTCCCTTTGACTAGTATTGGTCTCTAGGTCTCAAATTGACTCCAAATGCCTTCAAATATTCAAGGAAGGTTTATGAATGATATTATAACTTGAATATGATGTTTATGGATGACATATGTCCACCAAAAGACCTCTGCAAACTCTCTTAAGATTCTGGACCAATTATGCAATTTTACTAGTAATTTGGGGTTCAAATCCCCCTGGGGTAAGTACTGAAAATGGCTTCCCAAATGCCTCCAAAGCCACTCAAACTTATGAACAGAGGTATTTAATATGTTAAGTATGTTATTAAGGTCTCATATGCACCATTAATGGTTTATTACAACTGTTCTCATCCTCTCCCATTCAACTGCAAAAATCTCCAATTCAACCCTTGGGGAAATGGCACTATTTCACCTCCCAATACAACTAAACTGAGTAAAAATGATTCAAATGCTCAAGTACAGTACATGAAACTTGTAGAAGACATCCATGGCAGTATATTGATCATAAATATATCAGAGAATCATCCATTCATTCGAAATCATCATCAATACATTGACTCACAACATGGTAGTGGGGAAATGGCATTGTTCTTCCATTAAAAATGAGATTTATACATTTCTACTTGGAATTTCGACCTGAAACTTTTTGTAGATGAAGAACAGAGTATTTACTTCATATTACAAAAGAAATGGGGCATTGAAATCTTCCCCAAAGATTACAATAGCTCAACAAAAACGCCCTCCCTCAAGGATCAAGAATATGCCATCAAAACTGGAAATGGTTGAAGGAGTGAGATGCAATAGAAGAAACCATGAGCTGCCCTGTAGCTTACACCTGCAAATAAAGACTCCATTAAAGCTCCAAATGAAAGGTCTGAATGGCCTTTCCAATTACCAACTTGGATGGGAATCTTTCACCCTCGAAATTGGCTAAGGCAAGAAACTAGTCATCCACTAGCTCTCCCTCTTCACAAATGCAATTGCAAATTCTACAAATGATCAAAAGCTGGTTTCATTCTTTGTTATTGACATTTATAAAGTTCTAATGTCCTCCATGGGTCTAATTCCTTCCAAGAGACTCATGCCAACTCAAGTTGGGAAGAGATTCCAAAGAACGCCACTTGTACAACAATTCCTAGTCTCCCACTTCCACCAAATCACATGTGGAAGCATTTTAGCTGCCCTAACACCCTTGAGCGCCCTCTTAGAGTCTATTTTTAGCCCTAACATGTCATATATGTCATATGTCAGCCTTCAGGTCTGATTTGTGTCATAGGTGTCATAGCATCTTCATCATTGTTGTCACAGAGCTAGGGAATCTAGCCCAAGTGTCTCACTAGCTCCAAATTGCCTCTTCCTCTTCCATGGGAGTTACTCTTCCTCTATATTTCGACCTTGGATGATTCATGCCATTAATAATACCTTTTGGACTCCCCCAAGTATGTTACCATTCACCTTTAATTCGAATTGGTGAGAGAATGATGCCAAATGTAGTGGGGAAATCTAGCCATATGTGGGTCCCACTTCCTCCATGTGTCTTCATGATCAAATGCCACTTTGATTTTCACTTGTATATATTTATTTAGATCCTTTATTAAATATTTATGCCACTCTAATGTTCAAACATCATTTATTATCCCCATTATTCCAAATCCCAAAGCTTCCACCCCAAACCTAGGAAACTAGTAATTTTCCTCCTTGGCAATTATTTGACCTTTAACATCAATTTTACAAACTCTAATGAATATGGCCAATGTGATTAGGCCATTGTGACCCAATTCCAAATTTGGGACATGACAAATCCTCCCTTCCCAATATTGCTTGTCCTCAAGCAATTTCAAACATGGGTGTTGAAGAACCTGCTTCCTGTATAATTCTTTGAAGTTGCCATTGAATTGCCCAACCTTGAGTCTTTGAGTTTCCTTGAAGATTTTAGAGAGGAACCACCATGCTTGCTGCTGCACTACTCTTATTAAAATCACTTTATTAAGTGGGGAATCCATCTCCCATGCTGCTTGCTTCCCAAAAAAAAATGAAACCAATGAGACAAAAATTATTCCAGGGTCTCATTGCTTGTATTGCACCCCAACAATTAAGAGTGCTCTCCAACCTACACCATTAGATAAGAGGATTCCTGGATCCCATTTTCTTGTATGCATTCTTCCAAACATCATGAGTACCAAATATATATCATCAAAGTACATAACAACATAATGAAAATGTACATCAAGGATATGCTTCATCAAAGAGTCATGAAAGTGCTTATACCTCCAAGCAAGTAGACCACCATTTTCCAAGTGCATACAAGCTTCAAGTGACCAATCAAATCTGCTCCAATGACATAGGTGAGGATCCCATGCCCTATAATGCTGCTCCAAAAGGATGTGATATGCATCAAAATATTCAGCCATGTATTCTTTCATCCAAGAAGTGAATGAAGAATCTCCACTAGAATCTGAACCAAATAATGAGCAGAAAAAACAAGGAGACTTCAAATGACTCAAAGAAGTCTCACCCATACATCCCTGAATGTGATCATCATAAAGATATAACAAAGTATGTGGCTTCCAACAAAAATGTTCTCCAATCATAAATCTATTCACCCAAGTGTTGGATGAAGTTCCTCCAACATCAAATGAATCAAGTGTTGAGCAAGAAAAACCATGAGTCTTCAAGTGACTCAAATGCATATCATAGGTGCATCCATGTAGATGTGCATCATCATAAAGTAATAAAGTATGCTGCTGCAAATGTGAATAATAATGTGCTCCAACCATGTCATCATAAAAGTTAAATCTAGGAGTTCCATACTCCTCATGTGGCACCATCAAAAAGAACCCTTTCACCCATACTTCATTGAGACTAATGATGCAAAACATGGAATTGTAGGATGTAGGAGAATGTACTAACTCACCCAAATGATCAAAAAGTTCAGGAGTTTCATCATGGGAAGGATCCATGTGGGTAGTATTATGCAGCTCCTTCAAAAGTGTGAAATCTTTGTCATAGTTTGGTTCCAATGTAGAGGAATCATGCTCTTCTTTAAAAATTGCATAACCTTCATCAAGAGGCAATTCAAATTCCTCTTCCACCACATCAAGTGTTTGGATCTCTTCAAGTTCATATTCAAACACATCAAGAACATTCAAATTTTCACATTTCTCATGATCCACCATGTCATGAGAATCCTCCAAACAATCTACCATTTGACAATCTGAAACATAGGAGGAAAAACAAGTATCTTGCAACTTTTCAAGAAGTTGCTCATTTTGAATTGTGAGCTTATGAATATCCTCATTATTCTTCAAGTATGCATCATGTAACAATTCATTAAGCTCAAACAAATGGTTTCTATCAAAAAGCAAAGACATGAAATTACCTTTGATGTGGCACATTGCTCTTTGAATCTTCTCCATGTCTTCAAGGAAGGATGTTTCCTCCAATGAAGTAGCTCTCCAACAAGAATTTGACACCAATGCTTGAGTCTCATGGAGAATGCTGAGGGACTCTTGGATCTTCTTTTCATTCATCTTTAAGGACCCTTCAAGAAAATGAGGCTCTTGCAAATGAACCTCCTCATCTTCTTCATTTTTGCTTGGACCAACTTCATGAAGCTCAAGTGCTGATGGGGAAGTTGATCTTGGTTCTTCTTCAACTACTACAAGGTCTTCATTATCATGCTTAATGGAACTTGGGCTTGCAGCAACACTTTCAAAAGTGATCTCTATGTCACCAACATAGAGGTGTGAGCACCCATCAGTAGGTACTCCTTCATAGTTTAAGCATCCATCAGTAGATGCTCTTTGGTTCATGTATAAGCTAGAAGGTGTCTCGAAATGATCTTCCATATTTTCAATAGAATCTTCTTCATGCTCTTGTGATGTCTCTTCATTTTTCTCCTTCAAGCAAGATGATTCATTTTTCCCCTTGTTTTCCTTAGGATCGGTATATTTGGAATCCCTTCTTGAATAAATCTCAAAAGCTCTCATCAAAGAGGACATCATTTCATGCACACATATATGATACTCGCTCCAAGGGTTCTTACAAGAAGGGCATAAACATTTCTTCACTAACTCCACATCTTCATTTTTGGGCCTATTTTCAAAAACATGTTCAGCATAGTACTCAAAAGACATGGCATTTTGTGTATTTTTGCTCGAAGCAAGATATTCTTGATATTTTTGATATTGCTGGGGCAAGGTTTTATAATTTGCTCTCCATCTTTGGAACTCACTCATAGAATTATCCTTGGTTGGTGTGACACATTCATATTCATCAGATTTAAAGTCATAAGAATAATCTTCATTTCTCTTGAAATTGTAAGAAGTGTTGCATGATGGCACCTTTTCCTCATACCTTTCACATTCTGCTTCATATTGCTCATAAGCATCTGCATATTCATCATAAGAATTGTACTCATAGGATTCATCATAATAGTAAGACATGGCTGCCAATTATTCTTGAATGTATGTACCTAATACACAGGTGCAAGGACCATGCTCTGATTCCACTGTAATGTCCCTTGTTAGGATTTTTATTAAAATGGCAATTTTCCACTTTTTTCCTTGGTTCGACCTTTGACTAGTTTCGATCTCTAGGTCCCAAATTTGCCCCAAATGATCCCAAATCTTCTGAGAAGGTATATGAATGATATTAGGACATAAATATGTGTTTCAGGAATGCCTTTGTACCTTTAAAACACTTCTGCAAATACTCTTTCAATTCTGGTCAATGTAGGTAACTTTACTAGTGATTTCCCTTTGACTAGTATTGGTCTCTAGGTCTCAAATTGACTCCAAATGCCTTCAAATCTTCAAGGAAGGTTTATGAATGATATTATAACTTGAATATGATGTTTATGGATGACATATGTCCACCAAAATACCTCTGCAAACTCTCTTAAGATTCTGGACCAATTATGCAATTTTACTAGTAATTTGGGGTTCAAATCCCCCTGGGGTAAGTACTGAAAATGGCTTCCCAAATGCCTCCAAAGCCACTCAAACTTATGAAAAGAGGTATTTAATATGTTAAGTATGTTATTAAGGTCTCATATGCACCATTAATGGTTTATTACAACTGTTCTCATCCTATCCCATTCAACTGCAAAAATCCCCAATTCAACCCTTGGGGAAATGGCACTATTTCACCTCCCAATACAACTAAACTGAGTAAAAATGATTCAAATGCTCAAGTACAGTACATGAAACTTGTAGAAGACATCCATGGCAGTATATTGATCATAAATATATCAGAGAATCATCCATTCATTCGAAATCATCATCAATACATTGACTCACAACATGGTAGTGGGGAAATGGCATTGTTCTTCCATTAAAAATGAGATTTATACATTTCTACTTGGAATTTCGACCTGAAAATTTTTGTACATGAAGAACAGAGTATTTACTTCATATTACAAAAGAAATGGGGCATTGAAATCTTCCCCAAAGATTACAATAGCTCACCAAAAACGCCCTCCCTCAAGGATCAAGAATATGCCATCAAAACTGGAAATGGTTGAAGGAGTGAGCTGCAATAGAAGAAACCATGAGCTACCCTGTAGCTTACACCTGCAAATAAAGACTCACTTAAAGCTCCAAATGAAAGGTCTGAATGGCCTTTCCAATTACCAACTTGGATGGGAATCTTTCACCCTCGAAATTGGCTAAGGCAAGAAACTAGTCATCCACTAGCTCTCCCTCTTCACAAATGCAATTGCAAATTCTACAAATGATCAAAAGCTAGTTTCATTCTTTGTTATTGACATTTATAAAGTTCTAATGTCCTCCATGGGTCGAATTCCTTCCAAGAGACTCATGCCAACTCAAGTTGGGAAGAGATTCCAAAGAACGCCACTTGTACAACAATTCCTAGTCTCCCACTTCCACCAAATCACATGTGGAAGCATTTTAGCTGACCTAACACCCTTGAGTGCCCTCTTAGAGTCTATTTTTAGCCCTGACATGTCATATATGTCATATGTCAGCCTTCAGGTCTGATTTGTGTCATAGGTGTCATAGCATCTTCATCATTGTTGTCATAGAGCTAGGGAATCTAGCCCAAGTGTCTCACTAGCTCCAAATTGCCTCTTCCTCTTCCATGGGAGTTACTCTTCCTCTATATTTCGACCTTGGATGATTCATTCCATTAATAATACCTTTTGGACTCCCCCAAGTATGTTACCATTCACCTTGAATTCGAATTGGTGAGAGAATGATGCCAAATGTAGTGGGGAAATCTAGCCATATGTGGGTCCCACTTCCTCCATGTGTCTTCATGATCAAATGCCACTTTGATTTTCACTTGTATATATTTATTTAGATCCTTTATTAAATATTTATGCCACTCTAATGTTCAAACATCATTTATTATCCCCATTATTCCAAATCCCAAAGCTTCCACCCCAAACCTAGGAAACTAGTAATTTTCCTCCTTGGCAATTATTTGACCTTTAACATCAATTTTACAAACTCTAATGAATATGGCCAATGTGATTAGTCCATTGTGACCGAATTCCAAATTTGGGACATGACATTATGAATATGTATGCAAGATTTTACGCTTTCTTTGTAATTGAGGTTGAGTTTTCTAGTGTTAAAAATGAGTAAAGCTTGTAACATTATACCTTTTGTTATTCTATATGAGGCCAATTTCCAAAGTGTGTTTCTTTTCTAGCTATAAGTCACGTTGTAGCCTATGAAACTGTTCAGTATGTTTGAGTGTGCTTTTGGTTCCTTTTCAACTCCAAGGTTAAGAGATGTAGCTAATCAAGAATTCTGGAGTTGAACAATTATATTGTAATTTTTGTAGGCATTCTAGTAAAAGATCTAACTCTTCATTTTTTAGGTTGGGGTTTAGGTGCGTATTGAGATTCAATCAGACCTTGTTCCATGACAAGAAAGAAAAGTGAGATCAATCGTTCTTGGATCACTGGAACCAAGTTAGATCAATCTTTCTTGACTAATAATTTCTTTCAACTTTTTGTATTCTTCTTTAACATTTTCATATTTCCAGTTAAGAATAGTTATTAGATTGAGTTATATTTGGCACATTCATAATTGAAATTTCAATTCTTATATGCAAGGAATCCTTCTTAATATTGTATTGGAACTGACATGAACATAGGTGAAAATCTAAATCCTTGTTTACATACATTATATGTTATTATTACCATGAAATGGTATCATATAAGTTTCACCATCTGTGTATCTTTATATCTATTGCATGATTGAAACTTAACAATTGATATTTTTTCCTCTCCCTTAAAGATAAAAAGAATTAGATATATTAACCCACGAAAAGGTAACTAAATGTTTCTAATTCCCTTGATTGCAAGAATAAATGTAGAGGAAGTAGAGGTAATTCATTAAATCTTGTGAATGACCCAAATCCAAGATATGCACATGATCATATGGTGTTATTGGAAAGTAAGAGGAATTTTTCTATGTTCATTTGGGTTCAAACATCACTGATGATTGTTTTGATAGGAAGGTAGGGAAGTCCATCCACGAAAGAGTTTCAATTTTGTATTTTTATGGAGTTTATTTTATTAAGCTTATAAAAAACATGAGCTCTCTAAGGCTATATTTGTATTTACATGATATAAAATTGGTAGATTGGTAGGTTGTGGTTTGAAACATCTGTAATTCTCATCTTTTATAAGCATTGCACTGACTATTGGACTATCTATCTTTTACTTTCTTTGTTACATTGATCTCTTAACGGGTTTCCTTTTACTCATTTTACCTTCCCCATTACTATTTCATTGGGTCTTCCACTATCCAATGCTACAAATTGATCAGTCGCCCCTACAATCTTAGTGGGATCATTGTTAGCATTATACTACTACTTTCTTTAGCATCTTGTCTGGTTATACTAAGATGCACTAGGATCCTGTTTGTTACACCTTGATAATATGATATAAAGGGGATATTAAAAATGGGTTGATAAAAATGGATACCTACAATATCTGGTGAAAATAGGGGTTTTCTTAATTGGAAAGGTATATTGGGAGGGGGGTTCAACAATACAATTTCAAGAGGGATTTTCCAATATCTAGTGAAATTAGGGATATTCTTTAATATCCTGCGAACGATGGTGCTATGTAACAAGTTCACTGAGTGAACCCCCCATGTCGCTAAAGCGATGTTATAAACTTTTGATTGTTAATCAAAATGTTATTTGTAGGTACATAGACGTCATTTTGAGATCAATTATATGTCGATCTAATGCTGAGAAATTGATGTCTTACATAAAAATATTTGTGTTGCAATCTATTGGTGTTAAATCACATATTCAACAAGTATTCTATCAGTAATTGCACATTACTAACTCAACATTTAGCTGATGTTTATCATATTCTTATCCAATGTTTCAAACATCAGATTTTGACATCAAATGTACTAGTGTCAACAAGTTAACTTCAAAGGACTCGACAAGCCTATTCCTTTGACATCACTCCCTAGAACAATAGCATTTAAAGGAATCAAGGATTTGTATGGTACTTGTAAAATCCTTGGTAGATGCATTGCATTGTTGATTGGAAGATTAACTTGTGGTTGTTACATGGGAGATTTAACCATAAATAGTTTTGGATTTGGTTGTCATTTTTTAAGCTCGAGACTATAAATCAATACTTAGTTGTGCTGAGATGATTTGTTGAACAAGAGAGAAGTACAATGAAATAGAAATAGTGAGTGCCTCATTGGACTTCAATTTTTTTTTCTGACCCAATAAGTAAGGCCAGAAGGATTTATTTTCATTTCATGTTTTGAGAATTAATTTAGGAATTGGAATACCACTCATTTGATTTAATACAAACATTCTACCATAAGTAAAGCCAGAAAGATTTATCTTAATTTCATATTTAAAGAATTAATTTGGGAGTTGGAATACCACTCATTTGTTTTAATGTAAACATTCTACCTGGAAGATTGATGCATTGTTCCTCATGCTCGTGCCCTCATCTTGCTTGATTTGGAATGAATTCACAATGTTCAAATTTCAATCATTATTTGTATTCCTTCATTCTCCCATGTCATTTATGAGATTTCAAAGGACCTTCATAATATGTAGTGCACTTCAAATTAGATGCATAGACAATGTATAAGAAAGGAAACACTCCACCTGATATTTAGATAATAATTGTATGTATTAACTAATATTAATCTTAAATTAATTATCAAATATTAAATTATTATTAATATTATTAATTTTTAAAAAGCGGGATGAAATGATATGAAATGGTATAGCCTTCTAGAACATAGCCAAATGTAAATGTAATTGCATTTAAGCATACTTCACAATTAAATAAAATTTAACTTCAAATGAATTTGTGATCCTAAAGTTAGAAACAAAAATTTAAAAATAAAATGCACTAAATGCCATCTCGAGGTCAAATAACAACATAATTATTAGTTATAATAAAGCGTTTTTAAAATATAAAAGATAAAACTTATAACATCCGCAATGTAGAAAATAAATATTCTAATATTAATTAAAAGCAAAATACGAGAAATTAATTAGTTTAAATATTTTAAGTTTTTAACATGTTCTGAGTATATTTTTTGTTTAATTTTATTTGTATTTGGCTGAAAATTTTTAAAAAATATTAGAATTATATATATTAAATATGGAAATTGTATATTTTAAATGTCATGGAGTATTTGAGAATGCTAAATCTATTTATAAATCAAAAAATACAATTTAAATATGTAGAAATTTAGATTTTACAAAAAACAATTACCAAATTCTAACCAAAACTCACTAAAACTTAGAATAAATAAACTACTCAAAAACATAATGCAAAACCAAATTCTAATCAAAATCTACTAAAACTTAGAATAAATAAACTACTCAAAAACATAATGCAAATACTAATGAATCTATGTAAATGTTTCATCATAAAACCTTTTTTAAAATTTAGTTCAGCTGGGACATCGTAGTCAAGTGGTAGTGGTAATTTGGGAAAACGCCACGTTAAATGACCCGAGTTCGATTAACCGCGGGCAGAGATATAACGCAATGACTAAAAAACATATAATATATGAGCAATTATGAGAGCCACTTTACATGTAATAATTGGAATAATATAAATTAAAGATGGAGACTATAAACTCAATAATTCATATGTTGTTAAAAGGCGAGGAAAGATTGTAATGGTTTGACCAAGTGCTGCAAACTTATTTTCCTCAAAATGGAAAATATCTGCTGAGAAGTCTGAAATTCGCTCCCATTGGAAAGCAAAGTGGGGAAGTTCTCTTTTAGTTGCCATATCTATCTCGGTAATATAATTTGAATTTGAAGGGAAAAAAACAATGGGCCCTAGACTCTAGCCTGTCAATTAAATTCAACATTTTTGTTAATGGAGTCAACTCTAAGCCAACGAACGAATGAGCGCTTGTACAGCTCAGCAGGATTATATAAGCACTCTATCAAAGTAGGGAATATGGTTTAGTCAATCTTCATTGACTCACTACCCTCTTCACCCTTTTCCTCATACCATTTATTATTTTGACTGATCTGAAAGAAGAAATAACTTTTTATATTTGTAATTTCAATTTTTTTTATTATACTTAGTTTTCATAGATTTAATTAGACTTGATGTGTCTATTTATTTTCTTTTTATATGTTAGAAACAACAAATCATTTAAAAATGAAAATTTTAAAAAATTAACATACAACCACATACATGCAAGGACTGTATGGTTGCTACATTTGATGGTTTAGTGGCTACTTGCATGTCCATAAAAATACATTCATGGTTGTTTATGCCTCAAGCTTCAGTTGTTCTCGACCTTTTTATAGTTAAACCAGTACGGTTCTCTTTAAATAGCCATTTGTCTTATTTTTTCTGAATCTTATCTACAATTTAAAAAACACATACTTACTACTCCATCTCAAATCCTAAAATATAAACCCATCTTCTTATAAATATGTAAACCTTTGCTTGAGAAGAATAGTCCATCTAAAATCATAATGATTTGCTTTGCTTCTTCCAAACCACCATGACAACCGGTTAATCTGTTGTCCTCACCCTTGCATCTTTCATGATATTTAATGTTTTTTGTTTTTTAAATAAAGTTTCGTACTTTGTGAAAATGCTGTAAGAAATAGTTGGCTAAGAAAAGAACATATAAAATGATTTACAAGTTGATATCTTGGACAAAATGACAATGATCTCAAATAACTAAGAGAGTCATTGTGACTTTCTATTAGTAGAGATCTGTATTGATAGAGTGCAATCCTATGAGAATGATCATAAACTAAAACTACTACATATATTATATTTCCTATATATCATCATGTTCTTGTACTCATCATAATTTGTTTGTTATGATCAAATTATTAAAAAAACATAGAAATATATTCGCATCCCTATATCATCATGTTCTTGTACCCATCATAATTTGTTTGTTATGATGTAAATTATAAATATTTTTTAATGAACCATTTTAATCCAATTGATCATAAAAAATTTCTAAGTGAGCGCAATGATAAAAATACAATGATACTCGAGTAACTTTACTATTTTGCTGTACATTATCATATATCATTAATATCATAAATTTTTAAAGTTCTAGAGCTTACTAAAAAATGTGGAAGCAATATTCACTTACATATTTGAGATGCAAGAACAGATTGAAGATTTGAGATAGGGTGATAGGTAATTAATGCATAATTCATAATTCGTAATTTGTTAGTAGGAAAATGTTTTCTTTTACATAAGCAAGTTCCAAATGGTTTACTTTTTGGAGAAGAAATATTAGGGCATTGTTATTAAGTGTACTCACTATAAGGAAAACACCTTCTAGTTAAGGTTTTTGTGGAACCTTCTTTAAAACGTTCTTTCTTCTCCATTTTATAGTGGAGGTTGCTAACAGAGGCAAGAGGTTAGAGGTTTTAGTAGATGTTTTTGATAAGTGTGCCTAAACCATTATGGCACACCAGTGCAATTTAATATCCAACACACCAATGCTTCATGGCTACAAGTGCACCAAAACAACAACATGCTAACAAACATAGGTGCTCCACTTTGGTAAAGATGCACTAGTGCTCCATATTTTGCTAGGTGCAACAATGCTTCTATACAATTGCACATAGGAGTGCCAACAACCTTAAGAATACACAATGCTCGTCTTTAGTCATAGTCGAGAAATACTTTACGTTTGTTTAAGAGCACTAGTGTGCCATGGACCATGTTCATTGGACTGCCAATTTCCCCAAAACAATAGTCCTCCTCTTTTGTAATGGCACACCAGTGCTCTTCTTTAAGGTGTGGGTGCATTGGTGCTTATGTTTGGTGTGGGTGCATTGGTGCTTATGTTTGGTATGGGTGCATCTATGCTTCTCTTTTAGGTTTAGATGCACTCGTGATCATCTTTAGGTATTGATGCATCAGTGGACATACCATACATTGATTCTTTCAAATTGTATAATAACATTGTTGTCCATAGTTAGGTAGACTTTGATTGGTAATGATCAAAGAGAGGGGTGGTAGATGCATATTTTGGGATTTCAAAGAAGATATCGATTACATGAGAATCAAACCCTATCTCATCTTGATGGAATCCATCTAGCAACATTCCCTCCATGGTAGTTGTATCCCATAAGAAAGCATCCATACCAACCTCTATTTCATTGCCTTCATTGCCAACATGTGAAGAATCAATGTTACTCTAGACATTCTGAATCAGTGACTCGAGACGTAGTGGGAATTGGATAGGTAGTTGATTCAACCATGCTTGGTATGTTGCCTCTCCAAGTTGTGTTTGTTTTGCAACCTTTTCTCAATTTGACATCGTAGTGAGGTGCAATAGAAGATGGTATACATGTCACTCATTATCATAATTTTGATTTCAAAAATATAGAATAATACATCGATGATATTAGTAATCACAATGTAATTAGTTTTTTCAAACATCACACCAAACAATTATTAGAATTAACATTAATTTTTTTTCCAAAAGTACATGTGCAACCAAGCACTTTACAAAACAAAATGTCAAATTGAGCAATGTGTTTACATTAAATCCATTGAAAATAAAAAATACAATTAACCTATGATCTTTTTCTTGCACCCCAAGGGGACGTCTAAAGGTAGTCCCAATGCAAGGAATTTTTTATGAGTGGTTGGTGGTCTACAAATGTTATATTTTATTAAAAACTCATCATTGGGAGACAAACTATGTATTGCATGCACAACAACAAATCTAGATGCTTTCATTTTCAAAAGGAACTTATTGTCATTGGAGTGTTCCCCGAATGAACAATTTGCACTAAATAAAGAGCATCTATAGTTATTTATGAACTTTGCATTGATGTTCCCATGAGTGCATGGAAAACCATCAATATATAATTGGTTTTTCCTATTTTGGTTTCCATATTCATAACCATTCATGCACATACTATACATGAAAATGTTATGTTTGTACTTAACAATATTCAAGTAATTAGACCAACAATAAAGAGGAACACAAAATGACATAAGTGCTACTAATTATATTGGAGGAATGAATCAATATGAAAGGATAAACAACCCAAGATTCCCAACATCTATTTTAAACTTGGAAATCATATAATTATTACCACAAAATGAGAATTCATTTTAACGCTGGGCATAAACAAAGAAGGGGGCCAAGTGCCATACAAAGCATGGTTGTAAGAGGTTTGGTTTTTATTTTTCAAATGGATAGGAAGAGAGGATTCATCGTTATTACAACAATTGAATTGAATCTTGATGTGTACATGGACATTTTATTTCACAACTTGTAGAACTTTTTGGATCTCCTAGTAGAGACGTTTTGAGTGGTATCGATATCATACTTCGATTGCTAGAAATTAACGGTAACAGTAACGTAAGATGTTTAAATCTATAAGATGTATATGTTAGATGAATATATAGTAATGTAATGTTTATGGTGGTACGTTCATGCTTATTTTTATTAGTTGTATGTTAATGATGGTGTCTAAATTTTTATGTTTTTTAGATGGTGACAATGATATTAATGATGATATTTTTATGTTTACATAATATAATTGAATAAAAAATATCATTGAAATAAATATTTTTATGAATTTTGTATTGATAATGGATGAAGTTGTGACAACTAGCTATATGATTTATTTTGGTTGTATAATTTGTCATAGTACCATGTTTATGAACATCACAAAAAATCTAAATTATATGAACATGAATATGACCTATCAATGTCTCATTCAAGATTTTTAATTTGTTGACAATAGCTCACTTTACAATGACAAATATCAAATATTTAATAGGAATAAATACAAATAGTTAATTAAAAGAACACCATTTTTATCTGAACTAATGTAAAGCCACAACTTGCATTCTCCAAATATATTATTATTATTAAACATGAAGTTGATTTAATGATCTTCAAGCCAATTTTTATCTCTTATTCTCATTCAGAAAACATTTGCAAACATTTGCAATTATAATGCTTAGTATTATTTATGACAAAAACATCATGAAATACAAATATTCAAATATTGATCATGTAGAAATTAGAGAGCACGTTAAATTTTATTGTTATAAATTTCGTTGTTATCAAGGCCATAAATTAAGTCATTGTAGAGGTCAAGTACACTAGTAAACAAACTGTTGGATTTACAATCTCCACCAAGGTTTCAAACATGTCATTTTCTATGTTGGAGTTAACATTATAAAATATAATAAAAAAATACAAAATCATTACATTATAACAAAATTCCAATTTAATCGAATCATATAATAAAAATACATTACATTCTACTAGAAATGTCATCAATTAATGCAATTATAATTCTTAGCAATATTTATAACAAAAAAATCAAGGTACAAGCATTCAAATACTAATGGAGAAATCAGAGAGCACCCTAAAATTTGTTGTACATTTCATTGTTATCAAGGCCATAAACTAAGTCATTGTAGAGCTCAACACTAGTAAAACAATTGTTGGATTTTCATTCTCCATTGAGGTTGCGAACGTGTCATTTTCTATGTTGGAGTTAACATTATAAATACAATCAAAAAATAAAAATAAAAACATTACATTATAACAAAAAATCAATTTAATTGAATCATATAATAAAAAACTATTGCATTCTAATAGAAATGTCATAAATTAATGCAATTATAATTCTTAGCATTATTTATAACAAAAACATAATGAAATACAAACATTCAAATATTGATGAATAAATTAGGGAGCACCTTAAATTTTGTTGTAAATTTCACTCTTATCAAGGCCATAAATTAAGTCATTTTAGAGTTCAACGCTACTAAAGAAATTGTTGAATTTTCAATCTCCATCAAGGTTACAAATGTGTCATTTTCTATGTTGGAGTTAACATTATAAATACAATAAAAACATTACATTATATAACAAAAATTCAATTTAATCGAATCAATGAAAAAAACATTGCATTCTAAGAGACATGTCATAAATTAATGCAATTATAATTCTTAACGTTATTTATAACAAAAACATCATAAAATACAAACACTGAAATATCAATATAGAAATTCCAGACCACCTTCCAGCCTGGAATAATAAATATGTTAGTCTTTAGGTTCACAAAAATAAATTGAATCATGTAAGTTGTTTTTCATGGTGTATATATATGTATACATAAAACATAATATGAGTAATTTTGACAATGACATATAATCATTCTATACAATCATAAATTGCTTCATAGACATAAACCATATTTCACATCATATAATTGGTTCTTAATCAAATGAAATTGTTTAAACACTGCATCCAGTAATCAGCTTTCCATTTCCATCGACATAAAATGAAAAATAAATAATATAATTAGATAATCAAAGATAACAGTAACAAAATGATATCTCAATTTGTAAATGACGAAATAAAACATGTACATATCACTCTTCGTTTCCATCACCCTCATTATCTTCATCGGTTGGCATGATGACATTGTTGTTCTTAGAAACATGTTTAGATCTAGGGTTGTGTCTTAATATGAACCGCCAATCTCTATCCAACACATCCGGGTGGAAGAACACTTGGTTGCATTATTTCGGGAAAACATAAGGCTCCTTACTTTCATCCCACATCTTTCTAGAGTTGATACATATCAACCCACTATTATGAGATTCCTTTACATTATTCCCATCGAATGTGTCCCACCACATGCACCTAAAAATAACACATTGGAAAGATGAGAAGTCCACTTGAATGATCTCTTGTATCTTTCCGACATAGCCCAACATCCCTCCTACCAAGTTTTGATCTTGGTGGCTGGCACGACTAGATTGGTCGAACTCGACTTCCACTCCACAGTCTTGTGTAACACACCCATTATCAGCATCCTTGGTGCGAAAATGATTTCCATGAGCCAACATAGATGGGAACGAATGAACCTATAAGAAAAGTTAACAAATGATGATGTCATATGTCTACTAACCCAACCATTAATATATTAAACATAAATGTTATAATTCAAAGTTGCATTATAGAGTTATAAATTATGTACATAAATATTTCATTACCGAGTTGTTGCACCCGATCCCAATGTTTAGCAAATCCTCCTCTTTAGGAGGGTAACGATCAGATGCACCATATTTCTCTTTGACTTGGTCTGCAACCCAACTGTTGGGACAGGTCATTGGCATATTTTCTTTTAAATGATCTGAAAAAGGAATGCTTCTACCGTGCAACCGCTTGAATTATTTTATGTCAATGTCCCATTTCCTCCTCTCCTCTTCATACAATGTGACCCATGACTGTGTTTCTTCCGCATTGTAAAGAATGAATTTATTGATTGCATCAATTTATGAATTTGTTGTTGTATTCATGGAATTAAAACCACATTCAATACGTATGGGATCAAATATAGATTTTGACATTTGTTGTGAATAAAAGTTACTATGTGGAAAATTGAAGATCGAAATATAAGTGACTTACTCTTTATCATGCGCCTTTTTCCATTCATTTCCAGTATGTCCCCTTCCCTTTTTTTCTCATCACGTTCTTCATCCCAAATCACTGCGCCTGGTGTGCCATCGATTTGCTTGATGTACTCACTAGCATAATAGAACAACTCATATACTATGTTACTCTTTTCCATGGACCCCTCGGGTTTTTCTCTTTGTCGAACAAATCCCTTCACTTTTTTCATGAACCTCTCTAAGAAGAAAATCCAATGAAAGGAGATCACCCCGACTAATTCAACCTCATCGACTAGGTGAATTAGAATATGAACCTGCAAGTCCATGAAACTCGATGATAGTTCCTTCTCAAACATACAAACAATCTCATCTATCTCTTCATGCCACCATGGAATGATAACGATATAAATTTACTTTGATGTGATCCACCATAGAAATGTAGATATTCTAGATATGGCACGTCGTAGGCCATTGAGGAAGTCATGGTTCACACACCCACGCATGAACAACAGATAATGACACTACAAAGAAAACACAAAAAGTTAAATGCATTTTAACTTTTGTGGAAAAAGATATAAATAAATAGTAATAACAATTTTTTTGCATTATACGTACCCTTAGAAGGTTGAGATGGTCATGTGATTTCAAACCCGACAACTTTTCGTCTGACCTACTAAGTAGCGTCATAGAGTATACCCATAAAACGAAGGTGACTTCATGCCCAATATAACTTATTTTTCCAAATTAAGATCATCTTTCTTCAAAATCCATTGGAAATCTCCTTTTTTAAATGAAAAAGAGGGGCCAGCCTCTCCTCTATTTTCTTGTCTTGGCCAATGCTTCTTTTTAGTATTTGAATAAATAAGTTCTTTCCAGACTTTCATCTTGTCACTTTTTTTGGATGATATGTGATGCCACAAAGAACATGAAACATTTTTAAATATATGAATGGGATCTAGTAAGTGGGAAATCTTAAAATTATCCCATTATGGGAGCTCAAAAATGTTGATTTCCTTTAATTAATCCCCGTGGGAATTTTCTCAACATAGGTGTCGAAGAAATCAGGATCATCGATCACAGGTTGCACATTTGAATCAAACATCTCTGTGTATTCCTTCTCCTTCTCTCTTTCATATGCCCTAAGCCAATCATGTGGTGTCATTATTTCAGGCCTTTGGGTTCTCTCCCATTTACCTTTGAAAGAAGATTTTTCTCTTCTATAAGAGTGTTTTTATGGGAGGATACCCTAGAGAATTCATACACTGACTTTCATAGGTCTTTGGACCACCTAGCCTTCATAGAAGGTCCACATCATTTACATACATAACAACCTTTTGTTACAAGAACTGCGATGTTATAGTAAAGAGAGCACATTAGTGTTGAGGATGAAAACAGTCAGACTAAATTAAATATGTCAAAAATTATTGCTTTGAATATAAAAACAATTAAAACAACATATTTAGCCATGTTCTTTAGCCTTGTTATTCGATTCTTTGTATCTTCCATGCCCACATTTTGGACATGTCACTTTGTCTGCATATTTGCCTCTATATAGAATACAATAGTTGGGGCATGCATGATAAAATATGTACTCTACACCCAACGTTTTCAACATTTGTTTTTCCTCTCCAATGCTACCAGGAAAGACATTATCATTTGGAAGTACCTTATCTTCAAATAACCTATAGTTAGTGGGAAATTAAAATGAACAATTTCATTTAACATTCATAAAATCGACCATTTTCAATGATGATTGTGTCATGGGATTACTCAAAATATAATGTAGTTGATAGTCACTTACCTCAACATTGCAGAGAAACATGCATCTGACATGCCATACTTTGCTTTCAAGTTGTATATTAACATTGTTGTCCCCACCTATGTAGACTTTGACTGACCAAATCCAAATACAGGTGTGGTGGAAGCCGATTTAAGGGTTTCAAAGAAGGCTTCAATAATATGAGCGTCACCCCCTAGCTCATTGTCCTCGAATGTATGGAATAACATTGCATCCATGGAACTCCTTTTTTGTAATAAGTTGTCCATACCAACCTCTACTTCATTGCCTCCATTGACAACATGTGAAGAAATACTATTACTATAGGCATTCTTGATTGGTGAGGATGGATGCAGTGGAAATTGAATAGGTGGTTGATTCAACCATGCTTGGTATGCTTCCTCTCCAAGTTGGGCTCTATTTTCAGCCTTCTCTTGATTTGAAATTATACTGGGTGCAACGGAAGATGGTAGGAAGGTCGCTCATCATCAGAATCCTGATTTCAAAAATATTGAACATTACATCAATGATGTTAGTATGCACAATGCAAATGGTTTGATCTCGCATTATAGAAAAGACTTATTATAGAAGCACAAGAATCACTTCCAATAGAAAATGTTAAGCTGCAAACAATTTATAAAGTAGATGTTCAAATTGAGTGATAAATTAACATCAATTCCACATTAAATATGAAAAATTAAAATTGAGCAACACATTTTCAAATCGAATTTATAAATTAAATTAACAATTCATAAAACCTAATTTCAAACTAAGCAATACATTAATACGAGTCCATTGAAAATTAAAAAATATAATTAATCCAAGTTTTTTTGTCTTATGCCCCAAGGGAATGTCTAAAGGTAATCCCAATGCAAGGAATCATTGACGAGTGATTGGTGGTCTATGGAAGTTGTAGTTTATTAAAAACTTATCATTAGGAGACAAACAATGTATTGCATGTACAACAACAAATCTGGATGCTTTCCTTTTCATAAAGAACTCTTGGTCATTGAAGTGTTCCTCAAATGAACAATTTGGAGAAACTAAAGAGCACTTAGAACTATTTATGAACCATGCAATGTTCCCATGACTGTGGGGATGACCATCTATATACAATAGGTTCTTCCTGTTAAAGTTTCCATAAACATAACCATTCATGCCCATACTATACATGGAAATGTTGTGCTTGTATTTAACAATATTCAAGTAATCATACCAACAATAGATAGGGCCACAAAATGGCATAAGTGCTACTGACTATTTCAGAGGAACAAGTACATGTGAAAGGATAAACAACCCAAGATTTGTAGCATCTATATTAGACTTGGTAATCATAAAACGATTACCACAAGAGGAGAATTCAATTCCAACATTAAGCACAGGTAGAGAGGATGGCCAAGCACCATATAAAGTGTGGTTGTAAGAATTTTGATATTTACTTTTCAAATTCACAGGAAAGGAGAAATCATCGCTACCCTCCAACAATTGGATGTACCTCGGTGTGTACTTGGACAGTTTTGATCTCAACTCATGCAACTTTTTGGATCTTCTAGTAGAGATAGGTTGGGTGACATTCATATCATACTTTGGATCACTAGAAAATTCAGTTGACTGAACATAAGCATAGGGGTTCGTCAATTTAGGATGAGACATAGTTGTTTTGGCTTCCAACATTTTCAAAAATGAGCATAGGGAAGTGTTCTTGCATGTATTTTCTATATCACCTATTCGATATTTTACTGCATTAGGTGGTATTAGACCATTGATATTAGGTAATATATCATTGGTGTAATGGGTGAGTGTGACACGCCAAGGGTTCTCCTTCAATCTTTGACATTTTGAACAACCACAAACTACTGGGCTGTCATAAAAGAGTTCCATCTCATGACAAATTATCGCCGATGAACCAGGATGGTGGCTTGACGATGGCATGTTACAATTGGTGGGGTAAAGTGGTTTCCCATTTTCATCCATGAACTGCTTGCGATATCTTTCTCCTGATAATACCTTCTGACGTTTTGAAACTAGTAGAATGTCTTGTGCATCTGAACTCGAACCCGAATCATGATCCTGCAATATGGAATAAATCGATATTTATATTCACATGGATAAGTAACATAAATTCAAATAATTAGTCAAAAAATAAATAAAAGCCGAACTTACCGAGGATGGAAAGGAGAACTGGTCAAACTTTGAACAAGATGGTATGAGTTGGAATCTGAAGAATTAGTGAGTTGATACTACAAAATTTTCTTCCTACATTTGAACCAAATCAACAATCAATATACATCTCTACAGTCCTAAGATATTTTCAAGAACTATATCACAATATAACTTCCAATATAGTTTGGAAACCATTTTGTAAGAATAAGGTGAGTTTAAGAAACATATATATATATACTTGGTGTGGTTAAATACTAAAAGTACATTTGGTATGAATATATAATTTTAAGTGGACACATAAAAACAAAGAATTTACAAAATAAACAGGTGTGTTTATTCATATATAAACGCACCGGTGTGCTAACATAAACAAAACACATCGGTGCATAATGAATATAAACACATCGTTAAAGAATATTCGCAAAATCCCCCACAGTGGAAAATATCCGCTACATTTGGTAGTGAATATTTCTACATGCATTTTTACAAAATAATTCATTACGGTGTGTTTCCTGTAGATAAGCGCACCGGGGTGTCCTAAATTTACACGCACCATCGCACGGGTTTTTAAATTATTTTTAAGACGGTGCATTTTACCTAAGTATACACTGGTGCGACTTGACAATAGGCGCACTGAAAATGTTGAAAATCAAAATTTTAAAAAATCACACAAACCCTTTTTTCCCTAAATTAAAAAATGGCAGAAATTTTAAGTTCAAAAAGTAAATCTAAATAGTGTTTAAAAGCCAAAAAACTAAACATTAACTCGTTGTTTTACCAAAATTTTCAGGGGAGAGTTTTGGAAGAGAGACTTACGTGGAAGGAGTTTGGAGCAACTGGAAGGAGTTCTGAGGGTCAAAATTTGTTAGGTATGGTGAATCAAACAAAACCTTGCATAATAGAAATTTCAAGCATGTACATATTATTGTAGATATTATTACCTTATTTAGAGTTTAACTAGATTTAGAAAAAAAAATCATACTTACCTTCAATGTTGCAACCATTATTTTCTTGCTGCTTCTTTTCGTTTTATGTGGCTGCAAAATTGTACAACCAACATTTTTGTTGAAAAATGAGAAAAAATGTCTTTTCTGGGGTTTTTCAAGAGAATTTTTGGTCTCCAAACTTGTTCATAAGCTTCCTAAATATCCAATGGACCATGAAAGAGGTAAGGAAAACCTAATAAAGTCCAAAATATGTCTCTTCCATAGACAGTATCCTTTTGTGTGACCCACAACAGTCTCATGATATGTTGTCATCGAAGTGTCGTCACAGATGGAGAAGTGCCAAATTTGGCTATAGAAGATGACCCATAATGTATGAGTTCATAGGGGAATACATTAGCCAAAATACATTTTAAATAATGAATAGTTGGGTTATGGAGATGAGAAAACCGAAGAAACTAAGAATCGTAGGCTCAAACGAAGTACCTGAAAGAAAGGAAAATGCCAGACAATCTCATCCCTAGAATAAATGTCCATGTTCAAATAGTGGAACATGACCTCCAAGAGGATATAATGATGATCCAATACATAAGTATAACTGATGCATATATCACGGCCACTAGAAAACAAACGTGGATCCATGAGAAACATAAGTGTGAACTTAACCACATAAATACAAAGGTGGATCTATGTCAAAAATGGAGATCATAACCATAGTGAAAAAAATGGATCTATGTCTCATTAAGAGCCAAAATAAGTGTGTCTTAGTCTTGCACATCTTGGGAAATAACAAAATATGATGGTGCTATTATAGGCCCAAGGTCTTTAATCCAAACCGTCTCAAGGTACGAATCCTAACCATGTGAATAAATGAGTTCAATTTGATCATGGAGGACACCGTTTGATTACTGGTCATTAATGTGAACTGTTAACAAACGCGAGGGAACCCACCAATGATGAAAATGGGCCTCAAGTTACCTAGTACATTCTAAAAAGTGTGAATAGTTTTTCTTGAAGTCAAACACCTGAAGAATCCATCGAGTAAGAGACATTAATATATTCCCATAACTCGATAGCGAGGGAAATTACCACTGATGACTGCAATCCCCAAGGTACTGCTGGAAAATCTAAACTTCATCCCAAATCAAGATGAGATGAATTTGATGGGAAGAAGTCTATTGGAAGGGAGGCCTTAAGGAATCCTCCTTGATCCAACATGAGGAACAATAAATGTTTGATCTAATTTGGAGTAGGACTGAGTACATGATGAAACATACTGTCACCAAGGAATGGCTGACACATGAGGTGAAGGAAACTATAGAATGGCCGACACAGGTTTTATGCTTGAACAATGAGCACGACAGAAGAGTGACTTAGGAAGACTTGAATACAAAGCGACCATGATATAAATTTGCAATGTAGGAGACGTTAATAGATTCTCCATGTGATTGGAAGAGTAACCAATTGGAGGAGTAAAAAATCTGAGATCAGGTTTATCCTAAGGTAAAAAAATAGAACCCAACTTGTTTGATAAAATCAAAACAGGTGCTTTTTTCAAGGACATAGTTGACTTGTTGCCATTATATTGAAATAAATTTGACATCCTTCCCTTCACTTTTCTCTTTTTAGGTACCTTTTTAATTTTTAACAAGCTTGAAAAAGAACTAAAGCATGCTTGATAAGGATCCAACCATGTGTAATTTTATGAGTCCATGGAAGGGAAACTCAACACTTTCTTCTTTGTTTCACGAGTTTGAAGAGAAGATAGAGGATTACTCGATAAAATTCTGATTCATGGATTTTAATATCGAGCTTAGATATGTTCGTGCTCGCTAGTGTTTTCATATTTAAAGAGTCTGAAAAACTTAAACAAGAATTTTATACACCATCTCGTGGATTTTATATCAAGCTCGGTTTGGTAGATGCTCATAGGGGTTTTTCATATTTTGAGAGTCTAAAAATCCTAAAGAAGACTCCAAAGGGTACTTTCTTGTAAATTTAGTCTTCTCACCCAAAAAAGGATAAAACAATGCAAGAGAGAACCAGTACAAAATTTGAACCCAAAATCCGACGAAAAGGACTGTGTTGTCGGATTTCACCTTCAAAATTAGGAAATTTGATGATTTTTTTTTAAATTGATAGAAGGGTCTATTGGATATCCGATGGCCCTCAGATATCCGACTAATAGTGACCAGTTTCGTCAGATATCCGACCTAATATTAAGCCCATTGATGTCGGATATCTGACTATATATTATGGCCCTGGATGTCGGATATCCGACATCATATGATGCCAGAGAATGTCGGATATTCGACAGTATATCATGCCCTAGGATGTCAGATATCCAACATCTATTCTCCAATGGTAACTATGCTCAAGGTGTCGAATATCCGACGAAAGACTATATTTTAAAATCTATAAATTTCGAAACATTCCGACATGTTTGCTATACAAGCGACGGTTTGCGGAAGTTTTTTTATTCGGCGGACTGTTTTTCATTATTTCTATTTTTTTTTATTAAAGCGAGCAAAGTGTGGAGCTTGATTTTCTAAGATCAACAATATTCATTCAATCTCTTTACGAGAAAATGTCAAATAGCAATATTCCTGATCCAGATGAACAAAATCGACAATTGCTTGCTAGATTGTGGGATGGAGTGACAAGAAGGGGTGATGGGAAATGTTATTGTCTATGTAGTCATTGTAGGGGCTTTAAGAGGAGAATAATAAAGATCTCAAAATCCAAAAAACATTGTAGGGAACATGGACACACTGAGGGGGGACATGAATATCATCCATTTGTAAGTTTCGCATTATATATGTTTTTATTTTGATTGCTTTTGTAAATGTATGTATTATTTTAATATTTAATATATTAACTTTTATCTATTGATGGTTTCATGTAATTATAAAGGAAAGACATCCTACAACATATCATCCGGAGGAAGTGCTTTTAGGACAAGTACCGGAGGAACATGGAGCTATGAATAATGGAGAACAAGTTAATGATCATATTGAAGAAGATGATCATACTAATAACATAGTTGAAGACGATGGTACAAATACTTTGATCCATGATTAATTTAATGTTAGAATGGATGGTGATGATGATGATCATTTTGATGATATTCATGATTTACCTCTTCTTGAGAAGGCATATGAACCCTTTTATGAGGGCTCCAACACAAATATTCTCTCTACTATATTGTTAATAATGAACTTGAAGGTTATGGATGGTCTTTCAAACATATCAGTCAAACGGATATTAAGGTATGTAATATATTCCATCACATAATATATATGATCGTCTAATAATTTTATTGTTATTTCATAAGTCAAATTAATACGGATGAAATGTATTTCATTAATATTATTTATATATTATATTAACTAGATTTTTATTTTAATTTGTTGTAGCATGATAGATGAATATTTGTTACCACTGTCAAATATTTTACCTCGCACATATCGAGATTTATCTGCCATCATGAAAGAAATTGGAATGCAGCATGAATAAATTCATGCATGCCCCGATGACCATGTTCTATATTATAATCAGCATGGATTTGCAATAGAATGTTCGGAATGCCATATCAGTAGATATCGAACAGATCAAGTAACAAAAAAGGTGCCTCGCAAGGTTCTTCGTTATATTCCCATTATTGCACGTTTGCAACGTATGTTCAGGTGCAAAAACATAATGTTGTTTATGGATTACCATGCATGGAACAGAAGCCAAGATGACATTATTCGAATGCCTGCAGATGGGTTTGCATTTAGAGATATGGAGGAAAAATGGCCTCACTTTAAAGAAGAACCTCGTAATCTTAGGATTTATTTGGCAACATATGGTGTCAATCCATTTGCAGAGATGAGATCCGTTTACTAGGTGTGTCCTATTTTTGTTATCAACAATAACATTCCTCCATGGTTGTCAATAAAGAGGAAGCACATAATGTTGTCGATGATTATTCCAGGTATATTGTGTCTACAACTTTTTTTTTAATGTAGTGGCATCTCATTTGTCGTATTTTGTCGCATAATTTCATATATATATATATCTATATATATATATATATATATATATATATATATATATATATATATATATATATATATATATTGTTTTTCTCTTGTGCAATATGGTTTATATAATATCTAAATGGTACGTCTCATAATTATATTTTTTATATGTTCAAATCAATTAGTTAAGTACGAAGTCAAAGATATGAATATATATATTGAACCTCTTATTGACGAGCTACTAAAGTTATGGAATGGCATCACTTAGTATGACGTATATAGACCAATTTACGACAAAGGAAATTTCAATTCCATGTAATGCTTGTATGGGCAATACATGATGCCCCAGGGTTAACCCATTTTTGCGGTATGTAATTATAAGTTCCACTTTATTTGCATTTAATTTTATGAACTAGTTAATATACTATGCACGCATGTTTTTCTAAATAATCCAGTTATTTTGTATATAATTATAATTGACATAGATATTCCATCTCTTTATGTAGGTCTTCAGATAAAGGGGAAATTTGCATGTCCAATTTGTGGTCCTAAGATCAAATCTTGTCGTTCAAAAAGCTTAGGAGAGGAAGTGTTTGATGAGTATAGGCACTTCCTCTCTAATAATCACAGGTATCGAATTACCAAAAAACATCTGTTCAATGGCAAGCAAGAGACTGCATTAAAACCACAGAGAATGACACCTCACCTATGGAAGTTGCAATATAATAGAAATCGTCAAGATACATATGAATCATTGTATATGAAATGTTATATTGTATTTTTTATTGTGCGTTGTTTACTGTAATTGACATTGATTTATGTAATTTATTTATAAACTACTATTCATGATTGTTGTTCATGTGATCATGAAGGCATTAATGGGCTTCCATGAGGAATGAAAAGTTATCCTAGACAATTTAGTAGGTTTCCATACTATGAGAACCTACAAATTGCTCATCTGTTTGATAACAATGCATATTGGAAAGAATGTGACTGAAACATTATGGCGAACAGTGGACAGAAGGAGTGAGAAAGAAAAAATTGTCAAAATTTGCAAAGACATTCAAGAAGGAAACCATGCAATGAAAGACGTCATTCAGTTTCATAGAAATGGAGAGAAAATTAATATGAACTCACTTCCATTGATGTTAACGAACCAACAAAGTAATGGTGTAAAAGAAGTCATGTGAAAAATTAAATTTCCCATCGGATTTTCTGCGAACATGAAGAATATCATAACAAAGAAAGGCTATTTTACGGGGGTGAAAACGCACGATTGGAATGTCTTCATGAAGGTAATTATTATGGTATGCATTTAATTATTATTTTTTTCTATTCAAGTGAATATGGTTGGTATTTTTGTTTGTCTACGCTTTGTTTAAAAAATGAAATGATTTGTATATTGTTCAGTTTGTTCTACCTCTCTCTCCCCTCGACAACTTCAACAACAATGTCAAACAAGTAATATATAATCTCAGGAAATACATGAGGTAAGTAGCAATCTTTTGCATGCGCGTAGTGTTTGTTTAATGCATCGTAGAACTTATATTTGATTTTTGTTCTCTAATTCATGTTATCTAATATAATGTTTTTTTTCTTAAATCTCTTGATTGGGTTGTCATGTCACTTGTAGATGGTTTTCATCTAAAGAATTCCATAAAGAAGATATAAAGTATTGGAGGAGATAAATTCATTGTCTCATGTGTGAAATGCAGAAGCATCTACCTTCAACATTTTTCAATGCACAGGAACACTACCTCATACACCAAGTTGAGGTGATTGAATTGTGTGGACCTATGCACTCAAGGTCCATGTGGATGGTTGAGAGGCACTTGAAAGTTATGAAGGGTTTGGTCATACAACGAGCACATGCTGAGGGTTCTATGATGGAGGGATATATGGTATACCAAAACATGTTGTATATTAGTGAATATCTTCCTATAGTAGCGTCAAAGCTCAATTTACGTCACATTTGTGATCCTGAATCCAATAAAGATTTGGAAGGGGAGTACTCGAAGGGGAAAGGTAGATCGAGGAAGGTGAAAGGTAATATAACACATTTGATTGTTGATTTTTATGTATATATGTCATACATATTCTATTTTTATATTCAATATTTTGCATCAATTTAGAGTGTAATATACTTTGGTAAGTGACTATACATTTGTATTGAATTTTAATTTTATCATCATCAAACGGTTGGTCGAGAGTGGGATGCAATTCATTTATACATCGCAAAGAATCTTGACTGGATGAAGTTATGGATTGAACGTTGTGAAAAATATGGTCATGGAATATCATGGGAAGGTGTGGCTTCATTGGTTAAAGTTGCACATTGCAATGGAGATACCAATCTAACACAAAGGGAAATCGATTTAGCATATGGTTTAAAAGATAAGCAGGTAAGCATATTAATCAACCACACTATTTTTTTTTTCAAACATATTTTTCGTTGTACATGCTGATTTTTTTCCCTATATGGCATTATAAACATGCACTAGTTAATCATAAATATTGGATCATTATGTAATCTTTTCTTGTATGGCTTGTTGTAGGTAAAACACCATACGGCTATGTGGTGCAATAACTGTAGATAATGCATCAAAAAGTTGGATGAAATGAAGAAAACATCAAATTATGGGATATCTGCAGTCTTTGAGGTGACCAATGTTTCCTCTAGAACTGACATATATCCATAAATCTTTGAAAATCAATACTATGGGTATTTGGGAGACATTCTTCAATGTGACTTTAACTCCTTCAAGGTATTTCTGTTCGTTGTCAAATGGTACAGGTGTCGATTGAATCAACGTGATTCTAATAAAACAATTATTGGACATGATAATGGATTTACCATGGTAAATACAAGGTTGTTTGAGCCAGGAATAGATCCCTATGTTCTTCCAACCCAATGTGAATAGGTATTTTACTCTGAGGTTCTAGGTAGAGTGGGTTGGTCATTTGTTGTGAGACACGATCCAAGGGGAAGGCCGGTAAAGTATAACATAGATGAAGTTAATGAAGATGTTCTTGAAGAAGAAGATGGCGTTGAAGATGATCATGATCAACATGAATTAGATGATCATGTTCAAGAAGAAGATGTTGAAGAACTAGTTGAATCAGATGATGTATCATACAATGTCCATGAAGATGATATCAACGATGACATGATGATCGTAACTGACATCGATGATGATGATGATATGGACAATCCTTACAATTTTGAATCTAGATCATCGGATGATATAGATGATGACTTGGATGAATAAGATGATGAAGTCCATTGAAGTGTACAAGGTATGTAGTGATATATCTACTCTATATATTTTGATTTAATATTGCGATAGAAATCTTGAATTTTATTGCCGATACGTATAATAAATTAACTGTTTCTTAGTGTTTTTTCCATTTTCCTGTATGTTATAATTAGAAACATTGCTTGTTATAGAGTATGACAAAAAAGACATTTAATTTTTTTGTACATAGATATTTTTGTCGGGTTATGGGGAATTGAGAGTGATGTGAGGGCGGGGAGGGGCCATAAGAGCTTCCACCTTCACGTGGTTGGCCCTGTTTAGTAGAGAATATTAAATTATTCTCAAAATAGAGAGAAGCTTAGTATGGAAATGCACAATTATCATGCTAACCCAAATGGCGTTCTTGATCATGACCATCATATTCATCATGATCATCATCATTGTATGATATACTACGCATCTACCTAGAAATACCAACAACGTTTGTCGTCAGTGGTTTAGCGATCTTGTCGGATTCTTTTGAAGTCAGGAGTATGATATCCGATGCCTCTTTCCGTCAATGGTATGGCAAGGTCGTCGGATTCATCATCATCATCATCTTCATATTCATCATCATCATCATCATCATCATCATCATCATCATCATTATCATCATCATTATCATCATCATTGTCGCCGTCATCATCCTCATCCTCATCATCATCATCATCATCATCATTTCTTCATTTCTACCATCGAGGATAATCTATTTTCCCAAGTTGTTTCCCATCAAAAAAAATTTCATGGGGCCAAACGTTGAATTTTTTTAAACACGTGTTTGCTTGTACTAAAATTTGGCATGGTTAGACTAGACAATGCATTGACGTTGTGGGAGAGTTTTCGGACTCAAACATGACAGACACTAACCATTGGAGCATCAAAAACCATATCTATAGATTAATTAACGTGCTACATGGGACCAACGTTGAAATTTTTTAATATGTGCTGCCTTGGACTGAAATTTGGCATGGTTAGGCTATATGCATGCATTGATGGTGTGGGAGGGTTTCCAGACTCAAACATGGCTGACACCAACCATTGCATCATCAAAAACCATACCTATAGATTAAATAATGTGATACATGGGGCCAATGTTGAATTTTTTTAAATATGTTCTGGATTGGAATGAAATTTGGCATGGCTAGACTAGACGCATGCATTGACGATGTGGGAGGATTTTCAGACTCAAACATGACTAACACTAACCATTGCATCATCAAAAACCATACCTATCGATTAAATAATGTGATACATGGGGCCAACGTTGACTTTTTTCAATATGTGTTGGATTGGAATGAAATTTGGCATGGTAAGACTATACGCATGCATTGATGGCGTGGGAGGGTTTCCAGACTCAAACATGATTGACACCAACCATTGGAGCATCAAAAACCATTCCTATAGATTAATTAATGTCCTACATGGGGCCAACGTTGAAATTTATTAATTATGTGTTGGATTGGACTGAAATTTGGCATGGTTAAACTAGATGCATGCATTGATGGTGTGGGAGGGTT